>CM029281.1:4824568-5567087 GCA_016920895.1 Vaccinium myrtillus | reverse complement strand
AAATAATGTCTTTTATATGGATCCATAAATATTGAACGATAAATAAAAGATTTCAACTCTGTTTTTGTGAGATAAATATTGAACGATAATCATCAAATATCTTTGTAGGAAGCTAAAAATACATGCAAAAATAGGATTTTAGAGACCAATAACAATCTGAATTTGACGAGAGAGAGAGAGAGAGAGGACCTGGAAACAAAGGAGGAGATGAAGGAATCAGGGTTAGTAGACTTGAAGGCTCTGAGGAAAGACCACATGTTGCCAATGAAAGGCCAACCCATGTCACCAGGAGGCAGATTGAATCGTTTTTCACCCAAATTGGTCTCATAAACCCAACAATTCACACTCTTGAGCAACCACTTCAACCCCAATAGACCACCAAAAATGGCCACAAACACCCCCCAACTCAACCCCAACAAGTACTCCATTGATGCAAAACTGTGCGATGAAGCCACCAATTTAATTAGCTGATTCTGTGTGGAATTCTGTTGTTTTCACTGGAGTTTCAAAAGAGAGAGAGAGAGAGAGAGAGAGAGAGAGAGATTTGATTCCAACAACCATCCATATAACCCGCAGGTATAATAGATATATTATGGGGAATTGGAGCCCTGCTGTGCACCAGGTGCATCAGTGCATGGCACCGTGCCATGCAATCATTTCGCTGTCTGTTGCGAAAATGCACGGCTCGGATCAAATTCAACTCCATGTAAGAGTCATTGCTTGGATTTGATTCGAGCCGTGCATTTTCACAATGAACGGTCAGATGGGGTGCACCTAGTGTACGGCAGGAACCCCTTGTCCATATTATGAGGGAGAGAGAGAAGTAAAGGTGGTGTGGCAAAGCAGAGGGGAGGAAAAGGCGAAATAAATGTTAATCAAGATGCGTTTAAGCTAGCCGAAACACATGAAATGAAAGCATGTTTTAGTAACCGGTGAATATTTTGATTTTTGAGTTATCCCGGGTTGCCTAATATGTAATGTGGTGCCAAATGATTAGATAATTGAAAAAGTTAGGTAAATGGATAACTATACTATATATAGAATATATTTAACTATATGTTTGATAATGGGTGTCACACTCATACAATATAAATGTATGTTCTAGTAGTTGTAGACAAGTGAGAATTGGATTATGAATGTGGACCAAGTTACCATTCCTAACTCACATAAACTTACCAAAAATGATTGATACACAACCGGATTGTGTTGTGGACAACCTACAATGCATTTCTTGTCGTCCAAAAGTGTTTTCAACTGTCTAGATTTTAATTTAAACTCTTCGCATGAAGAGTTTAACTATTCCCGCGAATAGTTTATTTACAATCCGAATCGTTGATTGCTGAGATGAACGACGAAAGATGCGTTGTGGATTTGTCCTCAACAAAATCCGGTTGTGTATGTATCACCCTTTTAAGTTTATTTAAGAGTGTTTGTGGTCTTTTAGGCCGTTCATTGGCTTTGGATTCTATTCAAAATATTCAGCTCAAGTCTCCAGGTCAATTATTCATAGTTCTGAAGCATGGTCACATAGTGCTTTGGAATACTCCAATTTCACACATCTTCGTGGGGTTTTCGACTACGTATATGCACACCACATAAATGTATGGTGCTGGAATGATCCAGAATCCGTACAATGTGACAGTGCTCCGAAATGACTGAATAATTACTCTTCTTGGTATCTTCATCAGCAATGAAGTCATCTTGGGATCAAGATGATATAGGAAATTGGGACCTGATTTCTAACGTCACTCACAAAAAATATCTTCTTCTTTCTTTTTCTTTTTTTTTCGTTATTGATCAGTCACAAAAATATCTCAGCCACTGCGTTACCAAGAACTGATGAACCCATGAATCGCGTGATAATTAACTTGTTTGGAGAGATTATTGCTCTTGAAGCAATGCTTAACACCGCTCACAACACACTATATCATGGGCGGATACATTAAGGGCACAGGGGTGTCACGTGACCCCCCTGGAATTCCAGTTTTTTTTTTGGAGTTAACAATCTAGAAAAAGGGTCTCCACTCTCCAAAAATTTGTATCCCGTGACGGATTAATTCTTTTAGTTTCACCAAGAAATAATTGAAGAAAGAATTCACCAACTAATATTGAATAAATTTGATTGGGATCCTACTACAAAACTATACATGAAAAACTTTAGGAATATCTATAGTACCCTGTCCCTTTTTATGCCCACTATAGGAATACGTGCAATTATTAAACTTTTCTTCAAAATTCATTCAATACTAATCGAAAAATTAAAATAGATTGATCATTTCTCTATCTTTGTCATTGTCCATTCATTTTCTTTTTTTTCGAAGTTATGCATAAAAGACCAACCTGTGTAGGATTCTTGAATGCACCATATGTCAATTTATCCTTCAATTTACCACCACAAAAGTCATAAATTTCGCTGTATTTACCAATCATAACATATTTGGAGGACCATATGGATTTGCTCCAAGTACAAAGAACAATTTCTCCCATGATAGCCAGTACTAACCAAGCAAGGATATTGAAAACGCAGAGAAACCCTCCTCCCACATTTCCTTTTCTACTTCTCCACCTTTTTCCTCAAGGAGCCTAAAATAAATGGTGTTCGGTCCGCTCGGATAAGGTAAGGCATTGATTGATATTTTTGACGAATATGATGTTTTGCATGATTGAAGTACTTGACGAGAGCCACAAAATAAATGATTCCAATCATTATTGTAGATGCAAAATGAACCCATAAAATCACAGCCTAAAAAGCGTCTTATATTTCACTCAGAAATATGCAATGCGGCAAACCTGCATATTTTATGAACTTGTTTTCTTATTCTCTTTAATACGGATATAACTCATTTTCATCATTAACAGATGAAGCATGAGATCAAAAAACCATTTCTTGTATGAATAATCCTGCTGGACTTGAGCAAAGAATATATCAAAATTCGATTTTTTCTCTTCTGTACACTCAGAGTTGAGAGACTCTTGTTATTTTCCCCAAGCAATTATCTTTAGGCCTTTGATGCGGTAAGTACATCAAACCACACCCGGGATTCTGTCGTTCAAGCCTGCGTAGCGATTGAAAAGTTCTCAGTAAGTACGCATGTCCATCATATAGACGAGCAACAAAAAAAATGTACATGTGTCCATATGCTCTCTTGTTTAGCAACAAATGTAATTGTAAGTGGAAAATTAGAATCACTTACTTGTAATCAAGAAGAAAATAATGCAGAAAAATAGCGATTTCTAGCTTTGCTAGGTCATTCCCGGGGCAAAGCCTGCTTCCTGCTCCAAAGGGAAGAAAAGTTCCTGCTTTGGGAGTAAGTCCCTATTTTCACACAACGTAATAATAATGTTAGAACTATGCAAAATATTCTGTTCAATGTGTTGAACTATGCAAAATATTCTGTTCAACGTAAAATTTTTTGCCTCTACACTTCATTATCTTCGTATATTTTCCGTGGTTTCAATGTATCATCCCACAAATCCCTAATCCAAACATAACGTATAGGAATTAAGAAGGGTTGTGTTCAACTTACATCCCATCTAGACGGGTTAAATTTCTTCGGATCAGGGTATATTTCGGGGTCAAAATGAACATTCCTGAACCATACCAAAACTTTCCATCCTTTGGGAATGGTATAACCTGAAACACAGATGGCGTGTTTAGTTCATCGAACGATGGTACTAGGATACCGATTAAAAAACAACTAGTATTTATTTTCTGAAAACAAAAATAATGCATTTCTTGAATCAAGGCATTCTACAAATGTAAGAAAGCACTCTGAATTACCATACTTTGAAAATAGCATCCAGCAAAGTCCAAAACGAAAATTCAGTATCATAAACTAACCACTTATGTTGACATCTGCTTTTGCCTCTCGGAAGACGACAAACGAGAATGTTACCACCCGAAGTGTTTCATCAATCACCTTAAAGACAAAGGAACAAATGTAAGATCAAGAATATAGAAAGGGTAAATGTAGTTGTTTTCTTGTGAAATCAACTCATTACTAGCCGAAAAGCCAGCATCTGAAAATTGGTCATGTACCTTGGAGAGATAATCCATTTGACGTACTTCCTTAAGTGTCAACCCCTTCTGTGTAGGTGGCCTATTCCTTATTACTGCTTCTTGCTCAGCCTACAATTTAGAACTACTATATTCAGGCAGCATACTTGGAAATTTAATCTAGGAAACTTGAAAATTGAAACACAACCCCGATGACTCTCTTGATATGGCTACTATTACTATATGGTCGAATTGGCAAGGATAAATCAGAATACCAGACGGCAAAGGACAGAAAATGATGTATTAACAGAATTTCAGTACACCAAATCCAATCTAGAATAACGTCGTACTGAAAATTCTTGAATGGTGAGCCCATAATCTTTGTTTCAAATGCTCGATGGGATTCATTACCTTGGCCTTTTGAAATACTTCTGGGTTCTCCTGAAGAAAGAGGGTAGCCCACATTGTGATGTGGCCAGAGGATTCATGACCAGCATTTAGATACATCACTAGAACATCAATGATTTCCTCATCATCCAATTTTCTTCCATTCTCATCTTGTACTTCCAATAGAGCCTCCATCATGTCTTTCTTCGGTGTTGTTTGGCCTTCCTTTCTGCGTTTTCTTCGCTCATCCACCATAGATTGAAAGATAGCCACAAGGTTTGTCCGCGCCTGCAATTTAGTCATCCGTGGATCCCAAATCGTGAAAAGCCAATATAGTTGGATTGACAAAGGAGATAGATATTCAAAACAATACCGATAAAAAAAAAATAATAATAGATATGCAAAACAAGTTTTCAGTTCATTGTGTTATCAAAATGTTCTTGATTTTGGTGTCTTCTGGAAGAAATGCTCGTGGACGGATTCACCATTGGTGAGGAACTCATGGACCACTTCTAAAGAGCAATAAAGAAGTAACCGTCATGGATATGTATCTAAAGTGGTCTAACACATTTTTCACATTTTTAGGGAAACACTAGAAGTGCTTGTTGATAACAGCAGAAGGGAAGGATTCGAACATCCTAATTCAAGTACTAGGAAACCATAAATTAAGAAACAGATTAACAGAACAAGAAAACCTCACCTTGAGTGCTTTATAGTAAGCGAATCCGGGAAGATTGATTGCCATGGCTCGAACTCCATAATTAAGTGTTGTGTACTCCTTCTCTAAGGCTTCCATGACTTGCTCACTCTCCGAGCTTAGGAAAATGTACATAATGATCCTAAAAGTGAGCCTCCGAAGTTCGGTTAAGAACTCAATCTGTCCCATTCCAGCCCATTTTTCCAAGTCCAATTTTACATTTTCTTCTATGTAACTAAGGTAAATGGACAAGGCCTCGTGACCATTGACTGGTGCTGAAGTTAACCGGCGGAGGCGTTTGTGCTCCTCATATGTGATACTACCAATGAATGATTTCCTCCCAATGAGTTTCAAGGTGGAGCTAGGCCAACCGGGCTTGAAATATTCATCGTCTGTTAAGACTCTCTTGCATGCTTCGGGTACTGTAACGATGATACTCGGATTACCAAACATTAAGACTTTGTATAATCCGGTGTGTCCGAATCTGCATTACATGTTTCAAAGGAAACGTAAAGACATCAAGGCTAAACTAAGAACATTTAATGTCAGAATCAAAAATACAAACAGCGAACTACCATTGGTTCGTGGTTTTTCTTTTACATATCAGAAAAGGTCAATCGTCCAAAAAATTCCAAATTTACCTGAACTTTAGTATTTGTGCTTTAAACTAAAACCAAAGTTAACCCCAAGGGTTGTCAAGTGGTCTTGTCTTGGAGATTTTGGGTTTGCTCCCACCTAAGGTTTCACGTTCGATTCCCCTTGCCAGCAAACTCTTGGGGTCATTGGAGGTTATGTCTGGTCGTTACCTCTAGGGCCCCGGAATTAATCAAGGTGCGTGCAAGCTGACCCGGACATCCCGTTATCAAAAAAAAAAAAAAACACTAAAACCAAAGTTCTTTAGCCTAATTATTAGAGGGTTATCGCTTATCATAGATATGTGGTCAAGGCCTCAATTCCAAGTGATGGAACTGATGATTTTCAAGGTGGGTAATAACTAATTCTGTTGAATTTTTTTCAGACAAGACCTTTCAATCTCTTCATATGCAAAACCAATGTAGCTAAAAGCTAAAAAGATAAGAATGGACAAATTAATCAATCACCATGACTGGTTATATGCGAGCTACAACCAAAAATAGTACTACTATGATTACGACCAATAAACTAAGATTTCTCTTGTTAGTGTCCAAGGAATTAAGTGCCTATTCGACCCTCTCAAAGTCTTTGATCATTTACATGGTTTAGTAAACTTAAGATTTCTGTTTTAACTTATTCGTTTCCTTCAAGTTTTACCTCAAATGCAAGAAGCTATGCCGGTTCAGATGACACAATTTTAAAGAATTTTTTCATCCAAATCTAATATCAATAACCGTAGGTAATCTTAAGTCGCGTGACTGCACGATAAACCAACATGTGTGACAACTAGGAGTTTTCTTATTTCAACTACGAAAAAACAATTGGGAAAAATTGTTGAGCCTCCAAAACATTTTGGTGAATAGCATTTGATGTGGACCTATCTCCAAAGGAAAATTCTAAGATCATCCCATTGGGGTTGTTAAGGTTTAAAGAGTGTGTAAAATGTATAGAAATGTGTAAAAGTGTATAGAAAAGAGAAAAAAATACATTTGGTGTGTTTTTTTCTCTCTTCTTCTTGTCTTATTGTCAGTCCAATGGACTGTCAATAGAAAGACCTATCTCTTTTACTATTAAAGACACCTCAAAAAATTATATCTATTTTCAAATCTATAATGTAAAATATATGTAATATTGATCTCGTTTAATAGTTCTCAATGAGTTCCAATAAACAAAGTTTTCAAAATTGTAAAAAACATTATAGATTGAAAGATATAGGCAATTGAAAAATGACACTCATGCACGTAAATGGATATGAAATTCCGGACGGGAGGAGTAGTAGAACCCATCTCAATAGATGTCGTCAATTTCAATGGGATGACATCATGGGGGCCCACAAAGAAATTCTTTGTGTCGTTCTCTTTCTCTCGCTCAACCCTAGTTGTCACAAAGATTTTTCTTCTCCCTTCCCCTCCCCCGATGTTTTAATACCCTTGCACGGCGGTGGAAGGGAAGGCCATGGTTTTATTTTCATTCCCTTTTTTTTTTTTTTCTTTTGTCTCTCTATATCAATGACTTGTCTTTTGAGCAAATGTAATTGAATAGAACAAAAAAATAATAAAGTTTATAGGATTAGAGAGGCGAGAAGTGTTCTCTAACTTAGAAGAGAGAGAAAAGAAATTTGAAGATTTGCCTCAAATTATTTGATGTTCGAGGAATCTTTTGGGATACTAATTTCATGCTCGAACTCTCAAATTTTCTGAAATTCGTCGTTTAAGGGATCTGCTGATGCTCTAATAATCCAAGGCAAAAGGAAAAGGAAAAAGACAAAAGCCGGATCAGAAGGGCAATATTTGTATTGTTTGAGATATGACAGTGAAAATGACAAAAGTCGCCTGCTTTTCTCTCGATTGGATCGTTTGTGCATTTGTGGCGTGCATGTCTCTAGTGAAAAATTTTCACAATGTTAAGCTGGGTTCTTTTATTTTAGTACTGCATGATTAAATGAATTGATGGTTATTTTAATATTATTTCAGGCAACTTAATTTATACTCGAGTATCTAATACACCGGCGGTGTAAATCAAAATTTTCTTCTAATCAATTGCAGTGCGAGATGTGTCCATATTCTACCTTTTTATGTTGTGTGGGAGGCACTTGAAGTATTGCTCCACGAGCACCAAAAAAACCTCCGACATGATGGGTAACAAGGTAAGGAAAGTTCATACTCCTTGTGTGCCAAATTGTTGATTCTTCGAATTTCGATGCAAATTTTAAAATGTTCATATATTTTTCAATCTCTAGTATTTTTAGAGATTTTAAAGATTTTGTATAAAAGAACAGATTGAAATCTATTAAATAAGATATATTTGAACATAGAATATATTATAGATTAAAAGATATAAACAATTTTAAAATCACACCGAAATCCGAACATGACCGTTACAATTTGAGATGGAGGGAGTAGATAAAAATCTATTTAAAGTGATGTGACACTATGTTTCTTAAAATAATCATAACAACAAGGGAACAACTCCGGCGATGGCTCCAGCGATATCTTTTTCCGTTTTGTTTTTTTGTTCTCTCTTTTGTTGTAGTTTTTAGATCTTTCTTGGTTTATTTTGTGTATGGTAAGTTTGATTCAATGAACTTTCTTTCTATTTCTCCAAAAAACAAGGGAACAAATATAACCTTTGGGTGTTTAAGGCTTTTTTCTTGATCAACTTGGTCAAGACCCGACACTTTGATGTTTGTTTTTTCTTAAGGTTTTCATAACTTTTCATGCGTTATCAACTTTTCAAGGGCCGGTGAATATGGGTTTAATTTCGTAGGATTAGTTGAGATGCATATAATGGATGTGTTTGTTTCCCAGTTTTAGTTTAGTTTTAGTTTTAGTTTTGATGACATCATCATTACCCTCATTTCTCTCTCTATCTCTCTCCACTCATTACACCTTTTTACATCATTAAAACTAAACTAAACTACCAAACGAACACAGCCTACCTCGGACATATAAGTTATTAAAATAATAATTGTAATAAACTATAAATGTCTTATCATATATTGACCCATAGATTTGGGATGGTTGAATTTCCTTTGCACCAAAAAAAAAAAGAAAAAGAAAAAGATTTGGGATGGTCCATGCCCTATTTTGAGAGTGGAATAATGCTCTAAAAAGACATGAAAACATTTTTTTCCCAAAAGAGTCTTTTTGGGGGGTATTAAAAATTCCCCAGCGGGCCCCATCTCATTGTGGATCACCTTTTTTTTGTACCGTAATTCCTAAACAGAAGCAAATATGGAACTGAACGCTTTTAGTATTAAACCCAATACCATTAGCTTAATCAACAGCTAATCAATTGGTCTCTTAAGCATATACAAGCCCGAGTCACCGCCCTATCTAAAAGTTTTAAAATTTTCGTCTAAATATAGTAGTAATTTTTTTAAAAGTTTTACAACTATATAGATTCTCCCGCCCAATAAATTTTAGTGCCCAACTCACGTTCGAGTCCTGTGTCCATCCCCAGACGTACGTGAGTCGTGAAGGTTTCAACTCTATTATGCGACGATAACTTTAAATAATTATCAAAATATCTTTGTGAGAAAGTAGAAGTAAAATACTCCTACTAAAATAGGATAACTTTTTCTGGGGGGCGAATAAAACTTTTCTAGAACTTTTTAAAAAAGAGTTACTTTAGGCCAAGTTTGGCCTAAGTAGTAAACCAACTTTTTACTATTCCTTTTTTTTGTCCTTATTCATTTTTTTTTTTTTTTAGTTTTGCGTCAAACTTTTGCGACCTATTGATCCGTCTCGACAAGGAATCGAAAAGTAAAAAATTTTGACCGAAACTTTAAATTTTTAAAAATACAGAATAAGTCCAAATAAATCAAAAAAAAATTGAATAAGGACAAAAAAAAAAAAGAACAGTCACAACTTATTAAGCCAAAACAAGCCTAAATTATAATTTGATCCATTAGCACTCGTTAACAAGGATCGACAAATTCAATGGAGTAAATCAAATTCAGAAATAAAAAAAATAAAAAATAAATCCTTAACTCTCAGGGTTATTGCCTCGGAAACAATCTGCATTTAGAGAGAGAGAGAGAGAGAGAGAGAGAGAGAGAGACCTGGAAACAAAAGAGGAGATGAAGGAATCAGGGTTGGTAGACTTGAAGGCTCTGAGGAAAGACCACATGTTGCCAATGAAAGGCCAACCCATGTCACCAGGAGGCAGATTGAAGCGTTTTTCGCCCAAATTTGTCTCATACACCCAACAATTCACACTCCTCAGCAACCACTTCAACCCCACCAGACCGCCAAAAATGGCCACAAACACCGCCCAACTCAACCCCAACAAGTACTCCATTTATGCAAAACTGTGCGATGAAGACACCAATTTGATTAACTGATTTTGTGTGGAATTCTGTTGGGTTCGCTGGAATTTATAGAGAATGAGAGAGAGAGACTCCAACAACCATCCCCTTCATTCGCTTTCCCATTCTCATGTAACTGATCTCGTATACCCTCTTCGTGGTCCCATTAGCACTTTTTTATTATTTTACCTTATAAAAAACAATTGTCCCACTTCAAAATTAAAAGGTAAAATGTGAAAAACATTTAATTTGGAAAATTAATGTGAAAAACATTTAATTTGGAAAATTAATGTGAAAAACATTTAATTTGGAAAATACGATTTTAAGAAATGCAATGATTATTTTACCTTATATGGTCTAAAAAAGTTTGTCCCACTTCAAAATTAAAAGGTAAAATGTGAAAAACATTTAATTTGGAAAATACGATTTTCAAATATGCAATGATTATTTTACCTTATATGGTTCTACAAAAAAATTTCCCACTTCAAAATTAAAAAGTAAAATGTGAAAAACATTTAATTTGGAAAATATGATTTTAAGAAATGCAATGATTCTTTTACCTTATATGGTTCTACAAAAAAATTGTCCCACTTCGAAATTAAAAGGTAAAATGTGGAAAACATTTAATTTGGAAAATACGATTTTAATTAAGAAAGGAAATGATAATGTCAAAACCATTTTTGTTTGTGCCAAAACTGTAGTGCATAAAAGCTTATACCTTCAACCTTGCATATGGTACAAGGTTTTTAAGCACAAAATTTTGGCACAAACAAAAACTGGTTTTGCACAAACAAAAGCGGTTTTGGCATTAACACCTGCAATGATTATTTTACCTTATATGGTTCTAAAAAAAATTGTCCCACTTCAAAATTAAAAGGTAAAATGTGAAAGACATTTAATTTGGAAAATACGATTTTAAGAAATGCAATGATTATTTTACCTTATATGGTTATAAAAAAAAATTCCCACTTAAAAATAAAAAGGTAAAATGTGAAAAACATTTAATTTGGAAAATACACTATTTGATTGAAAAAAAAAAAGGTAAAATTATGTTTTGTTTTTATTCAAAACATTTTTGTGGTTTAATTTGGAAAATACACTATTTTGAATTCAAAAAAAACGAGTTTTGACCACAATTTTAAATCTTGGATTCCTCTCGAAAAATCCATAAACCACAAAATCTTGACGAAAAACTAACAAATGCAAAAAAACAATTGAATAAAGACAAAACGAATAATCCAATAATCCAGTTTTTGGCTTTTAAGCCAAAACAGTTGTATTTTCCAAATTAAATGTTTTTCACATTTTACCTTTTTATTTTTAAGTGGGAATTTTTTTTTATAACCATATAAGGTAAAATAATCATTGCATTTCTTAAAATCGTATTTTCCAAATTAAATGTCTTTCACATTTTACCTTTTAATTTTGAAGTGGGACAAATTTTTTTAGAACCATATAAGGTAAAATAATCATTGCAGGTGTTAATGCCAAAACCGCTTTTGTTTGTGCCAAAACCGTTTTTGTTTGTGCCAAAATTGTAGTGCTTAAAAACCTTGTACCATGTGCAAGGTTGAAGGTATAAGCTTTTATGCACTACAGTTTTGGCACAAACAAAAATGGTTTTCACATTATCATTTCCCTTCTTAAAATCGTATTTTCCAAATTAAATGTTTTCCACATTTTACCTTTTAATTTGAAAAATACGTTTATAGAAATGCAATGATTATGTTACCTTATATATTTAGTTGAAATGCCCCAAAGGGATTATTAAATGGAGACGGAAGGAGTATATCCAAGGGGATTTGGCTCCTCTCCAAGAATGGGAGAGGAGCTTTTCATCTAGTACATCCTTTTTCATGCCCATATTGGGCCTACATCGATGATCCAAATTATAACGAAGATCTCCAAAAGTACTTCAACCATGCAAAGCTTTGTGTTAATCAAATACCATTTGATAATTAATCGGATCACATTAATCTTGAAAAAAATACACTACTAAACACACTATGTAAAAATCACCTTTTCCCACTTTTTAAGATAAATGCTTTTGGATCAGGTATTAAAAAGGTATCTAATTGACACAATTTTTTGCATGGTTGAACTGTAGAAGTACTCGACGAGATTTACATAATGTAAGACTCGGGTCATTGATGTGGGCCCGGTTTGAACTCCAAAAAAGAGGAACTTGACGGGAAGCTCATTACTAGAGAGAAGCTATATCCATTAGGGAGAAGAATAAGAAGTCAAGGATGGAGCCAGGGGTAGCTAACAAGGGTTGTCGCCCCTGCTACAATACGAAAAAACCATACTATTACATTGAAAAAATATGTATATCATCGAATTAAATAACCTTGCCCCTCCTCTATGTATATAGCCCGCTCACACTACGCAAAATTTTAGCTCCGTCTCTGAAAGAAGTGAAACATATGTTATTTAATGTAGTGGAGACTGGAATGGTGTATATATATATATATATATATAAGCCCGAGCATAAGACATATAATTGTGTTGTATGAATATGATGCTTTTGCAATCTTCACTGAATTGTTGGTTACCCGAATCGTACCAAACCGATTAATGCAGTTTTTAACCGTTTTCTAATTTGGTTTGGTTTTTACTTTTGAAAAATTGACCGGTTTGGTTTTGGGTTTGGTTTTATATGTTAACCGCACTAAAACCAAACTAAACCGAACTCCCAGCCGAACAATAATTTAATTACATAATACCCTTACAAATATATATAAGTACTTCCAAACAGATGTTAGGGTTTCACCTCTCCCTCTTCCTCTCCCCTCTCTCACTCTCACTCTCACTTTCACTTTCACTCTCGTCTCTGCATTATTTTGTTGTTTTGAGCTAGAACTAAGTTTGTTGGCGTTTGTTTGTGGTGTTTTCATATTAAGTTCATCGGATTATTGGCTATTAGGTTTGTTGGCTGATTTTTTTTTTTCTGTTGGATGTTAAGTGTCTTAATTCTAATTAAATATGTTGACAACTGGTTTCAGTGAAAAACCAAATCGAACTGGTAACCATGGTTTTGGTTATGGTTTCGATAAAATAAAAACCGACGGTTTTGGTTATGATTTTGAGTTTAGGTATTTATTTCGATTTTGGTTTTAATTATACCAATAATCATACGACCGAACCACACTGTTGCCATCCCTACGGTTGGCTAACATATGGTGCATGTGGTGCCATAAAATGACAGTGAATATGTTACCTAATGGGTCCTATTGAATATACTTATGCTTCATAAAAATTATTTGGTGGTCTACGCACCCCAAAATCTTTATCCACCATATGTTTTCGTGGAGCATAGTACTTACTGTATGAATTCCATAGAAATGTATGGTGAATAACAGTATTAAGGGATAACCACAACTAATTAATTACTCGTCACACTCTCACACAACACAAATAGACATCTTATATACTCCCTATGTCCCAATTTTATAGTCCCAATTGGCACTTTTTGCCGTCCCAAAAAATTGTCCCACTTCAAAACTAAATAGTTCATTGTTAAAGAATTTCCCATTTTACCCTTCCTTTTTGCTCTGTTTGCTCCTATTTTGGCGCTAATGGGTGAGAATCCCACTACCTAATCATTCAAAGTTTTAAAAGGAATACTGATAGCACCTATTTTGGCGCCAAAAGACATGGGAATTCTAATATCCAGTCAGTCAACATTTAAAAAAGGAATACTAATTAGCACATTTACACTTTAAAAAATTGAAGGGCAAAATTGGAATTTTAAGTGACCAAACATGTAATAATTATGTTCCCTTATTAAGTTCGAATCCTCAAAAGGGACCATAAAATTGGGACGGATGGAGTATTATTGCATAATGACTTTTCGTGAGGAGGAACATGGACGCGACAAGTGGCAGTAATTCATTGGATTGTGATTCAATTTTTGAAGTGAGACATGTAACCTATTCATAATAGATTTAACACAATCTTTTTTGAATTTCAAAATCATGAATCTATCCCAATTGGCATATGATTTGGGATCCTCAAGAAATAAATATCCAAAGTTAAATACCATATTGGTCAACTCTAATTCAAAATAGAATTGAAATTTACACCTGCTCAAATAGGAAATTTGAATTGATATAGATAAAACCCTAGCAGGTACTACATTAGTTGTCAACCATTAAGTATTTTATGACTCAAATACTTCCTTTATCTCTCTCTCTCTCTCTCTCCTCTGAAAACCCTAGTCACCACTAATATTACTCTTCCTCCTTCCCCTCCCCCCTAGCTAGGGTTTCAATACCCATGGTGGTGGGAGGGGAGGGTCATGGTACTATTTATTTTCTTCGTTCGTTCTTTATTTTTCTTTTGTCTCTCCAGATCAACGACTTGTCGTCTGATCTGAGAGGGTTATGTCTCTCGTTTTGTGAGAGTTGTTAGTTTCGTCTTCGGACGAATTGTCGTCTACAGATCGGGTACTTTCAGGCGTGGTTGCTTTACAATGGTATCTGTGCCAACAATGTTCTTACCCGAAATGATATCGCTGGCAAGACAACTCGTGGTGGCTTTGAAGATCTATAGTTTTGGGAGTTCATTGGTGCGAGCATGTTTGGTTGGAGTCCATTCGATCGTCTGGGTATTCTTTGTCTTTTATCTTTAACTAGCACTAAGTCACTTCAGAGATGCTGATTCTAAGTATGAATCTTGTAAGTGCCGCTGTTTGCGTCAGACCATGTCTGGGTTAGGGTGAAACACATCGATTACCTTGTGCGTTTCTTGTTGTCTATTAAGATGATTAGTTTGGCTTTGTCCAAGATCTTTGTAATGAATTCCATTTTTGTAAGTATCGTTGGGCGTTCATTAATATAATCTTCTTATTTCCGTGTCAAAAAAAAAAGGAAATTTGAATTCAAGAATTGCATATTTAAAGCATGATTTGGGTTAATTGAACAATCTGTGTGTTTTTTTAATTAAAAAATTACACATTTGTGGTGATTAATTGATTATTTTGTGGGGTTTTTTTTTGGTTTTGATAGATTAAGTATTGTGGATGTAGATGAGATCTAAGCAGAAAATATTGAAAGCGCTAATAATGAAAGATGGTGTGTTGTAGAAAATTAGTACCAAAACATTATCAGATTCGGTATGTAAATAATTTATTTCAAATTATACTTTCTCCTTTTGTTTAATGGAATCAAGATATATTGTGCATGTTCATATAATTGTTATATTTTTCTATGTATTTTCGTGTTCTACAAGTGATGATCTTGGTGCAAAATTGTGATACGGTAGCGCCAAACAAACTGTATTGCTCCAAATGAGAGAAATTATCCTACCGTGGAAGAAGTGAGTTTCTTTTCTGTTATTTAGTACTAATAACTTCATATCTTTCATATGCTTAGAAATTGCTCTATCTATGTTGTTTTATTTGTATTTCATCATTTGTTTTAGTGTTCAAATGGTACTTCAAACTTGGAATGAACATGAACTAATTAACAATACTTCTATATTTTTTTAGTTGTTCTACCGGATCGATCGCTCAAGATCTTCTGGGACCCAAGGGAAAAAATGGAATCCCCTATCGTGGTAGACTCGATGATCGATCCTGAAGAAGAAAATGCATCACAAAGTCATAGGCATATAATTATGTGTCCTTATAGTTCATCTTAAGCAATATCCATAAGATAACCTAACAGTGGCAATCCATAACAAACATAAATTGGCAATCGATAACACACATAAATTGCCTTTTGCTTTAAAATATAATGTTTTGTAAAGTTCAAAATTACCACCTTTTTGGGCCAAAAAAAATTTGTTCTTAATCTCTAACTTTACTTTTATTTGTTGAGAGATAAGTTGAATAAAGATTTTAATTTAGGTCTTTTAGTTAAGAAGCAAATTACTATACGGATATTTTCATTCTTTTTATTAGGTGTCAATCTCTAATTATTTTTTTTGTTAGTAAAACCTAAGTGGTGACAAACTTTTAATTTGCTCTTCAAAATTAATTAGTCATTTTCATTCTTTTTATTAAGAATAAAATTCAAAATTTAAAAAAGAAACATTTCACTAACATCATATCACAAAAAGAATATAAATAAACAAAAGTACTATTGATTTTGCTTTACTTTTAAGATGTAATGGCCTGTAAACAAAAGTTGTTGTTTCTCCGTTTTAAAAAACTCAAGTTGTTGTTTCTCCGTTTTTGGGAAAAATTCAATGGCGCCATCGGTTGTTACGCGGCGTGCCAGGACTTGTCGACGTCCAACGTGGAAAAGGGTTGAGTGTCTTTTCTTACTTCAAATCTAGAGCGGTTGTGTGTGACCCAAAGGGCGAGGCCACAATGTGGTTCGTTGTTTGCCTACAAGGGAGGACTTAAAATTTCCCAACCGTGTGAGAAAATGAGAAAAACACGTTATAACGAAAAAGAAACAAACTTTATTAATGGTTTAACAAAGTTTGGGTACAAAGGGAATAGAAAACAAGATCTAGGCAGTCTAGAATCTTGTGGAAAGCGATAAAACTCAACGGAGTTGAGCGAGTGCTTTGCTGGAAAGTAAAAACATAGTGTGGCGAGAGCCAAGTTTTTGGGTAACCGTGAGGTTAATGGTTGAGGAACCCATTTTTCTTCTTGAGTTCTCATATTTATAGGCCAAAAATCCATCTGATGAAGGCCTGGAATCCGCCACTTGGTTGTCCGAAAGCTTGACAAGTGTCCCATGTAGTGCATGTAATTTCCCGCCTTTATTTGTTGCTGCCATGTGTCCGATAATGCCAAATATCCCTCCTTAATGGCAGTTATTAGCGGTTCCTGGACGTGATAATGGAAAACAATTTCCTTCTTTCATGGGATATGCTCTTCATGGGATGAAACCATAATCCCATTGCCTGGTCATTCTTCAACTTGCGCGTGTAAATCAAGAGATAATGGGGCCATTTGACTTGAGATAATGGGGCCATTTTGACCACGTAAAATGGCCCTAAGGAATTATCTAGAAACCGCAAAATGGGTTCCGGATCTGCTGTCCCGAAATCTTGTCCGAACTCCGTGTCCCGTCCATCCGCAAAATGGGTCTCCAGCTGCCACTTTCGGTTTGCCGTGGAGTAATTACTTCTATCTCAGCCGAATAATTCCCATTCGGCCAATTTCTTATTAAAATTTAATTGGACATTGTAAAAAGAAATAAAATTAATGTAGCCCATCAATTTCTCCATTAAATTTAGTCCAATTCGGTCCAAAAATAATACTTTTTTGCCCTTTAGGAAAAAATGCCAAATGTAATTTTTTGGTGTAGTGTAAATGCTTTTTGTTGGGTAATTTTATCAGTGTTTTTCAATTTAGGAGAACAGAAACAGACACGGAATGTTAAACACCAATATATTTTATGTTCAAATAAGAGAAATAAACATACATAATTTGATTAAATATATTCTTAAGTATTGTTTTTATCCAGCGTGTTTCAATCTCCGTGCATAGCAAAGGTTCATGCTAGTGATATAAGTATTGTATACTGAACGTAGTTTCGTTTCTTAATAAGTTTTGCAGAATATATTTATGATTAATTAATTATGAGTCACATACAGCATATCTGTGATTGATTATGAGTTCCACCATCCAGTACTCATCGTATCATATATAAATACTTCCTCCGTTCCTATTTGTTTGTCCACTACGAAAAGTCGTGTCACTTTTCAAATAAAAAAATAAAGTGCTTCCGTGTATCATTTTTCAAATTTTTTCGCACCGAATTAAAGTACACGATGAGTACTTTAATTCGGTATAAAAAATATTTGAAAAATGATAAGAGAGAGCGTGGGACAAACAAATAGGAACGGAGGGAGTATAAATTATTAGTATTTGTGGGGATCACCTTTGGCTTATATTTGATGCGGAGCCAATGGCTTTCACAGAGGATATCTATATTTGGTCGAATATGTAAAGCATTAAATTAATCATACTATTAGTGTTTTGAGCATATCTATGTGGCAATTGCATGATTGTTTTTGAGTTCTTCTCGGGACTATTAACATTCATATTTTAGTGTTCATAGAAAACATTAACTATATCAAAAATCACGAATACCGTTTAATACGCTTTCATATTTGCATCTGGTGGGGATCACGTTTTGCTAATATTAGATGTTGAGCCAGGGACATTTTCAATGTTAATGGGTTTCAAAATCAGGAGCAATTTTTGGGTGCATCTGGTGGGGATCACGTTTAGCTAATATTAGATGTTGAGCCAGGGACATTTTCAATGTTAATGGGTTTCAAAACATTTTTGGGTGCCTAGGGCGGGTCTACAGATTTAAAAGAGAAAACATTTATAGAGATTTTAAAAAGAAAAGAGAAGAGGAGAGAGAGAATAATTCTGGACCAAAAATATTTTGATTGGTCAAATTGAGTGCTTTAGACACGAGACACGTGGTGCCCACCGCCAATCAACAAAATTTCGTTCTACATAAGATGGCAGATTTTAAAAGATCCGATCATCGATCCGCCAATCCGAATATTTTGATCCGAACCGATCCGAACCATCCGTTGATCCATCCGTGAATGTTCGGTTCAGTTCCGGATCGAGAATTTCTAATCTAGCGGTTCCGGATCCGGATCCGCTCAATCAGCTCAATAATCCTTCTTTAATCTATCAAATCCGCCTGATCCGATCCGATCCGTGAATGTTCGGTTCGGTTCGGATCTTAAAAACCATAATCCGCTCTGAGCGGATCGGATCGGATCCGTATCCGATCCGTCCGGATCCGATCCGTGGACACCCCTACTACATAGCATATATGATGGTCGATGGATTATGGAAAGCATTATATATATACTCCTATCTTGTATGGTAAAATGGAGAAAAGAAAGGTTGCCGGCCTATGTACCAATTTGTCCTTTGTCGTGTTGTGTACAGACTACAGATTTGGAATGGGTTCTAATTTTTTTCTTTTTTGAGTTGTGAGAAACTGACAATGGCCTTGTTCGTTTAACAGTTTAGTTTAATTTTAGAAAAATGTATAATGAGTGGAGAAAGATAGAGAGAGAAATGAGTGTAATGATTACAAAACAAAACTAAAACTATAAAACGAACAAGGCCAATGTCTTTTTCTGATTAGCACATTGGGAAGGCCTTGGATATTTGCTCCCCTGCGCGGGCCTTGCACCCCCACCCCCGTTGGGCTCCATTCTTCTCGACTTCCTTTTTTTGAATTTTTTGCGGTATTTTTTTATTTTTCTGAACTTTTTGTTTATCTTTTCACAGTAAATTTTTTTGATTATTTATTCGTGACGACATGATGAATCAGAAAAGTATAAAAATATAGACTAATATTGAAAAAAGTCATAAAAAACGACACTTTAAACAAAACAAAAAACTGTTTGGTACTTTTTTTGTTAGTGAATTTTTTTTACTTTGGTCATAATTTTTTATTTTTTAGACTCTGCTAGTCGAGGCGGATAATTAATCTAAAAAATATTACACAAATCAAACAAAAAGTTAGAAAAGACGAACAACATACACAAACGAAGTAGGAAAAGCAAGTCAAAGAGAATGGAGCCTCAAAGTCTATTAGAGCATCTTCAATATTTACCCATTTCCCTACCCAAACCCAAAATTTGGGTAAAATGCTAAAAACTCATCTCCAATGCTACACCCATTTCCCTGCCCATTTTGCGTTCTACCATTTTTCTTACCCAAATTTGGAGAGACCCAAATCCTTACCCATTTTTTCTCAACACTATTTTCACTTTCTTTTATCTACAAATGTGCCATTTTGGGTCATATTTTGGATGGAAAACTTAACAAAAGAAAGGGTGTAGAATTGCAGATGACATACCCAAATGTAGCTCACGAATAATCTGAGCTGTTCATTCATCTTAGAACAATTTTAAATTAAATTTTAATGAAACGTGGTGGGCTTTGGATCGAGCACATAAGCAAGTCCGATTGAGGTGATTTCTCACGGGAGCCCTTGAAAAATTATTCTAAGATGAATGAACGGCTCAAATAGTTCGTGTGGGACTTAAAAGTGGGTCCCCAAGCTGATCTGTATGTTTTCTATTCTTATTCCTTCTCTCCCCTTAGAATTATCGACTTTGGAAGGTAGGTGGACGCCTTTTGAGTACCCCGGCAGTCACATCACTTGGCACTCTCTCCCAAATTACTCTCTCTCTCTCGTTCTCTCTCTCTCTCTCTCTCTCCTCCCTCCTCCAAGTTCAACAAATTGTGAGCAATTTTAATAAAGGAAATTGATATTCGCACTCTCAATTTTGATGCAGGCGCTCCAAGCTACAATAGTTTTCAAAAATTACTCTTTTGCAAGTTTCATGATTTACTTTAGGCACTCTAAAAAACATTTACTCTTCTCCTTACTTAAGGCACTCCACAAAAGTAGATTTCTTTTTTTTTTTTATCAGAAAAAAGCAAATAGTTGCTCAACTTCTTTTATTGCACGTCACTGAATTGCCTACTTCCATATGTAATGTTTTCTTGATAGAGTCTTTATGCTATTGTCTTCATGTTCTGCACCAGGACAACCTGGACAAGTGGTCTTCGGCCTATGATTGTAGACCATCATTTTGTCCATGCAAAGTCTCTTGGTACCCCCCGGCTCCGAACCCGCCCTACCTCGCCCCCGATAGGGTAGGGGTTTTTACTATTTTTTGGGGTAACGGGTAGGGGCTGAGGGTGATTTTGAAAAACCCGCCAGGGTTAGGGTAGGGGCAGGGGTATGGTCACCCCACCCCGATGTTACCCGCCCCGACATACATATATATATATCTAAATATATTTTCTCACTTATATGCATCAAATTTCATTTTTATTCTTATAATTTTAGTTTTACAACTAAAATACAACATTTGATAGTAGATTTTCGTTAAGTTGTAAAAGTTATTTTGTGAACTTTTATCAATTGTGCTCACTAATTAGAGTTTAAAATATACTTTACTAATATGTGAAAAAAATGGGGGTGGGTGGGTAAACCCGATACCCGATAGGGGCGGGGGCGGGAGTACCCATAAATTACCCGGCCGGGTTAGGGGTGTGTTAGGGAATTTTAGGGTCGGGGCCGAGATCACAAAACCCGCCCCAACCCGCCCCGTTGCCATCCCTATCTCTTGGGAGTTCTATTACTTTTCCTCTCAAGAGTTCTCATAACTTTGGTGTTGTGTTTTGTTTGTCTCACTATGAGTTTTAAAATGTAGATTTGCAACCGTTATGAAGATTTTGAAGAAAAAATGGTAGATAATGAGTACGAAAATATGAAGATCTTGTGTCGCAACCGTTATGAAGATTTTGTAGCACCAACATTTTCAATTGTGTGTTGTTTGTTTTGGAGAATTCTAGCATGTTTAGTTTTTTTTTTTTTTTTGCAAGGTGGCGTGAAAGCAATCTGACATAGATGCATGTTTAATGCTTGGAACCTAATGTTTATGTTGTGGATGTTTAATGTTTGGAACCTAATGTTAATGTTTATGTTTAGAACATAATGTTTATGTTTAGTTTTGGTTCATTTTTCCGTTTGGAGTGTCTCAGTAAATGAGAAGATAATTTGGGGGTGGAGTGCCTCCAGTAATTTTTATATCTTAAAAGTAGTAGTTTTGTAACTTCGTTAAATTTTGGAGTACTTGCATAAAAAAAGGGAACCCCAAAATCAGCACCCTTTAATAAATTTGTGGTATTTTTATTCTTTTTTTTTTGGGCAATTTGTAGATGATAAATGGTTTAGAATCGTAAACTGAACCAAACCGGATCGATCAAATGGTCTGGTTCAGGTTTGGTTCCATATGTGTAATAATCTGGTTCTGGTTCTCAATTCTTTGGAACCTTAATACTATATGGTTCGGTTCCTGGATTTCTACAAAATCAGTCCAATCCAGACCATGTACACTCCTAGTATAACAAGTATCTTTCGGTATTTCTCCTCTGTCTAGAAAGGTTAATTGTCTGAATGAAAATACAATTAAGAAGATTAAGGGAATTTTAACTTTTAAGTATCGGAGTTTTTTCCTATTTAATTTCAGGTTCCATTTCATATAAGTAATTTCATCATCTTTAAGCTAATGGCATTTGAGCAATCGAGAAATAGGGTCTGGGGTTGGTGTTGTGCACCGGGTGCACAACACACATGTGTGCAGCCCCTTTGAGGCTCGTCTCGGGTTCCGTTGTTTGATCCGAATCGTTCATTTTGTTTGTCTCATCGATTAGGTAGTCCATGCCAAAATTCAGGCTGATCGGACGCCAGTAACTATGTTTTCAGACTGCATTTTTTGCGGAAATAGAACACTCCAAGAACTGTTGTAGGTGATTTTTTTCTACAAAATTGTAAGCTAAATAGTCACCGATCAAAAATTTACCGGTGTCCGATCAACCTAAATTTCCACATTGATAACCTACTCAACGAGATGAACAAAATGAACGATTCAGATCAAATAACAAGACCCGGGGTGAGCCCCAGAAGGGCTGCACAACATGCGTGTTGTGCACTGACCGAACAATTGAATTGCTTTTCTACTTTACGTTAAAGACTCTGTCTATCACTAATTAAGTGTGATTTGAGTGTGAGGTCTAGTACCACTCGTGGGGCAGAAAATATTATCATCATCTTTGATGTTTTATTAAGTTGATGTTTTGCAACTTATCGAAAAAAAAGTTGATGTCTTGCGTAGATATATTATCCTACAAACTCTACAAAATGAACGGTTATGATTACTGTAATGAAAACAAGGTGGGGCCCACAACTGCAGAAACCATGGGTTTCCGCATGAATGAGGTCGAAAGAATTCAAACTCCATTTGCAGGCGGATCCCCTGTCCTATTTTTCCTGTCCCGCTTCCCTCCTGGAAGCGGGGGGCCTGTGGTGACTTGGTCACCACAGGCTGTGTAGTGGCCTAAAACTGCACCGTTTTGGTGCCCACCAAAAGCCTTTGCAAAATGCAATTTCGTGGGGCCCACTTTCGGGTCCCACACAAACGATCCGAACTGTTAAATAATTTTAAAATAATTATTAAGGTGATCTCGAAAAAAATCAGGCCTATTGGATATTTGTATGTTACTTATCCATTCTTTGATTTTCATTCAAAATTCAGGACCCTACCAGTTTGAAAGAACCTTAAGGAAAAGTTACAAAATTGTGGACTTGGAAAATCATTTATCCGAACCATAAGAGTCATAGGGCTCGCTGAGAAGAGTATCTCGTAAAAAAATTATCTTGCTCGGACATCGATACGTATAAAAAAAACTCATATTTTTAGTATTTTGATACCTATCGATGTCCGAACAAGATAATTATTTTACTAGATACTCTTCTCAACGAGCCCTACCACTCTTATGGTTCAGATCATTGATTTTCCAAGTCCACAATTTCGTAACTTTTCTTGAAGGTTTTTTCAAACTGGTAGGATCCTGAATTTTGAATGAAAATCGAAGAATGGATGAGTAACATGCAAATATCCAATAGGCCTGATTTTTTCGAGATCACCTTAATAATTATTTTAAAATTATTTAACGGTTTGGATCGTTTGTGTGAGACCCGAAAGTGGGCCCCACGAAATTACATTTTGCAAAGGCTTTTGGTGGGCACCAAAACGGTGCAGTTTTAGGCCACTACACAGCCTGTGGTGACTGGTCACCACAGGCCCCCCGCTTCCCTCCTTAATATCCCACTCCCACACAAATGCCATGTGGCTCACTTCTCTCTCCCTCCTAATTCTCTCTGGCACTGTCTGCTGCTAATCCTACATTGATGCTATTGTTGCCTATTTTTTTGGATGCTAATACCGGTGCTATATGTTAATATTTTGTGGGACCTATTTCGGGTACCACAAATAGGTTCCACAAAAATGATTCAAACCTTAAATTTTTCTTAGAAGGTTTTTCACGGGTACTTGCAAAAAATTACCTCAATCTAATATTGGTAAGGGTTTTTTCAAAATTCGTAGGGTGCCCTACAAATTTTGAAATTAAAAGCCTTAATGATTTCATATTGAGCTAATTTTACAGGCACTCATGTAAAAACATTTTTAGTAAAACTCACTGTTTGAATCATCTTTGCGGGACCCAAAATCGGCCCCCTTTTTTCATAATTCGTAAAGCAAACCACTTAATTTCATTAGTATTAATGATTTATTAATTTTTTCCGGGCTCTTTTAGATCCCACAAAGATGATTTAATCTTCTGGATTCTTGCAAAAGATTAAATCAATTCGATACCGATAAGGGATTTTTCAGAATTAATAGGATACCCTATGAATTTTGAAAAGACCTTCCCGATATTGGATTGAACTAATTTTTTTTCAAGTACCCATAGAAAAATATTTTAAGAAAATTTCGCAGTTTGAATTATTTTTGTAAGACCCGAAATAAGCCCCACAAAATATCAACAATAGCACCAGCATTAGCATCCAAAAAATAGGC
The DNA here is from genome assembly GCA_016920895.1 of Vaccinium myrtillus. Taxonomy (NCBI): domain Eukaryota; kingdom Viridiplantae; phylum Streptophyta; class Magnoliopsida; order Ericales; family Ericaceae; genus Vaccinium; species Vaccinium myrtillus. Next base: position 5,542,679 of record CM029281.1, on the reverse strand, counting down.
AACAATAGCAGCAGACTAAGTAACGGTATTAGCAAGGGAGGCTAGCTCATGTGGTAGAGCTCTTAGATGCCCCATACTGCATTCTGGGATCAAGTCTCATTCCCCCCTTCCCCATGTTAGTTTGGAATGACGAATGACAAAAAAAAAAAAAAAAAGTAATGGTATTAGAGAGAATTGAAAGGAAGAGAGAAGTGAGCTACGTGGCATTTGTGTAGGGGTGGGAGTCGTGGGACATAGGAGTGGTTTCAGAGACTTTGGAAAAAAAAGAAAAAACTAATTTTTTGGTTTTTTGGGTTTTGTCTTTATTCAAATTTTTTTTGCATTTATTAGTTTTGCGTCAAATTTTTGTGGTTTATAGATTCGTCTCGACGAGACGAATCCGAAGAGTATAAAATTATGGTCAAAACTAATTTTTTTTTAATAAAACCAAAATTAAACCAATAAACTGGCTTATTTTCTGCTTTATTCAAAAAAATATTACTTTTGACCGTAATTTTATAATCGTTGGATTCGTCTCGTGGAGACGAATCCATTAACAACAAAAATTTGACGCAAAATTAACAAATGCAAAAAAAATTTGAATAAAGACAAAACTAAAAAACCAAAAAATCATTTTTTCTCTTTTTTGTCAAAGCACCCATCCGCTGCCCCATTTGTAAATGCTTTATGAGAGTGTTGTCCATGATTTCACAATGGTGATTGATAAAGGACTATTATTAGACCATAGTATATGTTTCCTAAAGTGAAGACACATGGCCGGTACTCGGTTTGTCGATACAGTTCAGATCCTAACATCGATCATGTTTGTCTCTTACCTAATGGATTGTGATAGAGATAATATGGATATCCAACCCCACAAAAGTAGTTGTCTCTTTTTTGTCGACCATCAATCGCAACTCTAGAAATTTGAAATAAGGTGTTTGAAAATTACTTTAATTCTACTAGCTCAATTAATTTATTTTTTATGTACGAAAGGCGTTTGGTACATGATTTGTGCGGTCAAAAAACAAGACCTCTATTCGAAAAAAATTGTTTACCATGCAAATAGAGAAAGTAATTATATTTTTCACATATATTTGTCAACAAAAATTCAATTTTTTTACTGTATTATGAACTATTTTTTGAGATTTTACAGATGTCCTAAACAAGTTTTCATATTTTAAACTTGTCCATAATTCTATAAGCTAACCAAACAACATCAATTACTTTAGTTGAGGTCATCAATATAAAATTGACATATTTAGATCATCGACGATGAAAAAAAAAGGACATGAGCCTGTTTGGCCACTTCTTTTTCAGTTTTTTGGTTTATCTTTTTCTCATTCTGGGTGTTTGGCAGCAACACCCAGAATCTGTTTTGCCCAGAATCTGTTTTGCCCAAAACAGCTTCTCCATTTCAGAAGATAGGAGCAAGAAATGAAAAAGAGGCTCACACCTACTTTTCAATTTCTATTTCTGGGTTCTCATTTTTCTCTCCCAAAACGGCCCTTTCTACTCTCGTCAAGTTTTGTGAAATTTGGGCATTTGATGGGATTTTGTACCCGAAACAGGGACATTACGCTGAAAATATGGGCAACTGTTGGTCTTATTCTTTGTTCATTAATTACTTTTGTTCATTATTTTTTTTCCACCAGTTCTTCCATTTGCATATTACGGGACTAAAAATTATTTTGTTTTAAAAAAAAATATATCTCTCGTCTAATACAAAAACACTTCTCATTTTCAAGAGGAATACCACTGTTCATATAGGTATATGTCCGTGTAATACATAAAAAGGGAAAAATGGTATATGACATAAACAAGGGCAAAATGGTAAAAAGTCAATCCATAACTCATTTTCATCATTTTCTCCCAAACACTACTACTTTTGCAAAATGCATTCTGCATATTTCTCCCAAACACTTCTCCCAGATTCAAAACTCATTCTGACCATAATTCAAAAAGCCAAAAAACCAAAAAGTTAAAAATGAAAAGTTGAAAAGTGGGCTCCCAAACACCCTCGTAGTCGTGTTCTCCATTTGTGTGGATAGATTCTCTAAATGGATACCCTAATAAGTTTTCTTCCTTCTTTTTTTGGGTGTTTTTTTATGGGGTGTAAAAGGGTTATTCCGTTGGATTGAAATGTGTGCTGATTTCTTGGGCTATGTAAAAATAACATTCTCAGAAATTGACAAGGTAATATTTCCATTTATTCATCAAAAGAGACGAACCTTTTGAAGCCAAAATGAGTTCAACTATTTTTCGGGCTGGATGTTCAAGAAAGGGCTACACTAAAATTACAACATATTTTCAAAATAATATATATATATATATATATATATATATATATATATATTATATATAGGTTCCGCTTCTAAAACGGGATTCCCGTTTCCGGACCCCATGATCCAAACATTTTTTTGATGATCCGATCCGTCCAATGTGTTCAGAAGGTGTTTTCAAGGGTCCACGCTGGAAATCTTCAAAAAAAAATACCGGGAAGGTGTGCGCGCGTGCGCGAAGCTGCCTATGCTTCTTCGGCTCTTTGGTTCTTTCGAGGGCCGGCCCTGAGTTTTAGAGGGCTTAAAGCGATAATAAAAAATGGGCCTATTACTAATTTAAAAAGTTTTGAACAAAATGGGGTGATTTTGGATCGAGCACTTAGGGACGTCCGATCGAATTGATCTCCGTGTGGGCCCCTCGGAATTTGATTTTAAGATGAATGAATGGCTCCGATCGGCCGTATTGGACCCAAAAGTGGGTCCCCGAGACCCATCTGTGCACACCCATCTGTCCCCGTTGTTTTACCGGGAGAGACAGAGAGTAATTTTGTTGGACAAGTGGTGGGCCCGCTAGACTTTCAATTTCAGTAGGAAAAGACCCCTGTAATCGATTTTTAATTTAGTTCTACCAAACAAGATGTGTGGGTGAGTCAGGGTGACACGTTTTAATTTTTTCTTTTTTATTTTGGCAACGGGCGGATCAGTTTTAACCGAAACCGACCCGAACCGATCCGGAACTGTTAAATTTGGTATTTCACGATCCGGAACCATCCATACCATACCTTGGGTGGATCAACGGATGGTTCGGGTTGGGCGGATCGAGCAGATCGGATTATCCGCTGAGCACCCTTAGTTCTACCAAACAAGTGACTAAGTTGCTTTTTTCTTATTCAAAATGGGCTATTTGATTATACAATTTACAATCATGCCACCGCACGTTTTATGCTTTTGTTTTGATTGCATGCTTGTTGGGTTTTTTATTTTATATTTACGTGGGCTTTTCTGGATATATATTATTATATAGGACGAATAGGAATACCTTGTTCTCCTCTTTGTCGCTTTTCCCTTTTTGCTCATTTTTTTTTTCATTTTCCTCTATTTTCTTTTGAGGTTTTCTTATGGACTTTAAATGGGTTGGGCCTTCAAATATTTTGTGGGCTTATTTTTTGGGTTGGGTATTTAATATTTTTGAATTGAGTGTTCAACATACATATTGGATAGGGTTGATCTTTAAAACCCGCTTCAAGTCATGATGATTAATCAATCAATCTTGGGGTAAAATAAAAAGACCAATTACTAAAAAGACCATCCACGTGGAATAAGGAGATTCACAAGAAATTATTTTTGACTCCAAAAATTGAACCACGATCAATTGTGTGGGGAGCGACTCCACCAACCAGCCAAACTAACCTTTGCAATAATTGGTTTAGGATGAAGTATGAACTATGGGGCTTTCATATTTTCTTTCCGCACCGTCCACGCTGACAGGAAATAAAGAGAAAGTGTTGTATTGGTGAAGTCTTTTATTTTTGGACGGATCAATTACTAAAACCCTGCTATTGGACTCATCTTTTAACTTTCAGACTTCAAAATTTTCCAAATCCTACAAGATCATAAATTATCTTCGACTGTTAATTTTCCAAATAACCACAAGATCATGAATTCCGTTTGGATATATAATTATATATAGTTCAACTATGTGTACGCACGTTTGCGTACGGATCACGTACGTACACCACACGGGGGCCCCAAAAAAATTTCAAAAAAATACCATAAATTTTAAAATATTATTTTAGGGGGCCCAAAAAACTCAATTGGATATCTAGAAAATGTTTTCTAGATTTCCGATATCCAATTCGGCCAAATCTAGAAAACATACTTTCCGATATCCAATTAAAATAATTTTTAAAATTTAAAATAATTTTTAAAATTTTTGGTATTTTTTTTTTGGGCCCGCAAATTTTTTGGGCCACAATCCGTGTACAAATTCTTGCGTACACAAATTTTACAATTTTTGATAATAGTTTGTTGATAATAGTTTGTATAGGGTTACGTTGAAAGTTTTGAAAAGTTGGAAATAGAATTTGACCCGTTGAAAAGAAAAATTGGAAATCCAATCAAAAAAACCAATCACAACCAATTCAAACCTATTCCACCATATACATCCAAAGAGGTAAAAGATACAATAAAATAATTTACTAAAGGGTAAATTTCACTTACCTCCCATGAAGTTTCTGACAAATACGGAGATCTCTCCTATATTTTTTGAAATTCCACTGCCCTCTCTTACTTTTCAAACTAATTGCCAGATTCCCCCTCCTATTACTTTAAGACTAACGATGTTACTCCCTCCGTCCCAATTTAAATGCTCCCTACGGTTATGCGTGCATTTTTAAAATTATTGTAGTTTTCATTCTATAATGTATTATATATGCAATATGGATCTTATTTGATAGATCTCAATTAGTTCTATTAGATAAATTTTTTAAAAACTTTGAAAACATTACCAATAAAAAGATATAGACGTTTGAAAACGGCACAATTAGTTCTATTACATAAAATTTTAAAAAACTTTGAAAACATTACCAATAAAAAGATATAGACGTTTGAAAATTGCACGGATATTCGTAGAGAGCATTTAAAATGGGACGGAGGGAGTAACTTTTTGCACGAAATGGATGTAGTACCCTTAGTATATATTTTTCACCCTAAGTTTTTTTTTTTTTTTTAAGAAAATAGAGTTAAGAAAAGAAATTTCAAAAAATTTAAATAGTTTTTCATTTTTAAAAAAATGCTTTTAAACAAAAATAATTGAAGAGAAATTTTTTCAAAAAAGTACTTCTTGAAATTTTTTGTTGAAAAACGAAAAAAAACCTAATTTTGAAAAATCGTTTATTAAATAGTTTTTTAAAAAAAACATAAAATTTTGTAAATTGTTTTTCAAACAGTTTTTTGTTCGAATTTTTTTTTTATATTTTTGAAAACAACTATTTTAGAAACTTTATCTTTTTAAAATAACGGTTTTTCAAAAACTAGTTTTTTATCCAAAAAATGTTTTCAACACTTTCGTATTTAAAAACTCGACTCGTTTCAATTTTTTTTTTCAAAGTTAGTTTTTTCCCCTAAAAAAACTATTTTCAGCAAAAGAAAATTCAAACAGTACTAGTTTTTTTTGGAAAAAACTTATCTTCAATACTTTTTGTTTAAAAACAGTTTTTTAAAAATGAAAAACAGTTTAATTTTTTGGGAATTTTTTTTATCTCTAAGTTTTTGTTTTAAAAAGAAGTCTTTATAGGGTGGAGAATATATACTACGGGTACTACAGTCATTTCAAGAAAAAAATTAAGGGTGAGTTTCCGAATGGATTTTATCTAGATTTTATCAAGATTTGATAAAATCAAGCCTTGATTTTATCCATTAGGAAACTGAGTTGATAAAATCTTAGATTTTTGAATGCAAAAATCTAAGATTTTATCAACTCAGTTTCCGAATGGATAAAATCAAAGGCTTGATTTTATCAGATTTTGATAAAATCCATTCGGAAACTCACCCTAATACCGTTAGCTTAAAGTAACGGTAGGGGAAATCTGACAATTAGTTTGAAGAACAAGGGAGGACAGTGAAATTTCAAAAAGTTTAGGGAGGTTTTTGTATTTGTCAAAAACCTTAGGGGAGGTAAGTGAAACTTACCATTTACTAAAAAAATCACTAAAAACAAAAAAGCACGAATAGCAAAGCAGTAAAAAAATTTGGTGACAATTTACGTGAGTGGAGAAAAGAACAAAGCAGAGCGTTACTCCAAAGCAGAGCATTGCATGGCCATTTTGAAGTTTTGCATATAATATATGTCGCTTGTCCACAGCATTTGATCCAAGAACATGGGAAATAGTGAAATATTCTCTTGGCTATACAAATCCAAAAAATTCCTGAGTCCAACTCCGCTCCAATCCCTTCAAATGGATTACTGAGAACAGTTTCGGCTCGAATAGTACTGTTTTTACAAGACTGCGCAACACCTCCCCTCTGTCCGAAGATAATATTCTATTGGTCAAATAGAAAAGTTATGTCCTAAATATGGTTGACTTTGATGGGAAGTGAATATAATGACTTATAAGGAAACCGGTCCTCTCTCTGCCTATAAAAGAGCATTTAGGGTTCCATCAAATTATGAGACTAAATTACTAGAAAGTGAGGTAATGGAGAGAAACCCATATTCCACCTAGGGTTTAATACTCTTGGTAAATTCGTGATGGCTGTTTGAATAATTTAATTGGATCGCTCAAGTTCTGCATTAATGGATCCAGGTATGCCACTTTTAATTATTTAATTTCTACTTAATGTTTATATTGTGATTATCATGATAGTTCTAGATCCTAGCATCATTGTAGGTTGTTAATTATGTAACATTCATTTGGATTTTTTTTTAATGATTATTCATTAAGATAATTTGCACTTGCACATCTAGTTTACAAAAAATTTAATTCATCATTTTATAAGATTTTGGAAACCATAAGCATCTCCAACCAAGCTTCATATCTCCATATATTTTGGAGATATGGAGATCAAATGCAGTCCAACCAAGCTCCATTTTGGAGCTCAAAATGAAGACAACATTTTTGTTCTCCAAATATAGAGACCCAACTCATAAATGAAAATCAAATTTTCTGGAGTTCAAAAAAAAAAAAAATTTTAAATCCATCTTCATGTCTACATTTCAGTTTTCATTCTATATAATATTGAATAACTTTCAAATAATGAGAATAATGAGAATATCTTTAATTTGACACCCGTACTAAATATATTGAGTGGAAAATTAAAAAGTAGGAGTAGTAATTTGAGTTTTGAATGAATGTTGTTAAGTTTTGGAGTGGAAGTGAGAAAATTGTGAGTTGTTCCCAATATAGAGATAGAAATGAAGAAATTAGTGAATATTTTATTAACTAATAAAGCATTCTTAAATGAGGAATTTTATTCACTAATAGGGCATTTTGCTCCTAGTTAGCACTTTATTACCTGTTTAAAAGTAATGGGGAAAAAGTGAAGAGATTACTCTTCTATTCTTACTTTTGGAGATTAAGTACCACATGAGAAAATGCAATGATGATATTTTAAATAATAAAAAGAGAATAAAAATACGACAATTGTACTAATGAAGATGAGGCTTATTTTTGTACCCAAAACAAACAAAAAAGATGAGGCATATTTTGGACCCATTTGTTGGACTTGTCCAAGGCCTCCCAGGGCCTAATCTACCCACTTATGTCCAACCCGGAAACCCTGTTTGGAGGAAAATTTGGAAAATTGAAGAAATCCACAAAAGAAGACTCCAGCAACTGGAAATGGCAGATTTATAGGAGTTTCGTCTTTCTTTCTAGTAGAACCAAACAGAAGAATGTAGGAGCATGTTTTTTATAATTTTCCTCTTAAATAGGAATATCTTTTCTTTTCTTCAGTTCTTTTTTCACAAGCTCCATACAAAACCCTAAGAACATCTCCTGTCTCTGTTGTTGGGTGTGTAGACAACCTTCAAGAAGATGCGGGGTGGGGCGGAGCCCCCCGGGACACGATTATTTTTTGTTTGTGTGTAGTTTGGGTAATATGTTTTCGAGAGAAAATAGAGATAGAGAGCGAGAGAAAACGCAGATCTTTTACTCTTGACTTTGATTTCGATTTCATAGTGGTGTGTGCTCCCGTGGTTTTTCCTCGCGTTGAGGTTTTCCACGTATATCTGTGTCTCGCTTTCTTTCCCATTTTTCATTACGCACGATTACTTGTTTTTCTGTTCTGTGATTCATTGTTTCCAAGATCCATAGGGGTGTTGTAGGGTTGCGAAAATCCTAACATCTCTAGCCCTTACTCAATTTTTTTTTACTTAGATTTAAGTGAAAAACTGAGTAAAAGCTCAATTTAGTATGAGCCTATCTAACTTGATTCAGATTTTGAGAGGCTTCTTGCCGTTCACCGCTGCAATCAGCACTGCTTTCTCTCTTCCACGACTCCTCAAACACCACGATCGACCACCGCAAACCAACACCGTAAACCGCCGCTGATCTATCTTCGTGTTCGTCGGCCTTCGGAGACTCACGATCTTTGTTCTGTTACCATCACCAGACCACCACCACCACCACAAACGTCGCCCGTCACCAGCAACCTTCGTGGCCTAACGATCAGAGGCGGACCTCGGGGTGCAAGGAGGTATTTAACCTCTACACTTACCTCAATTTCTTCCTATTTATAGTATACTTTTGAATTTTTTTAGTAAAATTGCTGAAAGGGAATACCATTTTTATCTCCATTAATCTAGGAGAGAGAGGGCGGGAAAAGGGAGGTGGGAAGGTCGGGAACAGAGAGTCATCTGTGGATTTGGGCTCTGGGGCTGTATATTGGGCTTTTCGACGGTGGAAGAAACAAAAAATCAAGCCCAAGTCATCTGGGTCAATTACTCCATTGCAAGTTGAATGGCCTAAGACAAAAAGTAGTGAAAAGTGAGAGCCCATAGATCACGGGTATATGCAATTTACGATTCCGAGCAGAGGCATGAAGTGTCCACTTAATATTAAGTGTTAAAAAATAAAATGATATATAAGTAAAAAATTACAAAAAATTCAAGAGTTATTGTAGAGGCATGAAGTAGACTCTCAATACTGAGCTCCCTACATCTTCAAGAGTCCTTTTATAAAAAAAATTCAAATACAATCATTCAAACTAAAATGATACAATTACAAAAGATAAACACAAAAAATAATAATAGTAAGTGTTTTTTATTTTGTTGAAGAAAATAAGAAAGTATCCTCATATTTTACCTATGATTTGTTTGAAAAATTATTAAATTGTATAGGGACATATACTTGTACATTATTATTGTGCTTTTGTTAACTGCAAAATTTCTCACAAAATAATTAAGTAATGTGATTTTCGTAATATTGTAGATTGAGAAAGAAAAAATACAAAGTCTAGAATCACACTGAAAATGATATACATTAATACAAACACACGCATAAATCTGTGAAGCTCACATACAACACTAATAATTTATGTGGTCCCATACATTTGCGATAGTGTTTTTATATTTGGGTGTGTAATTTAGGTAATGTTCTAGATTTGTTGGAACGACAAATGGAGTAGAGAAAAAGTAATGAAAAAAAGGGCAAAGGAAGGGAGAAGCCAAAAGTTCGAACAAGTGGCTCCTAGGAATTGAACCAAACTCTCACATTGGAAACTTTTTTACATTTATATATAACTTATAAATTTTATTTTTTTGAGTTGCCCAAGCCCGTGGACTTGCTGGGCTCACCCTTGAGTCGGCCCCGAGTGTATCCATTGTGACATCATGCATCGTAACATTTTTCCCGATGAAACTTGTTTGGAAATGAGCCCACACGGACACGGCACGACACAGCACGCGACACGATTACTAAACGGGCCGGCACAACACTGCACGAAACATGGTTAACACAAAGCTAAATGGAATGGGCTGACACGGTACGACCCATTTGACACCTCCAATTCGGAGGACCATAACCCAAAGAAAATGGCAAAGATTGCCTATACACGACAATGATTTTTGTACTTCACTTTTCCATAAATGCACTCCAGTTTTTTTTTCTCTCTCTCTCTCTTAGTGCTTAAAATTATACACAACATAAAAGAACAAATTTTGAAGTGCATGCATTTATAAGAAAAGTGAAGTGAAAAAAAGATTCCCCTACCGAAAATGGTTTATATCCATGTTATTACAATTTGAGCCATAGGTTTAGTGAATGATATAATACACTAGAACAACGTGTGATTTCCAGTTCACTACTAATCAGTTGTGTAGCTAGAAAATTACATTAGTGGGGCACCTAATACCTATCAACACAATTTCAAGGGAAAATAAAAATTCAATAGCAAGAAAAGAAATGACAAAATTTGAGGTTGGGTTTGCTGAATCAGGAGCCTTTGGAAATCAGGGGGAATCTAATATTGTGGACTCAAGTTTCTTTAAAACCACAGGGTTGGTGGGCTTTGCTTTGGGTGGTAGTGTGTATTTGGTGGAATTGGTGGGCTTTGTCTACATGGTCTTGGAATTTTCTGAGGATATCAGGAGTACCCTTGAAGATGTAGGTGTTGGGATTTCCACCCCGTGTGGGCCATTGGGCTTAGGCCCAGTTGGGAGGGGCTAGGGTTTATTTAATGTATTCTTATATAACTCGGACTTGTCTTATTTCGGTGCGTGACAAAAGAGAGAGAGCAGAGAGTTAGAGAGAGATACACGAGTGACTTGGTGAGTTTCATTGTTGTGAGATTGTGAGTGTGAGTGTGTAAACACAACAGACACGGATTATTCTCCGGATTATAGTGAAACCCCCCTCCCCGTGGAAGTAGGTCCGATTTGGCCGAACCACGTATATCTGTGTGTTGCTTTCTATTGATTTTATTGCTTCTGTTGCGTGTGGTGCGTTGTTGGAATTCTAACAACTGGTATCAGAGCTTTGGTTAAAGCACCGGAGAGCGCAGAGCAGTCGGATAATCACTCGGAGGCCTTTGGAGCACTGTTTGGAGTTCTGGTCGGATAAAATAATTGATGAAAATTATTTTTGATCAGTGGGTAACGTGCTACTCTCGGAGACGATCACCACGGTGTGTGGGTCGATCGGTTTTGTCACCGGAGACGGAGCACGATCGTTTTGAACACTTTCGGACGGAGGCGAGTGGTGGTGTGTGTTGGGGCCGGACAAAAAGTGATCGGATTTGAAGTTTGAGACCACGGTTGTGTGGGGTTTTTCAAGACGATCACGGTGGTACCAATCTCGTCATACACGTGTCACGCGCCCTCACGCGCCGGGAGAAGTTGCACACGTGAGATCTACTCTCACCGTGCATTACACGCGCGTCGGCGGCTGTGAACAGTGCTAGGGCTGACGTCAGCGAGCCCTAGGGCTTACGTCATCGGAGTTCAGACCGGTCAGGCAGGGGTCCAAAAGGGTCAGACAGGTCAGGGTTCAAGGTCAAAGAGGTCAAAGGGGTAAAAGGGATCAGAGGTCAGGTCAAAGGGGTCAAACCGGAGGTCAAAAGGTTAGGACCGGTCAAACCGGCGGTTCAGAGGATTGATCAGACCGGGTTCGGCCAGACCAGACCGGATTACGGTCCGGAAACAGACCAGGAGGAGTTTTTTTGACCGGTTCAGTGGTTTTCTTACGAGTTCACGACCGGTTCGGATCGGTTCCCGACTGTGTTCGACGTCCCGGATCCAATCCCGGGCTCGGTTTGCGGAGATTTGGTACGGATATTGACGGTACGTTTTATTTTACTGCTTTAAAACGTTCCGGGGAGTATCAGATCAATTGTGGGAGTTTCTGGGGGTGCTTTATTTCAGATTATCTTGTTTGCTGAGATGTCAGAGATAAACATGAATGCTATGTTAGTATTGACGGCGACCAATTATGCGATTTGGAAGCCTAGAATGGAGGACATGCTCATTTTGAAAGAGCTTTATGAGCCCTTGGAACACGTAGGGGTCAAACCGACGGAGGTGAAAACCGAAGATTGGAAGAGTTTGAACAGGAAAGCAGTTGCTTTGATCCGCCAGTGTGTTGGACATGAGGTTATTCATCATGTAGCACAGGAGATAGATGCTTATGCCTTGTGGACGAAATTGGAGGGGATGTATCAGTCGAAAACATCCCGGAATAAGGCGCTACTGATGAGGAGGCTTGTGAATTTGAAGCTCCGGGTTGGGAATTCGGTTGCCGGACATTCCAGTGAGTTTCAGAATTTGGTAAATCAGCTGTCTAATGTTGGGTTGAAGTTCGATGATGAGTTGCAGGCTTTGTTGTTGCTCAGTTCTCTACCGGATAATTGGGAGACACTGGTGGTTTCCCTGAGTAACTCTGCGCCGGAAGGAAAGTTGTCGATGGCTATGGTTAAGGATGTTGTTTTCAACGAGGAGGCGAGGAGGAAAGAGATGGGGACTGAACAGGCTGACGATGCACGAGCACTAATTTCGGACGGTAACAGGGGCAGGAACCAAGGAAAGGGAAACGGAAGGAAGGGAGGCAGAAACTGTTTCAAATCAAGGGGGCATAGTTTCACTTGCTATCATTGCCAGGAAGATGGGCATATAAAACGGAATTGTCCAAGGTTTAAGGCGGGGAAAGAGAGAATTCCACCAAAGGAGACAGCAGCGGCTCTTATAGATTCCGATGATGATTTGGCTTTGGCAGTGTTAGACGCTACGGATGCAGGGAAATCAGATTGGGTACTAGATTCGGGATGCTCATATCATATCTGCAGGGATAGATCACAGTTTTGGGAGTACGAGGCATGCGATGGAGGTCTTGTCCGGATGGCTAACGGTTCTGCGAATAGAGTTGTTGGCAAGGGGACAGTGAGGTTTCAAGTGCCGAGTGGGAAGACTGTGAAGGTAGCGGGAGTAAGGCACGTGCCAGGAGTGAGGAAGAACTTGATATCTCTCGGGATGCTTGATGAGAGAGGATGTAGTTTTTCTGCTAATTCTGGAGTACTTCGGATTTCTGTTGAAGAGCGGGATGTATTGCTGGGTAAGAAATTTGGTGGGTTGTACAGGCTTGCAGGTTCTGTCGTGACAAGAAGGGCTGTTGTTAGACATGGAGCAAGCGGTACAGTGAGATCATTTGGGCAGGAGAAGCGCCATTTGCTGACACGTACACGGAGAGAGCAGGGTTGCTCAGGAGTTGTGCGGGATTCAGGCCTGAAGGAGAAGCAATGGGTGCGGGTTGTCCATGAGAAAGCTCAGGGGAAGGAGACGGATATTTTGGGGGCCCCGACGAGGCCAAAAGGAGTTTCTTTCGCTCTAGATATGCTTGATGGTAGTGGTCTCTCCGGATTTGTCGACACGGGGGGAGGGACACTATCACCAAGGGCGCCGAACCAATGAGTTTCGGCCGCACCCCAGTTGAGGGGGTGCGAGCACCCTAGTTGAGGGGGTGCAGGCGCTTCTGTTTGGTGAGCGCATACATGGGCGCTTCTGTTGGTGAGCGCATACACTTCGGGTTTGAGGTGTGCGAGTGGAGGCATTCTTTTTTAGGGGATGCGGTACTCGGGATTTTCTGATTGGCTGCGGAGTCTGGTTTTTGCAAGGATACACTCTTTCGGGATTTGTATACTCTGTTTGGTGGTGCATGAATGCTCGACTGGTTAGTGACACAGGCGCTTGCCAGAGTTAGCTGATTGGAGGAGGCGACATGGGGGTGTTGCAGACGACTTTGCCCACCCGGTGTGGAGGGGGTGATTGTTGGGATTTCCACCCCGTGTGGGCCATTGGGCTTAGGCCCAGTTGGGAGGGGCTAGGGTTTATTTAATGTATTCTTATATAACTCGGACTTGTCTTAGTTCGGTGCGTGACAAAAGAGAGAGAGGCAGAGAGTTAGAGAGAGATACACGAGTGACTTGGTGAGTTTCATTATTGTGAGATTGTGAGTGTGAGTGTGTAAACACAACAGACACGGATTATTCTCCGGATTATAGTGAAACCCCCCCCGTGGAAGTAGGTCCGATTTGGCCGAAAATTTAACACCACGGCCTCCTTACAAAAAGAACCAATGAATAAATAGTAATAAGCAAACGAGCCCTCATTATTGTACTTACGTTTAATAATTGTTTTTCTTAAATTACCATCCTGTTATATGTTTGTAAGCTCTTACGTTTCAAAGAAGAAAACATACTATTTAAGCTGTGAAATAAATGCGGGATAAAGTTAAATATTCAACTTAATTCAAGGATTTGAGAGGTTTAAAAAATGAACATTGCAGTCGGGCATGCCCGACTGCCCCTAGTGCACACATACTCCGTCCGCCACTGCTGCTAGTTGGATTGTTAGGCCATTGCCTTGTGGTACTATGGAACTGTGTTGCCTTTTTACTCCACGACTACTTTTTTTTTTTCCCTACAATTAATGGAAGAAATATTATTAACTCATAAAATTACAAAAATATTATTACTCCACAACTTTGATTTAGTGGGACTGAGGAGCTTCAAACCGGGGGATTCCAAATTAATTAATAAACAAAAAAAACTCAAAGTTGTTAGGCGTGCTAATTAAAAAGGTGAGGGAAAAGTTAGGACAACAATTTACTGTAGATGGTTAGTGACACCAAAAGTTTTTGTGGTCCTCATTGACACTTTAACAAACGTTTTTGACTAATTATATAGGGAGGGACAAATCCCAACAAATAACAAAGAAAATTGAATGCTTTTTCTTGTACATATATGCGATTTGCAACTTTTTTGGAAGGCGTGCTTGGCTACTTTGTTGGAATCCACATCGTTTTCGCCCTAGAAGGGAGTGGGTGACTAGCTTTACGCCTTCGACTAATTTTTAGAAAGGTAATGTCACAAATTATTTTGTACAAAGTTATTATTTGGCTAATCTTGTTGCTAATAAAATCAAATTGAGGAGATTGAAGAAAGAAACATTTAAGATTGATCTACCCACTAAAATTCAACTTCTTTTGAATACTCTGCTACAGATTAATTCTAGAGCTGCCAGTGGTTAGGAAGTTTTATCCCTTTCGAAATAATATCTCTCAAGAACACTACATTTTTGGACGATCGAGCACTCAACTCATTGTCTAACGTTTGGTTTTTTGCAAGTGTTCCAAAGATTTACGGCTTATATATATGTATATATATAGCCGACCAAATCTGGATCTAGGATCACTTTAGTCTAAAACTATTAGGCTCTATTTTTCTAAACTTTTTGTCTAGAGACCTTTTTTTGTGTGGACATTTTTTACTTTTCGTAATTTTTTGTTTAGTTGTTTGTGTTGTGCGGAAGCGTTAACAAACACAAAAAACAAATGTGATTTATGCTACATAATTGAACAAACCAGAGAAGAGAGAAAGAGAGAGAAAGTGCAAACACAGAGAACACAGAGATTTTACATCATTCGGCAATGAAAACCTACTCCACCGGCAGTCAGATGATCACTAATCGGATAAAAATCGTATGCCCAAAGGCTACATATGAGATCTCACAGAGTTTCTCTCATTTCTCTCTTAGAAAAGATGCTATATTTGCAATACAATAAAGAGAACCCTAAAATCTGCTTAAATACGCGTTTGTCTTGCGTAAAACCACCCGAGCGGAAAATTCAGAAAAGCGGCGAAAAATTCCGTCTCTGCCAAAATTGCCCGGGTGAAAATTCCTAATTGTAGAAAATGAGCCAATTTCAATAGTTTGTCTTATTTATTTATTTATTATTCATTTATATCGACGAGAGAAATAAGTAAAAAAATGTGGCTCGAAGTTGAAAAAGTTCATGTGATACGACAGTTTAGACAAAAAAGACAGTTGTTTAGTAATTGTTTCGTCTTTAGTGAATTTTTGGTTTTGTTTTTTGTCATAACCCATATTTTTTCACTTTTAGACTCATCTCGCCGAAACAGATGATTGATCCAAAAAATATAATGTGAATCTAACAAAAATTTAGAAAATGCGAACAAAACACGAAAAAAAAGGAAAAAAAAAAAATAATGAGAATGGAGCTAACAAAAATTTTAAAATGGTCAAAATCAAAGTTTATCTACGTAAAAAAAAGAAAAAAGAATATGTTTGAAAAACAAGAAGGAAAATTTGAGAAATGAGGCTGCCAATGTTAGATGATAAGCATACAATTTTACCATTCCCATTTTATTTTCAAAATCAAAGTTTATCTACGTACTACTATGAAAAGAAAAATTAGAAAACTTGTTTGAAAAACAAGAAAAAAAAAAAAAAACCAGGTTTGCAGACAATGAGGCTGCACCTTAAGTTTCGAATGGTGGCTGCTCAGATGATAAGCATTCAAAACTTCAAATGAAAAAAAAATCAATAAAGCCCAAATCAAAAGAAAACTTTGGCTTTTTTCCAAAGCACCCTTATATATATATATATATATTCATGAACCTCTCTCCATCATCATTCAACAAAGAATCTTTAGAACCTAAAGAAGTATTAATTAAAAATTAAATTGATACATAGGTGGAAAACGTATGAATAACTTATGAATCTCATCCAAAATGTTGCGAATTTTCTTACAAAAATGTTGAGTTCCGTACTTCTATACACCGCTAAATAGAAAAATGTGTATTGTAGCAGTTTCATAAAATGAACAAAATAAAGTTTAGGGTTTGAATCGATGCCATTAAAAATATAAAGACTAAAGGGAGATTTTTTATTTTGATAGCGAAAACAATCACTCACAATATAGAATATGAAACAGTAAAGAGAATCGACAACAAGATTCACGCGATTTTCCAAACCAAATACCTCTACGAGAGCGAAATTGAGTCTCTAATTTGATAATGAAACAAGCACTCAATTGTTTAATTACTCTTATTTATTTATTTGGTCTCTTATCTTGTGATAAGCAAGTGGAAGGATTGAGACGTGGGAGACTTGAATACGAGCAGTTGCTTTTCAAGTTCCCTTTCACTTGAAAAATAAAAAATAAGTGGTTGAAATTCAGCTGGACCCAAAGTCTAAACCTACCAATTTGGAGTTTTCTTTATCACAGTACAAGTTATTTTAGGTCATGAAAACTACATCCACGACCAACTTTAATGACATATGTCTGTATTAGCACTACCTTTCTAACATCAGATTTCCTTTTCAGATTGCATTATCTTTCCTTCATAAAGCTAATCCGTCTTTTAACCTCTCTTTTAGGGCACATATGAGATTGTTGCACTTTTCTTTTCTTTTTAAATTCTTCTTAATTTGCGTATTTTATGTGATGATTTTAGGTTGAGAATATATTTATGGTGTGGTGAATACTTTTGTTGAGACGTAACAGATTTGATGTCGCGACCACTATTCTTTTTTGTTTTTATGTAATCTCTCTCTCTCTCTCTCTCCCTCTCTCTCTCATGGCGCATATACATGCATGTTAACAATTTGATTTTAGTTAGTGCATGCACTTGGTTATTTCTTTAACTTCTGTGTTACTCTATGCATGATCTCAGGGAATTGTGAACCAAAAGCAGAAAAAATGAAGATCAAGAAAGTTTTTTTAAAAAAAAAAAGTCTAAATGCACAACTATTTGCAAAATATGTCGACATGAC
Organism: Vaccinium myrtillus; assembly: GCA_016920895.1. Classification (NCBI taxonomy): domain Eukaryota; kingdom Viridiplantae; phylum Streptophyta; class Magnoliopsida; order Ericales; family Ericaceae; genus Vaccinium; species Vaccinium myrtillus. The sequence goes on along the minus strand of CM029281.1, from coordinate 5,525,354 downwards.
ACTACCATGCTTATTATTTTATAAAGATATTATCAACGTGACCGAAATAGGTCCGTGTTTATTTTAGCAATTCCCCGCTTAAAATACCAACATTATAAGCAAGCTCATGGGAGGAAAGTTACATGGGCATAAAGAAACTTCAAATTAAACGTCAAATCCTAGTCCATAATAGTCCATAATGTTGGTGGCGTACTCATAACTTCATGAAAATTATTCTTGGTCCAGATTACCCAAATATCTAAAGGATTCTATTACATAGCAAGTCAAGATCATGAAGAACTGTCCAAAAAAGCTGACTAAGCAATCTAATCGGCACCATCGTATCACCTTGATCAGTACTCTTCCACCGGCCCTAGTTAGAGTCTTACTCCTATAGCTTCAGTTAGATCTCAATTTTCAAAGGAAGATTTTAAAATCAGCCTAATATTTAAGCCGTAGTTAAAGTTTAAAAAGTGTATTAAAATGTAGAAAAAAAGAGTAAAAAGTAACGTATTTTGGGTCCCAAAGTTCATTATTCTTAAAACATTTTTTTCAAAATCAGTTTTGATTGTTCTCACCGTTTCAAATTAAAACTTTTAATTTGAAACGGTTTTTGTTCATGGATTGAGCTGATTTTTTGTCCTTTTCTTTTTTGCTACTGTATGTACCGAAAGCGGTCCCCGGTATATCAAGTGTAAAAGGATTTTCCGTAAAATGTATGATAAGTGTATAAAAGTTTGTGATTGTTCTTGTTCTTGTTCATGGATGGTCCTATCTGTCCTTGTTCTTCTTTTGCTACTGTATGTACCGAAAGCGGTGAAATATCAGGTATCGTTTTAGATTTATTAATTTTATTTTTCCACAGAAAATTAATAGCTATCATTATATTCATAATATAATGATAGCTATTAAACTGAATATAATCATAGATCCCGATCAAATTTTCATGATCTGAACCGTTTGAATGTGTTTTAAAATGTGTTTTTAAGGGTTTCCGAGAGAAATCAGCAAAAAAAAAAAAATACCGAGAAGGGTTTGATCCGAGTAATTTTTCCTAAAAATTGTATATGTATAGTTTTATGAAAAACTGCTTGGATCAAACCCTTATATTTTCTTTCCCTGGTTTCTTGCGGCGACTCTTAAAAACACGTTTTAAACACATTGGACGGTTCGGATCGTCGAGATTTGGTCCGGACGGGTCCGTAACTTAAGAAAAATAAGAAATATTCGGTATCAACAGGCATAGTATGGCTCGGAAATTTTCAATAACCTATGAAATGAACCCTATATTTTCTGATATTCCATTTAATGTTTTAAATACTTCTACGGATGACAACAATTGTAGTTAGATACGGTCCTCATAGTTGAACAAGTTTTCAAGGATTAGCTGATTGCTTCACCAGTAGCACCCCATGAACAAGAAGAAGAGAAAAACCTCCACTAGTTAGGTTATCTGATACTCCACTATTCAACAAATTTGTCGATTCAACCCCTTTCCCCATTTTCGGAAGGCCTTTCAAACCCATTAATTTCCTCGGAAAAATTTAGAGAGATAAAACCTCCACTTTAGTTTCTGATATATATTCAACAAATTTGTCGATTCAACCCGGGAGTCCCCATTTCCGGGACTCCACTTCCCGATATTTTTGACCCCATTTTGTCAGAAGGTTTTCCAAGGTCCACGCGAAAATCTTCAAAAAAATACAAGGGCTTGATCCAAGCAGTTTTCGCAAAAACTTTATATTTACGCTTTTGCAAAACTAAAAATATTTTTTTGAAGATTTCATTGGGAAGGTGGAAAACACCTTTGAACACATTGGACGGCTCGGATTTCCCAAAACAATTTGTAAAAGCATCAAAACACCGAAAAAGCCTCAATCCGGAAATCCGGATCCTTGACAGATCGGATATATATATATATATATATATATATATAGGCCCGATTCCGGAGTCCCGAATCCGGGACTCCACCTTCCCGATATTTTTGACGATAACCGTTGTGTTCAAGGTGTTTTCCAAGGTCGCGAAATCTTCAAAAAAATACCGGGAAGGGCTTGATCCAAGCATTTTCCGCAAAATCAGAATATACATTTTTGCGAAAAAATGCTTGGATCAAGTTTTTCCGGTATTTTTTTAAAGATTTCCATGATATTGGAAAACACCTTTGAACACATTGATTTTCCAAAAACATTTTCTAAATGCTTCAAAACGCTTCAATCCGATTTCCGGGATCCTTGACAGGATAATTCGTGTATATGTATATATATATATATCTTGATCAAATATACCTTCCAACAACTTTAAAAAATTGCAATGTTATTTTCTTATATTGCTGTGAAGCAAAGTCCCACGTTGTTAGTGTCCGAAAGTGGTGGAACATACATAAACATGAGCAAACCCTAATTTTTATGCTTGAAATTTGTTGAAGTTAATGTAATAGTTACCACTCTTAAGCGATCGAGCAAAAAAATAGTCACTGCTCTCATAACAAATTTACGCACATGTTTATACAAAATTCGGTTATGTAATAACACAACATTTTTTCCACTATTTCAAAAGGTTTTATGGGTTAACCAACGAGGCTAGCTCAGTTGGCCAGGGCTCTTGCATCTCACTAGGAGGTCAGGAGTTCGAATCTCCTTGCCTGCGTGCAGGGGTTTTCCTTTATTTGTTTCTTTCTCTGTTTCTACCCTGTAACGGGCTTATTTCTTGTATTGATTAAGTTGTTGGGCTTGGTTGTCTCGTGGACTCTCACAATTCATGTAGTGTCTCGGGTTGATACTTTGTATTCCATATGTGATGTAATTGATCTCTCTTCTATCGATTATTGAAAAAAAAAAAAAAAAGTTTTATGGGTTTGAATTGTTTTTACATCTGATAACACCTCTTACCTTATTAACTTGGATTTTGGCTTCTTTGGTTTTGGAGTGCAACTAGAATTTGACCCTCTTTTTGTGCTAATTGTATCCATTCAAACTTCCACTTCGATTCCACGAGCTTTATTAAAAGTTTGTTGGTGGCAGCTGGTTCTTTTCCTCTAATATATAATTATTCCCACCGAAAAAATATTAGCTTTTGAGCACCCTTCATTTTTAATAATCAATGAAAATGAAATTCGCATTACGTGAATCGTTTTTTGAGCCACAAAAGGCTGCGATAAGGGTGATATTATGGGAAAGTAATGGTGTCACGACCTAATAAGTTGGCTGGCTTATTTTTTCGTCTTTATTTGATTTTTTTCACATTTTTTAGTTTTTTTTTATCAACTTTTTGTGTATTATTGGTTCATCTCGGAGAAAGGAATCAAAAAAGTGAAAAATTATGACTTAAGCTTAATTTTTTTAATAAAGAAAAAATAAGCCAAAAAGTCAGCTTTTTACATTTTTTTCAATTTTATTCAAAAAATTGAGGGTTCTAATCATAATCTCTAACCTTTTTGGATTCCTCTCATCAAGACGAACCAATAATACTCAAAAAATCGATGCAAAACTAACAAACGCAAAAAAAAAAATCAAATAAAGACGAAAAAAAAGGTTAAGCCAACTTATTCAACCAAACCTAAAGATATGTAATAGATTTTATTTAAAACCGAGAGAGAAACTAAGGGGGAGTTATTAAATGGATTATTTGATTTTATCATTTTTGATTTTATCATCATCTTTTACGAATAGATAAAAGGAGAGTTGATTTTATCATACTAAATTTTATCACACTAGTGGTTCACAATATTTTGTCACACTAGATTTTATCTATTGGGAAAATAAGGTGATTTTGTCACCCACCCATAAAACCCCAACTAAAATCAATTTTTACATTTTATTTCATAAAATCCATTCAAGAACGACGGTAGAATGCTGTAAAAACAAATGTCATTGTCAAGTACAGCGTAATCACAGCCAATCCGATATTATTTGTGAAAGGGACATGTATCATTTTGTCATGAACTTCTATCCAACCATTCCACGTTTCCTTTTTGTTTAATTTGCTCCTTCCCAAAGAAAAAAAAGGTGTTGCTTCCAACACATTTCTTTGTCACTATTTCCTGTTTTTTGTTTTTTCCCAAATTTATTTTTGTTGCCATTGACGGGCCAGAGCCTAGCGTCATGATTTGAGAAAGCACGGATTTCCGCCTGTGATTCCCCACATTATTGTGTTTGCACTAGGGATAGAGTCAAGAATTTCATTACCCAGAAGCGAAGATGTATTCGAGACAGAGGCGAACTTTTATAATTCATAGAATTTTTTTTCTATGTAATACTAGATGTTTTTTTTCCCTCGCAGAGGCGACCGCCCCTACTGGCCCTTCCCAGCTCCATCCCTGAGTGGCACTACTTGTCACCTTGTTTTCATAGCTAGTGTTACTTTGTTCTTAGAGATTAGACACACATATCGGTATTTAAATAACTTAATTTTTTTTATAAGATGAAAAATAGCAATTTAAAAGATGAATAGTTTGAACTATAAAAAAAGAACGTCTCAATAACTTTTATTTAAAAACGACAGGAGAATTGAATCAAATCTTTATTCATTTTTAACCAAAAACCAAAGAACAGTATTGTACAATTAATACTACGCGGACTCCCACTAAACTGGGTCACCCCTCATGTAGTAAATCCTAACTCCGGCACTGTGGATCTATCTAAGCCCTTCTTATCCAGCTTCTTTAGTTACAGAAGGAAGGAAGACGGTGATCCCTAAAGATGGTTAGCTCTCTTACATTTTTTTTTCCCTCTCTAAAAAATATACTCATTCCGTTCATTCTTAAATGTGTTGCTTGGTAAATCCAACTTATTAAAGAGATATCATCATTACACCTTTAGTATCAAATTTTACCTCAATTTTACACATTTTACACCAACTTTTACATGTATTTTTTAAAATTATACTCAACTTTACCCATTAATTCTTTATCCACTAATTTTTCAAAAGGGCAAAATAATAATTGTACAAACTTTTATTCATTAACTTTTTAAAATACACGCTTATTAAGAACAACCCAAAATAAAAATGTATGCAATAAAAAAGGATGGAGGAAGTAGTAATCTTTTTGTTTCTTATCAAGTAGTGGACTTTTGAGGTCTTTCAACTTGCTTGTATCATCCAGCAATTCATACATCATCCCACACCCTCTATCTATATATATCACATCTTCTCCACCTCTCTTCTTCACACCTCTTGCATATCTCAAAATCTCTCTCCTTCTCTCCATTTGTTCTGCATTGTGATATTTTTTGTTTGTGAGAGAGAGCACCAAATGGCTTGCTTAAAGCTGGTTAGTTGACTGATTCTCTCTCTCTCTCTCTCTCTCTCTCTCTCTCTCTCTCTCTCGCGCGCGGGGTTAGGCATTTGTATATAAAGATGGCCATCTTCCGTTTTGTATTTCTTCCAATTGTAGGCTCAATAAATCATTGATAATTGATACAACTTGAATTTTTTCCTTCTAAACTGTATATAGATATATAGCTAGCTGCTGAATTACTTGTGGATAGAAAACCATGCATGCATGTAGTAATGCATGGGGTCCAAATGAACTCTGTACTAGGAATCTTAGATGGTTTAAGACTAATGATGTATGCATGAGTTCATTTCAATAATTGGTTAAAAAACGGTTTGAAATCGTATTTTAATTGTCGAAATGGTTGGATTATTGCATTAATAGGAGACTTGGGGTTCCTTCTGTGAGGGCCATTCCAAGCCATCCCGGGCCTATTAATTTGATCCGAAAAGCTCATGTTGTTTGGCTCGTCGAGTTGGTAACACATGCCAAAACTTGTACCGAAAAACATATAATCACATATGCTCATGTACCTACGGATGTCCAATTATGTAACACAGGGAGGATATTAACCAGTGGCATTGGGTGTTACATTAGGGAATCATAAATTAATGTCACCATGTTTTGCTCTTTATGAACTTCTGCAGATTTCTAAAATTTTGGAATGTTTTCTTGAAACCTCCGTTTCGCAATTTCGGCTCACGTGTGTAACTTGAATTTTGTTTATGTTCACTTTCCAGGAGATCAATGATATGAAGAAAAAGATGAACGAAGAAGAGATTTGCACACTTGATGGAACTGTCAATCAACATGGTCGTCCTGCAATCCGACAAAGAACCGGGACATGGTTTGCTGGAATTCTTATACTTGGTAAGTCACTTCTAATTATCCATGTCTGATTTATTACGCTTACTGTCTCACATAATTTTGAGGTTTTTTGGCTTTCACTCTCTAGCTATCCGCAGACAATAACTCTGTTTCTTTAATGAATCAGTTAACCAAGGGCTTGCTACACTGGCATTCTTTGGGGTTGGGGTCAACTTGGTGTTGTTTCTTACAAGAGTGATAGGCCAAGACAATGCTGAGGCTGCAAACAGTGTTAGCAAATGGACTGGCACTGTCTACATCTTCTCCCTCCTTGGTGCTTTCCTTAGTGACTCTTATTGGGGACGATACAAAACTTGTGCCATTTTTCAAGCCATCTTTGTCGTCGTAAGTTATCACAAAATCATTTTTTCATTGAGTTCAGCTTCTATTCATTAGTCAGATAACCGGTTGTGAAAGTAGTTGTGAGTCTGATAATCATGTAGTAAGTAATTTCTCCAAGTCCCCATTATTTTATCCTTGGCCCTCTCCCATCCTTGTATTGTGTAAGAGTGGCGGAGTCTAAAAGACAGGTAACGGGGAAGAATCCAATGAGAAGTTTCAAGTTGCATACATCTTTGTTTTGTTATGCATCACATAATTGAGTTGTATTGACATGAGCACGTTTGATGACAGGGTTTGGTATCACTATCACTTTCATCCTATATTTTCTTAGTCAAGCCTGCTGGTTGTGGGGATGAACAAACACCATGTGGGTCCCACTCGAGCACCCAACTCGGACTGTTCTACTTGTCAATTTACCTAATTGCCCTTGGAAATGGAGGGTACCAACCCAACATTGCAACATTTGGAGCTGATCAATTTGATGAAGAGGACCCCAAGGAAGGGCATTCCAAGGTGGCTTTTTTCAGCTACTTCTATTTGGCATTGAACCTTGGCTCCCTATTTTCAAACACCATTTTGGGCTACTTTGAGGACAAAGGCATGTGGGCCCTGGGTTTTTGGGCATCTGCTGGGTCTGCCACTTTGGCATTGATCTTGTTTCTTGTTGGGACCCCTAAGTACAGGCATTTCACTCCTAGGGGGAACCCTCTCGCTAGATCCTGTCAAGTGGTTGTAGCTGCAACCAGGAAATGGAAGGTTGAGGTGCCACCAAGTGGAGAGGATCTATTCGAAGTGGGTGGAAAGGAATGTTCAGATAATGGGGGCAGAAAAATTCTCCACACCCATGGATTTAAGTAAGTTCAGCCTTATAGCTTGGAAATTTGAAAAAACAAAAAATGGACTGGAGACATTGGTAATGGTCCCTGCGTTCCAATTGTATCAATTGAGTACATATTATCATAATTTGGGGACTATATGGAAACAATTGGGACATGGAGGACCCAAATTGTACAATACAGATATAGTAATCTTAAAATCTTCACTTTGCATATACAGATTCTTGGATAAAGCAGCAATTATTACATCAAAGGAGTACTCTCTACATGCCAAGGAATGTCACAATCCATGGAGGACTTGTCCAGTGACACAAGTTGAAGAAGTGAAATGCATACTTAGACTCCTACCAATTTGGCTCTGCACAATTCTGTATTCAGTAGTCTTCACCCAAATGGCCTCTCTTTTTGTGGAGCAAGGAGCAACCATGAAAACCACCATTTCGAGCTTCCACATTCCTCCGGCGAGCATGTCCAGCTTCGACATCCTCAGCGTTGCCAGTTTCATCTTCATTTACAGGCAAGTTCAAAGATTTCGTTGACTATAAGGAATGGTACTTCAATTTAATAAGGACTATGGGTGAAACTTAAACATTGCTCCCATTGAGGAATGAAAAAATTCACTAGACATTCAGTTTTAGAATGATAACACAATTGGATTTCATTTAGTTTAAACATGTTTATCTAGATAGATTGATTTGGTAAAGTTATGCCCCTACTAAACAGATGTTTTGGCTACACCCTTGTCACAGGCGAGTTCTCGAACCCCTAGTTGCCAGGCTACGAAAGTCTAGCCCTAGAGGCCTCACTGAGCTTCAAAGGATGGGAATCGGTCTTATCATAGCGATAGTGGCTATGGTTGCAACAGGGATAGTGGAACATTTTAGGCTGAAACACGCGCAGAAAACTTGCACCAACTGTGACGGTTCAAGTTCCTTGAGCATTTTCTGGCAAGTCCCACAATACGTACTCATTGGAGCATCGGAGGTTTTCATGTACGTTGGACAGCTGGAGTTCTTCAATGGGCAGACGCCGGACGGATTGAAGAGCTTTGGGAGTGCACTATGCATGACTTCAATTTCGTTGGGGAACTACGTGAGTAGTTTGCTAGTGAGTATTGTGATGAAGATTTCTACTAGAGATGAAATGCCTGGTTGGATCCCGGGCAACCTCAATAGGGGTCATTTGGACAATTTTTACTTCCTATTGGCAGCCTTGACAACAGCTGATTTTGTGGTGTATCTCATATGTGCAAAGTGGTACAAGTATATCAAGTTTGAAGGGATTAACAATGAAGACAACAATGGAAACCAGAGCTGTGAATTTGGGGTGTAGCTATTGGGCCTTATACATTTGCTTTTAATCGTGAAGGGGTGAGGAAAAATAAATGGGGATGGAGAGAGAGACTACTTAGCAATGAAACCTTGCAATGAAGGTAGAGAATGCAGTGTTCATGTCTCTACGTTGAGCATGGAGTCTTTGCAAATTAAAGAAAGGGCGTTATTAGCCTATATGTTTTTACATGGAGCTTCTCGTATCACTATCTATAAAATCAATGTTTAATATCCAATTTGTATCAGAAATCTGTCTTATATACTGGCCCATTCGATGAACTCTTTCTGGGCTGTCCATTTGAGAGGTAAATTGATGCAGCGAAGCGTATGATTGAGAATGACGTGAAACAAGGACAATCACAAACAACGATTGAGCCGGAGATACTCTCTCCTTGAACAACCAATTTTGAGTATAATCTCGTTTTCTTTAATTCATAAACAACTCCCTTGCCCTAAGGCTTACATCAATTATTTATACTAGCAGCAACTCTAAAACTAAAAAGGAAATAAAATACTAGCAACCCTAATTCTTGTAAAACAAGAAAACATAAAATAGGAAACTGAATCAACCTAAAATTAAGAAACTAAATAATTCTATACTAGTAATCTCCTAACAAAATACTAAAATTGAAATAGTAAAATAAATTCTAATAAATTGCTAATTTTCCAAAATCTGATCTGCATCATAAATGAAATGAATCGCTCATAGTTTGTACTGAAAGCCGCAAAAAAGGTAAGTAGAGCCGAATAGAATTCAACCTTTATTTGAAAATTTAATGAGCTTAAATGCTCTCTCACTCCCTCTAAATCGATGTCACCTCCCGTTTTGTGGACTCCCAATGACATCGTTGGGAAAATGTATGCAGACGTGTCTCACACTAACTCTGATCTCAAGTCTCAATCCAAAGGTAGGCTTAGGGCTATGATAGCTATGTTAAAAAAAACTCGCACACCAAATTTTGTCACTACAGTGATAATAATAATAAAACACTTACAGATCATTTGCAAATGTGAATTCAAAGCATGGTATATTGAATATACAACAGTTACATACCTAGAACAAACCCTTTCCCCTTGTTAGACATGACCGCAAAGACACAAGTTCAGTGATTCCTATTTATCTCCAAAAAAGTTTTTGTACCAACCCAAGTTCAGTGATTCATATTTGAATTTATAACGAGGATCAAGAACAAAGCCAAACATCAACAAAGCATTCACACTCTCAAACTTTCAATATTTTTCAAATTTGCTCCTCATGACACATGCCAAAGACTTCAAAAGAGGATCTTTTTGGCTCTCACTCAATTGAACAATTGACAAATGAATCGACATCATATCCATAAAAAAAGAATTGCAAGTCACGAATAAAGATCCTGAAAACCGCACGGTTGCATCATGGAACAATTAAATTGATGACTGGGATATGGTTAGGTTGTATGTGAGTATTTTTAAATTGTTTTATGATGCAACCGTGCGGTTTTCAGGATCTTTATACGTGACTTGAAATTCTTTTTTTTTATGGATATGATGTTGATTCGTTTGTCAATTGTTCAATTGTGTGAGAGCCAAAAAGATCCTCTTTTGAAGTCTTTGGCATGTGCCATGAGGAGCAAATTTGAAAAATATTGGAAGTTTGAGAATGTGAATGCTTTGTTGGTGTTTGGCTTTGTTCTTGACCCTCGTTACAAATTCAAATATGTGGCATGGTGTCTTAAGAAATGTTTTGAAAATGATATTGATCTAATGGTTGATGAGATAAAGAAGGAGATGGGTGAGCTTTATGGTTGGTATGAGAAGAATGGTATTCATGTATTGCCACTAAAAGATGTGGGTCAATCATCTACTAAAATAATGGATGAGGAAGAGGGTATGGATTCCTTAGAGAAAATGAAATATTGATTTAAGATGCATTTAGAGGAAGAAAACAATTTGGTTAGTAAGTCTGAGTTGGAGAGGTATTTGATGGAGGGTTGTGAAGTGGACAATGAGGAGTTTAATTTATTAGGTTGGTGGAAGGCCAACTTAGCCAAGTATCCTATTCTCTCTCAAGTTGCACGAGATGTTCTAGCTATACCCGAGTCCACTGTTGCTTCAGAATCTGCTTTCAGCACAGGAGGATGAGTCCTTGATCTGTACCGAACTTCTCTTGCTCCCACAACGGTCGAGGCTCTAATTTGTACTCAAGATTGGTTGCGTTCTCCAACTAAAATTGATCTTAGAGACTACGTGGATGTGGCTGAAAAGTTGGAAGCATGTAATTTTGTATTGTTTAATATTTTTCTTCATTATTTGCATAAACTTCAAACTCTAATCTCTTCTTTTTTGCATTGCTATATGTATAATAGAGCTTGTGGTGGACTCAAGTGACGAGTAAACTGTCATTGATGTTTGAATGAGATAATGAGGTAACTTTTATATTGTGTTTTTCAAATTCTGCATTTAGAAACTTTTCTGAAGGGTTTAATTTTAGTATTTTTTTAGGTCATTGATGCTTGCATTGCATGAGGGAAAAAAGAGGTGCTGCTGCTTGCTACTGTTGCGGCCTTTTGAAATTCTACTACTTCATTTTGATGGTTGTCTAGTTTTTGCCTTTTTGGGATGTATTTGCTATTGAAGTTTGCTACTGTAGTTTAATGTTCGTATTAAGTATGGATGGTTGTGGCATATGGTGCACACATTAGCAACCTTTTATGTTGGCTTATCATTTGGGATGTGAAGCGAAACTGTGTACGGCGCGTTTGGTAACATTTTTGTTTCCTGTTTTTTGTTTTTGTTTTCAATTTTTTTCAAAACTAAAAACAAAAACGTGTTTGGTAATTTATTTATGTTTTGTGTTTATTAAAAACGTTTTGAAAATTTCTAAAAATTTTCAAAACACACAAAAGATGATTTGCATTGTTTTTTAAAACAGGTCGTTTTAAAAAAAAGTCTCAGAAGTTTCCACAAGCCCGACTCCCGACTCATGCTCTGGTAACCTTAGCTCGCTCTCTCTCTCTCTCTCTCTCTCTCTTTGTGCCTTCTCATCTACGATCTCTCTCTCTCTATACGATCTCTCTCTCTCTCTCTCTCTCTTGCGTCTACGATCTATCTCTATCGTCACCAATCAGAGGGAGACGACGGTGGTTTGGAGCAAATCTACCGGTTGCCCTCTCCACAACGCCATTGTTTGGATGGATGTCCGTACCGCTTCGATTTGCAGGTCTGATTTCATTTCATTGATTTTTGTGATTTATTTCAGTTCTCATTCGTAGAAATTGACAATCGTTCAATTTTCAACTGGATATTCGTTATATGCTTGGGATTTTTCTCCTCTGTAATTGGAGCCTAGTTATGTTATTGGCATCTCTTATTTGGGATTTTTGATTCGTAGATCTGGGTTGAGACTCTCTTCCTCTTTCTTAGAGTGAGATATAATAAGACTTCCGCTTTGTTTCTTCGTTTTTATATTGGTGTTGGCTTGACAGTCAACAATCTGTGGTAGATTTGGCAAGTGAACTTCAGAAGTATGAGATTGACGGAGTTGAATCGGTAGAATTAAGACGCAATGGCATTTTGGTTTTTTTAAAAAATGTTCTTCATATGCCTTTTGTTGATAGGTGTTTGTGCATTGATAGTTGTAGAAGGTTGGATGTGAATGAACTGAACTAAAGATGGTGTTATTAGTTTGTAGGTGGACTTTTATCTCATTTCATTCAATTTGAAGAATGACACCCACACACACACACACACACACACACACACAAACAAAAAAACACTTCAAATGATGTTACCAAACATGTTTTGTGTTTTCATTTTTTACTATTTACAGAAATTTTATTACCAAACATGTTTTTTTGTTTTTGTTTTTATAAACAATAAACATGATTCTGTTTTTAGTTTTTTAGAAACAAAAAACAGGAAACAAAAACGTTACCAAACGCGCCCGTAGCTAGCTAGTTGTGATTCACGGATTCAGTATCATTATGCTTTTTGTGCATGCAGACATGGTCGCTTTTAAGTTTTAACTCAGCTTAGTTTTGCATCTTGTGTATCCATGATGTTGGATTAGCATGATCTTTGATATATCATGTCAGGATTTCGTATCAGCATGAAGGGAGGGAAACAGGTGTGAATCACTGAATTGTGGTATACTGATATGTGTGCCTCAATTGAGGCTTAAAATTGTGAGAATTTTGCATTTTGGGGCCAAATTAGGCCCAATATATGTGGTGCTTCATTGTTTTAATTTTATTTCTTGAAGCCCAAATGAGGCCCAAATACCAGAATCGAATAAACCGGAATAATCGATCCAAACCGGAATAACTGAAACCGATCAAAACCGAATATCACTTGGCCGTTTTCGGCCCTTGAATATATGAAACCAAACCGAATATTCGGTTCTCAAAAACCGGGAAAAACCGGTCGAACCAAACCGCTTTCACCCCTAATAATTAGTGAGCACAAAGACTCAAACTTTAGATAACCAATTCCACCGTTCAACATCGGATATCCGCAACGACTAACATAAGTGATCACCCATTCCATACCCGAGCAATGTTTCTTTTTTTGAGAAAACATAAACATAACACTTTGTTCACTTCACATTTCCAAAAAATTTTCCAAAAAGATTCCTTCCCCATCTCTCATCTCTCCAATCATTAATCATATTTCTCTCTCTACTCATATCCTTTCATCCAATCATTATTTTCATTTTTCTCTCTATCTCTCTCCAATCATTACACATCTCTCTAATTATTACTTTTTCCAAAAACTCATCCAAACACTATCTCAAAAAATTTCTCAAAATTTTTTTTCTCAAAACTCTCAATCAAACACAGCCATATATAAATATATGACAGATAAACAGTACAATCCACTGAATACAAGCAAACAAATAACCCTACACAACAACCAACACAACAAAACCAGACAACATACAAAAAAGACCGAACAAATAGATACTGCAAACTAAGCACCCCACAACTCCTAAAAAACATGCATACCCTTAACGCCGTGCACATGCACAATGATACTTCCAAAACAAAATAAGTCACAAAAGAACAAGACGAATCAATTTAAAGCACGACGTTGAGGGAGGCGGTAAGTGTGAGGGTCATCCTCAATAACCCTTTCCCTTTTACGTTTTCTCCGAGTGGAACTGTGCGAAGCCATGGTATTACGACCACTAGCTTTGATGTAGTCTTTCTTCTTCCTTTTTCGAGTGTCGGGGTGTTGAATTGGTGCAGGGTCACATGCCTCTGATCAATCACGCCATAAAGCCCTAATTCTCTTAGACCTTAAATTCCGAGGTCCAGCAGCAGTGTCTTGAGGAACATCTCCAAACCGATCGGATGACGAAGCCTCAACACTAAGTTGAGGAAGTTCATTCACAGGAGAAGTAGACACATAGCTAGATGGAGAAAGTCGGTCATCTTTTTCATTGGGAGGGCAAGGAGAACCCAACACACTAGCCATTGGTACATCAACGTCCTGAGCATGAAGACAAACCTGCGGAGGCATATGGGTTTCGGGTACACCAACAAACTTAGAATCAGAAGATGACTCCTTCACTTTAACTTCAACTGTGGAGAGGCTCGGCATATGGAAAAATTGGAACTTCTTACTCGGACTAAATTCCCGAAGACAGTTGCAACTAACAAGGAGGAAATCTCAACCCATAATAACTTTCTTTCGGCGGTGACCAAGCAATGGAGAACGAGGCCTCTTCACAATAGGTGGATTCAAGACCTTACTAACGACCTTGGCCGTCTCAGTCGTCTCAGTCGTAACACTCAATTTAGAACCTCCTGGAGCATCACAAGTAGGAATAGTCACCTTACTATGTTCCTCCGACCTATCTCTCATAATATTTGTCACCAAAGCCTCACATGCCTCCATTGTAGTACTAGACTGCGAGGATTCCCCAACATGAAACCGATAATTATCGTTAGCAAACCATGAAGTACCTCATGAAATGAATGATTGACCTCTGCATCCTCCAAATCTGATTGGTCCGAAGCATCATGAACTTCTTCCCATGGTTCATAAGTCAGATTAAATATGTCATAAAATTGCGCCTTGGCAGCTGCCCTGGCCTTAGCAAGGTGCGAATCCGAACCCCAATCAAGGCCAAGATCATCGTCAGAAAACATGTCCATAACAACGCTCCGTTCCGTATCCATTGACGAGGAGAATCTCATAGGACCCATGGAGGTACCAAAGCCTTGAGGGCAAACATTATCCTTACCCTTGGCCTCCTTGGAGAGGCGACGCAAACCGTGAGTAGAGCCCAAAGAGAACCCTTTCTTCATCGAACAAAATAGAGGTCAACGGCTCACAGAAGAAGACAACGGAATAGGACTCGAACAAAACCAAACAGATAAAAACAACCAACAAAACCCAAATCAAGACAGCGATAACCACTAAAACAACCAACAAAGAGACCTAAAAGAAACTACTAGTACTCTACAAAACAGAACTAACACAAGAAACTGCTGACCGGAAAAAACTCAAAACGAAACCCCTAAATCTTCGCTGAACGAGAGAGACTGCACAAAGACAAAACCCAATAGTGGAAGCAACCCAACTATCCAAACCCATATTCATACTGGAAGCTGAAAAAATCAGACTGTAGATAGAGTAAATTACTAACCGAGAATAGCCAATCGCTTAAACTGATAATAAAAAAACGCAGGTCCACACTCGGAGCCACAGAAAGATAAAACGAGAACCTCGATTTTCTTCGCTGATCAGAGCACATAAACGGGTAAGAATGGCCCCAGACCCGAAATCTTTGTGTTCCTGCTCTGGTTCGTATTGACTGCCCAGGACAAAAATCCAAGAACAAGATCGTGGTCCTCTGTGGGAGACGATCCCCAAGCATCTGTCCCGGTCACCGGCAGACCACTGGATAAGCCGCACGCGTGGCCGGAGCTATGCGCGTGATTAGAGTATTCTGGAAGTTCTCTCTCGTACCCTTGACGGGTAATCTTGAGAGTATGTTAGGAATACATTGAAAAACTTGTGCAAGCTGCGAAAATATACTCAGTTAGCGAACCCCGTAAATCTTTTTGCCTTGCTATCTTTATTTGTTGAATGAAGATTAGGCCCATGAGCAGAGATGTAACATTATTAGAGTCACTGAGGTGGAGCAGAAGAAGAGTGCCCAAAATGCAACATCATCTCTTCTCTTCTGCCCACAATTTCGTGTAATGCATCAAGATATTGGAAAAATGCTAAACTATGTCTTTAGGGCGAATGTGTAAAAAGATGTATAGCTATTCGAAAAAGTGTATTAATATCTATAGACGTGCATTGTTAACCGTGAGATGTGTTTTGAAATCCGAACTCATTTGTCTTTAAGCTCCTATTACCTTCCGCTTAATGGGCAGAGGTTAGCAAAAATCATATTAGTAGCACAGTGGTCATGAGCTTTGGCTCTCCTTCGGTCAAGTCGTACCTTGTTTTATTATACGGTAGAACATTTTTTACACCGGAGGTGTAAACCAAAGTTTCCTCCAAATCTATTACATTGTGCCATGTGTTCAAACAGTGGTCCCAAAAGGTAGAACATGAACACATGACACAATACAATCGATTTGGATGAAACTTTGGTTTACACCGCCGGTGTAAAGAATGTTTTCTCTTATTATACTACTAGGAATTGCCCGTGCCTGAAGGCACGACACAACACGTTTTGAACGCAACGAAAATAAATTATCCTTCTCTACTTTTGACCTCCCTGCCAGCGAAGCCGACTTCTCAGAGAAGTCTTTTTTCAAATAAAATTGAAAGAGAGATAATCTAACCAATTACAGTAGCTGAAAAATGCAAATGAGATTTTCAATCAAATTTCATTTTTTTCATACCGGCAGCCACTGATTAACCAATACAATTCTATTCGTCCAACTACTAAACCAAAAAAAAAATAAAATTAGACATTAGAATAAAACGACCAAAAAGCATATGTAAATCCTAGTGGCAGGTATTCACTCTAGACACCATTCTTTTGATGCACGTAGCTCCTCGCGCCTAAAGGCACACCGTACCAAACAAAATCCAACCCAACTTGAACACATTATTTGTCCTTACCATCAACGTCTATCACCATTAAGCTTCAAACATGGACCATCTAACGAATTTCAGCAAATGAATTCAAGAAAAATAAAATAGTCTCAAACAATTAACATAACCAAACCTGTCTTTCATTACTTGCTTTCAATGATAGCATCTGAGACAATAAGAACGTCTAATCAAACGAAATTCCTACCTAGATTCCATTTTTCAAACGTTTCAAGCCAACCACCAAAGCAATACATTTGTAACCCTTAATATAGAATTTTGATGAGTAGTTTGTTTACAAACGAACAATCAAACTCATGCACATGCCCATATTGAGATGCTCACATTTTATGCCAACATGACCAAACTTCTTACCTAAAATAACACACACATCCTCGAGACAATTGACATCCTCTCTTGCGATACCTGTGTTGTACAATTCTTTTATCCCTCCATGGTACAAAGTTGCTCATCCCTTGCAATTGTCTAGCAACGGATACCTGAGTGACACCAATTGCACGTGTTTCTTTAACTGACCTAGGAATATAGAAAGAAGCAAAATAGTTTCAAGATTAGCCATAAATAAAACAGTCATGCAAAAGATAGGTGTTACAAAAGATTCACTAATCAGGGAGTAGAGTCTTGAATTCTTTCTACTCAGAAAGCTCCAATTAAAAATGTTACAAAATCCCTACTTCTTCAATCCTAGCCAAGTCATGAAACTCCAAATCACATCTAAAACAACAGCTCATGCTATACATCTGAACAATACTTATGTTCTTTTATTTACCAAAAAAAAAAAAAAAAAAACACCTAGTAGTGAAAAAGAAGAAGAGTCTGCAATATTTTGATACATGAGACTTTAACAGGAGTAGCATCGAATGAACCACAACTCCACTTGACAAATTTGAAAAATTAAGCATCAACCAGTACCATCATTGCTAAATTTCTCATTGGGAAAGGAGCAGTAGCGAGAATCTTAATAATTGATTCACCGCAGGGAAGTCCAATCTGTTAAAAGGGAAAAAGGGACAAATTGAGGAAGGAACAGATGGAAAGAACATAGCTAATCTCTAAGGAAAACACATCAAACATCATTATTCTATCCGGCAATTTTTCCTCAAACAGAAAAGGGGAAAACATGTACCTCATTACTCTATCCGGAGGAGAGGAAGTAGAACAACCAAACCTCTCAACCTACAACCTACTTATATCCCATGTATCTAATAATTCTATCTACACAACACATATGGACTACAATAAGCTTTGCTTTCAAAACTCTATTCATTAGGCAACCATAGCTTTAGCCAAAACTCAAAAGATTTTGTCATCAGATCATAACAGGGCAACCATTCAGGTTTTCTTAAACCATCAATACATACGTCTCCTTCCCCATTGATCTATCTCTTCCACATCCCCTAAGGTAGGTGTTGAATACAATATCTACAAACATGTACGATACAGATACGATTCCTTGTTAAAATTATACGTGTCCACAGCGAAGTGCCTTCAAACCCATAAGATTTACACTTAACTAAATCGTTTAGAGAAAATGACACGAAATTGTGAGGAACGTTCTCTTCCGAAACTTGAAAACCTTTTCTTAAAAAAGGAGAAACCATAACGGAGTGGCGCTGCCAAGGTAAGTGACTAAGACGGTGGCTGCAATGGTGGCCAATAAAACGTTAGCCATGGCTCTACCTCTCCTTCAAACATGCTTGTTAGATCAAAATTCTAGTTAGTTTTCACTCAAGGAGAAAAATAACACAATATATTGCTCCTTCTCTAATTTTCGATCAAGCTTCAATGGAGGTTTTCGGTGCAAGCATTTACGCAATAAATTATCTTAGAGTACAATGACAAAAAACGAAAAAACTCTAAACTACTAAGGAAGAAAAACTTTGATTTCGATTTTTGGATGGAAACTCATATTAAGGTTCCAGTAACGTCACCTAACTGATTACCCATAGTTAACTAATGCCTTACTAAACATTCAATCACAAATCCCACTCTAAATATTTGACTATCCTTTTGCAGGTTTTTATAGACACTTTCAGATACCACAAACAAAGAGCAGTCATATTTACCACATGATTAGTTGCATAAAATTGATCCGATTTTTTACCTGTTGGCTGGTTAAAATGTGGATACGAATTCTTGTCATCCTGGGTGTAACCTGCAACCGTCGTCATTGTCGCACAATTTACGCTCTCCTTGCTGTTAAGAAATTGTAAAGTACATGTATCCATTACTTTTTTATGTCCAAAGCACCTCCAAACTATAAAGCCTACACTCAGCAAAAATACAAAGTCCCCTACCAAATATTATCCTGTGCTTGGTCTCATTGGTACTTTGTCAAAGGACAAAGAACTACTACCAAATATAAACCCATGATTGGTTTCATTGGTTGTTAGAATCATATTTGGCTTTAACGTATTTAATGTGATTGTTAGTGCATTACATGTAAATTGGTGAACCGTTACATGGGGTATTAGTGCTACCCGAATCTAGTGATCATAAACTCATGAAAATCAAAGCCATAAGCATACAAAAATTGGTAGATAAATCAATCTTATTGAACTAATTGATTGGCCAATTACCAATGGGTACAAATCCTTGACATTAGGTTCATAAATTAAAGTAGTAATCGGGTGTGAATACTACTTCATACTTCTACGGTGGAATATTTGAAATGCCCTAAAAGAATTGAGACTCTTTGTGCGGAAATTACATCAAACATCTAGCATGCATAAACTAATGATCATAAAGTAACTAAAATTATGCAATCTGATCAAACAAACAAAGACCAAAGCAGGGCACCAATTCGACACGAAAGAAAAAACAACCTTCAAAACTAAGCAGTCACCATGGAATTACTCTTCAAAAAACTCACAATGGATTGAAGAAGTGTAAAATAATAATCATACAACGTGTCTAAACTAATTGCATAACCCCTTTTTCTCGTCAAAAGGTAATAAATGTTAAAGGACATAAATAAAAGAAATATAAAAGGTTCTTCTAACATTTTTAATCCCACTTCACCACTATCATATGGGATAAGACTATAGGGAAAAAAAAATCATCTCTTAAATCATGTGGGATAAAGCATAGAGTGTGGGCTCAGTACAATAAAGCTCACAATCAATGCTTGGCATCGAGTGCTATTAAAAACTTACCACTCGCTAAGCAAAGCTTCCAATCTTGATGATGATGATGATAGTGTTAGAGGGCGATTATGCTCTTGGCCCTAGCCCATATATACAATCACCTGCCGTACATGGAAAGAGAAAAAATGAATTAGCATCACTCTTCTATCCCAATAATAAAGAGAGAAAATAGGAACCATAAACATTCAAGGTAAAAAGGGAGAGACACAACCAAACCCACACGCAGAAAAGAACTGCAAATTGAAAAATAAACAGTCAATAACTAAGGAAAAATAACAACAAAAGCTGTATACGGAGAGAGATTTCTAGCAACAAAGTGGACAAATTAAGTTCCCTGGCATTGAAAAGGGTTTTAATGGTACACTTTCGGACCGGTTAATGCAAAGATGAACAATTGGTTTTTAACGGTGGAGACTGCAGAGAAACCGTGTCCTCTTATAATCTCGCGCAGACCTCGAAAATCTCAGGTAGACCCTGAAAATCTGCAACTTAATCCAGGCATTGTGTAACATAAACGCAAAATTAAACATGCCAAGAGGATTCAGCCCAAGGGCGTTAGGACTAATACTTTCTAACAATGCCGACTTGAAAATAGTGCAAATCTAACTATTCCAATAAATACTCACTTTCGCCCATAAAAAACATGGAAAATGAAACATGCAACGAAATCCATACCCAAAATCGATGTGAGAGGACCTCGGCCGATGCAGAATCGGCCATGGTCGGCGGATCGACTGTGCCAGCCCAGCTCTAGTTGGAACGAATTCTCAACCGTTTGCCTTGGTGAAGGAGAGACTTGCTTCGTCACAGCACCATCATCAGCAACAAATTTGCTGCGCAAATCATTAAACAGAAAGTTAACAAATTGAAACACTCTGAAAAAAATTACCCAACCCTTAGCCGTTGGAAGATAGAAGAAAAATCTGAGAAAATGAACAGATTCAATGAGGAAAAATGCTGGGTTTCCAAAGCTGCTAATCCCGAAAATAACAAAATTGAAGTAATCCGAGAGACATACCTTCAGAACAGAGATAGGGAGAGGGTTTCTCGCCCATGGGAGAAGAGAGCAGAAATTCAGACGTAGAAGAAACGGGCTAGGGTTTCTCATGAGAGGAAGAGGGAGGCGGTAGATCTGGAGGGGGAGAGAGAGAGTGGGATGGGGTTGAAGAAAGACGGAGGGGCGAGAGATTTGAAATTTGAGATTTGAACTTTGAAACTTAAAAAAAAATTCGTTGGCTGCGAAGTGAGAAAGAGGGAGAGAGAGTGGTGACACGGACACCTTCCAGAACCCTTTGAAAACGTCTCTTACTTTGGACCAAAAATTGCAAGGTATTTACTGAAGATGCCATCCAAAAGTTAGTCTGTGAGAGTGATATATTTGGGCCATTAGATTTGGAGGAATGGATGGTTAAGATTTGGTTGGTGATGAATATCTTATTAAAAACAAATGTTGTTTTGTTATATAGATTATGTCACCAATTGACTTTTATGGTATGCATCGAACAAGTAATGTTCTGAACAAGTCTGTCGTCAGGATATTAAAGTAAATTTCGAAATCATACAAATAAAAAATAATTAAAAAATAGAAATTAGAATCTAATAAAAAAGAATGAACGCTGCTAGGGGTACACCCCCTTTTGCACCGAAAATGCACCCCACGCCTTCGGGGACCCACTTTTGGGTCCCACACGAGTGATCCGAACCGTTCATTATTCTTAAAACATTTTTCCGAGGGGGTCCACCAAAAATCAGCTCAATTGGACGGTTAGAAGTGTTTGAACCAAAGTCTCACTATTTGAAACTAATGATGAGACTTTGGTTCAAGCACTTCTAACCGTCAATTGAGCCGATTTTTGGACCCCTCGGAAAAATGTTTTAAGAATAATGAACGGTTCGGATCATTCGTGTGGGACCCAAAAGTGGGTCCCCGGGCGTGGGGTGCATTTTCTCAAAAGGATGGGGTACCCCTGTTTTTCCGAAAAGAATTATAAATGCCACTGACTTTATTGTTATTTTATGGGGGTGTTACGCACACCACTCCCCACCCCACCCCCCCCAATTGGCCCCACCCCATTCCCCCAATACCATTCTCCCCTCACCCCTATTTCGCCCAGACTTTGCTTTTTTTTTCTTTAATTACTTATTTAATTTGATTTACGCAAATTACATTTGCAAGTAAATTATTTTTTAACATTGACATTTAAATTTGACTTTATATTTACAAACTTTATATTATTTTAATTAGTTAATTAATTTGTTTTAACAATGAATAATATATTAAAAAACTTGTAAAAGTGAATAATATTACAATCACATTTTAAAGTGTCTAAATATTACAATCACGTTGACAATGTTCAGCCCTAATCAATATGTCACCAAATTGTGGTCCCGGCACGACAAACAGTATGTCGTTCCACAATTGAACATGTACGTTATAAGTAACAGCCCATCCTGCAGCTTCATCCGATGCATTCCGCCACCACCATATTGGGATGGGTGGTACAGGGTGATGAGGGCGTAAAAAAAGTTGCACGAAGTGATTGTTAATACGGGCAATAGCTATTTCTTGGCGCTGTTGGACTGAAACTGGATGGGATCTCAAGGGCAAGTGAGTAAAACTACTTCTAGCATTCGCGTCAAATGTATATAGTACAATGTTGTACCGTGATGCGATGACTACCCCCAAACTCATACAGTCCATCCAATTTGGCTCTGGAGCCGTAGGCATCCAATAGCTCAGTGACCGTAGTACATCATCTGCCATATTTTCCAGCGGATAAACCGCATTGTAGAGATATCTATTCTGATTAATTTCTTGGATAAGATCACGTCGTACTTGAACCCAGTGCTCCTCAGTGCCATAGATATGCGCGGCTATCGCCCTGAATCCACAATGACCATCACCTTTGAAGTCTTTGGTGTGGGACATATACTGCTGGAATTGCCAAGGTAAATACCGAATGTAATTAACCTCCTCCCTCTCCCTCTCTTCCGTCTCCTTCTCCACCCTCTCCCTCCCTGCATTTTTCCCTTTCCCTCTCGATGTAGATGCTTCTGTACAAGAAGGTATCCGCCGTCCACTTTGCTCAGCTTTTCCCACAGGTCGACCTCTATGTTCAGTGTTGTATGATGGGGCTCGAACACTGCTGTGAGACGGATCTGCCATATCCTTAAACCTGTCTATCATATGCTTTCGCATACGTGGATCCATCCCCTGTAATATGTCAACCACATGAGATGTCTCGTCGGGTTGTTCTCCCTCGTCATTAAACCCGGTCGCGTGCATAGAGAGCCTACTCCAATGAAAGTGGATACTGGATAGCGGAATTGACATGCCGTGGGAACAATAAGCCCTCAGATCGCGCATACATGGCAATCCGTGTGTTGTTCTGATCGAACAGCCGTAACTGCCGCTTGGGAGGGGGTAGGCGTCTGCTGCGGATTGTAGTTGCAAATCGATCAAGTCCAGTGCATATATTGAAACGCGACACCTGATTTCATCAAACATGGCGTCACGTAAATGGTTGTGGCGTGGAATGTTAAGAGATTTCTGGAATGACTTCTTAATTTTCCCAAACTGAATTGTCATCATATTATCTGTGCGTTCAAAAGATGTTTGGAGCGATGACATGGTTGTACCCCCCAAATACTACTTTAGCTTCGAATGTGCAGACGACCCTGTAATAGAACAATGCACTTTGTTTAAATAGTGTAACAGAATATAATGTAGAAAATTTTACTCGTAAAGTTATAAAGTGACTATACCTTTGACTTGAATTGCTTCCGAGGTGCATACATGTATCTATCCATGTTGTAATAAATCGATCTTTGTACGGCGTTAACCATGTATCCGCAAGATAAGTTATGACACGCGGATATTGGCTATACTCCTCGCACATGGCAGCCCACTTATGCTGGTAAGACGAAGTGCTAGATGAATGAATAAGGGACTGCCATGAATCGCAAAAGTCTTTAAACAACGGACCAAGCACAGCGCTGCAGTTCTTCATTTCGCACTGATTTATGTGCCAAATGCAAAGGATGTGACGTGCCATGGGGAAACACTCTTCAATGGCGTTAATAAGTGCCAAATCACGATCTGTAACAATCACCAATGGCAACGATGCCCCCTTTCCAACCATCCACTTCTTAAGGTATTCAAGACCCATGTACATGTATCTTCCCTCTCGTTATTAAGATATGCGAACATAAGCGAGTAAGTTTTATTTGTGGATGTGATACCCACAATCTCCAATAGTGGTTTCCGATACTCATTGGTTTTGTACGTGGCATCAATTACCAACACAGATGAAAAGTTGACAGATAGTTCTAGACTTGTAGGATGAACCCAAACAATATTTGTGATTTCGTTGGTGTCTTGATTTGTCCTAAAGTCGTGGAGGTACCCATTCTTAATTAATTGCTCTAACACATACTGAGTAGTAGTTAGACCACCCCGTTTGGCTTCCTTGTTTATGGAAATAGTGTTGTAAATGCTTCTAATTCCCGTAGTGTTTGATGGGTCTTTTTTCTTCAAAATACTAAGAATTTCACGAGGGGCGGTGCTGTTGGCCATCTCGACCACAAACTTTTTCTCCATTGGTTTTAGCCCTGATGGGTACTCGTGGCCCTCAATATTTTCTGCCGCCTCATGGTTATGGAGACCACAGGAAACTCTTAAACCCCACTTGGCACCGTCTGGAGGTATTGGTATACCTCGCAACTCAAATGGACACTCACACTTTTTAGTCCCAGTATTCCTATGCAAGATTAGCCTTTCAACCCCACGGTGCGGTCTGTACTTTCCTCCTCTCTCACAACCAAGAATGCATCTCGGCAGCTTGCCGCCTTTTAAATTATCAGATTTATTAATAACCACCACAATATCGTTTTCGAGACCAACTCTCTTCACCCAAGCTAACATATCTTCTCTACTTTCAAAAATCAATAAATAAAAAAAAAAACGAATATGTATAAGTAAAACATTATCCAATCCTATCATATTTATCTACTTTCAAAATGAATGACGAATATGCATAAGAACAACGGAAATAACTAACCTGATCAGTGCTAAATTCGGGTGTATAATCGCGACTGCTGAAATTGATGCTCTCCTCACTGGGAACATCATTCTCAAATGAGCAACCATCTGGATAGTAGTAGCCATCCATAATGTTCTTCGATGAAAAACGAAAAAACAAAGAAATTCTGAATGAGGAAGAAGTGAAGTAGTAGTGGGAGAATTAGGAAGAAGTGAAGTAGTAGTAGGAGAATTAGGAAGAAATTCTGAACGTTTGTTTGTCGTAGTTGTGTTGTGCAGTAGATTCACATGTCTCCTTTGACAAAGACATTCACATGCTTTGTAAAAACAAACAAAGGCAGCATAGCTTCCAAATTTGGAATAGTATGTCTTAATAGGAAAGTCAACAATGGTAGGAAAGTCAACAATGGCTGGCAGAAAAGAGATCTTCTAAGATTTTTGTGCAGTAGATTCACATGTCTCCTTCGAATGTGCAGACATTCACATGCTTTGTAAAAAACAAACAAAGGCAGCACAACTTCCAAATTTGGAATAGTATGTCTCAATAGGAAAGTCAACAATGGCTGGTAGAAAAGAGATCTTCTAAGATTTTTGTGCAGTAGATTCACATGTCTCCTTTGACAAAGACATTCACATGCTTTGTAAAAACAAACAAAGGCAACACAACTTTCAAATTTGGAATAGTATGTCTCAATAGGAAAGTCAACAATGGCTGGCAGAAAAGAGATCTTCTAGGATTTTCAAATCAATTCTGTAACAATGTCAAAAAGCAGATCTTCTAGGATTTTCAAATCAATTCTAATTGAGTTGTACCAATGTCAGAAAAGACGTAAATAAAAATATTAAATAAATAAAAAAACAAAAAGATAAATAAATAATTAAATAAATTAATTAAAATATATAAAAGAGAAAAAAGATATTAGAGCATATTAAAAAGATAAAAGAGAAAAAAGATATTAATAAAACATATAAATAAATAATTAAATAAAAATTGAATTAAATTAAAGAATTGAATTAAATAAATAATTAAATGAATTAAATAATTAATTTAATTTATATAAAGAAATGAAATAATATAAATAAAATAAATAAGGTAATTAAAGGAAATAAAGTAAATAAAGTAATTATAGGAATTAAAGTAATATAAATAAAGTAATTAAAGGAATTAAAGTAATATAAATAAAGTAATATAAATGAATTAATATAAATAATAAAGTAAATAAAGTAATTAAAGTAAATAAAGTAATATAAATAAA
Organism: Vaccinium myrtillus; assembly: GCA_016920895.1. NCBI lineage: Eukaryota > Viridiplantae > Streptophyta > Magnoliopsida > Ericales > Ericaceae > Vaccinium > Vaccinium myrtillus. The sequence goes on along the minus strand of CM029281.1, from coordinate 5,499,220 downwards.
GTAATTAAAGGAATTAAAGTAATAAGAAAAAGTAAATAAAGTAATATAAATAAAGTAATTAAAGGAATTAAAGTAATAAGAAAAAGTAAATAAAGTAATATAAATGAATTAATATAAATAATATATTAGATTGAAATTAAAGGAGGAAAGGAGGGGCAAAATGGTATTTATGTCGTCGTCAGGGGCTGGGGCCCAGGTGGGGGCGCAGTGCGCATGGGGGCGCGTATCATTCTTCTATTTTATTGATCTCGACCTATCTCAAACATTCATCTTTAGATTTAATTACCAAAAATGAAAAATAAACATTTTTGGAGTAAGTCGGTGTACAACAAAATGTTGATACATTGCGTTTCTTAATTTAAATGATCGAACACTAATTGAAAGGTACATATACCAAATGACTTCGTTTTAGTTTTCACTTTCAGATCTTATGTGTTTGATCTCATGCACATACCAAAAAAAACCCCACACTTAATCATAGATTCCACAAAAAAGTTGATCTTATGTGTTTGATCTCATTCAATTTTTTAAACTTCCATTTCTTAGATGCAAAAAAGTTGACAAAATAGTCTTACGGTCTTCTATTCAACTTTAGACTCTGAATTTGCATGTATATCCCCCTTTCTTTATAACTTCTTGCAGGTTTTTCCTTGCAGATTTAGAGAGGTCACAAACTTGATCAATCAATCGCTTGGCACAGCATTGTGCATCGGATTATTCTTTTCATCTTTTGCATGGGCGGAGCCACATGTAGTTGAGTGGGGTCACTTGATCCTACTGTCTTCCACCTTAACTCATTACTTCTAGCGTAATTTTGTTGTGCTTTTGGAGTTTGACTCTACAATTTTAATGAAAGTGTCGTAAATATGAAGCAACCTCACTAAAATTATAAATTTGCCTCCTTCCTAACACTAGAATTTTGCTAACTTCCATTCAATATGCGTGGATCATATAAATTGAATGCTAAAGAAGCTAAAATTTGAAATTGCATTTTCTGATTACAATACATATTTATAAACCTCTATGCCTATTTATTATTTCATGAATATGGAGAAATATTTGCCTGTTAACTCTTCCCAAAGGGCTGTCAACCACTAATGATCATTTCCTAGTAGTAGTGACTATTCAGTTACTAAATTATTAAATACGACTAAAATTAAGTATGTTTCTAATCATTAACCCCACTACTCCAAATTCATGGCTCTGCCCCTATTCAGTCGGCCATTATCAATCCTTCTTTAGTTCTGTTACCATTTCTTGTTGAGTTTGTCATCCATAATTATTGTCTCTGCTGGTCTATATATTACTGTGTCCTCTTAAATTATACTCCGTACTCTTTCTATTCTTTTTTATAAGTTATATGTTGTTCTCTTTGTTCCAAGAAAAAACACTGCAAAGATATGCACGCGAAGCATTTATTTTCAACTTCATATATGATAATGATTAATGACCCAATTCCCTTTACTACAAATCACCTTGTTCTTCCAAAATCATATCATAAGAACTACTGCACTAGCCTTATTCAACAGTAATTTGAAGGCGCCTAAGAGCATCCGCAGTCGTGATACTTGTGTAAGAAATAGGGTAAAAATAGTGTAAGTAGCTAACATTTTTTCTTTTTTGTGTTCCAATAGTGTAGTTAGTGCATGAATATTTGTTCCAAAAGTTAGTGCAGCAATACTGTGCTCCATATGTTTACTGGTACGGTTAACTTCTCCATAGAGGAGAGAGAGAGAGAGGGATAAGAGAGAGAGAGAGGGAAGTGGTCAGAGGCAGTACAAGAGGAGAGAGGTAGAGTATGCCGTGAGGAGAGAGAGAGAGAGAGAGGAGAGGTAAAAAAAGATAGTGAGCTGGTAGAAAATGGGACCCATATATATTCATGTGTCCTTTTAACAATACTTTAACAATACCATTGCAACACTTCTTACATTAACAATATATTTTGTCATAACAACACAAAAATGGGACCCACTTCTTACACATTTGTGTCATATAACACCACATTTGTGTCATAACCATTGGGGATGCCCTAAGGCCACAAAAGTAGCCGGATTATTCTCTGACACATTATTAAAAAAGATAACTAATAATAATAAAAAGCTCAACAGGAAGAAAAATAACACGGGGTCTATCTTTATTCTCGTGTGATTCATCAGTTCTTCAAAAGAACTAGCAGGCGATGGAGGACTTGCTATGAGATCACTGTAGGGAAGTGATTTTAGCGTAATCAAGCGATTTCTTTCCTTCATGAGCATTCATAAAGTAGTAGTTTAAGTAATCCTGAAACACAAGATCTCGATAACTAGCCTTTCCGTCGCGGTCCACCAGCTGAGGCAGCGGCCCAATCTTGTGAGTTTGGAGTGGGGCAGTGAATAATGGGATTGACACTCTTGACTGTAAGCTTGTAGTACGCACTCTATGCTCTACACTTTTGTACCTTCCATTGCTTAAGATCTACACAGTATGCAAATTAATTATCATAACCCGATAAGATACAGATAAGAATAGTCTGTTACCGGTCAAAGAGTGTTCTTAGTCTCAGTGGGCTGACACTGGAAAGAATAAATTTGATCACCAGTATTGCTGGTAAGAGAGCACAAAAACTTCAAAAATAAAAGACCACCAAAAACTAACATAACCAATCTATATGTTGGGGTTGCGAAAACGAATTTACGTTGTTTCAGCACTTTTGGTCAGTATCGTTTTGAGAACGGTCAAAACTGTCAGTAGTTTCTGAATTTTCTATAAAAATAGTTTGGAACGTGAATAAGTTGGTCAGGACCACCTCTTGTGATAACGTTTAGGACTGTGGCAAGTTGGTCAGGACCGTCAGAGACGAACATAACACCTATATAAGGCCCTTAATCAGATTTTTAGGGTTAGAACATCATATTATTTTGTGAAAAAACTGATGTATTTGTAGACAGAGACTTTGAGAGTTTCCTCCATTGATTTGTAATGAACTGGTGTGGCTCCTGAGGAGTAGGCAGTTGCCAAATCTCGTAAATCTTGTGTGTTCTCTCTCTCTCTCTCTCTCTCTCTCTCTCTCTCTCTCTCACAATTTTTCTGATTTGTTTTCTGTAATTCATAACATCCAAGATCTTGAGTGTTTGTGTGTTAGTGAGTTAAGCGTGTTGTTCAATTTCCTAACAAGACTCATAGAGTTATTTAATGTACATGCAAGTGTCAAAGTCAAATTAAGTACCTCCAGAGTATCACCAATATTGATGACTAAAGCACCAGGGATGGGTGGTACTTCCATCCACTGCGGCTTCTTTATTCCGGCGGTTGCTTCGTCTTTGTGTTGATGATCTTGTTCATCTTCATCTTCCAGCTTAATGTACAGACCACCGATGCCGTCTTGGAGTAATACAGTGAGAGTGCCTGAGTCGGAGTGGCGGCCCACACCCACTGTGAGGTCTGGATTAGGACATCTTGGGTAGAAGTTCATGTTAACTACCCTAACGCCCGTGAGTGCATCAACCAATTCTACTACTCTTGACTGATAATTATCATCATCTGCTGTTACTCCCTGGAGATGCCCAATTAACACCTCCAATATTTTTTCCACCATCCACCTCGTCGTCTTCACGTACTCCTGTGCAGCTTCCCTAAACCATAACAAGAATGATCAATTTTTCACTTGGAATAGTTAAATTATATAATGTGAACCCGAAGGTCTTGAATTCAACTCTTCTTAACTTCTTGGGGCTACTTGCACAAGATCTCATGGTTTTCATGGGTTATTGACTTTGTCCGGTCTATGTGTGTGGCGGGGCGTACATAGATGGATCCTAGGATTATTCGAGGTGCGCAAGCTCGCACTGACCAACCGGTTATAAAATAAATTTATACAATGTGATCTTGCCAAATGCCAATAGCTAGAAAATACTATTCTTTGAATTTTGGTATTGTAGGTGCTTTCGACATTAAGGAACAAGCATGCAATATTCAATTCTACATAATGAGGAATAAAAAAGCTCACTTGCAGTGGTTAGGCCAATGTTTGAGAGCATCTTCGTCTGTGGTATAGGCCATGCTAACATAATCCCTCCACTCCAAGGACTTCTCGTAATCAGGCTCAAAGCTGGTCGCATATTTCACTAACGGGCTCGGACTCACTCCTTTTAGGTAAACCGCCTTCTTCTCCGCCGGTTGGCCAAAGAACCGGTGGGCCGAATCCGTAAGCGACTCCAGCACCTGAATTGGGACACCATGGTTCACCACTTGGAAGAACCCAATGCTCTCCGCGGCCTTAACTATGGCCTCGGCTGCCTGATCGTGGCTAGGCCCATCAAGCAATGATAAATCGATGGGTACTGCATGTTGTAAATATTGCTGGCAATCAATACTCGGTTCTGGAATTCGCTCATTTGGTGGGTGGATATATTGATCGGGCACCTTTGATATCCCTGAGTCCAGCAGACCTTTGACGCCGTTACCTTCTCGGACAACAAAATTGAACAGCGCGCCCTCCTGCTCAAAACAAGATGCCATTCTTGTATAACTAGCTTCTTTTGGACCTGATACGTAGGATATTTATAAGCATAGTTTTTTTTTTTTTGATAATTGGGTAGTCCGGACCAGCTTGTGCGTACCTTGACTAAACCCAAGGTCTATGTACGCCCTGACATACACATAGACCGGGAAAAACTAATACCTCATCCCCATGAGAATCATGAGATCTTGTGTAAGTGGCCGTGAAAAATTAAAAAGAATTGAACCCAACATCTCTTCTTCCTTAGGACTCGTCCTTACCAATTCATCTACCCCTGGGGTTTATTTATAAGCATAGTTATTAGCTTGCTTAGGTTGTCAGATCTTTAATTTTAACTTTCTTAGGTAAATGATACCCAAAAAAAAAATTATTTGGAAATAGCTACAACACACACCTATTCCATGGTTTATATTGTGTCACCTCATGGCAAATCGTAATATTTTTTGGACTGACTGGATTGTGGCCCGGAGGACGAAAACATGTAGTGCCCAAATCTAGTTATATTTGAAGAAGAACTCCGAAACTAAGACAATACGAGACACAGTTCTAGACGTATGATACACATGTTTGCATTGACACAAGCATCGATCCCATAATGTTTTAATATTAATGTTGAGCCTTACTACTTACTTCAGTTGGATTCTTTTAAAACTGGGGGTGTTCCACTAACAAAAAATAGTTTTTTTTTCAAAAACTGAGACAAATCAATCTCTCACAATACATCACATAAAAAACCGTGAAAAACCAGTTTATTAAAAAAACCACCTTACTGGAACAACCCCTAGTATAAAGATTTGGGGTAGTTGTTTCTACTGAGCGTTCTCGCTCACAGTGTTGCACTTGTGTGACCGTAGCATAAAACCATGTAAGGACCAAGTTTCAGAGTCCTTTGTTTTGGCAATTCCGTTTGACAAAACACACATTTACATCGAGTTGTAATTTTATTTTTTAGAGTGTCTATTTAGGTGTGGAAATGAATCATCTCTTTATGTAATGGTTGAGAGTGCGATAGTATGTATTTTAGTGGTGAGTTGAGTAGGTTATTTTACTAGTTCAGAAGTTGCTCAAGACTTGTTCGAGCAACATGTCCAGCAACTCTTCTACCAAGAATAACTCCAGGACTTGCTCGAGCAACTTGTCGAGCAAGTTGGGCGCGGATAGCTATCTATAAATACCGATGTGATAGGGTTTTTTCAATATCTCTCATACTTACAGCAGCCGCACTTTTTGGGAAGAGAGAGAAAAAGGTTTCTTGATTTTTTGAGTGATTATAACCTTGGAGTTTCAACACAATCGAACAATCGTACAACTACATGTTCATCGCGAAGAAGTTCTCTACAATCTAGAAGTGATTTCTACAAAGGAATACTTTTGGTGGGATTCCGAAAGTATCCAAGAAAGGCTTGTGCGATTCAAGGCGTTGGCGATCAAGATCACTGGGTGCAGTGTACGTATGACTCGGCAGGTGATACTTAGAACTTTGTGAGGATTTACATCGTTTGGATAAGTATATCTGTAACTGCACAATGAGTATAGTGATTTTGATTCATTCCCGTGGTTTTTTACCCATTTAGGGTTTTCCACGTATATCTCTGTGTTGTGGGGTTTGACTACTTGCGTGAATTTCTGTTGGTAGTATTAACTAGTGATTCGCATTCATACTGTTAGGGTTTATGCGGATTTTTAGGGAACCCTAATTTTTCAATTGGTATCAGAGCGAGCTGCTCCTTCCGTTGGGATTTATTTTCCTAAAGCAGATCCATCATTAGTATGAATATGAATCACGTGTCTAGAAATTTGCCTATACTTGATGCGGATAATTTTGATTACTGGAAATCTAGAATAAAGGTTATAATGAGATCTGCAGGTGAAGAAATTTGGGATTCATGTGTTGTGGGGTACACTCGACCCGTGAAAACAGTAGAGGACAAACATATTCAAAAACCCAATCTGAGTTGTCAGTCGCTGAAAAAACATTATTTCAGGCTAATAACCGTGCACTTAATATTTTATTTTCTGCTGTTGATATTACTGAGCACAGGAAAATAGCTAACTGCGAAATTGCAAAAGTGGCATGGGACATTTTGGTTACGTGTCACGAGGGGACTGACGTGGTTAAGCAGTCTAAGCTGCAAAGGCTTACTACGGAGTTTGAGATCATCAGAATGCAAGAGGAAGAGACCTTCAATCAATTTTACTCCAAGCTTATTGCCATCGTCAATAGCTGTGAGAATTTGGGTGAGCCAATTCCTTCCTTTCGTATTATTAAAAAAAAATTACGTTCCTTACCTCCTAGATTTAAAACTCAACTATGCTAGAGGGTAAGAGAAAATTAAAAGAAAAATATGTACAATAAATAGTTGGGATTCTCCAAACTTATGAGGCTGACATATTGCAATTTGAACTTGTTCAGCCTAAAATAAAACATTCTGAGACTTCTATTGCTTTTAAAAGTACTCAGAAAAATAAGAAAAGTTCAGATAGTGATAGTGATGTCGATTTTGAGGAGATGAAAGCTTTTTTCAAACATTTTAAAAATAGTGTGAAAAAGAAAAATGATAAAGGAAAAGGAGAATTTTCTAAAAAATTAAAAAGGAGGAAAAAGGACCATCTGAGGGACCACGGTGTTTTGAGTGTCATGGTTTTGGTCATTATGCCCAAGATTGTGCCAATAATAAAAAAAAACAAAGGTTTTTGTTGCTCAAACGTGGGATGATAAAATCGAATGAAGAATTGGGGGGCGACGAAAATGATAATAGAAACTTTCTGGCTTTTGGAGTATCCCTAAATCCTCAGGGTCTTTCCGAATCAAGTGATTCGGAGACTAATAATAGCGAGCCAGAAAGCTGTGATGATTTAGATGAGATCAGAGAGGAGTATAACAAACTCCGTGCTTTTGTTAAAAAAATGATGAGGGTGAATGATAAACTTTTTGATAAGGTCAGGAATTTAGAAAATATTATGAATGAACGCACTCAAGAGAGTGATGAGAGAAATAAAGAAATTGAGCTCCTTCTTGAGAAAAATAAGGCCTTGACTAATGAAAAGTCTAAGGAAAAATTAGAAGATGATACAAAAACAGAGACTCAAGTGTTGGATCATATTCTTTCCATCCAACGGCATCCTAGCGATCGTTCAGGGCTTGGTTATCATGCAACATCTCCAACTCCGCCAATTGGGAAAGAAGGGACTAATCATAAAGATAAGAAGAAGAATGCTAATGGCGTACAGAACAAGCTCAGTTCTCCCACGCCAATGAAGCAAACGACAACAGTGGTACACAGACATCCCAAACGCAAGGAGGTAAAAACTAAAGTTATGAATAATGCTAAGTCTCAAGTTTTTAATCCCGTTGTTAAATTCGTTCCTACTTGTCACTATTGCAGTATGATTGGCCATATTAGACCGAACTGTAGAAAGTTTCATAAGTCATACATTTCACATGATGCATATGTAGCTCATTCTTTTGATAATAATAATTTTGTACCCACTTGCCATCATTGTGGAATTAGAGGCCATATTCGTCCTTATTGTTTTGCCCTTCATGGCTATCATAGGACTCCTCCCCGCTACCATAACATGACTAATCATAGGGAGTTTTTTCAAAGGCCTAGACATAAAACTCATTCGTATGCTAATTTTACAAAGGTAAATCCAACACTCATGACCACTAAAAAGACTAGTGAAAACGGCAAGACTAGACAAATTTGGGTTCGTAAATTAATTTGGTCTCTAATGCTAATGATGACCTTGACTCTCTAGATGATTACAGTTCATCCGGAGAGGCTGACCTTGCCTTTTAAGGCTAGGTTTGGTTTCATAAACTAGGTTTGATTGATCATGCATTTCTTAATACCTAGATTTTTGGAGTTTTATAATTTTTTTATATAGTTGTCTTATTTCTGTTTTCTTTGAGTTATTATATAAAAAAAAAAATCATTATTTTTGTGTGGATTGAGCATGATAGTCTTTAGTGCATTGTTGAATATCATTGGATTTTATGAACATGTTCATCCGTATTTTTTTATTGCACTTATTTTTTGTATTCTTCCTGCAAGAACATTTGAATGTCAATAAACCATGAGTATCCGACATTTTGTACACTTGTTCATGGCTATTATGGATGGTTGACAGTTAGGGGTCTTGTTCTCATAAACTTGGTCTGTATCTTGAGATTTCTTTTTGAGATTGCCCGTAGTTAGAATTCCAAATGTGATGTTGAAATCCATCCACCACTATTTCTTTTTTGTCTCCATCTCCCCCTCCGGAATTGAGAGAATGGATGACTTGAGGAAATGGCTACCTATAGGACAAAAGTCCTAGTAGTGTGAAAGCCGCCGATGATAGTGCAAAATACAATAAAAAATTATTTCCATCGGTGAGGTTATATAAAAATTGAGAGTTTATGGAAAAGGTGGTTTTAGTATTGGACCACCTGCTTAGTAACCGGTTGCATTCGGCTCTATCAAGTCCGGACGGTCGCGTCAAACGGCGAGTGGGATAAAAGAGAATATTTTGTAAAAAGAATAAAAATTAGAAGTTGAGGGGGAGCTCCGCAAGTACTTATCAACAAAAAATCATTGAGGACCTAGCTTGGTTTGCTTCTTGAGGAGGAGTCATCTTGTTACTCCTATTGTTCATGAGAATATGGGTCCTAAATTCAGCTAACCTGATATCTAGGCCATGGATGGACACTCACACACTTTCCTCACATGTCGCTGATCATGGTGTGTTGTATTTTTTTTACCTTGCATGGTGTTCTATCATCAAGTTGTGTCTTAAAGTTTGGATGTCTTGTTCATCTCATCTCATGATATAATACTAGCGCTAAAACATTCTCATGCTCATATCTTAAAAAAATTTATAATCTTTTAGCATTGAGTTTAATTATGTTTTATTGAGCTTTGCGTGCTTTTAGTACTTTCTTTGCTATTGAGTTTAGGCATCATGTTATTTGTGCTCTTGCCAACCATTTTTGGCGTTGGTCTCTTGCCAACCATTTTTGGGTCTTAGCGGCATATGTTTTTCGCGAGAGTTAGGTGCCAACCTAGTTGGGATGTTCCTCTCGCGTTGTGATGCCATTATGCTTTGTCCCCTTTTATTGTATCTTCTCTTTTTGGAGCAATAAATTTCCTTTTTGCCGTGCAAAAAAATCATGTTATTTGTGCTAGTGTTCGTTTCTCTCTTAAATATTTCTCTTGGTCTTTAATTGTTCAAAATTCTCTTTTGTTCACATTTATTGTTTTATTGTTTATCCTATTCGCCATTTGTCATTTCATGTCAAAAAGGGGGAGAATGATGAAAGAGGGAGTAGGTTGCCTACTGTTCAAATATATTTGGATGTAGAGTTTTGTTTGCAGGCTCTCTACAACTCGTTCATATAGGATAGATTGTCTTTGTAGTGTGTTTTGTCATGGAAGTGTCAAAGGGGGAGATTGTAAAGGCCAAGTTTCGGAGTTCTTTGTTTTGGCAACTCCGTTTGACAAAACACACATTTACATCGAGTTGTAATTTTATTTTTTAGAGTGTCTATTTAGGTGTGGAAATGAATCATCTCTTTACATAATGGTTGAGAGTGCGATAGTATGTATTTTAGTAGTGAGTTGAGTAGGTTATTTTTCTAGTTCAGAAGTTACTCAAGACTTGCTCGAGCAACATGTCCAACAACTCTTCTGCCAAGAATAACTCCAGGACTTGCTCAAGCAACCTATCGAGCAAGTTGGACGCGGATAGTTATCTATAAATACCGATGTGCTAGGGTTTTTTCATTATCTCTCATACTTACAGCAGCCGCACTTTTTGGGAAGAGAGAGAAAAATGTTTCTTAATTTTTTGAGTGATTATAATCTTGGAGTTTCAACACAATCGTACAACTACATGTTTATCTCCAAGAAGTTCTCTACAATCTAGAAGTGATTTCTAGGGAATACTTTTGGGGGGATTCCGAAGTATCCAAGGAAGGCTTGTGCGATTCAAGGCGTTGGCGATCAAGATCACTGGGTGCGGTGTACGTGTGACTCGGCAGGTGATACTTAGAACTTTGTGAGGATTTACATCGTTTGAATAAGTATGTCTATAACTGCACTATGAGTATAGTGATTTTGATTCCTTCCCGTGGTTTTTTACCCATTTATGGTTTTCCACGTATATCTCTGTGTTGTGGGGTTTGACTGCTTGCGTGAATTTCTGTTGGTAGTATTAACTAGTGATTCACATTCATACTGTTAGGGTTTTCGCGGATTTTTAGGGAACCCTGATTTTTCAAACCACAATGTTGGTCTGTGACTTTGACGTATTATGCTAGGCTATAGAGATGAATAAGAGAAGTATTACAGCTTGGAGGCTTATGGAGCTAGATCGGACACCGTCGGGGATGACGGCGTGATGAGAATTAGAGAAACCTTAGCATATTAGGTAGTAAATAAATGTACTGGCAGGGAAATTTATGTAATTCCATATTTGAATATTTGTTGTAAATTTTTATTATTATTTATGTACTAAATCAACGTTCCCAAAATTAGGAGCGTTACAGAATTCTTTGCAAATTCTCTTCCATTCGAGCTCATACATTCATCATAAGCATGGCTTCTTATGATTCTCTAGAGAACGCTTGGTTTTAGGTCCACCAGTAGATTAATTTCTTCTAATTGAGATTCTCTAAAGTTGTTTCGAGATCCAATCACAATCGGTTCATGCAATGTGGCTCTACAGGTGGCTTCATTACCAGGTTAATTCTTATCCACCTATAATTTGGGGCCCCTCACAGTTGATAGATATTGATGCATATTTTTTTTCGTATTAGCCATGCGTCAAAGCGGATCGTAAAAAGTTTACACTAGTTTTAGCTTAATTAACTAAAAGTACTTCGACATGCAAGTGGAATTTCAACGTACGTAGGAGCATTTTGCTAGGTCTGTTTTAGTTGGCTCGTGACCAGTATTCCCCTAGAAGCTGCAGGTCTTCAGCTACAACACCACAAATTAATAAGTCTAGACTCAGAACGCCTCTTGTTTGGGTGTATTGATGCAGTAGCCAAGGAGGAAGAGTACTTTCGGCATTTTAAGCCTCGGGTGGCAAAATCGTAATTATGCTGTTGTGGAATTTGGCGTTGGGCCCACTTGGGTCGGACCCGAATCGGCCCAACGGTCAAGACCCATCGCTTATGCCATGGCGTATGTCATTTTTCGGGCTTTCGTCGCTGTTTAGGGCTCCGGATGTCCAAATTTGCCGTTTAAGGAAAGATTTGACTTGCTAATTACTTGGGCAAGGAAAATCCGAATTAAGTTGCGATTTTGGGAAACATTCTGGAATTTTATCTAGTTTCTTATTTTGCTATTATTTCCGAATTTTCCAATTTTGGTAATTTTGCGTTTTTTATTGATTTGGCTTCTTTTTCGGGGCAAATCAATTAGGGTTTCCGGTTTCTTATATAATAAGTTGTAAGCCTTAAGGGCGAGGGGGTTTTTGAGTATTATTGAATGATAAAAGAGTCTAGAGAGCGTTTTCTCTAAACTTTCGTGTTTGTGTTTGATTGTTGCACGTCTTTTTCTGTAGTTCATAAGGCGCCCTGCATCATGTATCATTTCCGACTTGAATTGATTTGGACGAGATACCTATTAAAAGATTTGCTAATGCGACCCTCTTAAGAATTTTCTAGAGCAAAAGTGTTCTTCAATATACTATAAATTATGTAGTATATATGTTTGTGTAGTTATTGGACTTGGTGCAAAAATATTTCCAGAGTGTAAAAGAACTTGATTTTCTAAAGTAGTATGTGCCTAAAAAACAAAAATATAGAATAATGGTACTCACTCCGTCCCAGTTTTAGTGACATTTTCATTTGGGGCTGTTTCTTAATATGTGTATGTTTTGAAAAGTTAATGTGTAAAAATTTGTATAACCCTTTTGAAAAGTTAGTGGGTAAAGAGTTAATGGGTAAAAGTGAAGGATAATTTTGGAGTTGAGGTAAAAGTTGATGAGAAAAGTGTAATGTTGAGGTAAAAGTTAATGTGAACAGTATAATGATGATTTTTTTTTAATAAATTGAATTTACGAAACAATACACTTAAAAACGGAGGGAGTACCTTATACGTAATAAATAACATATTAAAGAATTACTCCATAACATTTTCGCTAGTAATCTTAATATCTGCTTCTCGTAACTTGTCAACAATAAAATAAAACTTATAACATTTTCGTTCAAAATCATAACACATTGGTGGGTGTTGTAACTTTAAAACTAAGAACTCGTAACAGTTTTGAGGTGTATATGATAGACACCCAAATAAAAGTGTGCATTGTATTCTTTCCGTTAGTTGCCACATCACCCATATCACTGGAAAAGTGGGACCCCATATTTTATGCATCGTCTTTAGTGAACAATGGCAGAATTATGCTTTCGCTGAATTTTGTAATATGGCATTATCACGTTCTCATTCCCATTTTCTCATCGGTAATTCTAGGGGAAAGTTTGGTGCACAGAAAATGTATTGATCGGCTCGGGGACCCACTTGTGAGTCCCACATGAAAGATCCGACGTCCGATTGAGCTGATTTCTCACTGAACCCCTCAAAATATCATTTTAATAGCATTTTGTTTAGCTTAACATCCCACTTGCTTGGGGCCGCTTTTGAAGTCTTTCACATGTAGACTCTTTTTTGGCCTATCATCGTTCAGCCTTTTTGCAGGTCTGTCATCGTGGGGTGTGGGTTGTGAATTTTATAAAATGTGGATAGAATGAGCCCCACTCTGATACTATGTGAAAACTTTATATCCAACTCAAAGCCAATTGACAATTAGTGGAGAGGTCCCTCGTCCCTCATGTTATTAAGTGATCACCCATTCCATGCTCGAGCAATGTGGGAATCTACGGTATTACTTAACAAATTTTGGGTCAATTTTTAGGGGATGTTTGGGGTTACTTTTAGAGATGATTTGAGTGTTGTTTTGGGGGCCGATTAAGTGATTTTTTGGGGGATGTCAACGTTCATTAAAAAAAACACCTAGGCCTCGTTTGATTCGGGGATTAAAAGGATGGGATTGGATAACATGCGTCTAATCCCACACAATCCCGTGTTTGGTTCCCGAAAAGCACCTGGGATTACTAATACCGGGACTAATTTAGTCCATATACGTGGGGTACTAATTTATCCCGTGGGGGGGATTGTTTGTTTTGTCCAGGATAAAACACATGGAAGGGAGAGTTCATTAAATTGCAAAAGTGCCACTCAGCCCTCGTCATCTTCTTCTCTTTTCTGTCACGCCTCTTCTCTCTCTCTCTCTCTCTCTCTCTCTCTCTCTCTCTCTCTCTCTCTCTCCACCAGAGCTCCTCTGATCGAGATCGATTTGCTCTGAGAGACCCAGAAGACTGTTGTTTCCTCTGAGATCAATTCGTTGTTACCCAGAAGACTTGAAGCATCACTGGAGACGAACCCTGTACCTTCTGAAATTTGTCTAAACTGGGTTTTGTTGCAAATCGAACCCTATACCTGGGGTTTGTTGCGAATCGAACCAATTAATTCGTCTAAACTGGGTTTTGTTGCGAATCGAACCGTGTATCTTCTGAAATTTTGTTGCTTTCAGAGGATAGTTTTCTAGAGCATACGTATCTATCTATATGTATGTGTATCTATATATCTATATGTTTCTCTGAGATCGATTTACTTGGATAATTTTGTTGCTCTGAGATCGATTTTCTAAAGCATATGCTTTCAGAGGATACCTTCTGATATAGGTGGTTGCCCCTTTGTATACGTATATGTATGTATCTATCTATCCATGTGTGTGTGTATCTAGCTTTTGCTGGAACATCAACCACAAGTTTATGGTAATAAATGGTTAAGTTTAATTGTGATTGAGAGAGAATCCTAAAATTAATCCCGAAATTTAGTTTAGGGAACCAAACATGGGATTGACCGAAACACGGGATATCCCGATGTTAATCCTGCACGAATCAAACAAAGGATTGAGGGAGATTCAGTACTAAATTAATCTCAGGATAAATAATCCCGGACTATTAATCCCAGAACTATCAATCCCACCTATTTTAGTCCGCGAATCAAACGAGGCCCTATAGAATTGAACAATTCCATCAGCAAATTTAAACCACCCTAACTTGTTGGATCTTCCTCAACTTATATAATAACTTTCAGAGGAAAAATCATAACTAGATTGAATGAAGATTAGGCCCATTAGCAGAGATGTAACATTATTAGAGTCACTGAGGTGGAGCAGAAGAAGAGTGCCCAAAATGCTACATTATCTCTTTTCTCTTCTACCCACAATTTTGTGTAATGCATCAAGATATTGGAAAATGCTAAACTATGTCTTTAGGGCGAATGTGTAAAAAGATGTATAGCTATTCGAAAAAGTGTATTAATATCCGTAGATGTGCATTGTTAACCGTGAGATGTGTTTCAAAATCCGAACTCATTTGTCTTTATGCTCCTATTACCTTCCGCTTAGAGCATCCTTATCAGGCTCACAAAAAAAACACCAAATTTAAGCATAAAAACACCTTTTACAATTTAGCAAGCCACTTTATCAAAAACTCAAAAAATCAGACTCTATATCCAAACTTTACTATATTAAACTATTCCCCTCAAATCTAAAAAAAAAATTCCCCTAAAAGCTAATCTCCCCGCCCGGGGAGATGTTTTCGGTGGAGTGAAGTGGTACTCACTTAGCCACGTATAGTACCTTTACCATTAAATATTCCCTCACCACACACACTTAGACACGTGTAATGGACCCCCCTCTCCTGTTCCCCTTCCTCGCTCTCTTTTGGACGCATCAGACCCGGGAGAAAAAGCAACGGCAAAAACAATAAAAAAATGAAGAAGTGCGTGAACAGTGCCTACTCAAATTTGAGTAGGCACTGTAGCAAAAATAATTTGAGGAGGAAAAATAGAGAGCCGGATTTTAGGGGTTTTGGGGGGTAGGTAGCCAAATGGGGATGCTCTTAATGGGCAGAGGTTAGCAAAAAATCATATTAGCATACCAAAAGATGTGTAAATGCAATAAACATTGGTTAGTGGCTTATGCTCATCGTAAATGGATTGATTGAAAGAGGAGACCTGGCAAAAGACTCACGCTTCCCATTAACCAGGACATCTGCTTGACAGACTGAGGGGCCTCTTGTGAGTCGGACACAGCAGTCCCTGCTGAAAATTTTGGAATGGGAAAATTCTTTAATTAGCTTATCGGATTGTCATTATGGTTTAAAAAGTATATCGAAATATGTATAACGTGTATAGAAAAGTTTGAAAGCGTATAGAAAAACAAAAAAATATACTAGGGTTGTATTTTTTTGTCTTCATCTTACTTTATTGTCAGCCCAGTAGAATGTGAATTGAACGACGATTTTGAAATGTAAAATAAGTGGCCTGCAAAATGACATTCATATCGTCTTTATCAAAAAGGAAACCCAATTTTATAAAGTATCTTTCTCTCCCTTAAAAACAAAAACATCTTTGTCATCTATCTCTGCTTTTTTAGTTGTAGTCATCTTTCACTATCATTTCCAGTAATAATAGAGAACCATTATTTTCAGTCATATTTGTTGTGGAAAATACAGTGGCATTCACAATTTTCAAACAACAATTTCCATCGAATAAAGAGAGGGTTAATTAGGCATTCTGTACAAAAAAGATCATTATAATTTCATCCTATGATATTTGAATACTTATGATTTCATTCTATAAATAGATAATTGGACCATTGTACCCTTATTAACTCTCCCTAAATACCATTTAATCAATTATATTGATACAATTTATAGATTTTCTTTAATTAAATCATTACCTATATATAATTATTTACACATCCATAAAATCAGGAGATAGTATTCACGTTTCAAATTCCCTCAATTAATGGGATTAGTTATTTAGTGATATCATTACCTCTTTGAAATTACCTATATCATTACCTAAAAATGATATCATTACCTCTTTGAAATAATTACCTAAATCATTGAACAGATTAATTGTATATCGTTACCTATATCATTACCTCTTCGAAATCCACTCTCTCTCTCCTCTCTCTGACAATCCAGCGTCCACATCCACCTATGGCTCCCCGCACCATCACATCCCAAAGAGCTTTCTCATCCAAAACATTGTCGCTGGAAACCAACGGAGGGAACGACTCAAGAACCTTGGTGTTGGACTCTGATTCGTACCAGTATTGATACCACAAAATCATTCCCGAAGACCCACGTTTAATTCTTTTTTGTTTTTCAGGTTTGGGCAATTTGTAATTTTCTTTTTTGGTTTTGTTGAGTTACAGATTTGTATTAAAAGATGGGAAATGCTAATACCAAAACAATTTTTGTTTGTGCCAAAACTGTAGTGCACAAAAGGCTTGTACCTTGCACATGGTACAAGGTTTTTAAGCACTACATTTTTGGCACAAACAAAAACGGTTTTGGCACAAACAAAAAAGGTTTTGGCATTAGCACCACCCTAAAAGATTTGTGGTTTTTTATCGAAGATTTGTGAGTTTTGATCGAAGATTTGTGGATTCTGTGGAAGTTAATGGCAATGTCATTTTTTCCGACTCAATTGTCGTTTTTTTTTTTCCGATTCAAGGCCGGTGTTTTTATTTGTTTCTTTGATACAGTAAAAATAGTAAATCAATAAACCATGTTCACATGCCCTTTAAAATACAGTGATTATGGTTTGTTGATTTACCATTTTAGTGATTTGATACAGTAAAAGTGGTAAATCAATAAACCATGTTCACTGTATGAAATAAACAACACGTGAACATGGTTTATTGATTTTCCATACTGGGTGATTTAATATAACAAAAGATGATTTATTGTTTTACCACTTCGGTGATTCGGCAAAGTAAACATGATAAATCAACACATGATTCAACCATGTGTTTCATGTGGTTTTATAGTGAATTAATCAACTATGTTTTTCATGGTTTTGGCTTGGGTTGTGGTTTTACGGTACATTAATCTATCATATGTTTCATTTTTTTTTTAATGCATTAATCTACTATGTTTCAATGGTTTTTTTTTTATATGAAATCTGATTTTTTTGTTTGGACTACATATAAACCATGTTCACATGTCTCATGACTCGTGTTTTTAGGTCAAATGTCATTATTATTTTTCTTAATTTTGTTTTGAGATTTTAGGTGTGAAAAGATTAGGAGAGAGAATTATAAGATTAGAAATAGAGAGATTTTTCAAGATAGGAGAGAGATAGAGAGAGAGAGAGAGAGAGATTGAAATAAATTAGGAAAGATTAGGTGAGAGAAATATTAGAAAATTTAGGAGAGAGAATATATTAGGAAAATCATGAGAGAAATATTAGGAAAATTAGGAGAGAGAAAAGGGTGTTTTGGGATTTATTTGAATTTCAGGATGAAATCATAAGTATTCAAATCTCATAGAATGGAATCATAATGATCTTTTTTGTACAGGATGCCTAATTAACTCTCCCATGATAATTGTACAAACTTTTACCCATTAATTTTTCAAACCACACACTTATTTGGGGACAGCCCAAAATGAAAAGTTAAACACTTAAAAAGGGACGGAGGGAGTATAAACTTAAATTTTAATATATTTTTATAATTTTATATATGTATGGACTTATGTATGTACAAAATAAAAAATTTATTTAAAGTTCTAGACTTGTATTAGAGCGTAAATATGTACTCCCCCCGTCCCTTTTTAAATGTGTTACTTGGGATTCTGTGTCATTTTCAACGGCTTATAACTTTTAATTTATAATAGCTTTTATGATTTTGAAAATTTTGTATAATAGAAATAATTAAGATCTATCAAACAAGATCCATAATGCATATGTTTTGAGGTTCACATTAAAAGTTATAAGTCGTTGAAAATGGCACAGAATCCTAAGTAACATTTAAAAAGGGACGGAGGGAGTAACATTTTTTACTTGTTTAGGCTCGTGAACAAGTTCGAATTCGACTCAAACCTAGGGAAGCTCGGCTCCAATTCGTCTAAAAACTTAATGAACGAATCTGAATATTCTAAGGCTCAGCTCGTTTACAGCTGTATTACCGAGCATGTAAAGAGTAAGGGTGAGTTCTACAATGGATTTTATCAAAAATTTGATAAAATCAAGCCCTTGATTTTATCCAATTGTGAGGAGAGTTGATAAAATCTGTAGATATTTTAATACAAAATCTACAGATTTTATCAACTCTTTTCACCAATGGATAAAATCAAGGGCTTGATTTTATCAAATTTTGATAAAATCCATTGAAGAACTCACCTTTAAATAATGTACTGTTGCAACATAACAAATGTGAGGTAAGTGGATGACCTCATGGGGGATGTCATGTTTTTTTAAGGGTAAAAATTTTGGTTCAAGCGGTGAGGACAGGCCAGCTCTTTCACTTTATTACACTTTTAAGGCTGAGTTTCTTGAAAGATTTTAATAAAATCAAGATTTGATAAAATCACACTTGATTTTATCAAATGAAGAGAAAGGTTAATAAAATCTCAGTTTTTTGTATTAAAAAAATATGAGATTTTATCAACCTTCCTCCTCATTTGATAAAATTAAGGGGTGATTTTATCAAATTTTGATAAAATCTTTTGTGAAACTTGGTGGTGAAGAATTATGCACCATGTTCGGTTTGGTTTTCCAAACCTTGGTTTCTACTTTTCCAGTGGAGCCCCCCACTTTTTGCCTATATATTTTCTCTCTCCTCTCTATTTCTAGCAATGCTACTCTAGTGCATATTTCGTGTGAGATGCGTCCGTGTAGCCCACTTTGCAGTATTCAGTTCAAATATCAGTGTGCTAGATGTGTGTACCGTGTAATCATCTTTTGAAATTTCTCCATTGATCTTTTGCCCATTTTTTCTCAGCATGCTAGTTGTTGCTACTTCTGGGGCCGGTTAGACTTCACAGTGCAGGATGTGTGTCTCGGAATTTCTGTTCTAACATTTTCAAAATATTTAATGAATGTTGTAATTGGTGAAGGGGTTTAATCCATATGTGCGTTTATTTGGATTAAATTAACATACATGATCAAAAGGTGTGACTTTTAGGGTCAAATGAATAGACATGATTACTAAAATAAACAGGAATATTGGGTTTGAACGAATAAATGTGACCATCCATAAATGGTCACATATCTGTGATTATACAAAGGCTAGGGATTTCACCAAAAACTAATTAAGGAGAGCACTATCAATCAATCAGTCTCTCTAGAACTCTCTCCCTTCTACTCGTTATTAGTGGCTCGCAAAATCTGAAGGTGTTCTGATTCTTCTTCATCTGTGCATGACGTAGCTGGACATACAGTCAGTTATAATTGGACTTTATTGTATCTTAGAGTCGAATTTGTTATTAACCCGTTGCACACCAGATTCTCATGAATTGATGGGAGCAAATGTCATCTTAAGGAAAGCATTTCGGATGTGCCATGAAGCAACCATTTATTTGATTCTTTTTTGTCTACTTCCATCAAATTTGAACCAACAATTTCTGTGCTAGTTGTTGCTTCTTTAAGGGCCTTATATGCTCTTGGGAGTGGTAAGGGCTTCTTACAGGACGGCCCTCCTTTGCAAGGGTGTTCCGATCTAGGCCCCATGTCACATTCTTCCATTTAGCCCTCTTCACACACGCGCGTCAGTGGATGCTATCACACTTTTTTCCTCTCCGTTCTCTCTCTCTCTCCTCAGTGCACTCACATTAAATTTTCTCTCTTGTACTCAACCATAGTACAACTACCACTTGCACACTTTCTCACTCTACATTTTCTCTCTCTCTTATTATACACATTTAATTTTCAAAAGTTTTCGTACCAACGCGACGAAGTCCATCTGTCATCAGAAGAGCATAATTTATGGAACTTGTGATTATGATGGCAGAGGAAGAATGAACCCCGTTTCACCTCATATTCTGACAAATCAACACCTCTGCTATTATTCTGAGAACAAGCAGGATCAACGTTCTTGTATGAAGTACCCTATGCCTCTTCCTCATCATACACAAGGTCGAACCCCACCTCCTTTACCTCAAAAAATCCTTTCTCAAGCACTAAAATATCTACTTCATCGCCCACTTCCAACTGATTCCCAATCTTCCAATAACTTAGCCACAACATACCATCATCAATTCCAGGCATGCCTATGAATGTTGGGCTGTAGAACCATTTCAGATTCTTGGTCTTATTACTCACCCTAATGTATAACTGATTCAGCCACGTGGTGCGGACATCACCAGCATTTTCATCGATAACATAATATGCATACAAAATGCAGATGTTAAAACCTAGTTCCCTTAGATTAGGAAGAGGAAGTGGAGGGATTTTCATAGATATCAAGGGTCCTACACTCTTAGTGCTGAACCAATCGGGTACCTCACTTGCCGGAATAAAGGTGCTGAAAATACTGCATTCAAAGAGACCCTGGACCATGTAATTAACAAAATTCTTTTAATACAATAAACAAGTACATGAGAGAGAGAGAGAGAGAGCACCTGGAGGATAACTTTTATGTAAGTTGTTGAGAATGCATCGTACAAATCCACCTTAACATTTTGAAGCAATTTGAAGTTAAAGAGCCTCAAACAGTTGATTAGTTCTGCATTAGTGTTTCCCAAGGGTTCTAACTTGAACAAACCCTGAACTTCAACTAGTTTGTAGCATTGACAATTCCACAGATCCAATGACCTCAACAGATTTGGAAGATTAGCTACCCTTTCCAGTGACCAACATTTGTCTAATACCAACTCTGTTAAAGTTGTTGGAAGCTCTGAAAGTGATTGGAGCCTAGTGCAATCATTTAGGTTAAGAGACTGGAGCCTACTGAGACCTTTGATACTTTCCGGTAGGCTACAAAATGGATTTGTCGATACATTCAATTTGCACAGCATAGATAGGCTTCCAAAATCCTCAGGAATAGCGGAATCTGACAGATTGCAGTTTGCGAGACTTAAGTTTGTTAACGACCGTGATAAAGAAGCCAGTGAGAAGTTTGTGGGTTTCGGAATTCTTCTTGGTTTCGGTATCGAAGACCAGAAGACAAAACTCCATGGTTTCACTTCAGTAGGGGCAGATGTCGCTTGAGCTATTGCAGCTCCATCTGCATGAAGCATCTTCAAAGATTTCATCGTGCATAGACCCGTAGGCAGCTCATCAAGCCATGAGAAACCAGAGAGAATAAGTTCTTCTAGATGTTTTAGAAGACAAATTCTTCTTGGAAGTTTTCTCAGAATTTTGCAGCCACTTAGATTCAATAAAACAAGTCTCCCCAAATCCCCGATGGATTCATGAACCTCACTTAAATTTATGCAGGATTTGAGAATCAACCTCTCAAGATTAGAGATTTGCGAGAAGTCAGGTGTAATGGTAAGCCCCTGTGAATGGCTGAGATTGAGGATTTTTACAAACTTGAGTACCTGTGAACAAATACACAAGAAAGTAGGCACTTACAATTTTTATCTCAAGAACCCAAAAGCCAAAATTTGACTATTTTGAAAGTTATCATTCCTTGGTTCCCTTCCAAAATTGTTCCAAGCTGCTATAGCACATGTCAAGAGCAACCAGGCTCTCCATAGGAAACGCACTGGGTATATATTTTTAAGTGGAACCACGCCAATACAACCATCTTAATTTCTTGGGAAATTCTTCAGCAGCTCCTCGTAGCTGTATATTACTGAGCTGCAGTAGCCTTAACTTGTGCATCCTGGCAAACATATCAGTTCGTATGATTACATCACTCAATGTGGAAGATGATTCTGATAATGCATGATTGATAGGGAGCCAAGAGAAACGGCCGAGACGACGTCGCTTCACTGCATCATTCCCATCTACCAATTTCCATTTGTCAGCAAAATCTCCAGAATTACGTCTCTTTGAATTTTTTACGGTAAAGAATGACTTAGCTGGTTTATCTTCATCTGTCCAATTGAGGGCGAGGCCTTCAATTGTTTCTGTACCCTATTCGGGGGAACCAAAAAAACAGAGACTGGGTCACAAGCACAACTAGGAAAATGAAGACATAAGTATGAGATCATAGTCCTTACAGTTTTTTCTGTTAAACATCAATGGATTCCTTTGCACACCACAATCTGCTGCGTTTCCCAAGGTCACCAGGTGATTCTTCTCGTACAATTTCCCTTCCCATGTCTTGAAGTATCTGATGCATTATCAGCTTGTTGTGTTCATCAATTGTCAAGAGACATCTGTCAACAAGATTTTGAATCCCAAGTTCTGTGTAGAAATCACAACCGGCCAGTATTGTACTGACGTACTGTTTACTCTTTCCAACAAAAAAACAAGCAATATCAAGAAACAGAGATTTATCATGATCATCCTCTAAGGAATCATAACTAATCTTAAGTTTTCTTAGAATTATTGAATTGGGAATCACTTCCAGTTTCCTTAATGTACTTTCCCATACATCTACATTTCTGCCAAATAAACAACTCCCCAAAACTTCAAGAGCTAAAGGAACCCCACCACAATAGTGTACAACCCTTTCTGAGAGCTCCAAATAACCTTCCTTGGGATATTTTTCTTCAAAGGCATGCAAACTGAAAAGAATTAGTGATTCATACTCACTTAATTTCTCCACCTTGTGCACCTTATATAACTTGTGTGTCTTTAGCAATTGCTCACACCTTGTTGTTATCATAACTTTGCTTCCTGGATGGAACCAATCTTGCCTTATTCCTAAAGCATGCAATTGGTCCATGTCATCTACATCATCAAGAACAACTAGTACTCTTTTATGATGGATGAGATCTCTAATCATGGTGATTCCTTCACCAACACAGCCAATTTTTACCTTTCTTCCCTTCAAAATGCTGGAAATGAGTTGTTTTTGCAACGAAACCAAACCACTGGGTTTCCTTGCTGTTTCTCGAACATCTGCAAGAAAGCTGCTGCTACCGTGAAATCTTTGAAGTGCAGGTTATAAACAGTTTTGGCTATCGTAGTCTTTCCTATTCCAGCCATCCCATAGATCATCATTATACAGTTTTGACCATCAGCTGACTCGTCTTGAAACCAGAAATTGATGTCCTTTATGTGAGAATCTAATGAAATTTGGTATTTGGGAATATAGTGCTATGCAATTCAACTTCCTCCCAATCACTCCAACAATGTGCTGAACAAACTTTGACTCGTGCCTGCAGAAGTAAACTACTATGTCTTCATCTATATTAAAGCAAAAGCATTGAACAACACTCCATCTACAACTGAACAGGCAAGTTCATGACAAGTGGTTCTTACTGTTCACAAGAATCACAACCATAATTGTACTCAAATTCAACATCTAGTTACATATTTTACTTTTTTTTTTTTTTTTTTGTGTTGACTGTCATAGTGCTGATTTTCATTCCAACCGTCATGAACAATAGTTCTTAAAATTTTTGCTTTTTGTTCTATTTTTCAGCAATCCTTTGATCTATTACTCTAATAATCATGTATGGGTCTAGGTTTTCAGTTCACTTAGTAGTTGCAATTTCAAAAATTTTGCAATTGCAAGTAAAAAAAAAACTAAAAATCAACCTTTTCTATGTCAAGTTCCAACAAGCCAACATGAAACGAACAGTCACTCAATTACTTGAAAGAAAAACATAAATCATATGCAACTTTGACTGCTACAACCAAACAATTTGTTACTATTCAATCTCATTCAAAGGTAAAGTTTTTATAGAAAGCTCACTTTCAGAAAACTATTATTACCACCAAAATGAATTTTTGTAATCAACAATATCCTGTTGCATGAAACCATTATATTATACATGTCAAAACTGCAAAATAGTCAATGCTATTCACGCCATCTTGGGCTTCATGTCATCTGGATTTCATGTCAAAACATCTATTAACTTAAACATGTCCTATATCTTGCACTAACGATATTGGCTTAAAATCGTGTGTTTAGGATGACATTCCTTTTAGTTAAATTATTTTTACGATTTACAAAATCTTTGAAAGATAGACAAGATGTACAACCATTTGTCCAAGAACAACAATGAATACTGTTAAGGAAATACACATGGTGCTTGGGTATGGAATAAGTGATCACTTAGTGTAATGTTGGGACCTCTCTACCTAATAGCTTAAGCTTTTGGGTTGGATATTGTTAAATTTCCTCAAGGGTTCCAACCTAAAACCAATTGCCAATAGATGGAGTAGCCTCTAAAATATATTAACCAAGTTTGGGTGGCTTAAATAGGTGATGTGGGATAAAGTTTAACACTCCCCTCACGTGCAGCCCGAATGCACGTGGAGGTACAAATTGATGAGACGAGGTGATTTGACTTGGGCGATGGAGACTCGGCCACGTGAGGTGAGGCCACCCAAGACCTAGCTCTGATACCATATTAGTTGTAAGCTTAAGCTGTAGAGAGAGGGGTAACTTTATTATTTATATTCTCAACACGCCCCCTCACGTGTAGCCAAGCTCTTTCCATAAGTTGGCTAAACATGTGCAAATGTATAATAACTGGGTAGGTGGGAATGTATAATAACTGGGTAGCCTATTCAAGGTTTATTTGGTTTCACAAGAAAGAGAAAAGGAAAAAATGTCAGCGAATGTTGGCAACAAGAATTGTATGGTAAGCTCATTTATGGCATTGTACATAGAAGGACATTCCCTGCCACTTTCTGAAAAGCTGGCAGATCTTTGTTTTGACAGTAAACTATCCCTTATAGCGATGGAAGGAGGCCTACAAACATCTATAAGCCCTCTCTTATCTTAGTGGGGTCTTGCTCGACTAGGTTGCGGCCTGCCTACTGACCATTCTGATGTCCTTCTATCACATTGCTTCTAGTGGTCTCTCTTTGATATTTGCTTGTCTCTGCAGATATATAATTTAATGAGTTTTCTCATCTGCAATTTACCTCTTTCTATACTCAAAATTTCTCTATAGTTTTGATTCTTCATCGACTTGTTTCATTCAGGTTTTCCCTTTGCGATTTGGCTGTGATTCTGTGAAACACCCATATGTGAAGCTTATTCCCCACTAACTTTGATTATCCAGTTCATGAACGAACATTTTTTACATTATCTTCTCTGAGTTTCATATGTTCTCTGGGCTTCCCTGAGTATTAAAATCAGTTGCTTACATGCACCTTGCTGCTCATAGGCTCATGTTTTTACTTTGAGAAAGACTAGAAACACAACAATTTGCACAACATGCCAAAGTGGCACTGTTTCATTGGTTATCAGGTGGATTGATAACTATCAATTTCCAATAAAATAATGCCACGTTGACATGTTGTGCTTGTAGCAGGGCTCTTTATCTTTTCCCTGAAGCCACATAGCAAACCAACAAAATAAAAAAGAATTCAACTTTGAGGGTGGAAGATAACTACCGGTAAATGGAAGAGTGCCTTCCAAGGCATAGCGTGTGCTAAATAGGCTTTGATATTTTAAATCTTTGTGCAACAAGTAGTCTGCTTATGAAGGCGAATGAGCAACCACAAAAATTCCAAGCCTGAAATTAAAATTCCAGAGAAAGAGAACTTCCTCCGAGCCAACATCCTCTTCCAAGTCCACAGCTTCCTCCAAATTATCAAGGGCACTAATTCTTTTTGACATGACATCATTTCATTTTGAATGGATTGGTAATTATGTGGGAATAGGATTGAGATTGGTAATGAGTTGGGATTATTAAGAATAACCTAGGCTCACCCAACACCCCTCTCTCCTCTCTACCCAACATTCCCTTTCTCGCTAGCTAGGGTTATCTACACGGTGCCCCCCCCCCTGTGCTTTTGCAGTGTTTATGAGTGCCAAAATGGCAGTTTCTCGGCGGCCATCTCAGGGGTTCGATAGCTCGCTGGGTTTCGCAGCGAGGTGGGTTTTCTACCGCATGGAAGGTGGATTGACGGTGGTGTTGGACCCAGGCCATCTTCTCTTCCCCTCCTCCTTACTGTCATCGCTCTTGCCACGTTCTTCCAGATCCTCTAGTTACTGCCGGTTCACTATTGGATGCTTCCGGGTGGGCTTAACGGCAAGGTAGCCGGATCTCCTCCTCCTTTCCTTTCGGTGGCTTCGGTGCACCACCGGTTTCATTGTTGGATGTAGTCAGTATCTTGGCCTAACGGCGAGCATGCTCAGTGTCTGCTGTTGGTGTTTTGGTGGCAGCGTTTTCTAGCAGCGTGGTGCTCGGTGGCTGTGGGTGGGGTGGGGTGGGGTGGTGTAGATGGTTTAGGGTTTTGTCTGTTATGTTCGGGTTGGGACTCTTTTTGGGCTTCAATGCTTATTTGGTTTGCCCAATTTGGGCTTACGCCATTAGGTGTGATAGGCGTGGCCCTTGGTGTCTATGCGTTTGTCGCATTAGGTGCTTTAATTTCTTCAACGAGTCTCCTCCCCTCTGCTCCCATCTTGCTGTACCCTTTATCAAGATTTCACTAATAAATTTTTTTTGCCCATAAAAATTAGTAAATAAATAGTCTGCTTATGTCACTTACTGCCTTGCATTTAGTTATCAAAAGTATTGTCTAAACTAACGTACCATAAGATAAAATTCCTTTGAAAAAACCCCAATTGTGCCTCAACAGTATATTGTATCGGATATGACCCAATAATTTTGCATATTCCTCAACAGCATATTATATCAGACATGACCCAATAGCTCTGCATATTCTAATATCCTACGGATAAGATTATTTAAGAGTATTTCTTCCATTGGTAGTTGTAAACCAAATGAGAAGAATAGGTTTTAATAATGTGCTTGAGGTGCTCAGCTATTAATTTATTCAATTGACCACCATGTTTATCTCCTTTTGACAGTTAAACATCTGGCTATCTATATTCCTTATAATTTTGATTGCACATGTTGTTTATGTGAAGGGTGGACCTTGCACTGCGGTAAAGTTGCAGCATTGTGGCTTGAAGTTCACGGGTTTGATTAGCATCTTTGCTTGCAGGGGTAAGACTGGATACATCAACCCCCATTGTGGCGTGAAGTTCACGAGTTCGATCCTCGGAAACAGCCTATCCGCTTGCAGGGGTAAGACTGGGTACATCAACCCTTCCCCGACCCCGCATGTGCAGGAGCTTCGTGGACTGGGTACGCTCTTTTTACCTGTTGCTTATGTATCTATTATATATAACCAAGGGACTTTATTAGTGAAAAATATTAGGCTCCGTCCTAGGGTTCGTTTTAGGTCCAGAAAACTAAGGGCCAGCCCTGATTCCAAGCATATCCCGATCCCATCTCATAATTCCATCAAATTCCAATATTCCTAATCACAACAATGCAGATTTGCAGAAGCTTTTTAGAGAGAGATAGTACGTAGAACAAGTACTCCACCACGGTTCATACAATGGGCAATAAAGAGTTCGATTGAGTAAAAAGACTGACCTTACTTTGCTGATGGAAGATCCGTATCAGTTGCAGGACCAATCACTTCACAATTCCACACAAAAACAAATATGATGGCAATAGAGCCCTTAATTGCGTGGGTAGAATTGAGAAACGATACTTCTACAAGAATTTCCCTCGTTTATAAACTAGCGTCATTGCTTCCTTTCATCATCTTTCTTCTCCTTCACTCGTTTTCTTGACCCACAGATGCGGAATAAATGATTTGTTTGGAACTCTGGAAAAAAAAAAATTAAGGGCAGAAAAAATAGAAATATATTTTTGTGCCGCTTATTTTGGATTTTTAATTTGAGAAGATGATATGGGAAGGGAAAAAAGAGAGTAGAAATCAGTCTTCCTTATTTTTTTATTTTTTTTTTTCATCCCTTTTTTCTTACTATAATTATTTCCATCCCTTTTTTGTCATCTCTTGTGTGCAGTGCATTATTGGATTATTTTTGTCTTTATTTACAAAAATTTTAATTTGATTAATAATTTTGTACTCTTTAGATTCCTCTCGTCGGTACGAACCAATATTGCACAAAAAATCAACGCAAAATAATAATCCATGTGGATTATTTTTGCCAAAACATCCCCAAGTGTTGGCTATTAAGTCAATGGAAAGTTTTGACTTTGCGTCAATTATTTTATCAGATTAACACATATTTTTAATTTAAAGTTCTCGACTAACACCAACTAGATTAAATTCTACGGATGTGGTGTTTGGGAGTCTACTTTTTATCTTTTTATTTTCAACTTTTTGGCTTTTTAGTTTTTTGGATTAAGGTCACAATATGTGTTTTGAATTTAGGAGAAGTGTTTGAGAGAAATATACAGAATGCATTTTGCAATAAGAGAATGAGAAGTAAAAATGGAAAAGTAGCATCCAACCTCTTTTTAACTTCTTGCTTAGATTGTTCAAAATCAAGAATGAGTTTTTTGAGAATGAATTTTGTGTATTCTCCCCCAAACACCCAAAAGGATAAAATGATGAGAAGGTGAAAATAAAGAGGGGTGCAAAATCTCGTAGCCATACTGCTTTTAATTATATGTCGATTCCAAGTTGTTTTTGCAGTAGTTAGAAGACGAGGGGTGTTTCTTATTCCCGTATTCTGTATTCGTAATTTATTTTAAGTTTCCAGTTTAAACCAAAAAAAAAAAAAAAAAAAACAAGGTGTCAAGGACCTGCCATCTAATTTGCTCTCAATGGCATCTAATTGAGAAGTGGAAAGAGATCGCTTGAAATTCTTAGGAAGTACTCGCGCACACTGTACTTCAGTGCGTAGATTTTCCTCAACTTGCGTGGCTTGCGTTGTGGAGAGTTCTTCATGTTCAGGGGTACTCTACTTGTGAAGGTATGGAGTTTTCCCATCTATTCGATCTAGCAAGGTACGAGGAGAGAGTACGCTTACCATATATGATTGTTCTTGCAAGAAGCACCAGAATTGTGGTTGGAAACTGTGAGTTACTGGGGGTATGGCTCGGGTGAAAATGATTTGAGCCGTCACGACATTTGAACCAAGCCCAACCAATTAAGTTCTTCTAAAACCACACATATATCATTCTTGTCAAGGGAAAGAAACATTATATTAATTTCTAGGGCCACCAAGTTCGATCAGAAGAAAGGGTGCCCAAAATGCCAGAATATCGCAGTGGGTTACAGTAGGACTAAAACCAGATACTATGCTGCTATCTTGTTTGTTAGAGATGTGTCCGGGTGCATATGGAGCAGCCTAGTACAACTAAAGAGCAATGTTAGAGATACATCCAAATGTACATCAATTTGTATATCCCTTTCACGACTCACAACACTATTTAGAGAGCCTTATTATCATTCGTAGGAATCATACAATTTTTTTCAGTTATAAACAACTATGAATGCAAGACTTTGCCCCTCATGCCTCCCCCGTTGAGCTTATTTCCACATAGGTTGGTGACTCATTATGGTCAATCTCCAAACTGGTTAATTTCGAATATTAACAATTTGTAATTAAAAAAAATGTAGTACAAAAAATGTGGGCTGTTACATTCATAGTCGTTGAGCTTTGGGTCTAAGATCAAAGAATTTCATCTCTATACCCACACGTCCTGCCCTTTTCGTTTCTCCTCTACCCCTGTTTGAAGATGGGCGAATTACATGCATAGCAATTGATGTATAGATATAAAGCTTGGACTTGGGTGGGGTGGGTTAGGACCGGGGCGGGGCATTTTGTCTTCCCCACTTGTGGTTCTGTAAAGTCTGTATCTACAGGCTCCCACAAGTCTTGCATTCCAAGAATCGCCTTCATCCGGATACACCAATTCTCATAGTTATCTTTAGTTAATTGGGGTATTTGAAATGAAACCATTCCACTATTAGCCATCTCTACCACTTTGTTGTAAGGTAAGAGCACACACTCAAAATATGAAAGAACATAGTATATGAGAAGACTTCGAATTTTATTTCACTCAGAATCAAAATACTAGAACACGTGCAAATTTATAGCAATAACAAGATGTAACCCACTACCTCTAATTAACAAGCATTATACTCACAACCTCCTCTACGCAATGAGTAAGGACCTTTCACAATCCTAACTCCATATTTCTTTACTCCAATAAACTCCCACTAACAAATATAACGCGACATTACTCCCTATTTACTAAATAAAAACAAGTTTATTTTTCTCAACAAGAGACAGTAAAGAGAAACCAAGGGGCACTTGTTTTCTTTTAGTTTAGATACAATAAAAAAGCATAAGAGAGATGCATCATCTCCTGTGTCTCAAGATGATGTATCCATCCCTTTGTTTTCCCAACTTACCTTTCCAATCTTATTTCTTGACAACCACTCTGTATCCAGTCCGCGCATGCTCTTCATGGAATTGCTTACCGAGACCCAAATGGTTCATCAATAACCAGACAAAAGTAAGAAGCTCCCCGCCCTCGCTTGGCTGCTCTGCGTGGTCAGTCCCTTCAGAATGGAATGCGGCATAAGTCAGCAATTCCATCCATACTCTGCTCATTAGACTCCACCGCTTATCTTCTGTTAATCCCAACAATTGCTTCGCGAGTCTACATGCATCAAACAACACAGATTCACTCGC
The DNA here is from genome assembly GCA_016920895.1 of Vaccinium myrtillus. Taxonomy (NCBI): domain Eukaryota; kingdom Viridiplantae; phylum Streptophyta; class Magnoliopsida; order Ericales; family Ericaceae; genus Vaccinium; species Vaccinium myrtillus. The sequence continues at coordinate 5,468,316 of CM029281.1, read as the reverse complement.
ATCTCCTTTCAGAACAACTGGCTTTATATCAGTATTCACAGAAAGAATTGCTTCACAGGCTTGCTTGTGGTCTGTGACTGATCTTTTGCGAAATAATCTGTTAGCCTCTAAGTTGGTGTCCTGAAAGATTTTTACCCAGCTACCAGCAGCTGGATCTATCATGTTACTCTTCGCCAGTAGAAGATATAACAGATACTCTGAAATGTCTTTACAAAATTGGCGTTCACTGTGCAAAGCATTATCAGCACAATCTTTGATGTTATAGCAGAGAAGATCAGTAGCAATGTGCCATAGCAAGAGGCTATGTCCATACTCTACCTCTCCAAGACTCCATTTGAGTTGACTATAGCAAGATCTTTGCATGAGAACCCAATCTCCCCTTTGTGAACATATCTTTATCACAGTTTCTACGTTCTGCGCTAGCTCTGATCTCGTACACAACTCCGTAAAAATCTTATCCTTCAAAGACTCTGAGACAATATCTGAAGTGACTGTTCTTTTGAGTTTCCAAGCCTGTAGAGCAGGCCCAATCAATACCATATCTGCTAAAATTCTGATTCGTCTTGGGCTCATTCTACGGCAAAGATAATAACAAAGCAAATTACACTTGGAGAAAGATTCTGACCACTTGCGCATATTGACAATAGCATTAGCAATAAATTTTACCCAGTTGTAGTAATTGAACACAATTGCATTTCGGCCTGACAAGAGGACCATTAGGAGAGAGACTAACTCGAGGACTAAAGCCCCAAAGAGCAAGGCATAACTGACGCCTTTATCAATAACTGACACATCTTTCTTGTCGTTTTGACAGAACAAGATAGATGCGGCAGTGACCAACACCAAAGTCAAAATACGCACTGTTGGGCTTCCATCGAGCTGTGGTGTTGCAGCAGCCTTGGTATGGAGATCCTTATGTACGAAGCTGAGTTCAATTTCTGCTAACTTAAAAGCATCATGGCTACTTCTTTTGAGAAAGAAATCACGAGTGAACTGACGTTGCTTGTGGCCATAACTGACACCTCCGAAGAAAAGTCCCCTGAATTCGTGGTAGAAGCAATGAGCAAATTGAAGCAATGACTTTTGGTCCAGTTGCTGACTACTTGTATCGAATTCTAATTCCTCTTCCTGTATATTCGAAGAATGTGGCTTGAATATTTTCGGAGGTAACGGCACGCTGTCTTCTTGGGTAGGGAGGTTGGCCTCTCTCATTGCCAGTTGTGCCTCGGAGAGTTTTTCGTAGTCAGGCCCGGCATCCGGCGTCATTCGAGTGGCGCTGGATTTTTCCCAGACTTCGGAGCTAGCAAAATACAGAGACAGTACTCGTTCAACATATTTCATTATTCCTGCATAAAACACCAACTGCGTAGCCCAATTGAACGGGTTGGGGGTAGATCAGAAAAAAATAATAAAGATAGTCGTCACCGTTTGGAAAATTAGCCGAATCAATTCCTGATGCCACAAATCATTTTCGTCCGCCGAAAGAGATGTAACATTATCAGGGCCACCGAGGTGGAGCAGAAGAAATGGTGCCCAAAATGCTAGAACATCCCTGTTTATTCCAACATTGGGACTAAATGCGCTGTCGTCGGTGCCTTGTGTGTTGGAGATAAGTCCGATTGTATATGGAGCAATCCGATTGTATATGGAGCAACCCAGTTCGCGAGAGAGTAAGCCGAAGTAACCAGTGGCCAACTCTCATGTGTGCGTTTTCTTTTGTATGCACATGAGGCTAATATGAACTGAAGAAACAAACTCAAGAGAACAAACACACGGAGGTCCCATCTATCCCATAGTTCCTGAACTTCGGGATCAAGATTTGAGAGATATGGGATGGTCATTTCTGTATCCCACCTGTACACAACCCTCTGATCTTTCCTCTTCTACCCACAATTTTTGGAGGAATTCGGCAAGATGTTATTAGTACTCCCTATGTCCCAAAATGATAATCCCTTTTGGGACTGTGCGCCATTTTCAACCGCTTATATCTTTTAATGTAAACCTCAAAAAAATATGCATTATAAATCTCGTTTGATAGATCTTAATTAATTCTACAAAAATTTCAAAATCTTAAAAACTATTCTAAATTAAAAGATACTCCCTCCGTCTCTTTTTAAATGTGTTGCTTCGTAAATCCAACTTATTAAAAAAACATCATCATTACACCTTTCACATCAACTTTTTCACTTTCCACATCAACTTTTACCTCCACTTTCCAAAATTATCCTTCACCGTTACCCATTAACTTTTTACCCACTAACTTTTCAAAAGGGCAAAAATGATAATTATACAAACTTTTACCCATTAACTTTCAAAACACACACTTATTAAGGGACAACCCAAAATGAAAATGTCAACACTTAAAAAGGGACGGAGGGAGTATAAGCCGTTGAAAATAGCATACAATCTCAAAAGGGATTATCATTTTGGGACGGAAGGAGTATTATTGAGTGCACTTTACCATTTTTTTTCAAAATCTTAATAATTTTGTCAAAATTAAAGTTTTTCATTTTTGTTTTTGGATGTTTGGTTGGTAATGAAAAAATATCTCCCACAGAAATTTATTTGAACTTCAAGAGAACTCCAAGGGGTTGTGTCAAATTCAATTCAATCAAGCATTCTGGGAACGAAATTGGGGAACGAAATTGATGTAAACCAGGTGGCATCCACGTTTCTTGATCGTTTGGATCGCCTTCGGCTCAAATGTCATTTTTAAGTTACGCCATCCATTTTGGAGAAATGGCCCCGAGTCCGCATTTTGAAGCGAAACGGACTTCTGCAGATTTCACATCGCCAGTTCGGCGATGATGGATGATGGATTTCGGCTGTTCGATGTCATCTAGGCCCTCAAAAGGGCAATTTTACTATTTTGGGAAAGAATTGATTTGCTAATAACTTTTAGTAGAAAATTTCGTTTTTGTTGCCGTCTGTTTTGGCAACCTTATATTTCTTTCTAGTTTTTTTTATTCTGCCAAGTATTTCTGAATTTCTACTTTTGGTAATTTTGATAGTTTCTTTGATTTCGGCTTGATTAGAAAGTCAAATCTTTTGTTATGTGTTTCCTAGTTGGTTTAGGGTTACTTTGACACTATAAGTATCATTGTAAGTCTAATGACAGAATTCGGTTGGTTATTGATTAATGAAAATTGAGAGTTTTTCTCTAATTGGTTGTTCAAGGAGAGAGTATCTCTGGCTCAATCGTTGTTTGTGTTGTTCTTGTTTCATGTCGTTCTTATTCATACGCTTCGCTGCATCAGTAAGGGAGTGTGTGCTAGCTTGCAAGAGGGATTACCAATTTGTAAAATCGAAAAATTTTCTCCTTCTTTTTTTTTTTTTTGTCGTGTGGATACCATGACTTGAACTCATGACCCGACAAGGGGTGCACCAATTCAGAGCTCAAAAATTTTTAGGTACCGAATGGGTATCACCTGTCCATGCCGAGCATGATCTCGACCGTCCAAAAGTATTTTGGACAGCCCAGGTTGATTCCCTCTCTCTCCTCTCACCTAACCACTCTCTGACCTCTTTTTCTCTCTCCTCTTCCAAACAATCGGATCACGCTTTGGACGGCTGAGATTGCCGAGCGGGTACCACGTAGGCAATACCCATCCGACACAAATTTTTCAATGGCGTGTAGGTATTGCCTACGTGGACCCGCTCGGCAATCTCAGGCGTCCAATTTCCTATAAAACAATCCAATTTCCTGTAAAAACAACTTACAGGGCTTCTAAGCAAAAGTTGTTTTACGCTCATTTCAAGAAAAAAATTTACAAGTAAAACATTTTACTCCTTTTACGGTCAAACAAACGGAGCCTTTAAAAAGGAAAATTATTCAAATTGAAACTAAATTCCTGTTCATGACTCAATCACGTTAAAAGGGAAAGAGATCACAGTGACCTTTTTAGATGCAACAGAAAAATATCAAGAGAGAATTAAAAATTATGTTGTAAATCTTAAGATAAACTTCTCTCTCAAACTCACTTTTATTTGTATTTGTTCAACTTTAGTGGTAAAGATTTACATATGCATCCAACAAGTTAGAATTCCCTTTTGTGCTCTGTTCTTAAGCCAGAAACAGAGAAGAGCAGAGATCATCAATTACTTACTGTTTCCATGTGTCTGTCCCCTGTCTTCTATTGTCTCTGACAAACCCATCGGCGAATTATCGGGTAAAACAATGTCCAAATCTAACGAAATGTATGGTCAAAACACTAGTATACTTTACTTAAGGAGGGGTTAGAGCATCTCCTACCCATCTCTCACTCTTTCTCCATTTTGGAGACTCAAAAAATTATATTTTATTCAAAAAGCAAATATGGAGAATGAACAACTCCAACCCCAATTCTCCATTTTTCATCTCCCAAATTTCCCTCCTAAATTTTGCTCCCAAAATTCCTCTCCAATGCTTTTCCCTTCGGTAATGGTAGCATTACACCACAAGTAATATGATGCAAGTGCAACTAGATTTTTAATTTACTTTTTGTGCTCCATAATTTCAATTTTTTTATGAACAAAAAAAAAATTATGAGAGTTGAAATGGTTTGAATTTTTTTTTAAAGTTATTTCAAAGTGTATTTATACCTATGTAATATTAGGCTCATTTTGAAGATACTATTAATATCTTTTCAATGATATAAATTTTATAAAAATTGAGTGTATAAGTTAAAAGTTATATGTCATTCAAGAAAAATTAGTAAAAATAAATTAGGATATGGTTGGTATTATAATTTGTTATCAACACATATAAAGGATAAAATGGTGATTTTAAGTAAAAAGGGAGAAATTGAGATGGGTCTCCATTTGGTGGGAGATACTCCAAATATGGAGGATGAAAGTTGGGTCTCCAAAATGGAGAACCCAAATGGAGATGGGTTGGAGGACATGAATTCTCTAAAAGAGAAATTTGGTTCTCCAAAATGGAGATTTGGAGATGGGTAGGAGATGCTCTTATGCTCAAGATCTGGATATATAATCCCAATGTGGTCAAGAACTAGCAAATGGAAATCTTTTTTATTAGCCAAAAAAGACCAACAGAATGAGGCCTATTCCATCCCACACTTTAAATAAAATTCACAATTTACACACACGATGACAGACCAACAAAAAGAATGTACGATGATAGACCCAAAATAGTCATATATTGTTTGAAGATGAAATGAGTGATCACTTAATATATGTTGGATTTATCCACTCATTATCACTTAACTTTGAATTAGATATAAAGTTTCCGCACTACTATGACCCTAAATGAAATGTGAATCCCAAACGAAATGCAAGAGGGAGAGAAATGAAGATTGGGCCCATCAGCTGGAAAAATTACTATTTGGTGGTTTGTGTCACGGGGTGCTTCAACATCACACATTTTTGTGAAACTCAGGACTAAGTATATGGACCCAATAGCAATGTGTTGTGGAGAGAGGTCTTGGGCACTACGTGGCGGCGGTGTTCTCCATTAGCTGACATAACCATTGCTACATCAAATTCCATACGAAATGATAATCTATTTCAATGACCTACCCTTGACTGGACCGGAAAAAAAAAATAGTTTAAGTGCGCGTAAGTTGGACATGACAATCTTGACTGTCGGGAAAAAAAATACTAGATTTCTATAATAGCCGAAATGATGAAAAAAATAAAACACCCTACAAGATGTGAAAGAAAAGGACCAAATAGGCGTCGTCTACTCACTATTTCCATGCACAAATTAAACTGGAATCTTGGTGTGGGGTGTCAAAAATGACATTCATATCGTCTTTGTCAAAGAGAGGACCCAATTTTATGAGACTCTCCATTCCAAAAAAAATATATATATCTTTTTGTCTTTTTGCTCTGCTTTTTAATTCGTATTCATCTTGCACTATCATTTCTAGAAATAATAAAGAACCATTATTTTCAGTCATATTTCCATTTTTACGATTCTTATTCTTCATCGGGTGGTCTTACATTTCACTCTAAATACAACTTTCTGGAAGCCGTCGTTGAGAGAATTGTTTTTGGTTTTTATTTTTTTGCTCGATTTATGTCTGGGCAACTCCACAATTGGAGAGTGTTTTTGATATACTTCACAGTGGCGGCTCCACGAATTCTCTTGAGTGTGTTTAGAAATTCTACTACGGTCCTCTAGAAATCATTTTTAATATAACTGGGTGTTCCGGACTATCCTGCGCGCACTCATGTGTAAAGGGGAAGGAATCTAATTAAATTGAGCAATTTTGTTGTGAAAAGACGAAGGCTTGAGTTGGGCCATGACCTGTTTAGCTGTTTTCATCCCACCCTCTTCCACTTGCATTTACTGACAGGGAGAGAATAGACTAAGGATTGATCTTTCTAAACCGTATTTCACACACATAAGGAAAGGTATGAGAAAATGGTGTCATTCGACAGGGAAAGGCTACTCTCTAGTCCTAATCCATCCAGTCCTATCCAATTTTGGGCCTTCATGGATCTTTTGTAGGCTTACAACGGTTAATCCAAACAATTCAATTTATGAGTCCTGCATTGGATATTATTATTGCAAAAAATGTGTGGTCAGACACAATAGCTGTGAGTAACACATTTAACACCTTCGTGCAAGAAATTTAAAAAGGATGGCAAAAATGATGTTCGTGCGTCCATCTTTTTTTTTTTTTGGTTAAATCAAAACATTGTTGCCACAAACTCATACTACACGGCAGTTGGGAAGAACAGAATTTTTCAACTTGTATTAGTGCTAGATTTGAATTTACAGTAGGAAGTTTGTTTTACATATATCTATACCTTTCAAGTACTTGTCGATACTAAACCTGACGTGGATGGAGGAGAAGAGAAGTGTTAACTTGAAGAAAGAGACCATAGACTTGGCTTTTGGGGTCCTGTATTGTGGTCCTGACCTTTTTTTCTATGGAAGTTAAGGCTGATTGCTCAAGATGTTACCCCGGAAGGACCGGCGTGTCCTTTGTACTCTTTTTTTTTTTTTGATCCACGAGTCATTTGCACTAGTGGCAGCTCCACGAATTCTCTTGAGGGTGTTCAGAAATTCTACTACGGTCATCTACAAATTATTTTTAATAAAACTGGGTGTTCCGGACTATCCTGCGCGCACTCATGTGTAAAGGGGAAGGAATCTAATTAAATTGAGCAATTTTGTTGTGAAAAGACGAAGACTTGAGTTGGGTCATGAACTGTTTAGCTGTTTTCATCCCACCCTCTTCCACTTGCATTTACTGACGGGGAGAGAATAGACTAAGGATTGATCTTTCTAAACCGTATTTCACACACATAAGGAAAGGTATGAGAAAACGGTGTCATTCGACAGAGAAAGGCTACTCTCTATTCCTAATCCATCCAGTCCCATCCAATTTTGGCCCTTCGTGGATCTTTTGTAGGCTTACAACGGTTAATCCACACCATTCAATTTATGAGTCCAGCATTGGATATTATTATTGCAAAAACTGTGGGGTCAGACACAATAGCTGTGAGTAACACATTTAACACCTTCGTGCAAGAAATTTGAAAATGATGGCAAAAATGATGTTCGTGCGTCCAATTTTTATTTTTTTTTGTTAAATCAAAACATTGTTGCCACAAACTCATATCACACGGCAGTTGGGAAGAACAGAATTTTTCAACTTGTATTAGTGCTAGATTTGAATTTACAGTAGGAAGTTTGTTTTACATACATCTATACCCTTTCAAGTACTTGTGGATACTAAACATGACGTGGATGGAGGAGGAGAAGTTTTAACTTGAAGACAGAGACCATAGACTTGGCTTTTGGGGTCCTATATTGTGGTCCTAACCTTTTTTTTCTTTGGAAGTTAAGGTTGATTGCTCAAGATGTTACCCCGGAAGGACCGGTGTGTCCTTTGTATTATTTTTTGTTTTTGATCCACGAGTCTTTTGCACTACTGGCAGCTCCACGAATTCTCTTGAGGGTGTTCAAAAATTCTACTACGGTCCACTAGAAATCATTTTTAATATAACTGGGTGGTCCGGACTATCCTGCGCGCACTCATGTGTAAAGGGGAAGGAATCTGTTAGGACCATTGGCCACGGTTCGTCTGTGTTGGCAAATTCCATGACAAAACACATATTTATTTGTATCCCTATTTATCGAGTTGTATTTTATTTATTTTTTATTTAGAGTGTCTGTTTAGGAAGTGGAAGGAAATCAATATTTTGTAATTGAGAGATTGAGTTTTTAGGTGGAAGAAAATCAAAGGAGATCAAGGCAATCATGGTTTCAATATTTAGGAACCTCAATAAGGGAAGAAGATCAAGGATATTAAGGAGTTGCGATATATGGCAACGTTTATTCAGGAACTCAAGGTTTCGATATATGGCAACTTTTAGAATGCTCGATAGGTTACAGGAGTTGCTCGAGCAACTTGTCTGTTTTTCAGCAGCTTATAAATTACAAGTTTGTTAGGGTTTATTGGTTACCACAAATGAGAGAGCTGCTCCAGAACTCCTCTTAATCTCAGAAAATATTGAAGGGGGGGTTTTTGGCTGGAATCTTGGAGTAAAAAGAAGATTGATGGATCATTGAGCAACAAGCATAACTCCAAGAAGTTTTATAAAAACTTTGATTAAACTATTTGAGTGGGCCTTCGGTGGATTTCCAAAGGTTAGTGGAAGGCTTGTGGATTCAAGGCAGCGGCGGTCAAGCACTGGGTGTGGTGAACGTGGATTCGGCAAGTAGTTCTTAGGACGATTTGTGAGGATTCAGAATCGTAGGGTAAGATTACTTGTAACCGCACAATGTTTTATAGTGTTTGATTCCTTCCCGTGGTTTTTACCCGTATTGGGGGTTTCCACGTATATCGCGCGTTCATCGTTTCTTCGTTTATTTTTAATTCCTATTATTGCTTGATTATTCGACTGCTAGCAAAATATGATTTTTCAATTGGTATCAGAGCGGGTCGCTCATATTTATTTTGTGAATTTTTTTTCACGAGCGGGTCCTTATTTTTTTTGCTAGTATGGATTCACTAAAAGAAGGCAATTTTGTTTTTAAACCTCCGATTTTTGATAAGTCTAAATATATTGCATGTGCTACATCTATGTCTCCTGGTGCAAATAGTGCTAAACCTAACTGTGAGAATATAAGTGATACTTCGGACAATGAGGATAAATATGATGTGGAAACTATGGCTTCGTTTGCGAAAAACTTTAAACGTTCTTTCAATAGAAAACCTAGTGTAGGATTAGCCACCAAGTTAAAGCAGTGTGAGAAAGAGAAAAATGATGCTTTGTATGAACTTGATTTGCTTAAGCGAAAAAATATAAATCTTGAAAATGACATGCATAATATTTTTGAGACTAACAAGCTTCTTGAATTGAGAGTAGCAAAATTGCAAGTTGAACTTGACAAGGCGAATGCTACTTTTAAGAAATTGAATGCAGGTTCACAAGTTTTAAATGAAGTTTTGTCATCTCAAAAGGTGTCATCGGATAGAGGTGGACTTGGGTATAAAATAAGCGGATCTTCAAAGTCAAAAGCAGGAGGAAAAATGATATTTGTCAAGGCGGACAGCAGTGCACCCACTACTCCTGCGGCTAACAAAGTCAGGTCGCCCATCAAAGAGAATAGTGTCAAACATACTCACGCAAAGCCTCCGAAGGTAAGGATACAAAGTGTAACGGTTGAAAATACCACCACTAAGCGTAATGAGGTAAATTTTTCTAAGTTTGTGCCTACTTGTCATCATTGTGGTGTTCAGGGTCACATCAAACCTCAATGTAAGAAATTGCATGCATCACGTACTTCGAACATACATGTATCCCATTCGCATGATAATGCCAAGTTTATTCCTACATGTCATTATTGTAGTGTTGAAGGACACATTAGACCAAATTGCTTCCAATTGCATGGATATCCCTCTACAACTCGTAGTTTTATTAGTCATAATAAAATCGAACGTTTTAAAACAGCTATAAAACATGACAACATTAAAAATTCTCGGGGCAAGTATACTAATTGTGGTAATGTTATGAACACAACATTTAGGAATATGACCCCTAAACCTATGCCTAAGAATCAGGGTAAGATAGTCCCAGTTAAAACCAGAGCAATTTGGGTGATAAGGTTGGACTTGAGACCTCAAGCGAATATGTCTATGAACCCTCTAGATGACACTGGATCATCCGGAGGAGTTGACCTTACTTTTTGAAGCTTGATCTTGGTTCCATAGTCTAGGTTGGTCTCAATTGCTTAGCTTGCTCCTAGTTCTATGGGTTTAGTCATTTATATTTTCTCTAGTTTGGAACACTATGTTTATTTCTTTATTATTATTGATTTCATATGTTCATATTGAAAAGAAAAAAAAATTCAAATATTTTAAAATCCCCTAAAAATGTTTTTTTTTTTGTCACACTGTGGAAGCCTCGAAGTTGAGTTTGTTGTTATGGGATTTGAGTATCTAAACATATTTGATAGTGCATGCGCATCTTATTTAAATTCTTTCTTGTGATGTATTTGGGTGTTAAATGTGTCATGCCTTATGACTTTGTGATCTCCACCCCTGCACGTCACGGTTAGTAAGATTACTTAGAGAGGAAAGTGGATTCTCATGCACCTGGGTATGTCTTGTCCTTTCTCTCAACGATTGACCATTATTCTGGCATCATTTTTTTTGATACGATGGTTCATTAAGTGCAGTTGAAAAAAAAAAGGAGTGTAGTTGAAAAAAAAGAAAAGAGTATCCATATATATGCTTATCCGGACGTTCATTGAGTAACCGGGCAATCGGGGTGAGGTACTCTCCGTCTGAGTGTTCGCGTCAAAAGATGGATAGACTTTGTGAAAGCATTCGTGGTTGGACCATTCGCTTAGTAACCGGGAATTGGGTATGAGGTATTCTTACTCCCAATATTCGCGTCAAACAGCAATGGGGTAAAAGCGAAAACACGGCCATAAAATTCAAATAAATATTAAATATTAAGTTGAGGGGGAGTTGTCTAATTTCGATGACACAAAATTTGTATCGATGAGTGCTTGGTTTGACTTCGTGAGGGGGAGAGTGCGTGACAGTCCAAGGGTACATGAGAATTTTCATATACTTGGATGGTGATCTTAATTTCTTATGACGTGTATCACACACTCACCGTTGTCACAAGTTTCATGTGTCATGCTGCATTTACTTCTTCAATGGATCCTCGATTGAATTTATTTGATTTGCATAGACATGTTCATTATATTTTGTAACTCAAGCCCTGTAGCCACATGCTTCTACCTAAGTCAATTTGATGATGTGTTGCGTGATTTTGGTGTCCTTTTTAATTTCGAGTCTCTGTCGGACCATACTTCATAGAGTTTCTATTTTTTTCAACAAAGTGCTTGACCATCTTCAGTTTGTGCTTGAGCATGTTGTTGGGCACCTCCACTATTTTTTTTAAATCTTCCAAGCATTTTTCAAATGCTTGAGCACTCTATTAGGCATTTCAACTGTTTTATTTCTTTACTTCACGCATTCTTCTTGCTGGGATATGCATTTATAAATAAATAAATAAAAAAAGAAAGAAAGAAAGAAAGGGAATTCGACGTGGTAAAAAAAAAAGGGAAGTATTTAGTGTTCTTTTAATGACTTCTTTCCCTGTTTACGACATTGACTTTTTATTTAATTGGGAACAGTGCACCAGATTCAAGGCATGTGTTTTGTTTTAAAATTTTTTATTTTAAGTATCTTCTAATTCCTTCCCAAATTCATTCTCCCGAAAGGATTTAACGATTTCTAGTATTTTCTTTTCTATTTGAAGTATTTTTTTTTGTTTAATTTCCCAGTTCTCTATCTTATCTTGCGATCGATTTATCCCAGACTTTGTTTTCTTTTGGGCATTCATTAAGCATTTTTTCCCCCTCCATGGCTTGATATCTTCCTAAACTGTCACGTATAGCTAGTTATTGGCCCTCTATGGTAATACAAAGAACAGATTAGGTATTATCATTTATGGCTCGAATTATATGGTTTTAAATTTGATCATAGATTTTATGGATTTGCTAAGTTGTTATCTACTATGCTAGTCCTTATTTATTCCTATTGCTTGCTTTATCATTTCCTGTTGAATTGGCTGACTCATGGGCACATGTTATTGGGTACATACATCTTCCTTTGACTATTGTTGGTTATAGTGGATTTTGGCTTTTATAGTGAATTATATTGTTTTAATTCATATGGCTTTCTGTTCTTTCATTTGCTTCTCTACCTTTGTCCTTCCGTGACAAAAAGGGGGAGAACTGTTTTGGTTTATAACAGATTATGTTTTTCTTTAGTGTGTTTGCAGCTTTACAAGACATGGTCACATTCTGTTAGGGGATAGTTTTTCTGTGTAGTGTGTTTTGTCATGGAAGTGCCAAAGGGGGAGATTGTTAGGACCATTGGCCACGGTTCGTCTGTGTTGGCAAATTCCATGACAAAACACATATTTATTTGTATCCCTATTTATCGAGTTGTATTTTATTTATTTTTTATTTAGAGTGTCTGTTTAGGAAGTGGAAGGAAATCAATATTTTGTAATTGAGAGATTGAGTTTTTAGGTGGAAGAAAATCAAAGGTGATCAAGGCAATCATGGTTTCAATATTTAGGAACCTCAATAAGGGAAGAAGATCAAGGATATTAAGGAGTTGCGATATATGGCAACGTTTATTCAGGAACTCAAGGTTTCGATATATGGCAACTTTTAGAATGCTCGATAGGTTACAGGAGTTGCTCGAGCAACTTGTCTGTTTTTCAGCAGCTTATAAATTACAAGTTTGTTAGGGTTTATTGGTTACCACAAATGAGAGAGCTGCTCCAGAACTCCTCTTAATCTCAGAAAATATTGAAGGGGGGGTTTTTGGCTGGAATCTTGGAGTAAAAAGAAGATTGATGGATCATTGAGCAACAAGCATAACTCCAAGAAGTTTTATAAAAACTTTGATTAAACTATTTGAGTGGGCCTTCGGTGGATTTCCAAAGGTTAGTGGAAGGCTTGTGGATTCAAGGCAGCGGCGGTCAAGCACTGGGTGTGGTGAACGTGGATTCGGCAAGTAGTTCTTAGGACGATTTGTGAGGATTCAGAATCGTAGGGTAAGATTACTTGTAACCGCACAATGTTTTATAGTGTTTGATTCCTTCCCGTGGTTTTTACCCGTATTGGGGGTTTCCACGTATATCGCGCGTTCATCGTTTCTTCGTTTATTTTTAATTCCTATTATTGCTTGATTATTCGACTGCTAGCAAAATATGATTTTTCAGAATCTAATTAAATTGAGCAATTTTGTTGTGAAAAGACGAAGACTTGAGTTGGGTCATGACCTGTTTAGCTGTTTCCATCCCACCCTCTTCCACTTGCATTTACTGACAGTGAGACAATAGACTAAGGATTGATCTTTCTAAACCGTATTTCACACACATAAGGAAAGGTATGAGAAAATGGTGTCATTCGACAGGGAAAGGCTACTCTCTATTCCTAATCCATCCAGTCCCATCCAATTTTGGGCCTTCGTGGATCTTTTGTAGGCTTACAACGGTTAATCCAAACCATTCAATTTATGAGTCCTACATTGGATATTATTATTGCAAAAACTGTGTGGTCAGACACAATAGCTGTGAGTAACACATTTAACACCTTCGTGCAAGAAATTTAAAAAGGATGGCAAAAATGATGTTCGTGCGTCCAATTTTTTTTTTTTTTTTGTTAAATCAAAACATTGTTGCCACAAACACATACTACACGGCAGTTAGGAAGAATAGAATTTTTCAACTTGTATTAGTGCTAGATTTGAATTTACAGTAGGAAGTTTGTTTTACATACATCTATACCTTTCAAGTACTTGTGGATACTAAACATGACGTGGATGGAGGAGGAGAAGTTTTAACTTGAAGACAGAGACCAAAGACTTGGCTTTTGGGGTCCTATATTGTGGTCCTAACCTTTTTTTCTTTGGAAGTTAAGGTTGATTGCTCAAGATGTTACCCCGGAAGGACCGGTGTGTCCTTTGTACTATTTTTTTTTTTAATCCACGAGTCTTTTGCACTACTGGCAGCTCCACGAATTCTCTTGAGGGTGTTCAGAAATTCTACTACGGTCCACTAGAAATCATTTTTAATATAACTGGGTGGTTCGGACTATCCTGTGCGCACTCATGTGTAAAGGGGAAGGAATCTAAATTGAGCAATTTTGTTGTGAAAAGACGAAGACTTGAGTTGGGGCATGACCCGTTTGGTTGTTTCCATCCCACCCTCTTCCACTTGCATTTACTGACAGGGAGAGAATAGACTAGGGATTGATCTTTTTAAACCGTATTTCACACACATAAGGAAAGGTATGAGAAAATGGTATCATTCGATAGGGAAAGGCTACTCTCTAGTCCTGATCCATCCAGACCCATCCAATTGTGAGGCTTCGTGGATCTTTTGTAGGCTTACAACGGTTAATCCAAACCATTCAATTTATGAGTCCTGAATTGGATATTATTATTGCAAAAACTGTGTGGTCAGACACGATAGCTGTGAGTAACACATTTAACACCTTCGTGCAAGAAATTTAAAAAGGATGGCAAAAATGATGTTCGTGCGTCCAACTTTTTTTTTTTTTTTTGTTAAATCAAAACATTGTTGCCACTAGTCGCAGGGTCTATTTACGCCTCGCCACACACATAAACCGGGCAAAGCCAATGTCCTCTAGAAATCATAACTGTACATATATAAATAAAAATAAAAATTCTACTGATACAACAATGCTACCGAAAAAATAACAATTCCAAGTAAATACGTCTTCGCTTCGACGAGTTTTAGGGGTTGCTATCATCAAAAAAGTTTCAATAGGAAATGACTCTTGCACCATTCTTGATTTTCTTATCACAAACTTTTTTATGGTTCCAACTACCAAACAAAAATTAAAAAATAATCAAACCTATGAATGACCTATGTGATAATCCAAATCTATTGTATCTATATACCCTCTGTGCATATATATTAAAGTGTTTCACAAAAAAAGATAGCGCGCATATATTAAATTATTGATCTATATTTTATAATGTAATGAGTAATCACTTGGAATAAGTATAAATAGATTAAAGAGAGATAGTTAAAAGTGTTGTTATCTCTTTGAGCTAAATGTGTTGAGACAAAAAAACACCCAAATTCTCAAATATCCAATTTATACTATTCTCTAATGGAGTATCAAATAGTGCATGGTGAATTCCGTCATTAGGATTGGGTGTTCAAAATTTTTGGGTAATGTATTCAACATTTTGGGTAGAGTGTTCAAACATTTTGGTTAGGGTGTTCAAAATGACAAAAATTAAAAAATAAATAAATTTTTACTTGTATTTCTAAAAAAATTATTTTTTTCAGGGTGTTCGAGTGACCACCCTCGTCTCTTCTTAGACCCGCCTCTGATACTTCACCCTGCCTGATTACTCAAAGTGTCTCGACTAACTTATGGACACAACAACTCAAACTATGGATAACCAGTTCCACGTCCACTTGATATCCGTGAGGACAAGTGTCTCATGGACTAACTCTACTGGAGTTGGTAGCATTTTAGATGTATTGAATCTGAAACCTATGGGTGACAAACCTCTAATGCCTAAACCTTTAATCACCCAAACAACGACTTGGGATTATTGAGGTGTGCGATGAGTGTTAAAATACTTGTCCCACAAATTTTCAAGTGCGCCAAAGTTCGTATACTTAGTCTAGAGACCTACATGGCTAATAAATTCTAAGTTTGATATCCGAAATGCCACTAAATGCTTACTTTTGTAGATAAACTCTTTGTTTTGTAGAACCCAAATCATGTTTATATTTTTTGGCATGAATAGTCGAGAATCATTTCAAAACTTGTGCATGGATATTGGATCATATTGTAATCAAGAACGATATTTGTGTATGTTTATGCAAATGTAAATGGCATGAACACGAGCCTCATCATCTTTTCACCTCATAAGTACGTAAAATTTGAAATGGGAAAATTCTTTAATTAGCTTATCGGGCTGTCATTAAGGATTAAAAAGTAAAAAGAAAAGGTTCTATAGAAAAGTATATTAAGGATTAACGTGTATAGAAAAATGTAAAAGTGTATAGAAAATAAAAAAGTACACTGGAGTTGTATTTTTTTGGTTTCATCTTGCTTTACTGTCAGTGCCTAGTGGGATGTGAATAGAATGACGATTTTGAAATGTAAATCCCAAACGAAATGCAAGAGGAGGATTAGGAGCTTACACAACCACCGCCACATCAAATGCCGTATAAAGTGGGGTACTCAAGAGGTGATCACGTATGTATATAAATTATAAAGCTAGTAGATTGAACTCAACCCAAGGAATACTGATATGGCAATGGGGATGAGCTATGACCCTAGATATTCTGAGTTTGAAACTTACCAACTTTTTGGGGTTAGGTTGTAAAAGAGAAATTTCTTGTGAATTTCTAGTCCTGACATGAATGGCTTGCCTTTGATCGGATCGAAGAGAAGAATATTTGAGGTATGCGTAAGCTGGACAAGGCACTCCTAACCATAAAAAAAAGAATACTACTAGATTGAATATTAGGGCTGCTCAAAAAAACCGATGAACCGTGAATCCGGTCCGGACCGAACCGATCCGCACGTTTTGGATTTTAACCGTGGATTAATGGTCCGGACACGGATTCAAAAAATAAAAAACCGTGACTCGCGGTCTGGACACGGATTTTGATTTTGAAACCGTGGATTAACCGATCCGAACCGCGAGATTTTTATTATATGTAATTTTTTTTAAATAAATATATATGTTTTTTTGTAGCGTTTTGTGCTTGTTACTGTCTATTTATATGTGTTTGTAGGCTTGTTTAACAAGTTTTATGTTTATACTTTACAATGCTCAAACTCAGATTTATAGTCTACTATGTTTAGAATTCCAAAATGAATTTTGGGTTTGATTTTTTTGTCTATCTATTTTGATTCCATAATGTTCAAGTTTAAATTTGTTCAATTAATTTGTTGGAATGTATAACAAGCTTTCAATATTTCGTTCCAGTGACTGCTATTTCTATATTCTTCTTGATGCTTTATATTCTCATCTAGTGATTATACTACTAAAGTGTTTGTTTCAATATTGAGTTTGGATTTTTGAATGAGTTGATGATTTTTTTTTAGAATAAGTTGAAAATCCGTGGATAAATCCAGAACCAATCCGTGAGACTTTTGGATCGGACACGGATTTTTTTTTCAAAAAAACCGTGACTCGCAGATTAAGATTGGATTTATGCCAATCCGGACCGTGAGTACACCTAAATATAAGTATCACCAGACACCGATAATGGCCGGAAATTATAAAAACATATAACAACGTACAACTTATAAAAGGAGACCCAATTCACAAGAGACCAAACGGGTGTAGTCGTCGCCGTTTCCATGCGCAATTGCGCACACTTCGTTGTTCCAATGCTATTAGCTTAAGCATTTTTTGATTTTGTTTTCATTTTTTTTTTCATGTTTGATAGTTTTGCATCAATTTTTTTGTTATTACAGGTTCGTCTCAAAATGAGGATTCAAAAAAAGTACAAAATTAGAGAATTGTCCAAATATTTTGGGAAATATTTCATAATTTTTCTTCGATATTTCTCAAAATATTTAGATAAAAGTCATAATTTTACCCAATTTCGATTTCTGTCGTCGAGACAAACTTATAATCACTAAAAGTTTGATGCAAAACTAAATAATGCAAAAAAAAAAATTAATAAAGACAAAATCAAAAAATCGTTAAGTCAATGACACCATGGATTGAAATCTTTGATGAATAAGTGGCCTGCAAAATGACATTCATATCGTCTTTATCAAAAAGGAAACCCAATTTTATAAAGTATCTTTCTCTCCCTTCAAAACAAAAACATCTTTATGTCTTCTTTCTCTGCATTTTTAGCCGTAGTCATCTTTCACTATCATTTCCAGTAATAATAGAGAACCATTATTTTCAGTCATATTTGTCGTGAAAAATACAGTGACAATCACAATTTCCATTGAAATAAACTAGAATATAATTTACATGAACAGAAACAAATTGAAGAGTTAATTCCACTAACCTCCCCTGAGGTTTAGGTTAATTCCACCGACCTCCCCTCTGTTTTTTGATATTCCACTGTCCTCTCTTACTTTACAAACTATTTGACGGATACCCCTTTGCTGTTAAAAAAGGCCTAACGGAGTTAACTTTGATGGTGAATTGACGTTA
Organism: Vaccinium myrtillus; assembly: GCA_016920895.1. Taxonomy (NCBI): domain Eukaryota; kingdom Viridiplantae; phylum Streptophyta; class Magnoliopsida; order Ericales; family Ericaceae; genus Vaccinium; species Vaccinium myrtillus. The sequence continues at coordinate 5,450,140 of CM029281.1, read as the reverse complement.
ATGCCCTTAAATTCAAATTTTACTTTATTTTCTTTCTTGTTTGAGTTTATATTACATAAAAATATTGAAAGGAGTGAAAAAATAACTTATTAATTATTTACTTTTTCTTGGAACTTTCTTTTCTTTGTCTCAAATTTTTTTTTCTTTAGTTCCCATAAGATATATTTTAACATTTTGATAGTAAAAATAAGAGCATCAATAATCACCTAAGCCCATCGCTTGCATTGGTTATATATATATATATACGTTTTTTAGGTTTCTTTTTCTTTTTCCTTTTACATTAATACATTATTTGTTGCGTGCATATTGCAAATGCAAGGTTCTTGCAAATAATGGATAGTTGTCCCAAAAAATAATGTATTTATGAATCATTTTTTTGGGTAAAAAATTAGACTATTATTTTTCTCAATAGGATCCTTGAATTGGTGTAAAAAATTATTCAAAAAAATTCATGCTAATAGCTTTATTTGTGCGAAATGCTTGTTTCTCCTAAAAGGGTGTGCATATTTATTTTAGACCATTATGAAAGTGCCTAAACCCTCTAAACCATATGAAAGTGACTAATTAAACTTCTACCCTATGAAACCGTATAATACCCCTAAGTGCCTAAATCCGGATCCGGGGTGGGTGTTGTGCGGTAGGTGTTGTGCGCCATGTTGTGCGGTAAAACGACGTAGTTTTTGGCACACCTCTGAAGCTTCCAAAGACCTTGTTTGGAAGAAGGAAAAATCCCCTACAAAGTGCCTAAACCCTAAACCAAAGTGTCTAAACCCAAAGCTCCTAAACCCAAAGTGCCTAAATCCAAGTGCCTAAAACCACTATATCCTACCCCAAAGAGCCTAAATCCCCTAAAATTGAACCCTAAAATTGAACCTCAAAATTAACTCTCCAAACAGGGTCTATTGAAGTGTACCAAGAAAATGAACAAAACTACGTCGTTTTGCTGCACAACATGGCGCACAACATGTACCGCACAACACCTCCCCCGGATTCCCTAAATCCCAAAAAAGAGTGACTTACCTTAATGGTAATTAGATGCCTCTTTTCTAGACTTAGAGGTAAAAATCTAAAATTCATAACATTTTCACTAAAAATCACAATATATTGGTGGGTGTCATAACTTTGAAACTAAGAACTCGTAACAGTTCTGAGGTGCTATTTACACCATATTTTACCACCTTATCGATATCAATAAAAAGGTGATAAGTGTGGAAAATCTACTTCTAGTATTAGTATTATAATTAGCATTAGTACTTTTATAATATTAATATTTGTTCTTTAATTACATGTGTAGGACACATGGCTTCTCCTACACATTTGGAAGTTGAAGATGACAAGTGGAAGCAAAGGATTGAAAGAGTGCAAGAGAAGATAGGAAGTTATTTCCTACACATATGTTGTTTCTTATATATAAATAGTTTCTTTAGACTTCATTGTAAACTCTCTCAAACAAATCAAAGACTATCTTTATTTGTCTTTAATTTTTGTCTTACTAACCCAATTTTGGGTTATAATTAGGAGTAGGAGTAGATGTAATTTAGATCCTACTATCGATTCGTTCTTGAAGATCAGTATGCTTTGCATCAACAATTTTCTTTTATGTGTCGATATTCCATCTGACGATTAATAGAAGTCTCTTTCGTTAGTCTTCAATTATTTCCATCCATTTCGCATTTGATTCACTTACCATTTTACATCCGGTGAAGTCCTGAAAAACGGCGAGGAACCACGGATTCCAGCCACATTGCTTACTCTTGTTTTTGTTGTTGACTTTGTTTTCCGAAATCTCTTATCAATTTCGATCGAAGGAAAAATTGGTAAACAATTTTTGGCGCTAAAAGGAGGGCAATATTACTAAATCGGAAGTGATGGCAGAGATCAAATGTGAATGAAGAGTTTTTGCTTTGCATGAAGGCAGAAACAATCTGAAATTTTTTGCCTTGCAAGGGATGAACAAATTATCTGTTTGAAAGGCTTCTCTGTTTCAAAGTAGGCCGTTCTTTGGCCAATTGTTAGATGGAACAATCGGTTGCTGGCCTTTCAAGGCTTTGTTCACCATTGATGTAAAAAAAAATCAACAGACTTTGGCATTGATCATGAATAGAGACAATCTATGGCATTGATCATGTACGAAAACTGCTTGTGGAAGCCTCTCAATGGATATGAATGCTTACCGGTGCAAATGACTCGAGTTCATTTTTTGAACTATAATCAATGTTTGTTTGACCATCAGTATCGGCCCCAATTTGAGGGTGTAACGGCATGAAATATGAACTCAAATTTTTTTTTTGAACGGGGAAAAAGTTTATTAATCAAAGTAAAGATTACAATGAATAAAGGGACAAGAGCAAAAAGTATCACACCGAAAGAAAAGCATCCCAGAAATTGGCACCCTAATCCCTCGACAATCATATACCGCTCAAGCCCCAAGAGAAATATGAACTCAAAATTAGAGGTTCATAATTTACAAATTTAAAAATAAAAAAAACTTCCAGTCTTCAATATAAGGCGTGAAGAGTTATATGTTTGAACTAGGCCATCTGAAAATCGAAAGGCACCATGCAAGGCAATGGATGAATTCTGCCATTAATTTTTAGCCTTTTCATTGATGGCCATTGGCTTCCCATTCATCCAATTTATGGCAGTAGCATTCGCAGAAAATCGAAAGATCGAAAGGCACCATGCAAACTTAGAGGTATTTAGTTATGAGCAGAGGTGAGAGGAAGTTTTAGAGAGAGAGTGAGAGTGTGAGAACGAGAGAGTGTTGGGCGGCGGCTCCTGGTGGGCTCAGCCCCTTCCACCCGCCTACCCAGCTCCCTTCCGCCACCCCGATCTTCTCTACGATTATGCTTCTTTGGCGTTCGGAGACTCCCCGTGGCGGGCGTTCCTCTCCGCTCCGGTATGGGTGACCACGCCCGATTTTTGGACCCGGGGGAGTCGGATCTGGGATTCCCAGATCCGGGCTTCTGACGACGACGGCGGCGGTAACGGATGGGTGACAGCTCCGGCGCATGCACCAACGTCTCTTTTTTCCTGTTCTTTTTTGTTTTTTTTTGTTTTTTTTTTTGGGTTGTTTTTGTGGCCGGTGATTTTATTGTACCCGGTTTTGGCCGGTGATTTTGGTTTTAATATTATTTTCTATCTCTTCACCAAAAAGAAAGGCACCATGCAATGCATTGGATGAAGGAACAATGCCCATGTTAGGATTTGTTGTCTTGCAGGGGGCTTGAATAATATGTCTATTCAAAATAGGCCATTCACTGGCCAATTATTTGGAACAGATGCTGTGCAACCTTGTGTTGCGCAACGTGTTGTGCAGCACTTGAAGCAGCCGCGCCGGTGTCGGTCCGATGATCGGAGACGTCCATCGCATAGAGCACATTGAGTACTACAAGTGTGCCAAAAATAAACTCGATCAGATATCGATAAGTACATCATCGGAACACAAATATGTTGAAAAAAATGAGTTCAATAGTTTTCATCCTGTGTTTCCAGTCATTTGTGTTCCATTTTTTTTCAAGTTATATGTGTTCCGATCAAGCACTTAATGATATCCGATCAAGTTGATTTTTGGTACACTTGTAGTACTCGACGTGCTCTACACGATGAACGTCTCCGATCATCAGACCGACACCAACGCGGCCGCGCCAAGTGCCGCACAGCACGCTGCGCAGCACGAGGCTACGCAACACCCCCCTTCATACGCCACTGTGTGGCTCTAATTCATGGCCATTTATCTATTCAATATTTTTTAACATGTGGCCTTATTTGAATATTTATCTATTCAATATATTCATTTTTTTCAACATATTTGTGTTCCGATGACGCACTTAACGATATCCGATCGAGTTGATTTTTGGTACATGTGTAGTACTCAACGTGCTCTACCGAAATCTCTTATCAATTTCGATCAAGGGAATAATTGGTAAACAGGTGCATATGGTAGACAGAGATGTGTATTGTAGCTTTTCCTATAGTCGCCACATTACCCATATCATTGGAAAAGTGGGACCCCATATTTTATGCATCGTCTTTAGTGAACAATGGCAGAATTATGCTTTCGCTGAATTTTGTAATATGGCGGATCATGTTCCCATTCCCCATTTTCTCATACCTGAATGATCCGCGTTCTAAGTAACCTTGCTCCTACATACCCAATAAACATCCAAGGCTAGCTCAATTCGGAGATTTGAAGCTCAGCATCTCTTGAATCTAGAATAGCTTAGGATCGACGGATCCTAATTCAATTGCTAAACGTCATTAGTTAGTTACATAACAAACTCATGAACTAGATATGCTTTAAACCATTACATAACAAACTGATGAACTAGATATTATGCCTTTACAAGATTGACATGAACAAAGTTGCAACAATAACATGATTCTTTATTCTTCTTTTGATCATCTACCGGTAACCGGTGCTTCCCGTTTTGGATCTCCACACTCCTTCGACCGGAAAGGACGAGAGCTCAGGGCAATCCACTTTCTCCAAGTACACCAAGCTCGGAAACAATGTGCATACGTCTTTCCAATCCATCCTCAGTTCTCTCAAGAACTTGAGACGTAAAATCTTGACCGTCCATTGTGGTGAATCACACACTGGTTGCGTAATCTGCATACCGGAAAGCTTTCCTCCCCTGATGTAGAGTTTCTTCAGGTTGTTGAGTTCCCAGGGCTTCATCCAACTGGGCATCGTCGACGAAGGCCAACACCTCAAGTCCAATTTCTCTAAGCTAGTAGGAAGCGACGGTGACGCCACACTTGTCGGGTTGAGCTTCTTATTTGGTTTGACTTTGGAGGAACTTGCGCGATCCATGATATCGCTAATATTCGCAAGGATCGAAACTCTGATAAGCAATTTAGCTCTCCACTTTCTCCAGTGGTCTCTTTGTCAGAATACAGGCTGAGTTTCCTCAACTTCTCCAATTTTGCCAAATCACTGAGTGTGCACTGCTTACTGCTGCCTTTTTTCCTTGAGCGGCCAATAATGAATCCCTTGAGGACTCGGAGCTCCGAAAGGAGAGCAATTCCCTCTGGCATTTCGTCCAGCAGATAACATCCCGACATGTCCATGTGAGTCAGCTTTTTGAGCAAACCAATCTTCCTGGGCAACTTCTCTAAGTGCCGGCAGGATTTCAGGTCCAATATGTCCAGATTCTCAGATGTGGAAATGGAATCTGGAAGCTTTGTGATTCCGGAGACCCCATTGAGGCTCAAACACCTCAGGTATTTCACATCGCGCAAATCTTCTAAGAAATTCGGGTTTTCTGCTTCGATATAGTTGTCTGTGGAACTACTGCTCCAGTTTCCCAGATGAATCACTGAGATGTTCTTCGACTTTGATAACCAGCTGCTCGGGAACTCGAGGCAATTCTCGTTGATATTGAACAGAGTTCGGAGCTTATCGTGATTCGAGAACTTGGATAGATGTTGTAAAGACCCTTCATCGGTTTTCTCCAAATATACTCTGCAAGAATTGGCAGTGGGGTTACCGTCTGAATCGAAACCAGGAAGCCCTTAGTGTGGGCTATCGTGAGCAAAGCTGATCGAACATCTGGCTTTATCGAGCATACATTGAAGTCTCCGATGTCCTTTTCTTCAACGGGCTCAATGAATCCCTTGGTAGTTAAATCTTTAAACAGTTGATCCGCAATCTCCTCTGAATCTCCTGTACCAGTGGGTTGGATGATTCCTCCCTCTCCAATCCACAAGTAAGTGAGGACCTTTTTCCTGATTAGAGAATTGTCTGGGAAGAATGAGAAATACAACAAGCTCTCTCGCTGTTGGAAATTAAGGCTATCATAACGTTCTTTAAAAATGACAAAAGAGTCGGTCTCTGCGAAATTTTCACTCCATTTTGGAATCGAGACTTCATTTTCGGGTATCGGAAGGAGAGAAATGTCGGAAGATGTAGGTGCTAAACAAGTTTCAAGAGGCAGGGAAATGTGGGATTTCAACCCCGATACCATCTCATGAATCTCAGGAATTGCAGTTTGCAAAACCTCAACAGAGTTTGTTCCTTCAGTGCAGATAGCAGCAGCTTCCCAATCGAAGAGCATCAACTTTTTTGTAAGAGTGTTGAGGCGGTCTTCCCATTCTTTGAGTCTTTCAAGGGTATCTTTTATGTCGGAAAGATCTCCGTTAATTTTGTCATATGTCGCCTGAAGTGGAGCGCGATGACCATTCTCGGATGAACAAAGAAGGGGATTGCATTTAGACAGATTATCAATGAGAGTTGGAATTACAACGTCGTTGATCTTGTGGATTTGCATGATCTGATCTGTCTGTAGGCATGAAAGGAATTCGAGACACAGACGAGAAGCTATGAAACTAGATGAGGAACTGGGTTTGGGACGGAAAGTAGGTCGTGGCTGTTGTTCGGTGGAAAGAGATGAAGAGGAGGACGCCATTGATCAAGTTGATCGAAAGTTCAAGAAGGTAGTAGGAAGGTGAAAATGCAGAAATCTAATCTCATTTTACTACAGCCACTCCATACATTCTTGTTGGAGTCAAAGTCTCCAAGACTCCAACCCAAACAAGAAGAATCAAAGCAAAAAGGAAAAAAGGAGTATGCAGCCATAAAGGCCTTCTACATCTCAGAAATAAGAAGGCAATAATTGAATGAGAAGTAGCATTACAAATGTGACGTAACATAATATACATTGGTTCGTATAACCTTCTTTTCCACCACCGCCATATGTGGTTTTCACCGTGAGTTTAATGTTTTAATTTGAACCGTTTATTTTGTAGAGCTCATAAAGTATTGCATCTATGCAAAAAATCATTTTAATTGGATATCAATAGATCTATGAAATTTTTAATTTCATTTGGCGAAATGGATGGTCAAGGACAACTTAACTTTAAAATTTATGACCACTCATTTTACAAAACAAAATTCAAATTTTGATATGCATATCGATGTCCGATCAAGATGATTTTTTTACAGGGATGAAGTACTTTGCAGACCCTACAAGATGAACGATTCAGATCAACATTTAATTAACGATGAGGCCCACAAAAATGGGAGTAGTGGAAAAATGAGATTTTATACCGGCGGTGTAAAAAATGTTCTCTCCTTTCACATTACAGCGTATGTAATACTCCATATAAAGAGGAGTAGCAAAGCTGCAAACCAATGGGTACTGTTGCGACATTACAAATGTGAGGTAAGCGGATGACCTCATGGGAAACGTCATGTTCGCTTAAGGGTGAAGAATTTTGTTCACACGGAGAGGTGAAGAATTGTGCGGTATTCATAAAAAGTTTTTCGTTTGATTTTAGCAAATGAGTTCAGCAGGTGCTAAAATTATGGTATTTCAAATCAAAAAATTAAAAGTTTCCATGTATTATTTTAAAAAAATTCACACCGAATTAAAGTACACGAGGAGTATTTTAATTTGGTGCAAAAAAAATCGAAAAAAAATACACGGAACTACTTCATTTTTTGATTTCAAAATCATGATTTTAGCATCTTCTGAACTCATTTGCTAAAATCTTTTGAAAAACTATGCCTCGACTCAGTTCAGATATCAGTGTTAAATGAATAGACGTGATTAAATCAAAAGATGTGACTTTTATGGTCAAATGAATAGATTTGACTATTGAAATAGACATGAATATTAGGTTTGAACGATAAATGTGACCATTTGCCGATGGTCACATATTTGTGCCTATATAAAGGCAAGGATTTCACCAAAAACTGATTAAAGAGAGCACTATATGAATCAATCTGTCTCTCTAGAACTATCTCCCTTCTACTCGTTATTGGTGGCTCCCAAAATCCGAAGGTGTCCTGATTTTTCTTCGCCTATTCATTACGCAGTTGGATATACAGTCAGTCAAAACTGAGCTTCATTGTATCGTGGAGTCGAATTCGTTGTTAACCCACTGCACACCAGATTCTCATGAATTGGTGGAAAGCGTCTTCGCTTGAAGCAATCATTTATTTAATTCTTTTTTGTCTACTTCCGTCAAATTTGAACCAACAATTTCTGTGCTAGTTGCTGCAACTTCAGGGGCCCGTTATGCTCTTGGGAGTGGTAATGCTATTGATTATCTGGGGCTCTGTTGCAGCTATTGATTATTTGGTACTCTGATGGCTGCAGTGTTTGCTAACTCCTTAAAATCTGGTTTTTAGATGGACTAAGATTTCTTTTGCCCAATTTTTATGATTAAAGTTTTGAATTATTAAACAATGTTTTATGTTTCGTTTTATGTTGTTGATTTCATTTTGTTTGCTACACGAAGAACGCGCATTGAAGAGCGCATAACGCCTACGAGCGCCCTTGCAATGCACAACGCGCTTAGAGCGCCTTTTGAGCGAGCTAGCAATCTGATTCACAAAATGCCTTAGAAAAATTTCTATTTTGAAACCAAAATAAACTAAATACACTACATGCCTTAAAAAAATATTTTTCCACAAAATCCAAAAGCAAAAATCAAAATTTAAATCCCATGATGTATGAGGTGCAAATGCAATGCATACACTTCTTGAATAATTGAGCGTTCGACATGGCAAAGGGCTTCTCGACAGTCCTTGATCAAGGGAGTGGAGTATCTTGATATTATAAAACTAAAACACCTCCCAAACTCAAAATGAAAAATTACACACTCCAATAGTTTTTTCGACACACGCGGAAATCGCCAAATAAACTTAACACCTAGGATATGATCCGGGCCAGAACAGGGCCATGGGCTTGTGAGCTTGAGTGCCCATGGCTCGTGATCTAGTTTTGATTGGGTTTTGAGCTCAAAATCCTTGGTCTTTTAGTTCCCTAGAAGTTTCGGCTTTGGGCAATTACATTTGGGCTTGGATTTGAGAAAGTGTATGGGATTGTTGGGTCATGCTTCACAAGTTTGGACTTTCCTTGTTTGGTTTGGGCCTAATTGTCTTTGGGCTAAAGCCCAATTTCATTTCCCAGTTTCTGTGATAGCAATCCGGTGATCAGTGCATTAGTTGGGATGTCTCCCACCAACTTTACCTGGAAACGGGGTGCGTGCTGTCTCTTAAGGGATAGCATGCATGCTGACCCCGTTGAATGCTAAGCACGGACGACTCGGATGGGTCAGCACTCAGCACGCACCCCGTCCAACTTTATCCAATTTATGATTCACTATCTTCGAGCGGTGACAGTTAATCCTTCACAATCACATGATTTGCTCGAGGTGTACTGATTCCAACATCGTCTATAGAACTTGATATATGGCGTGGTTGCTAGCTAGAGAAACTTTCTGATTAAACTGTTTGACGCCATAAAATGACTTTATTCGACATTAATCAACTGCCTACTGCTTGCATTCTATACCTTCATTTTGATCTGTATGTGCCCCAAAGGTCTCATTTCTCATTGTCCCTAGTTTTTCGAAAACCTATGGTGACCATGTTTTGCTTGTGTTTGGATATTATATGAGTCGTCTTTAATGCATCGGTGGAACAGGCCCGTAATGTCATGTGTATTACCAATGCAGATATCACAATTCACGTTGTATTCTAGATATGGTCATCAAATGCGGTCACAATGATATTGTTCTTAATAGATTGGTTGATGAAAGGAAAAAACAATTGTCCGTGCTTCAATGACAGAGATGATATTCAAATTCAGCATACCGGACACAATCCTCATTTGGCCATGTTCATATATCACAGATCACAAGTAAAATTTCGATGGGAATATTATTATACGCATAGGATTTCATGTTCCATTCATCTTTTCCCTATTTAATTGGAAATTCTCTTTGGTTCGGCCTCCTATTTGAAAATACGACTACAAGATGCCACCTCTTTTTGAATCAGCACGTGAACACAAATTTGATTAACAGGGGTTCTCTTTTTCTTTTTCTTTTTTCTTTTCTACTCCTTTATTTAAATCCACGTCGAAGGGATTTTTTTTCTTAATTATTTTGCCCAAATTAAGAGATAGTACTTAAATTGTGAAGGTTATATTTTTTGCTTTGTAAATTTATATTTTCCTGTCTCATAAATTCCGTCACTATAAAAACAGTTCTGTGCGTATAATTAAAAATTAAATTCTTTGTGCACAAATATTAAAATTTGTGCATTAATTTATGAACCAGTTGAGATTTTTAAACTAAACACAAGAACAATACACAAAAGTACATTATTTGTGTAATTCGAAACAATAAAAAAATTAAAAAAACAAGAAATAACACGAAAGATTCTAGGAGTATGAGTATCTATCTAATTTATTACTGCTTTTTTAGAGGAATAATTTACTCAAAACTTTTATTCGTATTTTAGGCACAACTCAAAATGTCAAACATCATGGGGGACTAAACTATAATACGAAAGAAGCAGAAGGGGCTAACCACAAATACACATCCATCTTCTTCCTTCTAGGTTCCAGAGAGAGAGAGAGAGAGATCAACGGAAATGGCGGGGAGACAGAAAGCAGTGGAAACACTGCCGACTCTGATGCGAGCCCTGAGAAAGGAGACCCCAAAGCCAATACCACTGAGTCAACAGCGGTTGCCATCACTGAGGCGAGCTTTCTCTCTCTACGATCAGATCAACCTCATCGACAACGTCCCTGAAGACCAATTACGCTTCCAAGGGTAAACCTAATATACCAATCTATCCCAATACATATCAAATCTTTTGGCTTGTCTCAATTTCTTGTATTCTTGCTTATTTACGGATTAAAAAAAGTACGTGGTTTATAGTTTAAAATTCGTTTGGATTAACCGGTTATTCGGAACATTCAAAGTACAGAAAAGTTAATTGTTGGACCTTTTGTCACAACTTATTGGTACCTCTTGAATGATTGATAGCTTACTGCAAGACTATTATGCTTATAATCCAGAAAATCGTAATCTCAAAAGCTAACTTATATAAGCGACCAAGCATAGTATCATCGAATTGTGTGTTCATATGTTTAAAAAAAAATTCATATATATTTTTGTATTTGTGGTCGATGATATTCGTCAGTCGACTTTCTGATTGTTAACTGTAAAAGTATGATATAGCCTATAGATTGACATTGATTCCAAACTTAATGTGACTATTGGTGGTGGTAAATAAGAAGTGGTGTTTTTGGATTTGTTTGCATTTTTGTTAGGTATACTGATGAGGGATTTACAGTGAATGGGGTTGCCTACGAAGGTAGCGTGCTTTGTGTGGGGAACTTGATAACATCATGGAGTCCCAAGAAATTCTCAGAGATCACTGCAGACAGGTAGATGTGTACTCAAGTGTTTCACTTATTATTTGTTGTCTTTTGGGCGTACGCTACTCCTAATTTTTTTGTTGAAATGTGGTTGGGGCGCTTATTGGATTGTTGACGATTGCTCAATTACTGCGTCCCTGTTCCTGATCTTTTATTTTGTCTCATGAACTTAGAACATTGGATGTAAATGATTCAGACGCTAGCTTCGGAAATATTCCATACGTTTTAGTTGGAATTGTCCAGTTGTTTTTCTATGTTCGATTTTAATTGCAGCAGAGACCAAGCTGGACTGAATACAAATCTGTTAAGTTCCCACAAACATGTGACTAATGAGGCATAGGTGTAGGGCTGTAGGCTATGATTGGCTTGGTAGAATCCCTCTCTCTCTCTCTCTCTCTCTCTCTCTCTCTCTCTCTCTCTCTCTCTCTCTCTCTCTCTCTCACACACACACACACACACATGCACACACACACACACACGCACTCATGCGCGCATGTACGCACGCATTGGGGCTAAACTTGAGTCGTATTGTGTATATATGAAATTATGAATCATAAGGTTCACAATTTACAAGAGTCGAGGTTATAGGGCGTTTTGCCTTAGAGGGAAGCACCCGCGCGAGCAACTGTTATCGACTTTTGCAACATTGCCATTGTGCTGCCTCTATGCATCCCCATGTGTTTTTCGGCAACACACCAGATTCTTTGAGTATGATTTACAGAGTCTCAAATACTGGCTAACTTTCATGTATCTACAACAGGCAATCTAAACTTCTGCGCTTTTAGCAACTCATCTTATTGTTTCGTTGTCAAGGAAAAAGAAAGGAATAATTAATTTCTCTGTTTTGTGGTCTTCATTTCTACCTGTGTCTGACATATCGTCGTCATACTTTGATGCAGCTTGTCTATGTTCCAAATTGTGCGGCCCATACCAGGTGAGCATCTTGAATCTCCTTAAATACAATGCCTGGACTTTTGCGGTTGCCCCCTGAACAATTTGGCAAAAAGTACTTTTAGGAAGAACTGGCTTCAAATGATGTATGCCGGTGTCTGTCTGTCCCCAAACTTTCTGGATTAAACAAGGGAGAGTCAACTCAGATTAGCTTGCAGTTGTAGGTATCAATCTATACAAAAGGTACTCATGTGTTGAACAAGAATTGCACATAAGGGAAATGATTGTGCCTTTGCCAAACTAACCAGAATGGGCTTCTCGCATTTATGTGGCTTATTTTGGTTGAAATGCTTTGGCATTGAACCTTTAATAAAGACTGGAGGCTATTAGCTCTTGTAGCAATTTTACTTGCTTACATTCATTATTGTCCTTCATACATTGATTTACTCAACGAATTGCAGAGATTTTGATTCTTGGCTGTGGGAGGTATATCCAACAAGTAGATCCTGAGCTCCGGCGCTTCATTCGGTCTACTGGCATGAAGCTAGAAGCTCTCGACTCGGTAAAAATTCGGCCTTGTGGAAGTGTCTATGTTTGTGTTGAAAGTTTCCTTCTCCAATAGTAAACAGGGTGATAAACAATTCCACTATAGTAAATACATAACCGGGGAAGTTTTAACCCTACTAGGAATCTTCGAAGTCCCTCTACCTGCTTAAGAATTGAGCAATTATCTTAATCTTTGTTTTGATTCTTTGCAGAGAAACGCTGCATCAACATACAACATACTGAACGAGGAAGGTAGGATTGTAGCTGCTGCATTTATCCCGCATGGAGTTTCTTCTTCTTGAAGGGGACGATATTTCCAGGTGCTTCTCGGCTGGGTGTTTCACCCCCATTTACAGGAGAAACTCAAAGAGTTCGAAGTACATTTTCGTTTTCCGTTGGGGGAATGGTGACCAATTTTCCGGGTTCGGTTATGGCTTTAGATGGATTAAAGTTTAGATGTGATGTTTATTATGTTGTAGGCATTTTTTGTGCAAACATCAGGGAAACTTCGTCAAAAGAAGACCTGGACGGCCCGGATGGTGCACAACACCTGCTGTGCACAGCAGCAACCCTAGATCCCCGAAATATATATTTGTCGTCTAAAATTATTTCTTCTCTTCGGCTCACCATCGGAACGAACATCCTTTGTGTGCTGGATTTTTTTTTTTGGGTACTATTTTCATTTTCTTTGGTAAAACTAGAATCATTTGGGTTTGATTAATGGAATACTGTAACTCTGACATTTAATTTAGCATGCTGAAACCCAGTTATCTTCTTCTTCTTTTTCTTTTTTTTTCTTTTTTTTTTTGGCAAAAAAACTGAATTCTCATACTATGGGAGAGCCTTTTCGGCTGATAAAAGTATATGAAAAAGTTTCCCAAATGCTCCCTTGTGAATTCATGCCAATTTTATAATAACGAATCCCTTACTAACCGATGAAGGAAAATAGAATTACACATTTTGCTATGGATGCATTAAAAAAAAATCTCATTTTAATATTCACCTTGTTTAATCCGATTCTTAGTCACATAATTGAGTAGTATCATCCGCTCAAGCTTTCCAATTATCGCTCTATCAGGTGTTCCACTAACAAAAAATTATTTTTTTCAAACACCGAGATATGTCATTCTCTCACAACACATCATATAAAAAACCATGAAAAACCCGTTTTTTAAAAAATCTGAGCTAGTGGAACACCCTTAGTAATTTCAAATATTTTTTGAAAGACACTCCCACTGCTTCCATTCACTTTTGCGAATGCTTTTTATGTGACTAAGTTCCGACCAAATAGGGAACATTATCTCCTACTAAATTAATTTGTATACATAATTTCTTCATTTCTTTCCTTGTCCTCATGTGCCATCTATAGTCACTTCAAAGAAAAAGGAAAATAACACATTCATGTGTAACAAAATCAAGAGGTAGGTACCATGGTGAAAGTGCGACGAGAACGAACTTCAGGTACGATCCTCCATCCACCCATTTCTACGAGTGGATTCTTTTCATTTCTTTCCTTTTCCTCGATGTGCCATCCATAGTCGGAAAAAAAAAACACAAATATTCACGTGTAACAAAAGCAAGAGGCAGATACCGCGGTGAAAGTTCGACGAAAACGAACTTCAGATACGATCCTCCATCCACCCATCTCTACAATTAGATTATTTTCGTTTCTTTCCTTTTTCTCGATAGGCCATCTATAGTCACTTTGAAGAAAAAGGAAAAAACACAAATATTCATGCATAACAAAATCAAAAGGCAGATACCGTGATGAAAGTGTGACGAGAACAAACTTCAGATACGATCCTCCATCCACCTGTCTCTACAAGTGGAGTGTTGACTCAAGACATCGGAGAGTTGAGCGATTTTTCTTGTATTTTGTTTTGTACAGCCTAAAAAAAACAAAATTAGATAGCGTAAAGTCTGGCAGCCGCGGATGCTAACAGGAGCACGCCTCTCTCTCTAAAACCCTGCGGCAACTTTGGTTTCCCTCTCCCACTCTCGAAGCCGACGACTGATACCAACGAGAAGTCGAGAACAAAAAAAGCTCATATGAGACGAAGAAGAACCAATCCAAAACACTAACCCTAACCCTAATCCCTGCCTCGTTTATGTCCGCAACAGCTTCAACTGAAACAATCAGTCCTATTAATAGAGAAAAATGGCTGCTTTGGCCTTCTCTGCAAGTCTCTTTTCAACGAACAAGGCACGCTGCCGTCTCCCCAGTAGAAACGCTGTCGTGGTGAGTGCTTCTTTGGTCCCAATCCTTGTTTTAACTGTTTTTTTTTTACCTCGATATCGGAAATGCATTCGGATTTTGTAATTGGAGTTTTCATTATGGTGTGGAAGTAGGGCGGGTTTTGTGGCAATGCCGAATCGATTACTTGTAGGTTTGGTGAGAGTGACAATGTTTGTTTATACGGGTCTTGCTAACTATACGCCATTTCAAACATACCAACCAATAACATGCGTTTTCACACGTTCATTTTGTAGCTCCCTGACATGTAAATTATATATGAAGAAAATCATATCGATTGGATATTAAAGAGTGGCTGATATAAAGCAATTGATGAATGGTGAGAATTATAATGATCCATTTTTCTTAATAGAAATGTTATAAATATTGCTAAAAATTTCCCAACTTGAATTTTTGCATGAATAACATACATGTTGAGACTGACAAAACGAACGATTTGGATTGTCAAAATAGGTTTCCCAAATGTGTGTTTGATACATGTGTAAATAGAATTTCCCGCCATTGTGGTTTTATCTAAAGGATATAGTAACTATGTTAGGCTTTTGTTTATTTGTTTGCCAATCGGAACATAAGGGTGATTCAGTTTTGAAATATAGTTAGCCTTTACCCCCTAATAAGTACATGAACTTGATGATAAACAAGGGAAATGGGAATGTCACCCATGCTCATGATGAAAAACAAGGGATACGGGAATCTCACCCGTATTCAAAGAAGGGTTACATTCTTCTTCCTATCAGATTGTCTACTGTTAGGCTCGTCTGAGCAGTTCACCAGAAAAAAGGAAATGCAACCTTAGGAGGAGCATGAGTCTCCCAAAAGGTTTTTGGGGGATAAATACTGTTAGCTTAAGGCTTTGTAATCTGGATTGTGTATGTACGATAATGACATGTTTGTGCTTTTATTCTTTTTTCTTTTTTTGCAGACGTGTAGTTTGGCAGAGCCAAAGTTTACGTACAATGGGAAGGCGTCTATTGCAATCACTGGGGGCGAACAAGCAACTTTCCCTAATTTTTTGGTTTCCAATCATGAAGCAGCAGATTCATTCAAGAAAAATGACACCAGGCTCCGTATATTCTCTGGAACAGCGAATCCTGCACTTTCTCAGGTATCCTTTCACATGCTTTTAGATCATTGACATTTCTACAGTGCACCTTACGTAGTTTCTGTTCCTTTGAATTGTTGTTGCATAGATCAATGGTACTAGTTAGCAAGGTCCGTGCCAGACTGGGAATTTTTTAACCATCCCATCCATTATCCCAAAGAGACCAAAAATGACAAGAGAGGAAGATAAAAAGTAAACTTGTGGAAAGGTTTTTGGGTTGAGAGACCGAACCTTGTGCTATTCACTGCTTAAACAACTTTCTTCTTTACTCATTTTTGTTATTTTGTAGCTCTAATGTAAATGATTTCAAGCTGATTTAGTCTTGATTTTGTGCATAAAAATCTCTCTCTTCTATGAAAAGAAAAAAAGGTAAACTACTTTTTAGTCATTTTTTATTTGATTTTACTTATCTTGAGTTTTCACAAGTATTTTTGTCATGAAATGTGGACAAATCATCTATACTTTATGTGGTTGGTAGGAAATCGCATGCTACATGGGTCTGGAGCTTGGGAAGATCAAGATAAAACGCTTCGCTGATGGCGAGATATATGTCCAGTTACAAGAGAGTGTTAGAGGATGTGATGTATATCTCGTGCAACCCACTTGTCCTCCTGCAAATGAGAATCTTATGGAACTTCTGGTCATGATAGATGCTTGCCGGAGGGCATCTGCCAAAAATATCACTGCCGTGATTCCATATTTCGGATATGCTAGGGCTGATCGAAAGGTGAGTTGGTGATTTGAGTAAGACAAACTCTTTCTTGGGTTAAGCTATACACTGATGACTGAACCATTTTGCCGATGAACCAAGTGTAAGTGATGAAGTGCATGCTAAAGTACAAGTCATGCCTAGTAAATTGCAGATGACCTAGACACGTTCCCACCCTCCCCCCTTGGCTGGCATCCTGCATTTAACCCTAGTATCTTTGTATTGTTAATTATTCACTGGCTGTGATTTATCTTCTTATCATAAAGTCATAGTCTTTGTCCTCTCACAGTGTTTTATGTATATATTGTCTGCCTCCTAGAAGTTTTTTCATCCTAAACATGAGTTATTGGGTAGGTTGGTGTTTTATACTAGTACCTAAATAACCTGTAAGAGAATTTATTTTCTGGACCTTAAATTAGAGAAACAATGACACGATCACATACTTAGGAAGCATAAAATATTGGTAAGATGCCAAGAATGTGCTGCTAAGTAGATGATACAACTTTGGTAGGAAGTCTCAAAAGCACGCATGGAGTAAAAAATGCAGGAGCTTGGATTAAGTATCTATTGAAGTATATCTTGGCCAAGCAGACTGGCAAAAGCAAGTCTAGGCCATATTGCATGGGATAAGCAAGACTCATATGCATGGCTTGGACAAGTCCTTTGAATGCTTTTTTATTATGTTCTTATCTCTGTTACTGCTGTTTCAGACTCAGGGGCGTGAATCCATTGCAGCCAAACTTGTTGCAAATCTAATTACTGAAGCAGGAGCAGGCCGTGTTCTTGCTTGTGATCTCCATTCTGGGCAGTCCATGGGTTATTTTGATATTCCTGTGGATCATGTACATGGACAGGTAATAGGGATAGCCTAATACGTCTAGATTTGCATCTCTTAGGTATATACTAGCACATATATTGGTGTCTGAAATCAATAGAAGGGACTGATAGAGCTAGCTGAAAGAATTTCATTCACAAGATGATTCTGGCTTTGCCTCATCTGTCCATATTGCTGTTATATCCCTTTCATTCAGTTTCACTTTATGCTTTAGAGATGTATTGTTTTCCTGTCACAATGTTTGTTTGATTCATCTCTTCTCATTATTTCAAGAAATGATGGACTGATATTGTTTGTTGATTTTATGTGCTTTGTATATCGACAGCCTGTGATACTTGATTACCTTGCTAGCAAGACCATCTGTTTTGATGATTTGGTAGTGGTCTCACCTGATGTTGGTGGAGTCGCCAGAGCACGTGCTTTTGCGAAAAAATTGTCTGATGCACCTCTAGCCATTGTGGATAAAAGGCGTCATGGACACAATGTTGCCGAGGTATGATCAGCTGTAAAGAATCTGATGGTAGTTAGGGGTTGGTCAAAACTTCAAGATGATAAAACTTATTCTGAAGAGTAGAATCTAATGGCATAGCTTCTGATTCTCTGAAACAGCATCTAAGCAGTTCTAAGAGTGCAGAAGCTATTCCAAACAAACTGGCACCGCTATAGAGATTCCAGAATCTGGTATCAAGGTTCCAGAAGCTACAACAAACATGCTCTTGGATTTCTTTTTCTTCTTCTTTTCTTTTTTTTTTCTTTTTTTTTGATAAGCAAAGAAAGTAACATTTCATTGATAACAATAAATCATTGCAAGAGAGGCGAGAGAAGGATTAAAAAAAAGAAACCTAAGAGCATATCTTGGAGCCTGCTCGTGTATAATTCCATATTTGCTAGAACTGGAGGCAGTCCAGGAGTTTAAGGGCCTACTGCCTACTGGAGTTACATACTTGTTATGATTATACTCTAAGCACCTAAGATAATATTATATATTCTTCACTGAGTTTAGTCCAGATTCTCAAGAGAGTGAGATATCATAATGCAGGTAATGAATTTGATCGGGGACGTCAGGGGAAAAGTAGCGGTTATGGTGGATGACATGATTGACACTGCTGGTATTTTTTAATCCAGTTAGATTCTTTATTTCTTGATTGGATAACAAGTTATTTGGTTGATTCAATGTGATTTATATCCAAGTAAGCTTGTTATGCAAAAAGGACTCTGCTCCTTGCTTCCCGGTATTCTGGGTTCCTCCAAGAGGTTCTTCTTTCACACAGTTTTGCTAAATATTTAAAACCTGGTGGAGATACACATGATTAACTTGCAATTCTTGTGTGATCGAGCATTTTGCTGTCTTTTGATCTCTTAGGCTATTACATAATTCAGTCGTCAACTTTGACCCTGGCAATGTTCTCGCTACTGCTTCGAGCATGAATGACCTCTTCCCGAGTTATTTTTTCTAAACAGTGGAGTAGTTATGTTTCATGCAATATATCGAGTTTATGGATCACCAATCCTCACCCCAATCAGTTGTCATACTGGCCACACATATAACATGTGAGATTTTGTGTTCTAGAAAAGGAAGTTGATCAGGAATTACTGCCGTTTATGCTTTCTACCTTGTAGACAGTGTTAATCGTTGTTAATTATTCATTGGGTGGAATTGCTGATTTGCTGCAGTTTCCTTGCAGGTACTATTTCCAAAGGAGCAGCTCTGTTACATCAAGAGGGGGCTAGGGAAGTTTATGCATGCAGTACACATGCTGTCTTTAGGTACCAATATCCATTGTTTTTGTTCCATACTATGTTGAAATCGTATGGGGAGGAGAGTACATTTCCTCCAGGATTTTCTTAATCTTGTTGCTTGAATGTTCTATCAAACACCTATACTTTGACACAAAGCCTTTTGACCCTTTACATCTTGCAAATGGCTATGGAAACTCTTATGTGAACATAGTTGTGACGTGTAGCAAGATAGCAAGATACAATACCTAGGTCTTTAGGAAGATCGGTTACTTGAGCGGATGGTGTCTTTATTTCAAGACAGTACAACTTTGGACAATATACTGAAGGAATAACTTTTTAATCTGTTTGTCATTTGCTCAGAAGTTTATTGTAATTTTCTTTTCTGGCAGTCCTCCTGCAATAGAAAGGTTGTCGAGTGGCTTATTCCAAGAGGTGATCATAACGAACACCATTCCAGTGGCAGAGAAGAATTATTTTCCCCAGCTGACTGTCTTGTCTGTGGCAAACCTCTTGGGCGAGACCATATGGCGTGTTCATGATGATTGTGCTGTGAGTGTTTTATCGTTTAACTATAAATTATCAGTTCACTGCGTTAATTATCTTAGTTAATAATGTCATATGCATTTTAGCAATGCCATGATTAGTTTTCATTGATTGTGATGCATTATTATTTCTGAAATAGATATCCTACCTCCCATTTTTAGATTCTAAATGATAAAACCTATTAAACTGGTAGAAAGTTGGTAAAGAAAAGAAAGAACTAATGCTGTACCTCTTTTTTTATTATTTATTTGTTATCACTCCAAATTTTAGACACATAATCTATGCTGCTCTCTGCTCCCGCTTTCAATCCTCAGCCTACCTTTGCGCTCTCAATCATCGCTCTCGCAAATTTTAGTAGTTTGGAATGTTTTTTTAAAGATGATTTTAGCCTCACGCAGCCACACGCACATTTTGTGGCTTAGCTCCAAACTATATAGGAGTATTGTGGTTTTTTCCTGTGAGTGAATTGAGAATACTACATTGGCTTGTTGTTTACTCGATAAATGAAAGACAACGAACCCACACGGGCATTTTTTTGACTTGGCTCCGAGCTATATATTGTGGTTTTCTTGAGTAATTGAACTGAGAATTTTACACTGGTTTGTTGTTTACTCAATAAATGAAAGACACTAAACAGACTCATCTTGGTTTATTCTTGTTGTCAGGGTGGCTTTGAGCCCTATTCCAGCTTGGGCATCGATTGATCAATTCTTGTCCGTGTCCATTGATGCGATGTAGGAAGTGACTCAGAAACAAGATTCCGAATAATTCCATTTAAAAGTTTTACCCAGTCAGGGAACCCTGCCTTTTGTTTTGTCTACTGGAGTATCAATCTGTTGACCAAATTTAACTTCTGTTATAGCCTAGTAAATAGAGCATGAAGTTCTCTTCTCGCAAAGTGTTTGTATATGTATATCAGCATCGAATTCTGTCGGAGGGGATTGATTTTCAACCTAACATGAATACATCACTTTTTGCTTTTTCCCCCCAGAAATTTTCGGATTCCAAATGACTTCGGTGACATTGTTTATTTACCTAATTTCAAGACCTAAAGATGATGCATAACTACAATAATTTTTCCATCCCTACCGTTGTCCTTGCGCTTCAGATATAGTGCGATAGGGTGCTTACAAGATCTGGTTTCTGTTTCCCCAGGGTACCGGGCTCTACTTTAATCAATCATTTGGGGAAAATTTGGCATGACTCACTATTTGGTAATGTGTTTGCTGGAAGTATGAAATGTACCCTAGGGTTCAGGGAAATTAGATGCGACTATTTATTTTGAAAAACATAAACGGCTCCGATCATCCATGTGGAACCCGAACTGGTCCCAAACCAATTGATTTGTACAGTACATTTTATGTACGTGTAGTACTGTCATTTTGAACTCCATTTACATAGTAGCAAGGAGTTACGTGTACCAGAAGTGTGTTAATGGTCCCTAAATAAAGGCTCTAGTGGTAGTGTTTGATGGCTTCTGATCAATGGATAAAGATTTACACACAGCATTTTGCGGAAAAATGAAATAACCCTTTACTCTGTACAAGATCACCATCCCTTTCACCAAAATCTGTGCTGGAAAAGTACAAGCAAAATCACCCCAATATTCGTCCCATGCTCTTGGCAAAAACTAGACTTGCTGTTGGTTAATTAACCTTGGTGCAACAATCAAGTCAAAGATAAAATTAGCCACTGGGTCATGAAAACTTCTCTCATGTTAAAAAAGAAAAGAAAAAAGAATACATTAAACTTTACAAAAAGAAGTCGTCTTTCTTTCGGAGGCTACAATAGAGTAAACCATTCGTTGCGACATATATAACAACTCCAAAGAGCAACTCACAAATAAGCTCGCATTTTCTCAGGATATACGCAGCCAGTTTTGAATACAGAATGCTACCACTTTGAAGGTAAGCTCTGTAATGCTGGCCAGCACATTGATTTGAGGTTGGTTATTGACCATTTCTAAGAAAATCTGCTGCAGTCTGAGGTCCCGATTTATCACCAACCTTGTACTCCTATTTTTTGGGATCTCGGATGTCATTTGATTCCCTCTTCATGAAAGGTAAGGCCAGTACGTACCTGTTATCTCCGGCCCCGAAGCAACGAGAACAATATCCAAGGCCACTGCCACGGCAGGTTCTGCACCTGTAATATATGAGTGGTTGCATTGCAGAGACGAATATTGGAGGAAATATTGTTCAGTTGCTTTCAAACCAGAAATATAACAGAGTAAGGTGGCTTACCATTTGGGCCATTCCCCTTTTGGAAGCATGGCTAAATGAACGTAATTCGTCCTACCTAAAATCTTAAAACAAAAGACCAGTATTACAGAAGTTCCAAGTACTCAATTTAAATGCACTTGCACGGTAAAATTATCAGCGCACTAGTATTAACAGTTCAATTTGACAATGAAATAAATTTGGGAGACCGTTCAAGTCCATTTTAAATAAGGATTTTCCTGAGAATAAGTTTGAACAACATCACTAAAATTTAAGGAGAAATGGATCCGGCAAAATGGGGTACAGTTATAAGAAAATGGAGAGTGTTAATCGTAGAATACTAAACGAAGCAATCAAAAAGGTTCCTAGTATTTCTTTCTTTCTTTAGCCGCACAAAGATTACTCGTATAACACACTTCTAACCGTATAAAGAAAGGCGGTATCTACTCCGCACAACTTCAATACGATTTTTCGAGAGGATGTGTGTTCCTAACCTGTGTAAGGGGAAAACAGCCAAATCTTCTCTGTAGGTCAGTGTGTTCCTAACATAGACCACTCTACTATTAGAACGATCACTTTGCATTCTAACCTGTTCTACTTCTACATGTTCCATAAGGTTGCATCATGTTTTCTGCTTAGTGCTCCCTGCTTAGATAGGGTCTTAAAACTCTCCAAAATCTTATTCACAATAGGGCCTTAAGACTCTCCACTCTTGTACAAATAGGTGCAACCCAAATATTAAGGGAGATTTTCGGTCAATCATTAATCCCTGATTAGCACTCTTAGATAATAAGTTTAGTCAAACATTTCTCCACACAATTGAACCCATCTTTGTCATAAATTATGCCGGTCCACTTCATGATGAACAATGTTGCATCATATATTTGTGAGATGACTTGTTCTTTTAATCTCAAGTTTTCAACTCATCTGGGAAAAAGCCTCAAATAAGACTAGGCAACACTTAAAGCTGGAATTCACACCCGTTAAACTTGAGCTTTGCAGTAACCTGAAACTTACTCGCCTCAAGCGCATCTGCGCATATTGTGTGTCTCGAAAACAGATACAAAAACACAACACACACAACCGCTGAGAGAGAGAGAGAGAGAGAGAGAGAGAGAGAGAGAGAGACCTCTTCCACAACAATCATGGCACTCAACTCTTCCGCTACCTGAGCATCCATCACATGGTGGATCCGGTTTCTTCTTTTGTTCTTTCCAAACATTTGACTGCACAAAAAGTACACGTTATGCCAACAAAACATTTGTCTGGTCAAAACATTAAAGGAAAAGATCACTTCAACCTTTCCTCTATTGTTTTATTACTATCAACAACCAACTGCTCGGCTCGTTTCGATCGTTTATCATCCCTATTAAAGGAAAAAATCACTTCAACCTTTCCTCTATAGTTTTAGTACTATCAACAACCAACTGCTCGGCTCGTTTCGCTCGTTTATCATCCCTATTAAAGGAAAAAATCACTTCAACCTTTCCTCTATAGTTTTAGTACTATCAACAACCAACTGCTCGGCTCGTTTCGCTCGTTTATCATCCCTATCAAAGGAAAAAATCACTTCAATCATTCCTCTATTGTTTTAGTACTATCAACAACCAACTGCTCGGCTCGATTCACTCGTTTATCATCCCTAGAAATACACAGAGCCTAGACACACTATCATATATATATGCATACATAAACAACAGCAACTGAAACCCGTCTTAATTTGATAACAGCATCCAAAAACTATACAATCCATGGACAAAACCAGCTAATTTTGGTTACCTCAGTTCTGACGATCCAAGATGGCTTGGAAAGAGAGAGGAGGGGCTTAGGTCGGATTGGACTGCGTGGAGGAGGAATCCAGCCGCTGGGGTCTGTGCCCTCGAATCGGAAGGCTGGTAAGAGAACCAGTGCACTCGTCGCCGCCATCTCCACCGTCAACCACATCCGCCACACTCGACAGAATCTTCACTTGCAATGGAGTTTTTTTTTTTGGGAGTTTTACAATAAGTACGGTTCGATTTAATATGCTATCTTAAGCATGTAATTGTGTAACATTTTTTAAAATTCCATTCAATATTTATGGTTCTGAATTTTGAATGAAACCCGTGAATTTTTTTTTTCTTTTCGAATGAAACATTATAAGATCGGATTATTTAGTTATAAAATCTGATTAAATATTTTTTTTTATGAGATCACCCGAATTATTTTTTTAGAATTATTGAATGGCTCGGCGAGTCACACACAAACATGAAACATTGGTACCATGCACAAGAGAGGTCCAAAATGGCTTAAATGGTGCTAGCTGACTTAGTTCTTTTTTTTTTTTTTTTTTCAATCCAAGCTGAATTGGCTGGCTCTAAACCATGTCATTTTGGGGTCTGTCAGGTGTCAGGTGCAGTAAGACAACCTCGCTTCGGGGACCCTTTCGGCGTGTTACTCTAGCCTCGTTTGTTTGACCAGAGATAAATTGATGATATATGAAATCCCTTGGAATATGGGTGATATATGAAATTTTTGTGATATTGCTCAGGATATCAATAGATGGAGAAAATCTATGTCAAGTGTTTGTGTTCAACGGGATATATCCATTGGAAAGCATTTTTAAATCCATATCCCATCCAAATTCCACACCCCCATGGGATTTTATATCCAGGGGCGGCGCCACCTTGTGGCTTCAATGGTCACATGACCACCCAAAGAAAAAAAAATTCCTTAGAATACATGTAATTTTTTTTGGATAGTCCACCATTGAACACCCTACCAAAATTAAATTGAACACCCAAGTCCCAATAAATTGAACATCATGCCCAAAAAAAAAAGGGGAGTGATTTCCACACCCTCTAAATTCTTATCCACACCCCCTTTTTTTGTCTTTTAGTGAAATTTCCATGTGTAAAATTGTCACTAAAAGACAAAAAGGGGGTGTGGATAACAATTTAGGGGGTGTGAATATCAATTACCAAAAAAAACCCAAGTATTGAATACTTGGGCCAATAAAAAAAAACTCAAGTTCAATTCAAATTGAAACCCAAATAATTAAAGCCCAAATAAAAATAAGGTAGGTGAAGTACCGAAAAAGCTAAAGGCAAAAAGGCATACCCTGGCCTGATAGCCAAACAAATCAGTTGTTCGACTTTCACTTACAAAAAATAAACTTCTTCTGGAGTTTCTGGCCGACTGACTGAAGGCAGTGGAGTTCAAGTCCCTACCCCTTTGTCTCTTCCAACTTCCAAGTTCCAAGATTTCTTCTCAATGACTCAGTTTTCAAGCCCACCTCTCTCTCTCTCTCTCTCTCTCTCTCTCTCTCTCTCGCTGCGCGTAATGTGATAAACTGATAATGTATTATAATGAACCCTAGGTTTTGTTGTTCAGTTTTTTATGAATTATTGGGCTTAAATAATTGATTTATCAATTCCTTCAATGTTCATCTACCAATCAAGATGAGAAATACTCCAAAAAATCTTAAGCTAACCCATCATGATATTCAAAAAGACATAACGAATGCAGCAGCTTATGAGACTACTAATGCTATATTGAAGGATATGGGTGAAGCATTTTTTTCAATTCTAGTTGATGAGTCTTGTGACATCTTGAATAAAGAACAAATGGCCGTTGTATTGCGATATGTTAACAAGAAGGTCAATGTAATAAACTTTGTCTTTATCCGTTCTTTTTAGGCGGCATTGTCGATATTAATGGATTTTGTTTTTGTCTATATTAAGTTGTGGTTTATAGAGGTAGTGGACCATAAGAATTTATGAACACCCTTAGAAAAATTCCTGGAGCCGCCACTGTTTATATCCCGTACGGATTGGGATAAAACATGGTGAGGGATTTCAAATCCCATCCGAAAAATAGTTAATAAACATGGGATTTTGGGTCCCACTCCATCCCACCACCAAATCCCACCCCCAAATTCCACCAAACAAACAAGCTATCGATTTTGATCTCAGTGCGCAAATATATAGGCTTTTGATCTAGTGCATTTTTAGAGTGCGATTGAGAGTATTTTAAAATAGTTTCAAAACTGTTATGTTTGAATATTTTTTATTTATAAAAAGATTATTCGGAAATAATTTGGAAGTTTCTCAAAGAATTTTTGCAAGAACAGTTCTCGGAAACAAAAAAAAAAAAGTTTTTTTTTTTTTCCTCATCCAAATGTGAGTTGTTTAAAGAAATACTAGCAAAATGTGAGTCTCTAGTTTCATTTAGTTGTGGGGATATTGCGTGGGAAATGTCTACCGAATACCTGGTAAAAGTGAATTTACTTTTCCCGTATATTTAGAGTTGATGCAGGATTTCTTAGTGGGAAAGTTGAAGTTGTGCTACGATTTTCTAACTGAACATAAAGAAAATTGGAAGAATGTTAATTTTCTCATCCTTCCCTATTTTTTTATCAACTGAACAAAGCCTCTGTGTTTACTCTTTTTTTTTTCCCCTGTTTTGTCTACTTTGTGAACCAAATGAATTTCTTTTCTTCATATTCAATATTCTAACCAAATCGCTTGAACACATACACACTCGTGATTGGTAATATCACCCGAATGCGATATTGCAATCACCGTACTTGTTTTCCTAGTCACATAATCTTTCAGTATAGTCTTCGTTCTCACTCTCGATCCTTATAGCACTCTCAATCTGAGCTCTCGCAAAGTATAATAGTTTCGGGCATTCTCGAGAGACGCATTCACGCTCGCGCTCCTACACGCGCACTGTGTGACTTACCATGTAATGTAATATGCTCTTTTCAAGCCATTTCACTTCCAACTGCAAAAACAGAAGTAAAAGCTACTTCATGCATCTCTCCCCAGATAGCATGCTGCTAGATTTGGGATTCATTAGCACAACTTTCACATCATAGTAAAATATCAAGTCGCAACCATCACACCACAGTACCACACATTACATTTACATAGATCAGTTCAGGCATGGATACAGCGATAATAAGCAAGGATTAAAAATAGATACACATGATACTAAAGTTTCTAACCCATGCCGAAATTTCTAACTCAAACGCCCTCCATACTTGAGCTTATCTTCAAGCGAGGACAGATCAAGAGCCCTTCTAATGCTCGACTTGTCCCTCTTGATATGCATCAACTTATCGCACACACACCACGGAAAACTAATGAAATGCTCCCGTTTCATTCCCACATTGTAGAAACCCCAATAGCTATGATGATACGTAACATAGTAACAAGCCGAGGCTTTGGCGTATAGATCAGCGTTTTCATCACTTTTGAACCACGTCCTAGCTTCTTTCCTCAAGGACTTAACAGCCAATCCAACGTCTTCTACATCTTTTCTCCGGTCGAAAGATTTTGACATTTTCATGATGCTACCGCTCATAAGTATTTCAGCTTCAGTTTTGATCCCATAGTAATTCATCAAGTTTCCCAGTTTGTAATCGTATTTAGTTTTGAAATCAAAAGCTTCCTCCAAGTAATCCTCGAAACCATCCACTTCCATATCAAGGTCATACGACGTCCATGCCACTTCCCTGGTGAAGGATTTGATGGAGTGTGGTGCAATGTCTTTCACAGCTCTGAAAAGTTTCCCAATCACACGCTCGGATGTATACGAAGTTTTGTCTGGCTTTTCCATGAAATCTGGATAGTCGTGGACACGAAGTTCCCGCGGTATCTTGGCTGGGACTCCTGTCTTTGGGAAGTCAACTGCAATTGAGAATAGCTTCGCGAGCTTTAAACAAGGATCGCTCATTGCTTTACGAGGTTGCCTATCAGCAAAAACTGTATGAGCATTCGCGATGATTCCCATACTGTCATTCAGTATGTAGTTGACAAAATACTCTTGAACTTCCTGCAGTGCAAAAGAAGGTAACAATTTATACGGTTGGGTAAAACAAGGAAACAAGCACATAACACGAGTTTACTTGAATTCACCGGAAACATGGTTTATGCAGTGTTCACTAGTTTTAGCAGACTGTCAATTTGACTTATTTATTCCCGGTCTTTTTTTTTTTTGTGTTGGTGATTTAGTTTTGAAACACTATCGGGTATTATATAGCCATAAAAGATTTTCCTAAGTTCTACTAATTAAAGTTTGAAGTTCTAACTTGAAGTCAAGGGTAATTCCAAGCATCTAGGTTTCAGAAATTTCTCTGTAACAAGAGCAGAAGACTCCAAAATCCCTTCTAAACATTCCATGACTCCTTATCTCGAGAATGCAAGATTATGTTTAACCACATTTATGTACGCTCACGATACCTAAGACACCATAATCCTAAGTTCCTAACAGCCGTCACATATCTTCCTCCGCCCAGAAAAAGCAAGACAATGAAGCCCCAAACAGAAGTTCCTTCAAGTAAAAGTTACTGATCGTTATTCGTTAATTATGCATATCATCATAAACAACTCAAATATACTACAACTAAAGAACCATTAACAATTACTTCCATGCCATGAGTGGAGTTGAGTACCCTAAATCCATGCAAAAAGAAAATTGGATGACTGGATGAAAGTGCATCTGAGAAGTGTGTCAGCATATGATACTGGGCATCTTCTGATTGTTTGTGTTTCATTACTGAATTATCCTTACAAACACAGAAACAAGATTCACCACATGAATATCTGACAAGTAATACCTCGATTGAAACATCGTGATCCAACATCATTCTTGGTGCAGGGGTGTAGTCCATAGGTGGGATTTGCTTTGGTGGAATCAGATCCTGGTCCCAACAAACAAAATAAATGTCCCCATCTAAATCGCTCCCGGAACATTCATTGGGATGGGGTCTGCAATTCAATCAACTGACGTTAGGAACAATCATCAAGGAAGAAATCTAGCACAAATTAAACAAATTTTTGAATATCATGTAAAAAAATAAGTGAATGATGAATAGGCAAAATGTAAAGCGCATTTGAAGAATGAGGACAACAATGACATGCTATACTGCCAGATATATCGCCTCGGTGTAGAAAGTTCTTGGCTCTAGGTAAAAAAAAAAACCCATCATTCCTTCCTAGTTTCAATGCTCTTAAGGCATGAGCTAGCAGCAAACCAAACTACTCCCTCCGTCCCTTTTTAAATGACCACTATAGGAATACGTCCAATTCAAACCCCTAAAAAACATATTTCTCGACATAATTTTTTAATTTTTTTATACCATATTAAAGTGCTCATTGAGTACTTTAATAGCACTTCAATTTGGTGTAAAAAAAAATTAAAACCATTATATGAAAGTACATTTTTTTAATGTCCACAAAAATACACGTTTCTCAAAGGAATCATTACTAAACGGGATGGGCCAGCATAAACTGGTTTCAGAATATATTACATTCGTTTTATGAGAAGAGATCTAACGTTTGCATATGAACTAATCAAATGGTACAAGTACTATAGTACCACGAGATATGTGACTAACAAGTGTTGTCAAACATTCACCAAGCAACCATATTTTGTAATTCAAGGTATGTTGACGACCCCAAAACTATACATCAAATGCTCCAAACAACAATTTTCTTCAGTACACTAAAAATGGAATATTGTGTCCCAGAGTCCTTGGACAAATACTAAAAAACATACACCCAGAACCCGTACACAAGTGCATGCAACTTAGTTTCTAATTGAAGGGCATGAATGAAGACCAATAAAGGAGTAAATAAATCCTCAGACTATTCCATGATCATAAAGTTCGTACAATGAATGTAAGAAACGCAAACAAGAAGTAAAAGCATTGCACCTACTGAAAAATAAGTAACTATAATACTACCTAACTAAAAATCCAGTCGAACTTGCTTCAAAAATTTGTAAAACTTGCAAGTTTTTGGGAACACAGATCTTTGAACTTACAGAATATCAACCTTGAACAATCTAAAGCAAGAAATTGTATTTTCGGACCTCAGTTTTAACAGATTCTCCAATGAGATCAGAACTTTACCTCATTCCTTTCTGTGGAAAAACAACACAATCCACCATATGATGCAAAGCTGGCACATTAACAGCCCTTAGTACACGAATGTCGCCAGGGTGCAAGCAAGGGTTTTTAGCAACAAATACCTTCCCCACAACAATACGATGACCTTGATCTGAGTCATTGCCATAAAGCATAAGACGGGAATTATCATAAGAACGAGCATGTCCAGCCCCAGAAATTTGCAGAAATACTTGCCCGTATTCCAATGTTTTGGTTTCATCTAGACATCCCATCATTGATCTTCCTCCTGGAACATAGACCCTTGTTTTAGTCCTTATTTCAAGCAATTTTGTTGCCCTAAATGTTTGCAGCATCATTGAGAGGAATGGTTCAGCATTAGGCTTATAGCCACCCAACAGCATTTCTTTGAGAATATTAGTATTCTCTCCGGGAGCCATCAACTTCAATGCCTCTTGTGCCCTTAATGGATCTATTAAGATGGTATCTAGTTGTTCAACTGCTTCCTGTTGCTTTTTTTCAAAGATGTTATCCATAATCCCTAGGGTAGACAAGAGAGTGATCAATTGGCGATTTAAGTAACAGGGCTGATATTTGCTCCATGCCAAAACATCTAATGTTGTCTTTTCCGAGTCATATTTCAACATACTCTCTCTTAAGGATATCTTCATGGTCGATCCTGGGTCCACGGCAACAACTCCTTTGTACCCACCATACCGAATCTGAAAAGCAGATGGTATTGAATTTTTAATGCCACATTTCTTGGCCACACTGCGAGCAAAGTCGGCGGAAATTTTCCCAATTCCATCAGAAAAAATATAGTTGATACCATTCCTCACACATTGTACATCTGGGATCATTTCCCTTTCATGGCTACCAACACTCAAGGTTTCCCTAGAGGAACTAAAAGATTGACCAAGCCTGGCGGCATATCTAGCGACATTTCTAATCCGACGAAAATCACCCATCCCCTTTCTTATATCAGCAGCAGTAAGTCCAGCTCTTGAAGCAAACATCCATGCAGAGTTTTCCCATAACTGACTTGACGAAAAGGCAAGAAAATCAAACTTCTTATCTCCAATCACAATGCCATCTCGAAGAATCGACAGTATCCTCCTATAAATACCAGTTCTTCTTTCCTCAATTGAAAAAGCTACCCGTGGTAATAAATCTGTGGAAAACAATTTACCCAATTCCTCATCAACAAAAGAAACCCGGAGAAAATTATCGATATCCTCAGGGTATTGGCGTAATACTCGATTAGACATAATAACCTCTGGTCCGCAAAAATACACTTTGCATGGGGTTATTTGAACCCTATGTACGTACACCAATCCATCATCCAAAGTAATAGCAGGTGTTTTAGGAAGTTTGATGTATTTTTGGTATTGCTCACCAAGCCACGTAACAGGTTCATAGCAACATTCCCTCAAATGATACAACTTCTCTAGGGCATCTTCTATACATGTTATGTGAATTTTTCGGGGATCAACCAACCTAAAGAAGTTGATGTCAAGTGTGGGCCCGGAAAGACACCCTTGCTGAACCAATATGCAGATCTTGAACAATATTCTATACGGCAGTTCAAGTCCATGAGCTGGACCGATAATGGGCACTAGATCCAAATTGCGAGAAAAGGAGGAACCACTTTTCAGAATGAACGGCCTTTCACTTTCCTTAAAATAAGGAAAATATTCGCTGAAGTTCAGCAGTTTAACACCATATGAAATCCCTAAACACAAAGCAGATGATTGGCCAATCGAATTTGATGGAGTAAAATCAGTTGCCCTAACCCAATTTTCTTCGGGAGTTTCCTTAAAATAGCTGAGACAAGATCCTGCACATTTCTTGTAGATCCGAGGAGCACCAAGCAGCTAGCATACAAAAATGCAAAAAATAAGCATTATTGGAATTTATACGAAATAAAACGAGTTGAATTGTGCCACAGTAATCAAACAGTAATTTCCCCATGAAGGACATGGTATAAAATGAATTGATAAAAGCAATACCAAACAAAGAACCAGAACTAGAGCAATCTTCCCACAAAGAAGCTAAGTTTATTTCTAATTCTTTTTCTCCATTGTCTGTGCACATAATCCAGTTGGCATAATTGGATTATACCAGCAAAAAAAAAAAAAAAAACGAGTGCATTATCAAGGAGCCAATTGACTCCCCAAATCTACAAGATATGCATGTGCCAGGTTCCTGTTAATGTGGCAAGTGACAAGTTCCTAAACTATTTACAAACACGGGGTTTAGTTCATTCAACAATTATTCAAATTTATTGAGAGTCCCTGCTAAGGTAAAGGGAGAAAAAACATGTATATTTCACTTTCTGATTGGTATGATAGGTATTCTTAAGGGGAGTCAAACTTGTCTAGATCGGGGGCATATGACCTAAGCCATTGCAGTGCCATCTAGGGAACAACACCCACATTTAATATATCTAAAATTATTCAAGCTGATTTACCCAAAAAAAAAAAAAAAAAAAAACACTAACAAAATTCAAATTCTACTATACCTTTTTTTTTTTTTTTTTTTTGAAAATAAATTCTACTATGCTCAGACTACCTATTTCCATCACTATAGTATAAGGGCTTAGACCAGATTATACAAACGCAAGTAGGATTGGTTCATTTCACTCATTTTATGTTCTGATTTTATGGGCCCTCTAAGTTTAATATACTAAGCTAAACGAATATATGATATTACAGATAAAAAGCAACTTGTTTTCAATATGATAAATGGAACTCAAGTCTATTTAGGGAGTGATTTCAACACTCAACTTAAGCTTCCCAAATTCTTCTCTTATTTTTTTTGGTGTTTGAGCATGTCACAAAGATAAAGTGAGAGGCTAAAAGTGGACGGCTAATAACATTTCATGTGTTCATGACATGTCATCACTAAACCTGAATTAGCAGAAACTTTGACGTTTGACCACGGGGATGATGTAGCTCTATCTGCCAAATGTTCTCATAAAATAGCTCAAGCTTGTAGTCAACACAACGATCGGACAGGAAGAAGTACAATTTTCTTAGTCCCAAGCCAAATTTTACAGAGATATCTTCCCTTTCCCAGAGCACTGAAAACTTCTCTTTTGAGATCTGACATCCCAAATATAGAGTTATGCTTTCCATGTCATGTACGTAAAGCTTTGGGTTTTGTACTAAATCAAAGTCCTTCGCGTAAGCCTTCAAATAAGATGATCCATAATACAACCTTTGCGCAGCCAAGGAGATAATCTGATCAGCATATCTGGCACTTTCGAATTGAACAATGGCATACACTCTTGACCCTGATTTTTGGGGCTTCCTAACCTCTAAAGCATAAACTGTTCCCCTGCCTGTGTAACGCTCTAAGAATTCCTTAACTGTGTCCCCAGTCACAAGGTGAGGAAACCCAGACAACTGAATTGTCTTACCCATCAAGTCCAGGTGACTTTATCTGTAGTATCATCATTACAATAGATAAACAATTATTGAAAACAAATAAACGAAATGAAAATGACAGGATGTGAAAGCAAACTTTAAAGAAAATAACTCCACTAGAGTGCATAGAGCATAAGAATTATCACATATTTGTCAATGTTCTCAATCATCTGTTCTTTTGATGGTTTTGTTAAATAACAATTAGTCTCAAAAGACCAAGTGTTGTGAAAGCCCGAGGAAAACTTGCGGAGAAAAGGCTCCTGGAGCCTATGGGAGCCAATCAAGAAAGTGCAAGGGCATGCTTGATGGAAATAGAACTGGCATCTTTCAAAACAAATCCAAAATGAAAAATAATTCCCCATGTGTAACAAACATACTCAAAAGAAAATAATTAGCAATATGTCTTAGCCTTGTAAGTTGTAACTTTTGTTTCTAGCACATGAACTTAGAAAAGGAAGTATTGTCAATTATCATAACATATTATTATAGAAACGGATTATTCATGTAAATATGCATTTTTCCTTGAGTTTTACGTGCTCTCATTCCTTGGAATTGTTGCTATACTGGCATTGAAAACTCATCATCAAGAAGGATGGAATGTGTCATCTGTTGTTGTGGAGTATGTTAATTAATGGAATAAACTTCAAGTGAATGTAAGGTTTCCTAACTACTACCGCTGCCACAAGATATTTAAGTAAACGGATTTTGCATTGTTACGACCTTTTCTTCATTTATTTCCTGTATTCTGCAATTTTCTTTATCAGCTTATTTTATACTTGTGCCAAATCTAGGCACAATAGTGTTTCTTAGGCCCCTTAGTGTAACAATCCATTTAATGAAGCTAGAAAACGGTTGTTTGATTGTAGTATATCTAATGTATTTCTATCCGAGGGATTTTATTACGCTCATATTCCTAAAATAAGAAGCTTCGTTATTCAAGTAAATAGCTCTTCACCAAACCATAAGATGGTGAGATTGTTTCCTAT
This sequence comes from Vaccinium myrtillus, assembly GCA_016920895.1. Lineage (NCBI taxonomy): Eukaryota > Viridiplantae > Streptophyta > Magnoliopsida > Ericales > Ericaceae > Vaccinium > Vaccinium myrtillus. Next base: position 5,415,810 of record CM029281.1, on the reverse strand, counting down.
GTTGTGTCGTTTACAAGTAACAACTCTTCACCAGTTAATCTTGTTAGATCATCAATTATCAAGGTTTAAGATATTAGGAAATAGGTGGACGGTGCATTTAAAGCTCCCCAGCATTGCCCAGAGGTGCAAACTTAGCTTGCACACAGCAAAGCAACCATCAAAGCATAGAGAACAGGACCATACAATAATGAACAAATGCAAAAGGCGAGACTCAAACCAAAGAGCTCCCCTAGTCTGAGCTCAGATTCCATCTGGATAACAAATTAACCAAACGCATTAACAGTTAGGATATAGGTTTAACAATGCTTACCGTTGACACTATTTCATCTTAAATCCATTTCTCACAAAGAAATTCCAATTGGAGAATTTTTTTTTTTTTGTCACTCCCTTCAACAACAAGCCAATTTGTCATTTTCCTACGAGCCAGTGATCCAAAATTTTGTCCCCAAAAAATCATTTTTACTTCTTCAATCATTTAAATGCAGTGTGATCACTAATAATTATAAGGGTCAAAACAAGTAAACATAACCTCTGTCAACTGAGTTTAATGAAAACAAATGAGGAGAAATACTAAACGAAGTTCACTGCCATTTCTAGGTAAAACCTAGTACAAAGAAATCATACTAAAAAGAAAATAACAGATGAAACTAAAAGCTGCAAAGTCACAGAAAATCATTATACATGTAATAACACCTCAGGTCTGCACATTCAATACATATATGAAATAATATCAGGAGCACCTAGCTCGCAATCGGCGACATGAAAAATTCTCAAGTAGACTTTTCAAGCAACTATGGATTCCATACACAAGGGTCATTTGGAGATCATGGCATCAATAATGAGTACGGTATCTATAAAGATCGCTGGAAGAAACTAAGAAAACAATGATCTGGATAGAAGGAAAGCTTTGATAAAATATGATACGATGTAAAGCTCATAGTTGATATATTTGAAAGTGGTAACGCCAAGGGCTGCAAAATTTTGCGAATAACAAGATTATGTGTTTGTGCGAGAGATGTTCTGAGAGAAAATGCCAAAACAACAACAAAAACAGTATGGATGTATTCACCAATTGATGGGCTATGAGCGGGGAGGACCAGAGACGGTCCAAACCTTTGACAATATATGTACGCAGTGGCAGATCTTAGAAAGTGATGAAATAACAGGCCCTTATGCCTGAATTAAGGGAAGGGAAGTTACACCGTTGAATCATACCCTCAAATCGAATACGGAAGGCATCAAAAAGGCCAGGCCTGGAGACCCATTTCAATTTTGTGCTCAATACCTTGCTTCGTTTGTACAAAATCCATGAGCATAAGTAATGCACAAGGAAAAAAATGCCAAAAGCATCCAAAAAATATGAGATGGGTTACAAGAAAGGCATCCAATTTGTCATTTTCCTACGAGCCAGTGATCCAAAATTTTGTCCCCAAAAAATCATTTTTACTTCTTCAATCATTTAAATGCAGTGTGATCACTAATAATTATAAGGGTCGAAACAAGTAAACATAACCTCTGTCAACTGAGTTTAATGAAAACAAATGAGGAGAAATACTAAACGAAGTTCACTGCCATTTCTAGGTAAAACCTAGTACAAAGAAATCATACTAAAAAGAAAATAACAGATGAAACTAAAAGCTGCAAAGTCACTGAAAATCATTATCCATGTAATAACACCTCAGGTCTGCACATTCAATACATATATGAAATAATATCAGGAGCACCTAGCTCGCAATCGGCGACATGAAAAATTCTCAAGTAGACTTTTCAAGCAACTATGGATTCCATACACAAGGGTCATTTGGAGATCATGGTTTCAATAATGAGTACGGTATCTATAAAGATCGCTGGAAGAAACTAAGAAAACAATGATCCGGATAGAAGGAAAGCTTTGATAAAATATGATACGATGTAAACTCATAGTTGATAACAAGATTATGTGTTTGTGCGAGAGATGTTCTGAGAGAAAATGCCAAAACAACAACAAAAACAGTATGGATGTATTCACCAATTGATGGGCTATGAGCGGGGAGGACCAGAGACGGTCCAAACCTTTGACAATATATGTACGCAGTGGCAGATCTTAGAAAGTGATGAAATAACAGGCCCTTATGCCTGAATTAAGGGAAGGGACGTTGCACCGTTGAATCATACCCTCAAATCAAATACGGAAGGCATAAAAAAGGCCAGGCCTGGAGACCCATTTCAATTTTGTGCTCAATACCTTGCTTCCTTTGTACAAAATCCATAAGCATAAGTAATGCACAAGGAAAAAAATGCCAAAAGCTTCCAAAAAATATGAGATGGGTTACAAGAAAGGCATCCAATTTTTCAAGAGGAGCTGATCAAAAGCAACTAAAGGGAGCGAGTGATGAGAAAACTTACCCGGAATCGATGAAGTGGTCAATTTTGATCTGCAAGATAAAAAGGAAAAGAAAATCTAGACAACTCAAAAAATAAAAGTAGGTGGAAAATGGAAGTAGAAAAAATAAGTAAAGAGTACTAATATAGACTAATGTACTAATTGAGCACGAATTCTCAGTTAGCGATACTATATACACAACTTTAAAACACAACTCCGGACAACTGGATTCGAAAGCGTCGGATAGACATGGGCCTGCATCCATCCAAAGATCATATAGTTCCCTGCAAAGACAAACTCTCAACCTCTTCTGGGACAAGGATCCGAAAAATTTATGGTGCTTCAAGTTTGTTGTAGCCTTTTACCATCCTTGTAAATGAAGGTATGGCTTCCTTAGTCTTGTATCTTGTTTGTGCCTTCAATAAAAATTTGGATTAGCAACAAAAAAAAAAAAAATCCTATTTTTTCATTCACCAGATCACAGAAATTGGGGGTTGTTCCCACCTGGTTTCTACGGCATGGTGAATCTGTCAATCACATCGTCAAGATTATGGCTCTGGAATTTATGTTCTCAGTTTACTTTGAACATAGAAGTAGACAAAACAAGTCACAGATCACTTAGTTTATACTGCATTCTATCCAGAGAGAAACACACACACACAAACAGAGAGAGAGAGAGAGAGAGTCTCACAAGATGATGCAGAGAGAGTCTCAATTTCTTCTACAGTCTCACAAGCAGAATCTGATGAAGCTGACACAGAGTAAAGGAAAACGATAGACGTGTGTAAGTGAGTAGGAGAGTGACGAGAGAACATTCTTCCTCGGAATCTAGAGAGAGAGTTGACTAGGAATTGACGATCAAAGTGACATTGCCCTGTTTAAAAAAAGAAAATGAATGATTGGACGTCTATTTATGGCTTTCTTGGCGTCTTCTTGGGAACATGTATAATGATGGAAATGGTATATTATTGAAGAGAAAAAAAAATTATCTTCTTCACGGATGCGGCGGGATTGACACCACTTATTGTGGGGCTCTTTATGCAATTACAGGAATAATTTGAATTGTTCATCTTCTAGGATCTACTAAATAATGTAGTTACGAAAGAAATCAGTTAGATTAGACATCGATAAGTATGCCAAATGTTGAATTTTTAATTTAAAAAATGGACGGTCTGGATTCTGTCAGTAATTTTTACAAACCCTTGAAAATGAACAGTTTAAATTATTATAATGTATACTCGGTGAGACCCACAAAAGCCGGTGGCGCAAACCCACCACAGTCTGGAAGAGGTCGTTTTGAATAGTACTATCCTTTGGGAAAGAGTGAAGTTGCTTGTTTGTATTTCAATTCTTAGTTACTAGTAAAATTTATTCCGTAAACTTGACGAGCCTAGACATGATAGAATACGTAGGGGTGTTTGGGCGAGATTCTCGAGCTTTGAATTCTAAATTTTGTGTTCATAGAATACGATTAATCCAGAGGTACCGATAGACGTTGGGAACCCCGTGTGAATCCCAAACAGTCAATTCAAACCGTTCATCCATCTCAAAACGAAATTGGGTGATTTTGGATCGAGCTCTTAGGGCCGTCTAATTGCATCGATTCTCGCGCGGGTCCACTCAGAATTTGATTTTGAGATGGATGAACGGTTTGAGTTGGCATCCACAAAGGGGTCCCGATGCCGTTCGGTACTCGGTCGGTACCAATACCAATAGTACATAGCATATTGAAGTGTTTGTCGTAGTTTTTAAAATGTATTTAGCCAAAAAGGCATTCTAAAAACTGAAGCAGGAGGTACTGTGCAGCCCCGTGCTGCGCAGCGTGCTATGCGGGCCCATTTCAGCGCTGAGCCGGTACCGTTTCGACGATCAGAGACATCCACCACGTGGAGCTCGTTGATTATTATAATTGAACCAAAAATTAACTCAATCGGATATCGTTAAATGTCTCATCAGAACACAAATAAGTCGAAAAAAATGGTACCACATAGATGAAAACCATTAAAACCATTTTTTTCAACTTATTTGTGTTCCGATGAGGCACTTAACGATATTCGATCGAGTTGATTTTCGGAACAGTAATACTACTCAACGAGCTCTACACGGTGGACATCTCTGATCGTCGAAACGGTGCTAGTTTGGCACCGAAATGGCTCGCACAACACGCTGCGCAGCACCTCCACTGGTTAGTCTAAAAACAGGGTCACAATCTGAAAAGTAGGTCCAGGGTTTTTATTCTCTCCGTCCCGAATTACTTATTCATTTACGTATATGCGTGTCATTTTTCAATTGCTTATATCTTTCAATCTATAATATTTTTTACAATTTTGAAATTTTTTGAGGTGTTATGAGAAGTGAAAGTGGACAAAAAATTTGGGACAGAGGGAGCAATTCTCATTCTGAATGCTCGAGTTTTACTTACTATTTTGCCCTTCACCTTTTAAATAAAATTCATAACTACCAAGGCATCATATATACGTATAACATATTTACACTACTTAGATACATAGTCATTTATATGTTATATGTGTACTTAAATGTTTCCATTTTGTTACATGGACTTATATATGTATTGAGCAACATATTCATTTATATATTCACTTCTATACGTATTGTATTATACTTGTATTAAAGATTGTCCATAATTGATAGAAGCTTAAAGATGACCATTTAAGATCCCCAACCTATCTTTTTATTTTTTTTAAGTCCATGTTCGTGCTACTTGGATGCTTACACATGTTGTTTGTATTTCAGGGGTTCAAGACCAATTGTAGTGGAATTCGAGCTAAACGACCGAGTTGGTGGGAACATGTGAGAGTGAGCAAGGAGTGATGAGTGAGGCTAGAAGGCAAAAAAAAGAATTACTGTAATCTAACCGTTGCACCTCAAACCCAACCGGACAAGCCAAGATTCAAGCTCTCTATTTTATTTTCTAAGCCATGTGTCTAGTCCATCCTACTAGACGAGATTAGATCCAACTGGACAAGCTAAAATTCAAGCTCTTTCTATCCAATGTGTCCAGTCCATCCAATTAGATGGACTGCACCATCCAATTGGACTTATCCAGCTGACTTCAACCACTTTTGCTGACTTTTTGAAGTCTGGGGAACCAATTCCAGATTTTATGGATATATAAATGCCTTGTGGGGTCATTTTCACACCTTGCCAAGGAACTACTTAGAGTTGCTTCAAGGCTAAGCAAAGGAGAAAAAGAAGGAGAAAGCAATGGAAGAACAAGAAAAGGAAAAGAAGGAGAAAGCAATGAAGAACAAGAAAAGGAGGGGAATACAAGCAAGGATGAGTTCTTACCCAAAGAACTTGAAGTCACCCCTTTTCACGTCCGGCTAAACTTCGGTTCTAGGGTTAAATGAAAGTATCTTTCCAAGTGGCATCATGAGTTTTGTATGGGTTTATGAATGCTCTTTTGAATTTTGGTTGTATGAATTTAAGGATGCTTTCATTTACTGAATGGTTTGAATATTTTCTATTTCATGTTATCAATTGTGTTTCTATTTACACTCGTGCTCCCGCACGCGCACTATGTGACTTAGCATAGTATTAGTACTAACGTAATGCTCTTTTCAAGCCATTTCACTTCCAACTGCAAAATAACTGCAGAAAAATCTACTCCCTGTATCACTCTCTAGATAACATGCTGCTAGTTTTGGGATTCATTAGCACAACTTTCTCATCATGGTCAAATATCAAGTCCCAATCATCACGCCACAGTACCACACACATTGCATTTACATAGAACAGACCGATAATTAAAAACTAGATACACATGATACTAAAGTTTCTAACCCATGCCGAAATTTCTAACTCAAACGCGCTCCATACTTGAGCTTATCTTCAAGCGAGGACAGATCGAGAGCCCTTCTAATGCTCGACTTGTCCCTCTTGATATGCATCAACTTATCGTACACGCACCACGGAAAACTAATGAAATGCTCCCGTTTCATTCCCACATTGTAGCAACCCCAATAGCTATGATGATACGTAACATAGTACCAAGCCGAGGCTTTGGCGTATAGATCAGCGTTTTTATCACTTTTGAACCACGTCCTAGCTTCTTTCCTCAAGGACTTAACAGCCAATCCAACGTCTTCTGCATCTTTTCTCCGGTCGAAAGATTTTGACATTTTCATGATACTACCGCTAAGTATTTCAGCTTCAGTTTTGATCCCATAGTAATCCATCAAGTTTCCCAGTTTGTAATCGTATTCAGTTTTGAAATCAAAAGCTTCCTCCAAGTAATCCTCGAAACCATCCACTTCCATATCAAGGTCATACGACTTCCATGCCACTTCCCTGGTGAAGGATTTGATGGAGTGTGGTGCAATGTCTTTCACTGCTCTGAAAAGTTTCCCAATCACACGCTCTGATGTATACGAAGTTTTGTCTGGCTTTTCCATGAAATCTGGATAGTCTTGGACACGTAGTTCTCGCGGTATCTCGGCTGGGACTCCTGTCTTTGGGAAGTCAACTGCAATTGAGAATAGCTTCGCGAGCTTTAAACAAGGATCGCTCATTGCTTTTCGAGGTTCCCTATCAGCAAAAACTGTATGAGCATTCGCGATGATTCCCAAACTGTCATTCACTATGTAGTTGGCAAAATACTCTTCAACTTCCTGCAGTGCAAATGAAAGTAACAATTTAAATGGTTGGATAAAACAAGGAAACAGTTATTGTGATTGGGAAGGAAGTGAACAGTTACCAGCACATAACATGAGTTACTTGAATTCACCGGAAACATGGTTTATGCAGAGCTCGCTAGTTTTAGCATATTGTTGATTTGACTTATTTATTCCCTGTAATTTTTTTTGGTGTCAGTGATTTAGTTTTAAGACGATTTCGCGTATCATATAGCCATAAAAGATTTTCCTAAGTTATACTAATTAAAGTTTGAAGTTCTAATTCCAAGCGCATAGGTTTCAGAAATTTCTCTGTAACTAGAGCAGCAGACTCCAAAATCCCTTCTAAACATTTTATGACTCCTTACCTCGAGGATGCAAGATTATGTTTAACCACATTTATGAACACTCACGATACCTAAGGCGCCACAATCCTAACAGCAGTCACATATCTTCCTCCAGCCAGAGAAAAAAAGCAGGAAAATGAAGGCTAGAACAGAGAAAAGTTCGTCGCAGTAAAAATTACTTATCGTAATTATGTACTCCATGTCTCCATATCATGTATAATAAACAACTCAAATATGTTACAAATACAGAACCATTAACAATTACTAGTGAGGGGCCCGCGGGATGACAACTGGCCCATGACTAACGCCCTTCAGTAAAAATTAAGAGAGAACATTTAAAAAGTTCATGTCAAAAAGTCCCTAAAAAGTTGGGCCGGAGAGGCCCTAACAATACTGCCTTTATACTTAATTTGGTATTATCAAAGTAATGGAGTCCACACAAAACAAAGTAGGGCGAAACTAAGGCGGTATCTCAAATTGACAACCAAACTCACCTTTCCTTCATCATATAAACATATCAATGATAAAAAAAACATACATAAAAGAAAGCAATAAAAGGATAACAAACAAAAATATCTTTAGACTTCACTATGAGAGAATTGGCTACGTTGCACATCCAATTCAAATCTCAGAATTGGAGGAAAACACGCATTTTGGTTCAACCTAAGGTCAAAAACACAAATTGAGATCATATATGGGATAAACATTTCATGTCATTGCAGTTTGTTTCATTTTTATAAGAAATAATGAACCACCTTCATGAATATAAAGCACAAAGAGCACAAACGACTTTCACATCGGACAAAAATATGAAAAGTCAAGGCCGAAAACGTGAATAGTTAACTTCCACTCACTCTTTAAATAGGAGAAATTAGAAACCATTACAAAACATTTTATACGACCTCTCATCCAAAAATCTGGATTACATTAATCACCAGATAAGCTGGGTCAAGAACAATTTTGAAAAAAAATTCTCAAGAACTGATGTAAGATAGCAAGATTGGAGCATATCAGTTTCCATGCATCTTTATTTATCATTTTTTTGCAAGATAGCATACTTGCCATTTGCCACAATACAGGCTGGCATGCTTGATTGCAAGATAAAAGAAAGGGTTGGGCGGATTGGGCCCATATATCCCCCTTCTCAATGCGGTATTAGATGCTATTTTCATCTATAATTCCCCATCAAATACAGCTCTACTAATTCCAGTATTCATGTAATCTCATCTATAATTCCATGAACTCCACTTTTCCCTCTATCCTCATTAAGTCATTCTTAATCCCATCTTTTTAATTATTCTTAAAAATAATTCGACAAAAACATTCCTGTGAGTTTCTAATGAGGCATCTATTCCAAAGAAAATCGAAAAATGTTTCTATCTATTTTCACATTATATTGGGAAAACTAAAGTATTAATTTTTTTTAGGAATAAAAAACCACGGCCTTAAACACGTCAAAATTAAAAGGAATGAAAATGTCCTATATCAGAGTATATGTCTGCATCTACATGTATAGGTAGTAATTGATATAGAAAAAGATAAAAAATTCATAGGAAACAAAGGCTAATACAATTTTTTATTCTCTCCATTTTCCAAACCATTTAGAAATTTCCTATAGTATATCACATGCACATTTAATAAAACGTGTTACTCCAAAAATATTTATTAAACAAACAAAGATACATTATTGAGGTATTTTTTATTGGCAAGAAAAGAGAATATAAAAGGAAATAATATAATTAAGGCTCTTAACACGTGCAGACGTAAAGGTAATACCCTCTCAACCACTGCAAACGATCAACTATTAAGGGTAATAATGTAATTTTACCGTGGAAAAAAATGTGAACAGTAACACCTCACTCGCTCTTTATATATAGTAGATAGATATCCATGCCATGAGTGAGTTGCGTACGCTAAATCCACGGAAAAAGAAAATTGCATGTCTGGATGAAAGTACATCTGAGAAGTGTGTCAACAAATGGTACTGTGCATCCTTTGATTGTTTGTGTTTCTTTACTGAATTATCTTTACAAACACAGTACACCACATGAATATGTGACAAGTAATACCTCCATTGAAACATCGTGATCCAACAGCATACTTGGTGCAGGGGTGTAGTCCATAGGTGGGATTTGCTTTGGTGGAATCAGATCCTCGTCCCAACAAACAAAATAAATGTCCCCATCTAAATCGCTCCCTGAACATTCATTGGGATGGGGTCTGCAATTCAATCAACTATATTTAGGCACAATTGACAAGGAAGAAATCTATTACAAATTAAACAGATAATTGGGCAAAATATAAAGCAAAAAAGAAGTCAATGATGCATGAGGCGAAATGCGAAGTGCATTTGAAAGAAAGAGCAGACAACAATGACATGCTAGACATCCAGCCACATTGCCTCGACGTAGAAAGTTCTTGGCTCTATGTAAAAAAAAAAATATATTTGGGTTTCATTCTGAAGCCTTACATTCCTTCCTAGTTAAAATGCTTTTAAGGCATGAGCCAGCAGCAAACCTAACTACTACTATTCCGGATGGGCCAGCATAAACTGGTTTTAGGATATATTACATTTGTTATATAAGAGATCTAACATTTGTATATGGACTAATGAAATGGTATAAGTAGTACAACACCATGGGATATGTGGCCGACAAGTGAAAGTGTTGTCGCAAATTCACAAGCAAACATATTTGGCAATTCAAGGTAAGCTAAAGACCCCAAAACTATACATGAAATGCTCTGAGGCACATTGCCAACAACAATTTTATCATATTTTCTTCATTAACAAGGCACACTGAAAATCGAATATAGTGTCCCAGAGTCCATGGACACATAAACAACATAGACAACAACATACACCCAGAACCCGTACACAAGTGCATGCAACTTAGGTTCTAATTATAAGGGCATGAATGAAGACCAATTACGGAGTAAAATGGATCATCAGACTATTCCGTGAGCAAAAAGTTTGTACACTGTATGTAAGAAACACAAACAAGAAGTAAAAAATTGCGCCTATTGAAAAAAAAAAAAAAAAAGCTACAATACTACCTAACTAAAAATCTAGTCGAAGTTTTTGGAAACATATATCTTTGAACCTACAGAATATCAATCTTGAACAATCTAAAGCAAGAAATTGTAGTTCAGAAACTCAGTTTTAACAGATTCTACGATGAGATCAGAAGTTTACCTCATTCCTTTCTGTGGGAAAACAACACAATCCACCATATGACACAAAGCTGGCACATTAACAGCCCTTAGGACACGAATGTCACCCGGGTGCAAGCAAGGGTTTTTAGCAACAAAAACCTTCCCCAAAGCAACACGATGACCTTGGTCTGAGTCAATGCCATTGGGCATGCGACGGGAAGTATCATGAGAACGAACATGTCCAGCCCTAGAAATTTGCACAAATACTTGCCCGTATTCCAATGTTTTGGTTTCATCTAGACACCCCATCATTGATCTTCCTTCTGGAACATAGACCCTTGTTTTAGTCCTTATTTCAAGCAACTTTGTTGCCCTAAATGTTTGCAGCATCATTGAGAGGAATGGTTCAGCATCAGGCTTATAGCCACACAACAACATTTCTTTGAGCATATTAGTATTCTCTCCTGGGGCCATCAACTCCAATGCCTCTTGTGCCCTTAACGGATCTGTTAAGATGGTATCCAGTTGCTCAACTGCTTCCTTTTGCTTTGTTTCAAAGACGTTATCCATAACCCCAAGAGTAGACAAAAGCGTGATCAATTGGCGATTTAAGTAACATGGCTGATATTTGCTCCAGGCCAAAACATCTAATGTTGTGTTTTCCGATTCATATTTGAACATACTCGCTCTTAAGGATATCTTCATGGTGGATTCTGGGTCCACCGCCACAACTCCTTTGTACCCGCCGTACCGAATCTGAAAAGCAGATGGAATTGAATTTTTAATGCCACATTTCTCGGCCACCCTATGAGCAAAGTCATCGGAAAGTTTTCCAATTCCATCAGAGAAAACATATTCGATATCATTCCTCTCAATCTTTACATCCGGAATAATTTCCCTTTCATGCCTACCAACACTCAAAGTTTCCCTAGAGGAACTGAAAGATTGACCAAGCCTGGCTGCATATCTAGCCACATTTCTAATCCGACGAAAATCACCCATCCAACTTCTTATATCAGCAGCAGTAAGCCCAGCTCTTGATGCAAACATCCATGCGGAGTTTTCACGTAACTGACTTGACGAAAAGGCAAGAAAATCAAACTTCTTATCTCCAATCACAATGCCATCTCGAAGAGTCGACAATATCCTCCTATAAATGCCAGTTCTTCTTTCCTCACTCGAAAAAGCTACTCGTGGTAATAAATCTGTAGAAAACAATTTACCTAATTCCTCATCAACAAAAGAAACCCGGAGAAAATTATCAATATCCTCAGGGTAATTGCGTAATACTCGATTAGACATATTAACCTCTGGTCCGCAGAAATACACTTTGCATGGGGTTATTTGAACCCTATGTACATACACCAACCCATCATCCAAAGTAATAGCAGGTGTTTTGGGAAGTTTGAGGTATTTTTTGTATTGTTCACCAAGCCACCTAACGGGGTCATAACAACATTCCCTCAAATAATATAGCTTCTCTAAGGCATCTTCTATCCATGCGATGTGTATTTTTCGGGGATCAACCAACCTAAAGAAGTTGATGTCAAGTGTGGGCCCGGAAAGACACCCTTGCTGAACCAATATGCAGATCTTGAACAATATTCTATATGGCAGTTCCAATCCATGAGCTGGACCCACAATGGGCACTAGATCCAAATTGCGAGAAAAGGAGGAACCGCGCACCCTAATGAATGGCCCCTCACTTTCCTTAAAATAAGGAAAATATTCATTGAAGTTCAGAAGTTCAACACCATATGAAATCTCTAGATACAAAGCAGATGATTGGCCAATGGAATTTCCTGGGGTAAAATCAGTTGCTCTAACCCAATTTTCTTCAGGAGTTTCCGTAAAATAGCTGAGACAAGATTCTGCACATTTCTTGTAGATCCGAGGAGCACCAAGCAGCTAGCATACAAAAATGCAAAAAATAAGCATTATAGGAATTTATGAGAAACAAAACAAGTCGAATTGTGCAACAGTGATCATATATACAGTAATTTTCCCATGAAGATCATGGAATAAAAGGCATCGATAAAAGCAATACCAAACAAAGAACCAAAACCAGAGCAAACTTTCCACAAGGAAGCTAAGTTTATTGCTTATTCTTTTTCTCCGTTGTATGTGCACAAAATTCAGTTGGCATAATTGGATTATACGAAAAAAATTAGAAACAAGTGCATCATCAAGGAGCCAATTGACTCCCCAAATCTACAAGATATGCATATGCCAGGTTCCTATTAATGTGGCAACTGACTAGTTCCTAAACTATTTACAAACATGGGGTTTACTTCATTCAACAATCATACAAATTTATTGAGAGTCCCTGCTAAGGTAAAAGGAAAAAAAACCCATTTATATTTCACTTTCTGATTGGTATGATAGGTATTTTTAAGGGGAGTCAAACTTGTCTAGGTCGGGGGCATATGACCTAAGCTATTGGAGTGCCATCTAGGGAACAAAACCCACATTTAATATATCTAAAAGTATTTTGATAAGACATGAATGAAATTCAAATTGTACTATACTCAGAATACCAATTTCCATAACTATAGTATAAGGGCTTAGACCAGATTATACAAACATAAGTAGGATTGGTTCATTTCGCTCATTTTATGTTCTGATTTTATGGGCCCTCTAAGTTTAATATAATAAGCTAAACAAATATATGCTATCACCAAATAAAATGCAACTTGTTTTCAATATGATAAATGGAACTCAAGTCCATTTAGGGAGTGATTTCCACACGCAACTTAAGCTTCTCAAACTCTTTTTTTTTTTTTTTTTTTTTCCTTTTTTTGTGTCTGAGCCTATCACCAAGAGAAAGCGAGAGGCTAAAAGTGGAGGGCTAATATGTGTTCAAAAGCATGTCATTACTAAACCTGAATTAGCAGAAACTTTGATGTTTGACCACGTGGACGATGTAGCTCTATCTGCCAAATGTTCTCATAAAATAGCTCAAGCCTGTAGTCAACGAAAAGGTAGGACAGGAAGAAGTACAGTTTTTTTAGTCCCAACCCAAATTTTACAGAGATATCTTCCCTTTCCCAGAGCACTGAAAACTTCTCTTTTGAGATCTGACATCCCAGATATAGATTTACACTTTCCATGTCATGAACGTATATCTTTGGGTTTTGTACTAAATCAAAGTCCTTCGCGTAAGCCTTCAAATAAGAAGATCCATAATACAACCTTTGCGCAGCCAAGGAGATAATCTGATCAGCATATCTGGCACTTTCGAATTGAACAATGGCATACACTCTTGACCCTGATTTTTGGGGCTTCCTAACCTCTAAAGCATTAACTGTTCCCCTGCCTGTGTAACCCTCTAAGAATTCCTTAACTGTGTCCCCAGTCACAAGGTGAGGAAACCCAGACAACTGAATTGTCTTGCCCATCAAGTCCAGGTGACTTTATCTGCAGTACCATCATTACAATAGATAATCAACTATTGAAAACAAAGAAACGAAAAGAAAATTACAGGAAGTGAATGCCACTAGAGTGCATAGAACACAAGAATTATCACATATTTGTCAATGTTCTCAATCATCATGTTCTTATGATGATTTTGTTAAATAACAATTAGTCTCACAAGACTAAAGTGTTGTGAAACCCTGATGAACACTTGGGGGGAAAAGGCTCCTGGAGCCTATGGGAGCCAATCAGGAAAGTGCAAGGGCAAGCCTGATGGAAATAGAACTCGCATCTTTCAAAACAAATCCAAACTGATAAATAATTCCCCTTGTGTAACAAACATATTCAAAAGAAAATAATTAGCAATATATCTTAGCCTTGTAACTTTTGTTTCTAGCACCTGAACTTAGAAAAGGAAGTATTGTCAATTATCATAAACATATTAGTATTATGGAAACTGATTATTCATGTAAATATGCATTTTCCCTTGAGTTTTTATATTCTCTCATTCCTTGGAATTGCTATATTAGCATTGAAAACTCATCTTCAAGAAGGATGGAAGTGTTGTCTTTTGTTGTGGAGTATAGTGATGGAATAAACTTCAAGTGAATGCAAGGTTTCCTAACTACTACCGCTGCCACAAGATATTTAAGCAAACGGCTTTTGGATTGTTACAACCTTTTTCTTCATTTATTTCCTGTATTCTACAATTGTCTTTATCAGCTTATTTTATACTTGTGCCAAACGTAGGCACAATAGTGTTTCTCAGGCCCCTTACTTTAATGAAGCTAGAAAAGGGTTGTTTGATTGTAGTATATCTAATGTATTTCTATCTGAGGGATTTTATTATGTTTATATTAGTAAAATAAGAAGCTTCGTTATTCAAGTAAATAGCATAAACCGCTCACCCAACCATAAGATGGTGAGATTGTTTCCTGTGTTGTGTCTTTTACAAGTAACAACTCTTCACCAGTTAATCTTGTTAGATATCATCAATTATCAAGCTTTAACATATTAGGAAATAGGTCGGACGGTGGATTTAAGGCTCCCCAGCATTGCCCTGATGTTCAACCTTATCTTGCACACAGAGAAGCAACCATCAAAGCATAGAGAACAGGACCATAAAATAACGAACAAATGTAAAAGGCGAGACTCGAACCAAAGAGCTCCCCTAACAGTTAGGAAATAGGTTTAACAGTGCTCACATCTTAAATCCATTTCTCAAAAAGAAATTTCTATTGGAGCATTTTTTTTAGTCAACTCCCTACAACAATGCTCCAATTTGTCATTTTCCTACGAGCCAGTGATTCAAAATTTTGTCCTTGACAAATCATTTGTACTTCTTCAACCACTTAAATGCAGTGTGATTACTAACAATTATATGGGTCATAACAAGTAAACATAACCTCTGTCGACTGAGTTTAATGAAAACAAATGAGGAGAAATACTAAACCAAGTTCACTGCTGTTTCTTAGTAAAAGGAAATCATACTACAAATAAAATAACAGATGAAACTAAAAGTTGAAAAGTAAAAGAAAATCATTATACATGTAATAACATCTCAGTTCTTCACATCCAATATATACATGAAAACAATAACATCAGGAACACCTAGCATCCAATATATACATGAAAACAATAACATCAGGAACACCTAGCTCGCAATCGGCAACATGAAAAATTCTCAAGTAGACTTTTCAAGCAACGATGGATTCCATACACAAGGGTCGTTTGGAGATCATAGCATCAATAATGAGTATGGTATCTATTACGATCACTGGAAGAAACTAAGAAAACAATGATCCAGATAGAAGGGAAAGCTTTGATAAAATATGATACAATGTAAGGCTCATAGTTGATATATTTGAAAGTGGTAATGCCAAGGGCTGCCAAAATTCGCGAGTAACAAGATTATGTGTTTGTACCAGAGATGTTCCGAGAGAAAATGCCAAAACACCAACAACAACAAAAACAGTACGCATGTAATCCCCAATCGATGGGCTATGGGCGGGGAGGACCGGATCACCGGAGACAGTCCAAACCTGACAATACATGTACGCAGTGCCAGATCTTAGAAAGTTTTACCACTGAAATAGCGGGCCCCAATACCTAAATCAAGGGAAGGGACGTTACAACTTAGAATTATGGCCCCAAATCGAATCCGGAAGGCTTCAAAAAGGCGAGGCCTAGAGACCCGTTTCTATTTTTGTGCTCAATACCTTGCTTCCTTCGTACAAAATCCATGAGCATAAGTAATGCAAAAGGAAAAAAAAAATGCCAAAAGCATCCAAAAAATATGTGATGGGTTACAAGAAAGGCATCCAATTTGTCAAAAGGAGCTGATCAAAAGCAACTAAAGGGAGCGAGTGATGAGAAAACTAACCCGGAATCGATGAAGTGGTCAATTTCATCAGCAAGATAAGAAGGACAAGAAAATCTAGATAACTCGAAAAAAAAAAAAAAAAAAAAAGTAGGTGGAAAATGGAAGTAGAAAAAATAAGTAAAGAGTACTAATATAGACTAATGTATTAATTGAGCACGGATTCTAAGTTAGCGATATTACATACACAACTCCCGAACTCCGGCCATCTGGGTCTGAAAGCGTTGGATAGACATGGGCCTGCATCCATCCAAAGATCATATAGTTCC
This sequence comes from Vaccinium myrtillus, assembly GCA_016920895.1. Classification (NCBI taxonomy): domain Eukaryota; kingdom Viridiplantae; phylum Streptophyta; class Magnoliopsida; order Ericales; family Ericaceae; genus Vaccinium; species Vaccinium myrtillus. Next base: position 5,399,251 of record CM029281.1, on the reverse strand, counting down.
CTACCAGGCTACCAACACAAACTCTCAACCTTTCGACGGTATTGTTAAAAGATCATCAATTCCTAATGAAATGGATGTAGCAGTGGCTTGCTGGAAACCCAGAGTCTTTACTTGATCTAAAATGTGTGATGTATATGCCATTCCGAAGTGATCTATTAATCGACTAATAAGTTGTTTCATGGCAGTTCCGTCTATCACCTTATTGGGAAAGACCAGATTGGCCCCTTTTGCCATAAGTACCTCTGTATTCCGCTGAGTAGGATTTGACAATGGGTTTGAGTCAGTGATTGAAAAACTTCCTTTTCTCGATCTTAATTCGCGTAGAAATTGTGGAACTAGGATCCTAGTTGAACCGGAGAGACCCGAATTCCACCGGGTCTCATAGAATCTGAGGTCCCATCTCATCTGATTAGGTACTATATGAACCGCACCGGCAAAACCCTTGTATGGCTTCCTCGATTTCTCGATAAAGAGAAAGATGACCAACAGTGGTTCGAATATATATAGAAAGAATTTCTTTTTTTCTATTTCTTACTATTTGATACTGCCCATAAATCTCATAATAAGTACCCAACGATTCATAGTGAACCTCGAGGGGAGCTTCTCTTAAAGAAATAACGCGTTGATCTAGTCGCCACCGGAGCCACAGCGGACTATCTAAATTGATTTGTTTCTGTCGATAAGCTCCAATTGCATCATAGGAAGTACAAAAAAGAGGTTCTTTTTCTTTTGTATACTTATTAGGGTTATTATGGTCAATTCTTTCATTTTGATAGTTTCTATCATTATATGGATTATATCTATTTACACAAATAACGAACGATATATACCTACCCGTTCGTTAATATATAAAGTCCCATAAGCATATCTTGAGTTGGTACGACAACGGGATCTCCCATAGCGGGAGACAAAAGATTCATATGAGAAAACATAAGTAAACGGGCCTCTGCTTGAGCCTCCAAAGATAAAGGTACATGAACAGCCATTTGATCTCCATCAAAGTCTGCATTGAATCCCTTACAAACTAATGGATGTAAGCAAATAGCGCGTCCTTCCACTAAAATGGGCTGGAATGCCTGTATGCCCAATTTATGCAAAATGGGCGCTCTATCCAACAAAACAGATCTCAAAAATATTTCTCAAAATATTCTTCTCTATTCAACAAAACAGGATGCCCTCCATAACTTTTTTTTACCATATGTGATAGTGTTTCCACCCATTTTCTTAATTTGGCTTTTGCAATTTTGTATTTGAAAGCAGCTTATTTGTAATTAGAAAAATCACGCATTACAAATGTCTGGAAAAGCTCTGGAAAAGTGCTATTTCGCGGGGCAATCCACATCGATGTAATGAAAGCGAAGGACCCACGACAATGACGGAACGCCCCGAATAATCGACCCGTTTGCCAAGCAGAGTCTCACGAAATCTTCCCTCTTTGCCTTGAATGAAATCTGAAAACGACTTGTAAACTTTATTATGACCATCCCTGATTGGTTGTCCGCGGATTCCATTATCAAGAAGTGTATCCACGGCTGCTTGTACCAATTGCTCCTGGCACCTTACGATCTCTACTGGCACAAATGGTGGAGTGAGTAAGAGAACCGTAAGATGAGTTATGACACAAATGGACTTTTTAATAGATCCGTAAGATGGTTGTTACGAAAGAGAACTCTTCTATAGAGTTCATTAATATCCGAGCTCATTAGCTTACCCCCATCTAGTTGAATCATCGGTCTTAACTCGGGAGGAAGAACTGGTAATAGACACAAAACCATCCATTCTGGTTCTATATTTGTTTGAATTAAATGCTTAGCTAATTGCATGCGTCTAACCAAAAAAGCCTTTCTTCTTCCAATTTTTTGATCTTTCGATTTTTTCCCTGTGGGCCCTTCTTCCTCTAATTCTTTCCATTCTACCAATGAATAATCTAGAATACTTCGTAAATCTAGATCGGCTAGTTGTTCGCGAATCGCACCTGCTCCAGTAAAGATCTCTCGAGTTCGAAAGAAGCCCTCTCTAGGTAGTCTTCTAAATCGCGTAAAAAAAAGTGGGATGCTGGCTTTACAGGATTCGATTTCATATTCGAATGTACCTCGTAATCGTAAGAAAGTAGGTTTTTTAGCTACGGGCCTAGCAAAAGAAAAATTGGGATAGGGCCCTATAGGATCTCCCCCCTTCAAAATCGGACATGAAAGTTTCCTTTCATCCGGCTCAAGTAGCATAAGATAAATAGGGTTTATGAATACTCTTTTGAATTTTGGTTGTATGAATTTAAGGGTGCTTTTTTTTTTTGGTTAATGGCCTGGACACCCCCTATAAGTATACGTTTTCCCCAAACACCCCCCTGCAAGCAAAAAATCTACTACGACACCCCTTCTAAGTAGCAAAATTCTCCCATCCCTACCTTCTGTTAGGCCTTAACCCCCTACCGTTAAATTTTGGCCAAAAATATGACATGATCTACCGAATATACCCCACCCATGTTCCCTCTCCTTTTCCCCCATTCTCCCCCTTTTCAATCTACATTATAAAAAAACGTGAAATCGAGCAGATGAACTCCGGTGGTGAAATTGAGGATTGCGATTGTAAAATCCAGTTTTGAACTGTCGGTGGGTAGCGGCGGAGCGAACTCTAGGTCTCGGCAGACTTGTACGGAGGTACTCTCGAAGGTTTAACCCGAAGAGACGACGACTGGGTCGAACATCAGGAGCCGGAAATGGGGCAGATGAACTCCGGTGGTGGGTCTTTCTTCTCGGGCGTTGACGAGGAAGATGACCTTTAGATAAAGATTTTTCACTTGTGCTTTCCGTTGCCCCCCATATATGAATCTGAATGTTTGATTGTTTGTATCTGTGTGTGAAATTGGCCGCGGGGGGGTACCTTCATTTTTCTGTTCTGGGTTTACAAAACTCTATTTTTCTCGATTTATTCGTCTCTCTCTGTTCTTGTTTGAGGATGGAAAATAGAATCTTTTGGGAAAAAAAGGAGAGGTGGGTTTGTGTGGGTTTTCCTTGTTTTATGCTACATGTTCGAGAAAACATCTGATTATCAAAGACATGGCTTGTTCATTGAAAACTGGTCCAACCGTTTATGGGTCTGATGAGACCATTTTTGGGTCCAAAACCAAAAGGGTTTCTCCACTACCTCCCTCTATTGGCTTCCTCCATTTCTCAAAATCACATTCAAAAGATCTCAAGGTTTTACGAGATAGGCATCCCAAATCCTCCCCAAAATGTTCCATTCATGTACGCACATTGAAATCTCTGCCCATTTGTTTCTTATTTCGTGACTACGGTGACCCAAATTGGGGTTGATGGGATAGGAGGGTTGCTCTGGTTTGGTAGGGTGGGACTAATTTGGATTTGGGAATCTTGATTTGTAATTATCTGTTGCTGCAATGGTGAAGGAAGTGAGGAGAAACAATCGGATTGGGTTGAGAGAGAGAGAGAGAGAGAGAGAGAGATGAATCAGGTGAAGCAAGTGAAATTTTTGTTTAAGTGTAAGTATATATACTAGAGGGTAAAATGGTCTTTTAACTCTTTCCGTTAACAGAGTTAGAGGTCCAAAAGTTTAGTTACTTAGAGGGGGTGTCATCGTAGATTTTTTGCTTGCAGGGGGTGTGGGAAAACGTATACTTACAGGGGGTGTCCAGGTCATTAACCCTTTTTTTTTCCCCAATGAATGGTTTGAATATTTCCTATTTCACGTTATCAATTGTGTTTGTGCTCTAGATTCCAAACATGTTCATACAATCGTGTGAGTAATTGATTCACGAAATTGGTTGAGATAGACTATACCTTATAAGACGAGGTGTGCCATTTGAGATTTGTACTTTGTTACGGCTCGTTCTAGTAAGACAACTCGTACTAGGCAACAATAGTCTATGCCAATCGGTCTCCCGTGAATATTTATATTGATTTGAATGCATAGTTCTTAACCAAGCAGAATCATGTTATTAGGAGGAAACGGGATTCAACACCCTAGAACTTTTCCCACTGGTTTTACAAAACCAAGTTTCCTTCCCATTTTCTTAGTTTTAAATTCAAAATCAAAACTTGAATCCCGTTCTCAAATTGAAGTAGAAATTGATTGAAGCAGCTAAGACGTGTTCTTGTCCCTGTGGAATGATACTCAGACTTTTGGCACTATTCTACAGAGGAGTTGTAATTGTTGTGTTTAAATTATTAATTTTGATACGGTAACGACACAGTCAATAATTATTTATACATATGTATATTATATACACATTTTCAATAAATGCGTGTATAAGTAAATAAACATCCTTTCGTCCCTATATGTTTGTTTGGTTAGCAAAACGATAACACAAAATAATTAAATTAGTTTAGGGTGTTATATGAGAGGATCACATAAGGACTCTGACATGACGATCCACGTGACACCCTAAACTTGAGGGGGTGTTTCCCAAAAATTGCTAAATGTGCTAAAACTAGTTGATGTATGTGAAGAGAATAAACTGTCTCAAAATCTGTGCTTAGGACTTTTAGATTTTCGAAAACCACCCCTGACACCTGGCACTTTACAAAGTTGCATACTGTTGGAACTTGTGGCTCATATGAAGAGGTACCAAGGAGTTCTAATGAAAGGCCAGATGTCGGAGCGGAGTGAGGGGAGCGAAGCGCACCGAGCGGAGCGGAGTTGATTGTTTACTGTTTTTGTATTGATTATTGTGTGCATGTGGTGATTAATCTAACACATACAGCATTGACCCCTCAGCTGTAGCAGAGGTTTTTTCTGTAACATTTTCAGTCTTAAGCTAATTTTGTGGTGTGTTCCTTATAGGAAGATTTGTGTTGATGGTTTTCCCCTTTGGAATATCACTAATGTGCCAAAGAAGGCTACATATGGTTGAGATACAAATCAAGAAATAGATAACCGGTTAGAAATATAGATACGTATGTGTATTGGGAAAAGTTCGTGCCTCCTTCGGTGATAATTGGATAACATGAAAATTGAGGCTAGCTGAAAGAATTTCATTCACAAGATAATTCTAGCTTTGCCTTAGAGGTCCACATCATTGTTATAGCCCATTAATTGGGTTTCACTTTATCTTGGCATAGCTTCTGCATCTCAGAATCAGCATTTAAGCAGTTTTAAGAGTCACTATTTTTTGGTCCATAAGCAGAAGCTATGCCAATGGAACTGGCACAGCTCCCAGAAGCTACCGCAAACATGCTCTTAGATTTGTTGGAGCCTGCTCATGTTGAATTCCATATTTCTTAGAACTGTAGTTAGTCCAGGCCAGATTGAAAGGCCTACTGCCTAAATGAGTTATATGCATGTTGTGACTATATTCTATTCACCTAAGACAATTATTACATATTCTTCTCCAAATTTATTCCAGATTCTCAGGAGAATGGGATATCATATTGCAGGTAATGAATTTGATCGGGGACGCAGGACATAGTTCAGTCGTCAACTTTGAACCTTGTTCTGTTCTCGCTACTGCTTCAGCCATGTGTTGCCTCATCGTGAGTTATTGTTCTATCAATGGAGCAGTAATGTTTCATCCCAATCAGCAGTCATTCTGGCTACAGAAAAGGAAAAAATGTGTGCGAGATTTGGAGTGTTCTGGAATAGGAAGTTGAAAATGAGAGGGAGAGAGAATCTCACAAGATGATGCAGATAACTCAATTTCCTTCTACTATCTCACAAGCAGAATCTGATGAAGCTTACACTACGTACAGAGAGAGAGTAGGAGAGTGATGAGAGAACATTCTTCCACGGAATCTAGTGAGAGAAGTTGACTAGGGACTGACGATCAAAGTGGCATTGCCCTGTTTAAAGAAAGAAAATGAATGAGGTCCCCTGTTCAACTTTTGGAATTCCCATCCTATTATGGCCTTTTGTGGCTCATTCAGGAACCATGTCACTGATTAAAGTTGTTCATTTTTTAAAAAATTATTGAAAATGTTAGTAAAGTTTTGTAGAATATCACATTCATCGAATGGGCACTCAGCCAAAAATTTAAATATTTGACATTTTTAAAAGGAAGGGCAAAGAAAATTTGCAATTGAACATAAAAATAAAAAACATTTGACATACAGGAACTTTTGCAATCTACAAAAAGACAAGAAAAAAGTTAGTGAAATATCATTAATTTTTAAAAGTTCTAATTTTGTACATGAAATTCAAAAAAATCACCACCCCACTTTTGGCCGATCACCACCAACTCTTGCCGATCACTTCCGGGACCAAAAAAATTAGTGAAATATCACTAATTTTTAAAAATTCTAATTTTGAACATAAAAATTAAAAAAAATCACTCCACCTCCGGCTGACAACATCTCTAGCCGACCACTTCCGGCGACCCAAAAAAATTAGCGAAATGTCACTAATTTTAAAAAATTCTAATTTCGAGCTTAAAATTCAAAAAAATACCACCCCACCACTAGCAGACCACCACCCCACCTCTGGCAGACTACTTCCGGTGACCAAAAAATTACTCTACTAATTTTTAAAAATTCTAATTTCAAACATAAAATTAAAAAATCACCACCCCACCTCCGGCTAACCACCACTCCACCTTTGGCCGACCACTTCCGGGACTAAAAAAATTAGTGAAATGTCACTAATTTTTAAAAAATTTAATTTCGAACATGAAATTCAAAAAAATCACCACCCCACCTTCGACCGATCACTTTTGCGACCAAAAAAATTAGTGAAATGTCACTTAGATTTAAAAATTCTAATTTCAAAAATTAAAAAAAAAAAAAAAGAAAAGCCACCCTACCTCTAGCCAACCACCACCCCACCTTTGGCTGACCACTTCCGGCGGCTAAAGAAATTAGTGAAATGTCACTAATTTTTAAAAATTCTAGTTTTGAACATAATTCAAAAAAATATCACCCCACCTCCGGCCGACCACCACCCCACTTCTGGTGGACCACTTCCGGCGACCAAAAAAATTAGTGCAATGTCACTAATTTTTAAAAATTCCAATTTCGAACATGAAATTCAAAAAAATCACCACCCCACTTCTGGCCGATCACCACCCGACCTCTTGCCGACCACTTCTGGGACCAAAACAATTAGTGAAATATCACTAATTTTTAAAAATTCTAATTTTGAACATAAAAATTCAAAAAAAATCACTCCACCTCCGGCCGACCACATCTCTAGCCGACCACTTCCGGCGACCCAAAAAAATTAGCGAAATGTCACTAATTTTAAAAAATTCTAATTTCGAACTTAAAATTCAAAAAATTACCACCGCACCACTGGTAGACCACCACCCCACCTCTGGCCGACTACTTCCGGTGACCAAAAAATCACTAATTTTTTAAAAATTCTAATTTCAAACGTAAAATTCAAAAAAATCACCACCCCACCTCCGGCTGACCACCACTCCACCTTTGGCCGACCACTTCCGGGACTAAAAAAATTAGTGAAATGTTACTAATTTTTAAAATTCTAATTTCGAACATGAAATTCAAAAAAATCACCACCCCACCTTCAGCCGACCACTTTTGCGACCAAAACAATTAGTGAAATGTCACTTAGATTTAAAAATTCTAATTTCAAACATTAAAAAAAAAGAAAAGAAAAACCACCCCACCTCTAGCCAATCACCACTCGACCTTTGGCTGACCACTTTCGGTTGCCCAAAAAATTAGTGAAATGTCACTAATTTTTAAAAATTCTAGTTTTGAACATAATTAAAAAAAATACCACCCCACCTCCGGCCGACCACCACCCCACCTCTGGCCGACCACTTCCGCCGACCAAAAATAATTAGTGAAATGTCACTAATTTTTAGAAATTCTAATTTTGAACATAAAGTTAAAAAAAAAAATCAACTCTTGCCTCCTGACCGACCACCGCCCCATCTCCGTGCAGACCACTTCCGCCAACCCAAAAAATTAGTGTCATTTCACTAATTTTAAAAGTTCTAATTTCGTACAGAGAATTCAAAAAAATTAACTCCTACCTCCCGCCAACCACCAATCTATCTCTGGTCAACCACTCCCAGTGATCCAAAATATTAGCGAGATTTCACTAATATTTAAAAGTTATTAAAAAAAAAAAAAAAGACATACAGTGTGGAAAGGATAAAATTTGCTGACTTTGTTACCTTAGTGTGGAAAGAATTGTGGGAGGTCAATAAAATTAGTATGGTTCATCGGGACATTCTTTATTACCCAAAAATAAAATACAAATGGGTGCACGATCTCCAAAAGAGTAAAAATGCTCAAAAAGATTGGTATAGATATCACAAAATGATAAACCAATATTGGGATAGATATCACAAAATGAAAAACCAATACTCCTATTAATGAGTACGAAGAGAATGTTCAAAATGTAGCAATGTTACCTTGAAAGTTATCAAGGTGAGTACGAAGAGAATGTTCAAAATGTAGAATGTTACTCCCTCCATCCCTATTTAAGTGTGTCACTTTTTTTGATCGGGAAAAGAAGTTTTATTAAAAACTTGACAAAGGGTACATCAAGTTGAAGAGAAAAAAAATAAATAAATAAAATAAAATTGCATTTGTTAGTTTTGTATCAATTTTTTGTGGTTTATTGGTTCTTTATACGTTTAGATTTCTCTCGTCGAGACGAACCAATAAACCATAAAAAATCGATGTAAAACTAACAAATGCAAAAAAAAATTGAATTAAAAAAAAAATCAGTTTGGGCTTTTTAGCCGAAGCAAATCTAAGTATTGAAAAACAATTGGAATTGTCGGTTTTGGGCTTTTTGAGAATCCCGAATTAGGTCCCTCCAACCTAGCCTACTCTGTTATGGAGTAACTTAGGGCCTGTTTGGAACTTGAAGAAAATGGGGAAAATGAAAAGAAAATGAGAATTTCTCTCTCTTGGGTGTTTGGTTCCTGGTTTAGGGAGAGAAGGGGAAAAATGTAATGAAAACTGAGAGGAAAAAGTCTAGAAACAAGAAAGGGGGAAGAAAATAAGAGAGAAAGAGCGCCAACTACTGTTGTTGTTCCACTGTTCTCTCGTTGCAAAGGACTGCTCTGACTACCTACTGTTCACCATCTACAACGGAGGTCTTGGATTTCTAGGATGCAACAATCAACGAAGGTCTTGGGTTTCTGGTTGCAACAATGAGAAATGCAATCTTGGTTTTGATTCGAGCTGTGAGTATCGATTGGGGTTTCTGATTTGAAGAGATTTGTAAGGAAGTTTGTTCAGAAAAATTTGAGAAGATGATGTGTAGAATTTTCCAGCGATTTATTACATATACATATATGCGTCTATTTACTGAGACTCATGCCCTAAGAATAAAATTGGTTACTTTTCCTTTCCATTTTCCTTTTGGATCCAAACAAGAGAGAGTATTTTTTTCGCCTATTTTCATCTCATTTTCTTTCTACAACCAAACAAAAGAAAGAAACCATTTTCTTTATAATTTCTCTCTCAAATATTTTCTCTTCTTTTCCTTTCCCTTCCACATGTTCCAAATAAACCCTTAGTTTGCCAAATAATTTTAGCAACTATTTTGATTTTAGCAAATAATTTTTTTCATTTAATAAAATCATAGTTGATTTTAGCAAAAGTTAGTTAAAATTGCAAAGGAGGAAATCATTTTAAGCAAACTCAGCCTTAAATCTTCGGAAGTTGGAACTCTCTTGTCAGTTCTGTGCAGTAGCTTGGCTGATGAGAAAAAGGCCCTCACTCACGAGCAACCACCAAAACCTCTCTCTCTCTCTCGGAAGAAAGTCGACACGTACAGTGGCCGTGGTCTGACAATGGGTCAATTACGTACAATTCTGGAACTTGGTTTGAGGTAACGGCAATAGCACCACAATCAATCCTAGTTGAAACTCATCTCCATGCTTATAAATTGTAATTGATTGTATGACCTAGATGGCTAGATTCATAGTAAAACCGACCTCAATTATCAGAAGAAAATACAGGGGATGTTTTTTTTTTTATAACTTAGATTCTTAGACGCTAAGACCAGCTTAACCGCACCTGGACTAATCTGGACCCAACCCTATTGCCCACTTGCGGACTGGTTTCAAATGAGTTGATAAGACGTGGAGGTTTCAAACCTGAAAAAGTTAGCAAAGAGCACCATGCCAATCCTTGGAGTTGAAAATACCGTCTTTTGTGCAGATAAGATTACTGTGGATGAAAGAACTATGGGATCGGCATGCCTAAATTGACAGGAGATGACGTGCTATAACAAGACACCAACTTTTTATAAGCTTAACTAAGCAAATAGCATTGACAATTTGGCAGTGTGGAATGGCGAACCATCTAGCCAATTCCAATAATTGAGTATCTTGGTTTGGCTCATCATTTGCTCTTTTTCATACTTGAATTAGCACACCTGAAGTTTTGATATATCATCAATATTTTGAGGATCTAATTTTGTGTCCTATGTTGCATTCCTTTCGGTACGTTGTTTTCCTGAAATACTCAGTGCGCAACTAATTCCATAACAGATACTCTAGAAGTTCAGAATTCAAGATATTTTTGGCTCATTTTGATGCAAAGAGGCATTAGGAACTACAAGTCTTACAAAATTTATTGCACACTAATTACAAACAAAACTTATTCCTCAAAGTTTGCTAACAATTTCTTCATACATCTTGCATGAACTTGTGAAGAGTTTATTCGCTATCACGTTGAACCCTCTGTGATTCCGAGTCATAATCAAGAATGATTTCAGGATTGCCGTGCCCTGTTTAAGAATCCAATCAGGTAGAGATCCTACTTCACACCGGCTAGTCTATTCATCTCTTGTGATTCCACTGAGTGATCATTCAACCATAATGGCTTTTTCTAAGGCCTTACCTTTCGACTGATAATTTCTCTTCCATGAGATGGCCCTGCAAGTTTGTATGTAACTAGCATGAAAAGCAGAGTTAGTTTTGCAACTTTGCCAAGCTGTTGTGACTTTTTGACCTCATGGAGTACTCTTTTATCAGTTTTGAGAAGAAAGAATCCTCTCTTTCCAGTAGCTTGGCTGGTGTGTCGAACTCCGCTACTCTTCCTGTTCACAGAGAAGCACTCATTAACATCAGAAGCCAGTATTTTTGTGTGGGGTGTGTGTGTTTGTGTTGTGCTTTTCATATTCTACTTACCATCACTAAGGACCAATACAAGATCACTGTCTATGACAGTGTGGATTCTGTGAGCTATTGTGACAATTGTTCGATCTTTGAACTCTTGACTGATAATTTTCTGTATCACTCCGTCTGTTGCAGAATCAACTGATGCTGTTGCTTCATCTAGAACGAGAATGCTGCTTCGCTTTAGCAAAGCCCTTCCAAGGCAGATTAACTGTCTTTGTCCCACGCTCCAATTTTCACCATTTTCGACCACTGAGATAACAGGTGTTATTTTTTGTGAGTAGAAAATATTTACGCATAAACCGGGATAACAGCATAAACTGTTGAATGTCTGACCTATAGAATCTAGCTTCTCTTCCTTAGCACGCACTAAACCACCCACTTGACATCTGTCGAGAACCTGAGAGATTATAGATGTTAGTATAAGAAATTCACAACTAAATTGAGATAATGAAGAATTCATTTTGAATTGTTGTTCCCTTTTGGAAATTTCTGCTGAACTGTTTATAAGCCGTATACTTGATCATTGGTGTCTCATTGGCAGAAATCCAGCTTCTTGGTGGCACATAGTCCACACTATTTACACGTCTACATTTCCTCCTTCTTAGACTATCGAATGCGAAAACTTTGCCTGGCTATTGATTTTGTTGATTTTTTTGTTACTGAATTGGACATTGAAATGGAGTATCTAGCAGCCACACCAATGTATTAATTTTTTTTATCCCTTCTGCTTGAGTAGGTAGAGTAGCTGTTAAGCACTAGAGTTCCTAATATCAATGCAGTGGACCTGATTTGCATCCGTACGAGAAATTCATAATACCAAATTGGTACTAATACTAGAAGAGCAATATATACCTCCCATATTTCGTTGTCAGAGTATTGCTCTAGTGGGTCAAGGTTTCCTCTGACTGTACCCTCAAACATAGTTGGATCCTGTGGTATGATGCTAAGCCTTGATCTCAAATCATGAAGGCCTATGTTGGAAATATTGATACCGTCAATTATGATGCTTCCCTCACTTGGTTCCACGATCCGAAAAATGGCCTGTATGAGGGTGGATTTCCCGCTCCCTGTCCTTCCTACAACACCAACTTTCTTCCTTCCAGGAAATGTGCATGTAATGTTTTTCAACACGGATGGCAGATGTTCAGCATAACGAATCTGAAAATGCAGGCATTTCATGTCCATCAGAAAAGGTGCAGATCAGAATAGGCATTCAGAAATGAAACTTCAATCAACTAGGATAGTGGAATGAGTAAAATTTCACCAAGATTCCCAAATTGTGATTTTTTTGAAATTAATTTTTATTGAATTACTCGGATTATTCGTTGAGTAAGTTGGCACGGAAACACGATTCAAGCTATAGCTTATCTGAGCTTGGTTTGATGTATGAGAATGACATCTTTCTGTAGTCTTACCTTCAAGTTTGTGAAACAAATTGTTCCAATTTCTGGCCAGTTGTTTGGCAGTCTGCAATTTTCAATCTCCAGAGGTGCTTCACTGGGAAGATTTGAATACTGAAGAATTCTTTCAACTGAAATAATTTTGTTTTCTGCATTACATATGTTCCATATAACTCCAGCTTGTAGAACATTGAGGTTTATTCCATAGGTTACCGCCAAGCCTGCAATGCCTGTAAAATATCGAATTTGTAGTCAATACCCTGTGAATGACTGATGTCTTGGATATTGATTAAGTAGAGTCAAGTAGACCACACAGGTGGTCCGGTCCAGCATTGGACGCATGTTCGCCTTGTGGAACCCACTCTTTGTTTGGTACACCCATGGTCATTGTCTAAGCAAAAAAATTGTTGCGGTTTCTAAAACATAATTTCTCGGTTACTTATATGAAAACATCTATCTACCTTGTGGCCAAAACAATTTAAACACAAACACGATTTTCTGGTACTCACTTGGATTGATAATTCCTTCTGGAAGGGTCACAAGTAAAACCAAAGAGAAGGCGAAAACGAAGTTAGACAACTGGTTCAGTCTGAAAGAGAGCCATTCCATTGCTGATACATTATGGAACCATGACCTTGAGTGAATATCGATGAGGCAAAGATTTGCATCAGTGAAGCGGTCTTTTTGGTCAAAAGCACGGATTGTTGCTGCTCCTGACAGTGATTCTGAGAAGTGGTGGAGTACTGGAGCTAGTTGTATCCCTGCTAAGCGGGCCAGTTCTCTTGCAGTTGGTGTGTAATATCTCTGCAATTATCAGCAATTTATATTAGATCACTGCATACAACATAGGATGTTCACATAAGGGCGCACATCTGAAAGCCAGGTAAAGTGAGTAATTTGTTTTTACTCTTTGATTATTTTTTCTCCATTTAATCTGTCTTTGTTTTTTGATTTTTGTGTGTGTCTTTTTTTTAGAATTTGCAAGAACTGCAGCTTCTATTTTTATTATGAGAGTAGTGTTGTTAAAAGGCTGGATATTTATAGCACTACTACTTGCTTTCCAGAAATCCATTTTACTTGGATAATAGAAACAGATGGTGGAAGAAGTATCTTACCTGGTACCATATACAGATTGCTGTTACTGGAATGAAGATGGCAAATACTTCCCATGCTACTTGTGACATGACAGCAATGGTCCCCAGAAGCTGAATTATTGAAAAAGCACACCACCCCATTCTTTGTGCCATCTCCAAGTCTAGTACACTTTGGTCTGTAGATGTCTGGAAGCAAAATATTTAGATCTTATGAGTCTTGAGTAAATTTATTTTTGAGATTTAGAGGAGCATAATGCATAGATAACCGAAGAAACAAGTGCATCGAAATGTACTTTATTTATATTCAAATGCTGGCTTGTGCAAACGAATGAGAAATTTTGATATCGCGGCTTGATCTTCACCTTGAAAGCTATCTTTTTTTGTTTGTTCTCTTTACAATTCAGTTTTCCTGTTTTTACTTCATCCTATGATTCCTTTCTATGTGATGACAAACGTGAGAACAATTAGAAAGCAATTTATTATTTTTGTAATTGATGTTACCTATACCTTGAAAAAGTATTTACCATCTGATGGCACAATGGGACTTTTGATACATCAGCAATTTTATATTTACAGGTTCAAACTTTTGGATGTAAGCGTAAATCTTGATTCCTGTGGCTTGTGGGTGCCATACCTAGACACTAAGAGTCTTTGAATATTCTTGACTCGAAAGTTGAGCCAGTGATGTTTCTGCTGTTGTTGAATGTTTCCCCTGAAATTTTTACGAACTTACTCTGATGGAATTTTTCAACGATTCAAATACTATATTTATACCACACAGTTACATTCTTTCCATTCACATTGTGATCTAACTTCTCATATGCACTTCAGACATAGATCTTTGATGACAACATTTGTCAATTGTTGGCAAGTTTAAATTCCTAGTTTTCCAGCTTTTACATATTTTTCTTTCTTACTTCTAAGTTTTGGAGTAAATTATGTAGTTGTGCCTATAGTTTTGCGTCAGATGTTTATGCTATGCTTCCCAATTAACCAGGGAATATAACCCAATCCTATGATGCTATATCACTTAATGGGCATTCCAAAACCTGTAACTCACCCGATTTAAGATTCTTCCAGTTGGGGTTGAATCAAAAAAAGACATTGGAGCGCGCAAGACACTATGCAGCATGTTGGTAAAAAGCTTCTGTGCTGTCAGACATCCTGCTATTGCCACTAGCATGGCTCGAACTAGAACACAAAGTGAACTCCCAACAGCAAGAAGGGTATAGACTAGTAATATATACTTCATCCCTGCTATTGCTTCAGTACCACCATCAGGAGGACAAGCCCAAGCCATCCAGTAATTACTTGATATTTGTAGCACTTGGAATGTTGATTGAGCCAGAATAATGATCGGAACCAAGGCGCCACCCTTCACAATGGTCAGGTAAGACCAATAAACTTCTTTTCCTATGCTTCCTTTCTCTCTTTCTTCATCTTGCACTAATCGTCCTTCCTTTTCTGTTTTTTCTGCACACAGGTTCTGCTCTGACTCATGTTTGGTGTGTATGAGTTCTGTACTTGATGTGAGGTCTTCACTAGTGGAATCAGCATCAGGTACTTCCTTCTGAGTTTCTCTGCTTGAAGTTTCAACAGATAGGACAGATTCTAGAGCTTGGTTATGAGCCCCAACCAACAATTCGAATCCGATATTTTGTTTCATAAGTTCTTCAAATGTTCCAGCTTGTGCAATTCTTCCATTTTGCATCACCTGCACAGGTTTTTAGCTATAATGCGACACCATCTCATTAGCGGGTTAAACTTCAATTGTTAATTTACCCCCATATCTTCATTAAGGATATGTTGCACTATTTGATCATGTGGAGTTCGTATTTAGATTAGTCTTAAAATTGCTTGCCTTGGCAAGAGTTGTCAATTTTTTTAACAGCATAGCTTCATTTTCCAATGTTTATCTTGTGATTGCACTAAACTGTGTTTGGATCTTGGCTTTGTGGAGGACTGGAGGGAAAAGTAAAGTGTGAGGGATTCGAATCCATCAATTTCTTTTCCCTCCAAACTTTTGAGATCCGAACACAGCCTAAAAGTTCAAAACAGTGTCGCCAACAACTGCATCTTTAATTCACCAGTATGACCTCTTTTTTTTGACCAAACACTGAAAGGGATATTTGCTTGTCATTACATACCAGAATTAGGTCAGCTGCGGGAAGAAACTCGACTTGGTGGGTGACATAGAGTATAGTCTTGTCCTTAAGAATCCCCATCAAGCATTCCTGTGCATAGAATGTAGAAAATTAGTGCAAAAAGCAACGTAAGTTTGTTGGTTCAAGTAGTGGTGATAAATGAGACAGTCTTGGTTTGATATATATTTTTTCTTCTGATAAAATAAGACCTATTTCAAATGTTTAACCTCTCTTGAACAGCTTTTCCAGATTTGCCAGGTTAGCGCTTTACTAATAACATAGAAAGGGGAAAGCCAAAACCTACTCTTAACAAGTTGCTGAGCTTGACTTTCGGGGTCAAATTTTACTATATTTATTCTTTTCCAAGATTCTAGAAACTGACCTCAAAGAGTTGTGTGCCTGTGTGGGCATCCACGGCGCTGAAAGGGTCATCAAGTAGGTATATATCAGCATCCTGATAAACTGCACGAGCAATTTGGATTCTTTGTTTTTGGCCTCCGCTCATATTTATCCCTCTCTCTCCAATCTCTGTCAAGTCACCAGCACCGAAAAGCTCGAAATCCTTTATCAAAGCACACGCCTTGGTTGTTCTTTCATACTTGGAGTTATTGTAAGGATTCCCAAAGAGAATATTCTCTCTGACGTTCCCTGACAGTATCCATGGGGACTGGGGTACATAAGCCTTAGTACCGCTGATTTTCACTGTACCTGACACTTTCGTCATCTCTCCTAATATGCATGAGAGCAAACTGGATTTTCCTGATCCTACAGTGCCACAAATTGCCACCTTCATTCCTCTTTTGACTTCTAACTCTATTCCATCAAGAGTTGGGCTTCCTGATTCAGCATCCCAACAAAATGTTCCCCCCTGAATTTCAACATCACATTCTGTTTGATCTTGTGGAACAAATTCAACGACATTTGATTTAATTTCATCTTCTTGGAGGAAAGAGACTAATCTATCCGCGGAGACTTTGCTCTGCGCAATTACTGAGAGCAAATCCGGTAGGGTAAATATAGGGTCTTGTAGCATCCGAAATGTTGCCAATGCGGACAGGACTCGCCCAGCTGTTAGAGGTATCCCCATTACAACACAAGCCCCAAAAGTTACCACAGAGATAAGTGTTGGTGTTCCCCATAAGATAAAAGTTGATACTGCTGTCAGTCTCAACGACTCCCATATGCAGTTGTATTCTGTTCTCCTCAGACTTTCTAGCTTGTGAAGATACTGATTATCCCACGCTTGGAGTTTGAGAATCTTAATGCTACGGAGAACTTCAGAAGTGGCTTTCATTCTTTCGTCCTTGGCCGCCATGATCTTAGACTGGTACCTTTTTTGAGCCTGTGTCATGGGTATGTTGATAGCCATCACTAGCAAAGTTGCAGCTAAGGCCACCAATGACCCTAGTCCCAGATTCGTATGTAGAATAAGTATAGCCAAGGAAATCTGTATGGGAAGCTGCCAAATGCCGTTCAAATACCAGATCATGTCTGTGATCCGTTGAACATCCACACTCATGTAGTTCATCATCTCTCCACTTGTATGACTTTGGCGGGATTGGCTTGATAACAAGAGCCCCTTTTGGTAAATTTGAGATGTCAGAGAAGCTCTCAGCCGAAGGCCTAGTTGGCGAGCCCCAAATATCCACTGTCTCTGTGCTGTCGTCTCAACCACTTTGGCACCCAGAAAGCCTAGCGCAATGAGATACCCACTCACTAAGCTTCTGTTTTTCTTTTGGTTAAGGAAATTTACGAAGTCGTTGATAAGGTATGGGCCCACATATGATGCCACTGCGCTTATTATTGCATAGAATGCATTAAGTGCTGCTTTCTTCCTGATGAAAACATATATCGCCTTGTAGAGAGATGGGTTTGTGGTTTGATCTCTCTTCTTGACATGGTTTAGGCTTTCATCAAAGGAATGTGAAAGAAATCGAGAAGAATCTCTGATGTCAATATCGGGGACTTCATCTCTATCAAGAGGCTTTTTTATCCCAACTGCAAACAAAGGATTCATCCAAGAGAAGGTAATGAGTTGAAATAGAGTGGCTTTTCCATATAGACTTGTGCTTTTGCTCTCTGAATGCTTCTCGTCGTTGTTGTTGAGAAGTGGTTCTGTAGTTTCATTTGGGGCATCAAAGACATTGCCCATATTCCCTCGAATAGAAATACCCAATAGGCATGTGGATGCAAGAAGTCCAACGATTTCATCAAGATACACGAAGTTAATGGGAGTGTGGTGCGAAATAATGAAATGGGCTTCAAGAATTGTGCTGCCAAGGGACAGTAAGAAGGTACAGCTCCACCATGCTCTCAGAATCCACGGGTACTTTACGAGCTTTTTGTTGGGAATTTTGTAAAGTGTGAACAATGTAATTGCCCATATCACAACTTGCATAATTTCTGATGTAAGAACGGGGACTTTTGATTTGCATTGTGCCTCGCTTCTGTTTTGCAGCGTCGATAGCATTGTGATGTGAGTTCCCAGCACCAAAATGCAGCAAGCTATGCTTAGTTTGTAAGAGAGGCCAAATTTTACACGAACTGCGTATTTCTCTCCGGCTGTTATTTCTTTTTTTCTCCTGTGATTGCAGAAAGAGTCCACAGTATTCCACAAGAGGTGGAGAAACAGGATTCCGACGAACCCTAGCTGCAGAATTATGCTGGCCGTGTCCCAGAAGCACGGTGAGCTGAGCTGTGGCCATACTGATTGGAGCCAAGCATTCTTCAAATCTGTAACACATCACAAAAGCATATCAAGGGAGGTAAAAACTATTGCTTTTACTTTTAGACTCCAAATCACTATTTTTTTGATGCTGGTGTCTACCAAACTCCTAATCTTGTGTTTGTTATGTGCATTTTGCATTTTCTGCCAGTTGCAAGGGAGAATTCATTAATACAACAAGGATGAAATTAGGAGGAGGAAAATTAGAAATGGTAAGAGAATATACCCGGTGAATAAAGTGACCACACCCTCTCGTCACGAACATTTGATTTCCAAGAAAAATCGTTTGACATATCCAACAAGGATGTCATCTCAATTGATTCTCAATCTATCTATGAGATTTCTAAAGAAATTGAGGTTCTATGGAATTTGGGCGACTAGGGAGAATGCCGTTGCAAATATGAAAATGTTATAGTAACGAATCGACCGATACAAACATAAGAATCAAACAATGACTGGAAGAATCTCCAGCAAAAAACATTCGCCCCAGTGCCATCTTCGAAGATAAAAATTTAAACCAAAAAGGAAAAAAGAAAAGAATAGATGAGAGCTACAAGTTTCTATCAAGAACGAGAAATGTACAATATTGTCAATAGGAGGGAAACCGAACGAACGGTTGAGGACTTGGCGGTGCGGTTTTGATTGTTGAGATATATCCTAAATATAGACTAGGATTTTGGTGTGTAAATAACTTAAAGAGAGGGGTCTATGTGTACAATTACGAAAAGATGGGACCTGGGTTTATGTCTGGACGTGGTTCGGGTTTAACTTACACTCCATAGTCCAGCCCAATATTAAAGCCTAAAACTCTTCATTCCAAGCTTGGCCCTTAATTTTTCGGAAAATGCTGGGCCGGTCCCAATTTTGGGAGAGAATCTTGGGCAGGTCCTGCCACTTATTCTTGGGTCCTGCCACTTATCCGTTTGAATAATTAACACTTCTTTGTTTTAACAGTTAACATTGCACTTTCAGAATACTGTTAATTGTGGATTTTGACAACAATTAACAGTGCTAATTCCGAGAGTGCAGTGTTAATTGTTGAAACAAAAAGTGTTAATTGTTGAAATGCACTGTTAGTGTTAACAATTAACGGTGCATTTTCACAATTTACAGTATTTTGATACAACAATTAACACTGCACTTTTGGAATTAGGACTGTTAATTCTTGCCAAAATTCACAATTAACAGTGCATTTCCACAATTAACAGTATTGGGAGGACTTAAAGAGCAATGGATTTCCGTGTGTAATTTTAACAGTGCATTTCCACAATTAACAGTATTGGGAGGACTTAATGAGCAATGGATTTTCGTGTGTAATTTTAACAGTGCATTTCCACAATTAACAGTATTGGGAGGACTTAATGAGCAATGGATTTCCGTGTGTAATTTTAACAGTGCATTTTTCCGTGTGTGGACTTAATGAGCACTGTTAATTCACAATTAACAGTGATTTTTCCGTGTGTAATTGTACCAGGACTTGGTGAAGTATGAGCCATTGCTCACAGGACCGGCCACTAAAAGCCCCTTAATTTTTTGGACTCCAGTTTGGCCCAATTCCAAGCTTAAAACATTGTTGCCTCATCTTTTTTTTTTTTTTTTTTGTTATCAGACATTTTGGACTTGGGGTTCCCGTAGGTTACTACGTCCCCATAGTGATCTCAATTATGGACCCTCTAAAATCTTCGTTTGGAATTGGAACAGTTCATTTTTCCAGGAATGTTGAACACATTATGGGTACAAAAAATTACGATCATCTAAGATTGGTAGACAAACAATTAAGAAAAATTTGTCTTACAGTATATTCTTTGAATGATATTGGTCATCCATGTAAATGATCTACTCAACATTCATGACAAATTGCACGGTTCCAATCCCAAATACAGATTATAGAGTGCTCACAATTAAGGTAATTCCGGGGATATATAGTGATGTAGGTCACTACGGGTACCCCAAATCCAGACATTTTTCCCTCAACTGAATGAAGCTATTTTTTAACTAGTTTTATATGTGGGCATTCGTATAAATTATTAAGTAACCCCAGTATTAAAAAAAAACAAAAATCCCTTATTTATCGGCTGTTGGCTGCTTATTGGTGCTTTTCAATTACTAATATTTCTTTTAGGTTTGCTAAGGCACTTATATTTTACCAACTATTGTATAAACTTTCTCACATGGGATATGTGGGACCTATCACTCATATGTGGGTCCCGCATATCCCATGTGAGAGTTTACGCAATTGTTATTACAAGTGTTAGTGCCTCTATCTTTTCTCTTTTAATTTATTTATTTATTTTTTTATTGAGACTACCACTTATTTGGAAATGGGAATTATTCTGCTGTCCTAATAATGACAACTGGTGGATTTAAACTTTTCATGGCATGAAAAAATGGTTGGTAGCACCGTTAAAAATCCTTTAGAAATGTAAATAGTTGCCAAGAAATATTTTACAAAGACAAATACTTAAAAATAAAATTTAATGGAACAAGAAAAAGACTAAAGAAACAACCGAACAAGATTGTAACGCACTAGTCTTGTTGATCCCTTTTTTGGGGGATTTGTGCGGCTTTTTTGCCGTTGCTTGTGATGTTCGTTTTGTCTTCAAGTTTGTGTGACAAATTAAAGTTTCTGTTTTCTGTTTGTGTCAAACACGACTTAGGATTTTTTTTTATTATATTTATTTCGATTTATTTTTTTATTTTTTTAAATAATCACACTAACAGTTTATAATTTTTTTTTATTTCTTTAATTTTTTGGTTTTGTATATAACATCGATCATACCCAACAGTTTAATCAATAAGCAAAAAGAAAATACCGTACCAGTTACCCCCAAAAAAGTAACTTAGAAAAATATTTAAACAAAAAATATATATATATATATATATACGGAAATTTTCTAGTCCAAACCCTCCCGAGAATAAGAAAAAGGTGATTTTTTTTTGTTGCAAATTATTTTTGGAAAATCCGAGCCGTCCAATGTGTTCAGAAGGTGTTTTCAAGAGTCCATGCGAGAAATTTTCAAAAACAAATACCGGGAAGGGCTTGATCCAATCAGTTTTCGCAAAAACTGTAAATATAAAGTTTTTGCGAAAACTGTTTGGATCAAGCCCTTCTCAGTATTTTTTTTTGGAGATTTCCCTCATGGACCCTTGAAAACACCTTCTGAACACATTGGACGGCTCGGATCGTCAAAAAAATGTTCGGATCATGGAGGTCCGGAAGTCTGGAGGAAAAGCTTACCCCATATATATATATAGAGTCCCGATCTAGTCCGGGATCCCTAAGTCCGGAACTCATAGTTCCGGATCAAATTTTCATGATCCGAACAGTCCAATGTGTTCAAAAGGTGTTTTCAAGGGTCCATGCGGGAAATCATCAAAAAAAAATACCAGGAAAGGTTTGATCCAAACAGTTTTTCGCAAAACTGTAAATATACAATTTTTGCGAAAAACTGTTTGGATCAAGCCCTTCCCGGTATTTTTTTTGCAGATTTCCCGTGTGGACCTTGGAAAACACCTTTTGAACAGATTGGACAGTTCGGATCATGCAAAAACATCTTTTAAAACCTTCAAAACACCCAAAAATCTTCAATCCGGGATCCTTGACTGGATCACCGGTATATATATATAAACCAAGAGCTAGTAGCTGCATGTTAATTAAGTTCACTGATTGCAACTAAAACCTTGCAAATAATCATTTAGGAAAAAAGGAAATTTCGACCACAAAGCAATTTCTTATTGTCGGGCGGATCCAAGGGGTGCTACAAAATGCTCGAGCCCCAGCACAACTTCAAATATTCTCGTTAGTCATACAAATTTTTCGGATTAATTTAGAAAAATTGTTGCTATAAGATTTGCCCTTGCAAGATTTATTTGATGCAATTATTTTCTTAAAATCAGTGAATACCAGTATATATATGCATGTGGAAAAAACTTTCTATAGTCCTAAGTTATCTACTAACAATTTCTTGGTCGCGAGTGTGAAACACAAATTTAGACTTTCCAAGTAGCAATATATTAGTTCTATAATTTTTGTTATACTTATAAAAATACACGTAGTTCGGCCCCCGCTATATATGGACAAATCCTTTGTCCGTTAGGGATGGGAGGCCGACCTGTAGCGAGCGTTTCTCACTACTACAAGGGTGTAGTACGTAATAGAGACAGTTGATCTACGCAATCTGCTGCTTATAATTGTCATTTGTAATGCTCTTTCCTTTCTTTCCACAATAAGCACCACACAGGAAAAAAAATTGGGTACCGAATGGGTACCACGTGGCCATGCCGAGCATGATCTCTGCCGTCCAAAAGTGTTTTGGACGGCCGAGATTGATTCCCTCTCTCTCCTCTCACCCAATCACTCTCTCTCCTTTTTTTTTCTCTCCTCTTCTGAACCGTTGGATCGCGTTTTAGATGGCTAAGATTGCCGAGCGGGTACCACGTGGGCAATACTCACTCAGCACTGAAAAATTTCTCACCACACAGAGAGAAATCAAAGATGAAAAAGGGACAAAAAAGTGTGTGGAAAGGATAATCTAGCTAGTTTCACAATTAAAAAATCGGTTTTTCATTTCATAATTTCAGCCGTAATATTATGCAAATATCAAAAAAAGAAAAAAGAAAAAAAGGAAGTTGAGTTTAGGAGGGGGGGGGAAGAAGAAGCTTACTGGTAGCCCAGGTGAAATTGACCATTGCGAATTCCATAGCTAGACAGAGTTCTCCTTCTCCAGCTTTATGTATAGCTTCAGATAGACTGACTCTCTTCTCTTTAGTTGAACTTTGGCGCAGAAATGTTTACCACAAATGCAAAATCTTGGAGACTTGGAGTGATGATATATAGGTGTGAGAGAGTGATTGAATTACAGAAAGCTTATAATTTGGCAAGACCTAATTTGTTGGAGGTGGTCATATATTCCTCCTGTTTCGGATTCACTCGGGACCATCACAAAACAACATTTACATCTACATACATGTATGTATATTTATATGCAGAGAGAGAGAGAGAGAGAGAGAGAGAGAGAGAGAGAAATCACGTGAGGGTAATGTGAAACTGAAAAGCAAACAAAAGCGAATAGCAAACAAACGCATTCCCGGTAACTCGGGTCGTTGGTTGGTGGGTTTGCTCAACACATATGATGTGATTAGTTAGGAGTCGATTCTTGGGGTTAGTCCGTAAGAAAGTATTTTTTGTAAATCAATTTTTCCCAGCCTAGATTGTGATCTGCCTTTTGGATTAGTTGAGGCGCACTTAAGCGATCTGCCTTTTGGATTAGTCGAGGCGCACTTAAGCTGGTCTGGACACCCTGAATGTTTGAAATAATAAAAAAAAACCTTACATGAATGGCTGAGTTGCCCATGTTTAATGACTTTGCTAAAAGTCATTTTTCGGTTTTGACCTTATTCAAATTTTTTCACATTTGTTAGTTTTTTGTCAAACTTTTTGTGATTATTGGTTTGTCTCAATGATAGGAATCGGAAAAATAAAAATTATGACATTTCCCCTATGGGGTGGGAGGGAATTAAAGGACCAATCGTTTCCAAATGGGTAAAAGTCATTATTTTTTATTTCTTCAATTCCTCTCATTGAGACGAAGCAATAATCACCAAAAGTTCGACGCAAAATCAACAAATGCAAAAGAAATTTGAATAAAGACAAAATCGAAAAATGGTTTTTCAAAGTCACTAAAAATGGGAAACTCTAGTATTGATAAATTTTTTTTATATTATAAATGGGTGGTTCAAGCTAGCTTGTGCGCACCTCGACTAATCTCAGAATCTATCTATGTCCTGCCACACAACTCTAGTACTGATGTTCGTTTTACGTTTGTATTGGAATACGTTGGTGAGCAAAGAAAAGGGAACAGTTATCAAAACTATATAGCTCTTAAAGTAAAAATTCGATAAAATCCAAGGCAATTGCAAAGTGTGTTTTCACTCGACAGTTAAAAGGTGTTATCGAAAATTAACAGTACTAACAAAGTCATTTTTAGTGTCAATTTTGACAGCAATTTTAGCGTTATCAAATCTGTTACATCATTGTAGCGGGCCGAAATATAGCAGGTCAGAGGGGTCTCGGTGAGATAACCCAAAAGGAGCATAGCCCAAATGTAGCTCCAAGCCCAGCAGTAGGGCGTAACGGGATAAACCGTCCGAGACGGTGTTATCCGAGACAATTCGGCATCTCGGCCGAGATGAACCTTGATCCGAACGAGTCATCCGAGACGGATAATATCCGAGATGGCTCGGAAGGAAATCCGAGATATCGGTGACGTCGTGCGTGACGTCACCCGA
This sequence comes from Vaccinium myrtillus, assembly GCA_016920895.1. Classification (NCBI taxonomy): domain Eukaryota; kingdom Viridiplantae; phylum Streptophyta; class Magnoliopsida; order Ericales; family Ericaceae; genus Vaccinium; species Vaccinium myrtillus. The sequence continues at coordinate 5,374,538 of CM029281.1, read as the reverse complement.
GGCGGTTAACGCGAGCAACGGATTTGGGAAGGCGCATGTGCATGCTACAGCTGTTCCTACGTCATGGTGATGGCATCCGAGCCGTTACGCTACGTGGAAGTGCCTCATTCGAGGACGCGTGCATGCAATGATAACAGATCTGGCTCGTGATGCACGGTGATGTCATCCGAGCCAGATTACGGATTTACCCTTGTACTTGGGGACCCTATAAAGGAGGAGGAGGAACCCTATTGAGGTACACAATACTTTCTCTCTCTACACATACATTTCCTCTGGTACTTCCTTCTCCGATTTCTCACTAGACCGTCGGAGTGCCTTTCCTGACCACATTCCGGCTAGGTTTGGCACTAACGCCGGGTGTTACGTGTGCAGGTGCACCTAGAGGCTCTTGCTCGTTGCTCACAAGGGTCAAGAAGAGGTCAAGAGGCTCATCTGGAAAATAGGGCACCACAATCATTTAGCCCAAAAAGATATACGGAAAAAAAACGAGTTTAATCCATTGGTTTCATTAGAAGATAAGATAAAACTGGTACCAATTAATCAAAACAACATGCAATATTCCTTTTCTTTTTTTCTTTTTTTTTTTTACATTTTGACACTACTGCAAACTATAAATGGCTTTCATAAAGTTATTTTGGCACACCCCAACAGATGAACATAGTTGATTAACTTTGGAGAGAAAGCTGGATGGGGGTAGTGCTTTAAGATCATTTGTGCTATCCTACAGTAATAAAAGTACACTTTATGCAAATTGGTTTTAAGTTGGTGAGTGGTGCCTGAATTGCTGAAACAGTCCAAGTGAAGTGTACAATTCAATAAAATCCTTTCAAAAAAGTGTTCAATTATGTTGGCTGCCGTGTCCCTTTTTTTTTTTTTTATGTATTTGGGTTTGTTCATCTCTTTCACGGTCGGGTGCCATATTAATTCTTTCTTTTTTTTATCGGCAAAGGAAGAATTTTATGAAACTCGACAAAGGTTCATCAAGGGAAAGGTAGATAAGTTAGCCTCAATACAAGGTGCCAACACGACACACAAGAACGAGGAACCTGTCCAGTAGTCTGTTGTGTATAAACTTGTCCTGAAAGTTGTTCCAAGTGAATCCCTCATAACCCTATCAATCCTCAAATACCCTTTTCAGAAATGGTTTTTGTTACATTAAAAATCCCCCCCAATGCACCATCGTAGTAGAGAGGATGCTTTGATAAGTGTAAGCTCTTCCCAAAGATCCCTACGACCAAGATCATCATTACGAGCATATATATAGATGTTCACAATAACACATGAATTGTACTCCCTCCGTCCCAAATTGTTGTTCCTTCTTTCTTTTTTGGCTGTCCCAAAACATATGGTCATTTTTAAAAGTTAACAAAGAAAAGTGTGTATTTATTTCCTTTTTTGATACTTTTCATAAAAAGTTGGATTCCCAAAGTATGACCAACAATTTAGGACGGAGGGAGTAACAAGGATTCAACCCTTTATGTGAAGGAAGTGTTTGTGAGTGGTAACTGCTTCTGCTAGAAAAAAAATCCCTGTGCCATATGGAAATTAATCATCCAGAGGCCCATTTAGCTTTAGAAAAGACTCTAGGTTCCCCAAAATTAGTAGTAATAATCAGTGTGGGGTGGTGTCCAACTCTCCTCTCCTCTCCTTGACTTTTCTCGTATGACTTTGACTGTGGCTAAATCTTCTTCCTCTGGCCCTACAAATCCGAGAACCACATTAGTACCCAACTGGTCGAAGTCGAGTAGAAGGCATTCCGATGGCTAAGTCATGAATGAGAAGGGAAAGATAGAGTTTTGAGGAGGAAGGAATGACATACCTGCTAGGATTTATCATTGTAGTGTTCATTGGAGTGCCTTCAAGTATGATCTCGCGTGACACCCTCGTGAGGTGATGTCGCTGACATCCTCTGCTTGACAATCAACACTCGACCACCACTTCCTGACCGAACGCGGCGCATGATAATCCGCAGGCACTGTGTTTTGGTTGGGCTGGATCTCGCGGATGCTTGTATAGTGAATTGAGGAGCCACGTGGCCGGGCCGTACTACGGATGATCAACGACCTGGAGGCAGGGTGTACGGCCTAGACACACGTCCTGAGGAGACTCATGCCACATGTCCTCACCGTACGACACCTGAATGTTATACTGCAGTTGGTCAGTACGGCTTGACCACCTGAATGTTATAATACACGGAAACACTTATTTTTTGATTTGAAATACCATGATTTTAGCACCTGCTGAACTCATTTGCTAAAATCTTTTGAAAACTATGTCTTAGATGTGAGGTTCGACCCGGCTGAGATGATGCGGGTCGAGTGGCCCCACAGAAAACATTCTGAAACATGGGTCGTAAGTGGCGAATTGGCCCGTTTGGACTTACGGGTTCGGGTTGGGTCAAGTCACACGGGGCCTAATTACTTTTACCTACTACCATCAAAGTCTTCCACCTGATCAAGTTTACATGATGTCAGGTTTAGTGGTATTATGATGAGTTTGAGTAAAAATGTCTTTTCGAGATTGATTCCTAGACCTTTAATATTCCAAGAAAGGATCTTCATCATAAAATAGAGAAATAGTATCCTCCCCCACTCACCTAATTAAGAACCAGACAAAGCTCCTTTCCACCTACTATTATTCTTATGAGAATATGCTTTGAACTCTGCCGCACGCTTTTCCTTCACAATAATTTCATCATTAGCGAGAGAATTTACATTCAACTGCTTTTCTTTCCAGTACAGTACAAAACAAAAATTTGATGAGTCGAGCAGCTGTGGCTTGGATTGGAGTCTAGTTCGAGTTTATTTACAAACCTTGACGAGCAAAAACTATACGTATAATGCCAGACGAAATTAGGGTGCAAATGAGAATTTTATTACGGAGAGGTTTTGAGGTTGAGACGACAATTGAGAGGCGACTCGATCTGATAGGGGCAAAACTTTCTACAAACCCTCTCTCAATTTGTGTCTTAAATTATATTTATGAAGAGACAGTACTAAAACAAATATTATTTGTAATTTGACTATAGGTTCATGAGCCTAATCGAGTTGAATGTCGTTAGACTCGGTTTCGGCTCATTTAGTAATACGGGAATCGAGACTTGCCAATGGCTCAAATTGTAATCACATTGGGGGGAAGTTCGAGATATAGGGGGGAGAGAGTGGCCTTGAAATAGTTTTTCTTGCACATGGTCTAAAATGATGCCCCCACAATGGCATGCTGGGAATAAAGCATGAAAGATAAGAATATTTCCAATGGGAATTTGATCAGATACTCCTCAGTGGAGTACACTCCATCAGGACATATGGGTCTCAATCGCAGTATTGCTTTTCCTTGTCACATTTTTTGTTTGTATTGACATCGACTGCTTTTTTAACCCTTTAGTCTCTTAGTAAAAATTAAGACATAAATTACTATAAGACTAAAAGTTCGTTTAATGTGAATTCTTTTTTGAGTTTAGGTGAGCCAGGTCAATTTATGATTGAGACATAATTATTTGTGCCTTGTTGATGTACAAATGATTAGCCTTTTTTTTAATTTTATTTTTTATTTTTTATTATCGAATTTGAGAAATATTTCACGTAATCTATTTTGACAACATACGTCTCTCGGTCTATGTTCTGGTTAATTAAATAGATGAGGATTTTAAACAAAAAGGTTTTACATTTTTTTCCTCGGCGAAATGATTAATTTATAAATCTTCAAGAGTAATATGTGAAAACTTTATATACAACTCAAAACCAATTTCCTTACCAAAAAAAAAAAAAAAAGTCAAAGCCAATTGGCAATGAGATGTCTCAAATGTTATTAAGTGATCTTTCATCCATACCCAAGCAACGTAGGACAACTACTCGAACATAATAATGCAAAAGCTAAAGGACCATGGGTACATGTGGAGCCTTAGGCTCTGTTCATTTGCCAAGAATGTCATGCGAGAAAGTTAATCCTGAGAAAAGTGAAATGAAGTGAAGTAAAAGAAAGGAAAATTTACTTTCCCGTGAGTGTTCACTTGATAAAGGATTTTTCCAGGAAAGTGTAATTAGTGAGAGCAAACTTTCCCACGACACATAATTCCTACCTTTTTGCAGGATGCATTTTGAGGGAAAGTGAGTCTTAGTGGGAAAAGTATTTTTGAGGGTCTCATTATTTTCCGGCTAACTGAACACCCAAAAAGTTATGGGAAATTTGATTTTCCCATCATTTCCCATACTTTCTTGACAACTGAACAAGGCCTATAGTGGGGGAGGTGGCACACGCCACTCTAATTACTTTTCTTTTTGGTTTTGACTTTTCCATTCATCTAGTCTACAAAAAATACAATTAATTTCCATAAAAAAGAAATACAAATTACTCTTCCCTTCTAGATATTGATATTGTGTATTGATTATGTGATTATTGATAAGTACTACGTTTTGATTTGTATTCCAAGAGGGCCTTCTTTGTGAGTAGTTTACTATGTTCGTGGATGATAAACCTTAGACCTTGCAGATTTTTTCAATGATATATACAATAGCTGACTAATCTTCAAAATGCATACCTTAATTTTGTGTATTTCATAGTAATTTTTATTATTGGTGGCTAATTGTAATATTGCCGCCCCAAACTCAAAAACCCTAGCCATGCCACTAACCATTGACATGATAACATCACATTAATCAAATCCAAGCATCCCAACTATGTCACCTTTAGATTGGGAAATCATTTACCAGCCGCGACCCCTAAGCAAACAGTTTTACAAAGACTCTAAAAATAGAACAGGGGGAAACAAGCAAACTAGTCCTCAAAAGCCTCAATAGCAGCTCAATCGTTCTATTCGTACAGAGGAGGGTGGGTGCACTGACCGGCGCTGAGGACTGTCTTGTGGGTCTCATACGGCCAATTTGAGCTGTTCATTCATCCCAAAATCAAATTCCGAGCGGGCGCAAGTGGAAATTTTAAACAAAATGGGGTGATTTTGAATCGAGCACTTAAGAACGTACGATTGAGTTGATTTCCGCGTAGAATTTAAAACCCACAAGTGAATTTGATTTTGAGATGAATGAACAACTCGGATCAACTGTGTGAAACCCACAAGTGAGTTCCCGAAGTTGATCTGTACACGGCCAGTACATGAGTGTCAGTACCTCTGGGTTTACCGATAGCTGCAGTAGTATAAATGTATGCGCAAGTACGTACTACCTTCCATAGTGTTTTCCGTGCTCCTGCTCATAGTATGAGTACCACACCTGTATAAATGTATGCGCAAATACGTACTACCTTCGTCTCATTATATATTGTCTGTTTGTAAAATCAAAGTACACATTGCTATAATTTTGCTTTTCTACCTTCTTTCAAAACTTGAAATGACTTGCCTAATTTGGAGAGAACGACATTTTTTGTAAAGTCCAAAATTTCAAAGTGCTATAATTGTACTCTATTATGTTGAATTCCTAAAAATGAAAGAACAAATTGGGACGACGAGAGGAATATGATTTTAGCATAAGTGGTGTTAGGTTGTGCCACTATTTAGGCCTCATTCCACTAGCTTAAAAAGGTCAAAAAGTCAAATTATTACGAAAATTAAGACAAGTCACTCACATAAAAGAATTTTGAAAACCCCCTAATCCTACGGATCAAATTTGAAGGTGAGAGCATCTCCACTCTTGGACCAAATCTTTCACCAAATTTAAATTTGAGTAAAAATCACCCAAAAACTCACTCCACTCCTTCACCAAATTTGCTCAACACCAAATTTGCTCAAATTTTTCACCAAATTTGCTCAACACCAAATCCTTCACCAAATTTGCAACCCCTCTTTTTGTTCAAATCAGTGTAATATTTGCTCCTTGTTTCATTGTTTCGGCAGATGAGGAAGGTGAGGAAGATGAGAAATTTGTTCACTGTTTTCACTGGAGGCAAAATGAAAAAAAAAAAAAAATTGTTTTTACAAAATGATGGGAAAGTTTTGGAGCCAAAATGAAAAAAAAAACTGTTTTTGACAAAATTTTAACTAGAATTTGGTAAAAATGGTGGTTTCCCATTGGAAGGGTTGGTATCAGATCAAGTTTTTGACCAAATTTTTCCTCAAATTTGAGTAAAAATTTGGTGTAGGAGTGGAGATGCTCTTAGGAGATTTCATACTAGTAATAAATGCCAAGATGATCACATGCATCACCACAATCATGTTCAAACGACAACGATGTTCATATATCTAGCCAAATGATGGGATCTGTCAAAGCAAACAATGATGGGATGTATCAAGGTTTTGCATCTTCAGTGGGTCCACTTTAGCATTTTTTGTAGTTGGGTTTTTGGGTGCTGGACCACCTGATGTTACTATACACCACTCACTAATCATCGTCCATTTAGCATCACATTATTGTATCAAGGTTTTGCATCACATTATGATAGACTACTTTTCCTAGCATGCGAATATTTTGGACATATTTTCCTGTCGTTTTTTTTAAAGTTAGTATAAAATACTATACACTAGTGACCACACCCCAAAAGGCCAAAACCCACCATGGAATTTTTCTCTCCTGCTAGTTGTATTTGGTAAAATTAAAGACAGGAAAAAGATCGGGCCCATATTTGAAGCCAAATAAAATATTATGTTGTTTGGTAATCTCTTCCTTCCAATTTATTTGTATATCATTATTTCGGACCACTTGAAAAAGTACCTATTGTAATATATGCTATTTTTATGTGCAATACTACACTGTTCATTCACGTGAGACATTAAAAAGTACATACCGGTACCTTCATACTCCTTCCATCCCAAATTGATTGCCCATCAGACCTCTATGAAAAGATATGCAATTTTCGGACTAACAAATAAAGTATTCATGTGCATGATTTTTAAATTTACTTAAATTAAATTACTTAATGATTTCTTTAATCTGGTGCAAAGAAATTTAGGAAATTACGTACAAAAGTATTTTATTTTTTAATCTCAATAAACATTCCAATTTCGTGTTGTGAATGAGATGCAATTAATTTGGATATTAAATTGAGTTACAGATAAAAATTACTATAAGACATTTTGATCCAATAAGTATTGTTACCCGGTTCTAACTTTTGTGAATTATTAATTGATTCGCACTCTTTTCTCAATATTCATAGCAAATGAGTTTATTTCTCATTCATTCCCAAATTAATTATGCTATTGTTTTTTAGTACCCACCTCTTTTCTTTCTTTTCTTGAGCCTCCACCAATTAGGCCAATATTGTGGCGTTTCATGTAGACAAGTGGACAACCATTATCAATGGAGAAAACATCAAAAATATATGAATGCTTTAAGCTTTATGAAAAATTGTTTTCTAACTCCAACCAAATGATTCAAAAACCATATGATCGAGGCAATGCTTGCAGTACTTTTAGCCAACCAGTTAGATAATTTATGCTAGTGTTTATTAAGAAATTAATTATTAATTGTTCTTGGAGCAATGCTTCATATTTTCCATAGTCTTTTTGGTTGAATCTCTTTATAAACGTTACAAGATTCGGGTCTAATTTTTGCTTCATATTTTCCGTCTCGATCAAAGGAATCAGAAAATTATAAAAATATTGACTATAATTGGAAAAATTCATATACGACGACTTAAAAAAAGCCTAAAAAAAAAAGTCCAAACAGAGCCTTATTCTATTCACATAATTGTGAACCTAACTTGGAAAAGATCAAGCTCACTTCCAACCTAATTTTCCACTAATTTCCATCAAACATAGACTACGACGTCAAAGTGCACACTTCACATTAGGGCATTTACAGTGGATTCCCTAAAAATTGCTCCCAAGTTGTATCCTAAGATGTACACATAAGCATAATTGGGGTCCACTTTTCACTCCTAGAGCTTACTAAATTTAGAGAGGATGTGTTTACTCAATGGGCTAGCAATAGCATACTCTATTTTGTGAAAAAAAAAAAATTAGGAGCAACTTTTTCAAAGATTTCATATTAAAAAAAATTAAAGACTTTGGCCCCACTTGGAGTTTGCTAGAAGGCTACCTAAATTTAATTATTGTGCTAGGAGCCAAGTTTAGGAATCACCCTTAGGAGTTTGTATGGGGAGCCCATTGAAGGCAATACTTGAGCACATGACTAGGTAAATGTTAGGAGCCTCACTTAAGAGCTATTATGAGAGCCCATTACTAGGGTGATCATGAGTATATAATATAACTGTGTGAGTCATCATGTTTCCATTTCTCACCAACCCAGAAAATTTTGGAGCAGGTACATGAAAATAAAAAATATTACGATACACTCTCAATATTTTCGCATTTACTATATTTACCCATTGAATTGAATAGAAATTTTGAATATTTGCGGATAAATTCACGACATCTGAATTCATAGTTTTTCCCTCCTATAAATTCATACAAAAATGATATAGACACACCCTTTCAGCCACACTCTACCACATCCTCACTTATATGTGGGTGTGGGGACCACCCAGATGTGAGTGAAAGTGTGGTAGAGTGTGGCTGAAAGGGTGTGTCTGTATCATTGTTCAAATTCATACTCCTACCATTTGCACATGAACTTATAACATCGTCTTAAATTCAAAAGTATGCTATGACGAATTTTTATAAAAATCTGTTAATTCATAGATGAATGTCATCAATTTTGTAATATGAAATTCTATATAACTTAAGGTAGTTTAGTGGGTGCATATTATACACAGTCAAATATAGATGGTGATCAAGACCTGGAACTGAGGCCGTGTTTCCCACGTGCTTAAATGGAAAATTATATAAAATCATGAATGTGCTAAAACGGAAACCCGGCCTAGTTGATTTTATGGGATTTTCCATTTTAACACATGGGAGATAAAGCCTTGGTTGTTTGCTTCCTCATAAGATATCAAGTTCGAACCTCTCAAGTCCAGTCAACTCTTTTGGGATCAGTCCATATAGAGGTTTGCTCCGACTTTAATTGAGATCACCGCAAATTAAACGGTGTGATTAAGCTCCCAAAATTAATCAAATTGCAAGTATGCTGACCCGAGACATCCGAGTTGATGTACTAGCACCCACTTAAAAAAGAACCTATTCAATGGTGCTAGCTGTTGATCCCAAAGGTACTAGTCATCTATTGGAGAAATTTTTCAGTACTGCCGAGTGGGTATTGCCCATGTGTTACCCGCTCGACAATCTCAGCCGTCCAAAATGTGATCCAACAGTTCGGAAGAGGAGAGAGAAAAAAAAGAAGAGAGAGTGGTTGGGTTAGAGGAGAGAGAGAGTATCAATCTCGGCCATCCAAAACACTTTTGGACTGCCGAAATCCTGCTCGGCATGGCCACGTGATACCCATTCGGTACCCAAATTTGTTTCCATCTATTGGGGTAGGTTTGCCTTTCTGTTCTGCAATACTCCTAGTATTTCTTAAGCGCAAAAGTTGATTATGCCCCCACATAAATAATAATAATAGAAGATGACTATAAGTTAAATTAATTGTTGATAACCTAGGTTATGGTTCACATTTGGAATTGTACGTCCGACAAAGAATCTCAAATTAAACACTATACGTGTATTCCACTAACTTGAGCTTATAGTGCCTGCATGTGTACAAAGAAATATTCTCTCACACTTTTTAGTTGATGGAGAGGATATCATGCGCACATGTAGAATCATTTTCCATAAATTAAGTTACCAAAAGTAGCCACATGATTTGCAATTAATAGCAAGAAAAAGGTGATCTAAAATGATGAGGTACTGATATTTTTAAAGGACCCTTCTGCTAAGAGCTCATTTGGCTGTCAATAAGCCTAGAAAAAACACGAAACAATACATATTTTAATATGTTTTTTACATTTTTAATATATTTACATGTATTTTTCATACATTTCAATACACTTTTTGAACTTAAAAAGGCAGCCTAGTGAGTTGTATATAGCATTTTTCCATTTTTACATTATGAGCTCAATGGTATACGAATGTTTGTTTGCTCTTGGATTATCACAAGCATTGATAATTCAAGAGCAAACAATAGTTTTCAGTCGTAACAAAGCGAATGAGAAGAAGAATCAGGATTGGACTTCGCGGATTTGGGGGCCTTGTAGTGAGTGAGCTCACTACATGCGTGTAGTAAGCTCTCTCGGCCGTCCAATCCGAGATCAACGGTCCGGATCGTCTTGCACTTTGAAAAGCACTTTTACATTTACTTTAACTCCAATTTATCCGGACCGTTGATCTCGGATCGGACGGTCGAAAGAGCTCACTACACGCATGTAGTGAGTGAAGTAGTGATCGAGTTCACTCACTACAGGGCCCCAATTCCGGATTTCGCGAGAGAGCCATCAATTAACCGTACCCCACCTTGTCTTTGGCAACCATATTCATTGCATGTGACGATGTAGCATAATTTTCTCCTCTAAAGCGATGAGAGACCAGTACGACAATAGGATCAGCAAGTTGGGCTTCTGGAGTAGTCATGAAAAAAAAGTAAAGGAAATTTCTTATAAAGTATAGAAGGATTGCTCTGATACCATGTGAAGTTGGAGAAGAAATCGATGTATTTTCACTCACTAACGTTGCAATGTATACAACAAAGGGATAAACTATAATCCGGTCCCATAAGTTAAGGATATTAACAAAAGATTAAAACAAGTACCAAATATACATACAATTATACAAAGGCCAAAGATACAAATAATATAGAGAAAGAAAGATAGGAATACAAGAATATGTACGATCGTGTTTTGGATGGTTCGGATGTGTTTGACAATTTTAATTTAATTTAGATTTATTTTTACCGGTAAAAATTCAAAGCATATCCAGACAGTCCAAAACAAGATTAGACGGCTGAGGGATGCGCGGCATGGTTGTGCACCACACCCCCACACCCGGATTCGAACATGTAGGGGTTGACTGTGTCTGGTGATAAGACTTGGAGACTTAGGAGTTTGTTCCCTCGTAAAAGCATCCACATGGATTCTAAAATGAGCTCCTAGGTGAGGCTCCTAATATTTACCTCGCTATTTGCTCAATTATTGTCTTTAATGGGCTCCCCATCTAAACTCCCAAGGGCCACATTAGCTAAATTTAGGTAACATTGTAGTTAGCTCCAAGTGGGATCCAAAGTTTTTATATGAAATTTTCAAAAGATAAAAGGATTTTTAGCAAGCTCTTGCTAGTCCATTGAGTGCATATATCCTCTCTCAAATTAGCAAGCTCTAGGAGTGAAAAATGGATCACAATTAGACTTTTATGTACACCTTAGGATTCAACTTAGTAGAAGCTATTTTTAAGGAGCCCATTTTGGATGTTTTCATATATATATATATATATATATACAACAAGGATCCAGTCCACACCCTTATATCCACACCTTACGCCCAAACCTTCATTTTCCGATCAAATTTTCATGATCCGAACCGTCCAATATGTTTAGAAGGTGTTTTTAAGGGTTCACGCGAGAAATTAGCAAAAACAAATGACTGGAAAGGGCTTGATCCGAGCATTTTTCATAAAAACTGTATATAACGGTTATATTGTATATTTGTATATATATATATATGGTTCCACTTCTCCTCCGGACTCCGGACTTCCGGACCTCCGTGATCCGAGTATTTTTTTGACGATCTGAATCGTCCAATGTGTTCAGAAGGTGTTTTCAAGGGTCCACGCGAGAAATCTCAAAAAAAAAAATATCGGGAAGGGCTTGATCCAAGCAGTTTTTCGCAAAACTGTAAATACTCTTGAAAACACCTTCTGAACACATTGGACGGCTCGGATTTTCCAAAAACAATTTGCAAAACAAAAAAAATACAGTTTTTCTTAAATCCGGGAGGTCCGGACGAGAAGATTTCGCTATATATATCGCTATATATATATAGGACCCCCTTCCAATAAGGGACCCTTATATAAGTTAAAATGCGGACCTCACCTTTCCGAGCCAAATTTTGACGATCCGAACCGTTCAATGTTTTTAAATTGCATTTTTAAGGGCCTCCGCGAGGATTCGTCCAAAAAAAAATACCCGGAAGGGCTTCATCCGATCAGTTTTGGTTAAAAACGCTATATAAAAATGCATTTTAAAAACATTGAACGGTTCGGATCGTCAAAATTTGGTCCGGAAACACAAAAAAAGGCTAGGTCCGCATGGTATTTTTATATAAGGGTCCCTTATTGGAAGTTCTTCCTATATATATATATATATATAGGTTCCACTTCTAGTCCGGACTCCGGACTTCCGGACCTCCGTGATCCGAGCATTGTTTTGACGATCCGATCCGTCCAATGTGTTCAGAAGGTGTTTTCAAGGGTCCAAGCGGAAAATCTTCAAAAAAAAATACCGGGAAGGGCTTGATCCAAGCAGTTTTCGCAAAAAATATATATTTACAGTTTTTGCGAAAAATGCTTGGATCAAGCCCTTCCCGGTATTTGTTTTTGAAGATTTCCCGCGAGGACCCTTGAAAACACCTTCTGAACACATTGGACGGCTCGGATTTTCCAAAAATAATTTGCAACACAAAAAAATCACTTTTTTCTTATTAACGGGAGGGTTTGGACTAGAAAATTTCCCTATATATATATATATAGGTAAAGCTTCTAAAACGGGATTCCCGTTTCCGGATCTCCATAATCCAAATATTTTTTTGAAGATCCGAGCCATCCAATGTGTTCAGAAGGTGTTTTCAATGGTCCACGCGAGAAATCTTCAAAAAAAAAAATACCGGGAAGGGCTTGATCCAAGCAGTTTTCGCAAAAAATGTATAAGGGAGGCACCAACTGGCAACTGCACTCCACTTGCAGATGTTTTCATATTTGAAATCTCTTAAGTGCTAGCAATTCTTATGGGCCCAATCGTTATAGAGCTTTTCTCTTATTTTAAATGGGCCCTCGGCCAGCTCACGGACGTCGGAATTGGTTACAAAAAAATTAGTAGAGGTACGCATAAGCTGGCATTGACACTTTGTTATTAAAAAAAGATACTCATGTACAAATGTTATATTTTGAATTCTGAAATGAGAGGAACATTTAAATCATCAAGTATAGTATGGGAAACCATATTATTTCTGAAAAAGAAAGCACCAAAGTGTGAGTCATGTGCCTCTATTTATTTTTTTTTTGATCATCAGTCATGTGCCTCTATGTAACCCGAATAACTTGAAAAGCAACATAGCTAATCATGAATTATAAGAAGCAATGTGGCTGACTGCAATTTGGGTGGACTTTGTGCCTCTATGCACCAAAGTGTGAGTGAAGTCTATTGTCAAAATGAAATCCGAGTCGTTAATTGCAGAAATCAATAACTTTGATGCCGCACTATAGAGCTCCCCTACAACACCCTTGGATCTAGGGCTGGAAACAAACTGAGCTGCTTGCGGTTCATTAGTGCTCGGCTCGGCTTGGCTCAACTTGTTTCTTAGTTAAGCCGAAATTGAGTTCAAGCTCAAGTTTTAAAGCTCGTTATAAACGAGCTAAGCACAATATTCCATAACTAGACTTTACTTGAAAAGGGTGGGCTCGATAATAATGACTCATTATTATCGGCCAAGGGTGTTTGGGCTTTTCCCTTTGGATGTATCCAACTTTTGGTTGGATTGTTTTTTCTCCTCTTTGATGTATCCTTCGTCGAGTATCTTCAATAAAATTTTGTTGCTGATAAATCAAAAATAAAGACTCATTTACATCTAAAATTCATGCCAAATCACGATTTGATCCCCCTTTTTTTTTGGGCTTATCCAATTGTTTTTTTCACCTCCAAGTATAACAATACATAAGGAGTGATTAATTTTTTCTCTAGATCATAGGACGAAGTCACGGGAGAGAATCCGATTATAAAAAGCTGGAAAAAGTTACTAAGTGCTGCAGAAAAAGCCTCTAGCAAGCATGCCCAAAAGTTAAAGGTCTACAGAGTGCAACAATAAAGGGAGAAAAACTTTGGTGCCGGACATGTATCACGTGGCGGTACCCATCGCACATTTTGGCTGTCTAAAAGTGTTTTGGGCGGTCTGGATTTTAGAGAGAGAAAGAGAAGAATTCTCGGCCGTTCAAAATAATTTTGAACGGCCAAGATGAATGCTCGGGCACTACGTGTGCGATGCCCTATTTGCACCCTCAATATTTTCCGGAAGAGATGGTACTAGTAGCTAGCAAAAGGCCAAATTTTCTCTGATCATTCGTCCAAAAATTTGAGGGTGAACAAAACCCTCTTTTTTTCCAGTTCAAAAAAAAAAAAAAAAACCCTCTTTTTTGTTCACCCTCCTTAAAACCCGAGAGCAATTTTGTTCACCCTCCTTAAAAGAGGGTGAACAAAACCCTCTTTTTTATTGGTTGAAACATGTGGGTCCCACAACAAAGTGATGTTATGCTTACATCAAAGTGATGTCATACTTACCAAAAAGTGTATTGTAGAAGTAAGTATGACATCATTTTGTGGTGGGACCCACATGTTTCAACCAATAAGAGAGAGGGTTTTGTTCTCCCTCTTTTAAGGAGGGTGAACAAAATTGGACTTTACTTTTGAGCCGACATCTAATTGGGTTAAGTTACTGGGCCAAGGAGAATTTACTGTTTGGACCATTTGGGCCAAGGGTAAGAGACTTTGGTATTGGACAGTTTTGGTGGGCTCATGGGCTGAGCTGGAGCCCTTGTTGCGGACTTATGGTTCCACTACCAATAAAGTATATAAAAAAAAAAAAAGTGGGAAAAAAAGGAAAAGGCCATCCTTAAGTGTAAAACACTCCCATTATGATGGCTCCTAGTAAATATTTTTGCGAATTTTTTTATAAAGGTCCACAAACATAACAAAAAAATATGGATTATTTTTTTCCCCTTTTTGTGCAACTCCTTGAACCACAGGGACGAGAGCTTTGGATACCTTTGCAATCCATTCTTGTAATCCACATAATAGAGCCCAAAACGACTTACATAGCCCAAACCCCATTCGAAGTTGTCCAAGAATGACCACGAAAAGTATCCTTTTACATTGACACCTTGATTTCTACACACAACAAACCACCAAAAAAGAGAGAGAGAGAGAGAGAGAGAGAGAGAGAGAGAGAGAGAGAGAGAGAGAGAGAGAGAGAGAGAGAGAGAGAGAGAGAGAGAGAGAGAGAGTTAGGGTTTCAGTCATTATACGATGTATTGAAGATTTTGTTATTTGAGCTTTATTTTCATTACAAAAAAATATGGATTATTTTTTTTTCCCTTTTCAAAGTACTAAAAATGGTGGCTGCTAGCCTGGCATGTCTATCACTAGATAAGAGAGTTTCTTAAAATAATGATAACATACTCTGGGACGGAACTAGAATTATATATACGGAGAGGCCACAATAGTAATAATAGGATGTTGAAATTTTAACATTGATGAGTATAAAAAAAGTTAACAGAAATAATAATACCGTGTACTAAAACACATTATTAGGGTGCTTTAATTTAACATAACATAACATAACATGAACAACTATTATATAAAACGATAAAATTAAAGTATCTCAATACATTTCCTCAACTATATCAAGATGGAATGCATCGCTCTTTTAGATCCAGTCAGCCATCTATGATTGAGTCCGCACTAAATTTCGTTCTTAGAAAGAGGTTTGGTTTTTGTTTGTCTCAGAGAGAGAATTGAATTTTGGTCCCAAATGAAAACACACAAAAATAAAAAAATTGTGATACTCCCTCCGTCCCTTTTTAAATGACCACTTTCACTTTTTGACTTTATTTTAAAATTGTCTATAACTTTCAATCTATAATATATTATGTACTTTTGAAAAAATTGTATTTTAGAACTCATTGATTTCTATAAAACAAGATCCATATTGCATATTTTATGTAATATAGATTGAAAATTATAAACAACTTTCGAATCCAGCTGGAATAGTAACATCATCACTTAAATAGGGACGGAGGGAGTATATAGGAGTTGTAATTTGAAATTATTTCGAAAGTAACATTTTCATATGGCAATATTATATATTGAAAAAAAAAAAAAAGTACTACATAATTTTAGGTTATTTTTGAAATTGGGGGTAGCCTTGACCTCCATAGCCCATCTTTAGTTCCGTCATTCATAGGAACTTACTTGATTGCGTCGTAAAGTTGATAAAGATGGCGATAGTGGTAGTCTACTCTGGTGTGATCTTTACAAGCTTCAGAAATGGGTTTTCTGGGATCATTTATCTCATCCATGCCTACAAAGTAACATACTACTCCCTCCGTCTCATATTGTTGGGCCTCTTTAACAATTGTTTATATCTTATAATAATCTACGATGTTTTTTGTCATTCTAATTGTTTAATAAAACTTCAAATTTAAAAGAATAAAGACAACAATAAGCCAAAAAGATTATTTTTAACCTATTTTTGTTTTTAATACTATAAAAAAAATTTAGCGCGAATCATAATTTTTACTTTTTTTATTCTTCTCATCGAAACGAAACAATAATCCACAAAAATTAGACACAAAACTAACAATTGCCCAAAAAACAAAAATGGTAATTAAGGAGGTTACCATTTTCTGTAATGTAAATGGTTGGATTGCCGTAGTTGTTCTTTATATGGAGCAGAAGTTTCCAAATCCCTTGTGGATAAATATACAGCCAATCTGAACCAGCCTACACAATTTCAAATAAGTACTTAATTTGTAAGACTCAAAAGTAACGTATTTTCCATTATCAAAGAGCTCATATCACTTGGACTAATTTGAAGGCCTTGCCTGTGGACCAATGGGCTTCCCATTTCGCTCAGCTGCAACCAATTTTTTTTAATAATTAGATGAAAGAAAGAAATTAATGAATTAAATATATAAAATTGAATCACTGATGACTTCTGCCGAAAATTTGTGCATAAAAATTGTATTTTGATGTTTATGGTTTTCCAAAACAATAGAGTATGAATTTAGGGATTACTTTTTCGCTCAACCCGAGAATCTGTGATGTAACTTGGTTTGGTGCCGCAGTAATTTGCATTAGCTGCATAAATAGCTGTATAGTAATTGAGTCCGATGAAATCGAATGACCCCTTCACCATTTTGGATTCAAACGTTGAGAACGTGAGAAGCCGTTTTCCTACATGAGTCTTCATCGTGTCCGGATAGTCGCCGGTTGTCAATGGATCCATATATAAACCTGAAAGATACACACGCTCGTTGTAAAAAAAAATTATATGTAGATATAGTGTTTCATTGTTTTCGAAGAACTCACCAGCCAAGACAGAAATCAAGGGCACGCATATTTTAATTTAATTAGTCATAGCTCATAGATTAATGGTTTTAATTTAATTTTTTTTATCAAAAGAAAAGTAATTTATTACTGTAATCTTTTAAATAATAAGTTACAAAGATGTGCTGTTTAAAAATATTATGAATCGATTAATTACCTCTTATGAATAAAGTTACGATCTTTTGTACAAAAGTTACGAGGCGTACCTGTTAATACTTTCGATACACATTTACAGCAGCAGCACGAGCAAGGAGTTGGTGGTGTGCCACCGTATGCGGTTCGGAGCCCGATGGCTTCGTTGTCTTACGACGACGGTCATTGTTACCACCGGTATTACTACTCGCCCCACCAAATTTGTTACCACCGGTAACATTATTCACGCTACCAAATTTGTTGTCATTATCATTCAAATCAGCCGATTCCAATTCTTCTTCATCGTCATCAAATGTCACTTCTTCGAACGCGTCGATCAACGAGCCATGATTTTGGGCCAAGAAAACCTCACCCAACCTGGGAAGTCAGCAAATGACGTAGGCCTGAAAACCTCACCCAACCTTCGGAAAGGCCCAACAGGATGAAACGACTGGCTCCCTTTACATGGATGAAGTTGGGCCAAGAAATTCCACTTAACCCACTCAATTAAGCGAATTGCTGAGTAATAAAGGGAAAGAGAACACTTTTAAGTTCATAGACGACACAAACCCAAACTTTCTGACTTGAGAAGCCGTGTCAATTGCAAATACTATGAGACATATCTTTTCTGAGTTAGGGTAACGTGACTCTATAGAATGTTGATAAATGACTCAAGAAAAAATAATTGCTTACACAATTTTAGGACTCAAGAAACCTTCATATTTAGCTTCCAAAGGTTGTGGAAGATCCCAGTGAAAGAGAGTTACATATGGTTGTATACAGGCCCGGCCCTGTGGGTAGGCTGGGCAGGCCCAGGTCTGGGGCCCACCGAAAATGGGCTTGTTTTAGGGCCCCCAAGTATATAGGTTAGTATAGGTATGAGTTTGGTTTGATCCAATATTGTTAGAGCCTTAGAGGCCCACCAAAATCACTTATTCACTTAAGCCCATTTGATTTTTTGAGGCCCAACCAACTTCCATCTTCCCTCTTTAATTATATTTTGAGGCCCACCGATTGAATGCTTTTTTTTTTTTAATTATCAAAATCAAAACTGTGAAAGACTTGAAAGAGAGAGACTTAACTGGTCAGTGGTCATTCGGTGAAAATTCAAAAAGGAAAGAGGGGAAAAAGCCCTAACTTTACCAGACAAAATCTCTCTCTCTCTCTCTCCGATCTCTCTGCCCCTTTGAAGCTCCGGGCCTCCGGCGACTGGCAGAAGGCAGAATACTCTGTACTCTAAAGTCACGATTCACTACTCAGTACTCTGTACTCACGCAGAACCGAGTCAAACTGCCAAAGCCAAAGGTTAACTTTAAGAAGCCAAGAAGGTAATCTACTAGACTTAAGACTTCTTTAGTTCTATCTTGTTTCTTCTACAGTTTAATAGTTTATAGATTAACATTTGTGGGAATCGGGATTGTGTGTCTGATGATCCCAATACATTAAACTTTGTTTAATAGATTAATAGTTTAATCGGGATTGTGTCATTGTGTGTTTAATAGTTTAATAGATTATGTGCATCGGATTATGTATATTTTGGCGCATCGAAGTAATAGTCTTGTATGTCTATTCCCAGTTCCGAACTTTGTTTGAAATTTACATGAGATGTTGATCTTTGTTGCAATAATAGTCTTGCTTACTCTTCTAATAGAAAAAAAAAATTATATGAAGGGCCTCAAATTGAGGATAGGGTTGGGGCCTCAAGAAACACAGGGCCGGGCCTGGCTGAATACCTGCACATGCATATAATTACATATATTTATATAGATTTCTTGCAAGTGAAGTAATCAATTTATATAGATACATATACCATTGGCAAGAAGCTCATCTATATATGAGGTCACTGTAGAATTGGAGTCCAGCCTTGCTTACACCCGTACTTCGTTTTCCATCTGATAATTAAATGGTAAATCGGATAAATAAATTAGAGTTATCAAACAAAACAGAGTCCCGACATTTTTTTAATGTCCATAAATGTTTGTTCTATTTGCAAAGTTTGGATTTTTTTTTTTAAATCTCCAAAAACTTACTAATTTTTTAATCTTTAGATTTTTCTCGTCAAGACGAACTAATAATCTATAGAAAAATCGGCGCAAAGCTAACAAATGCAATTTTTTTTTAATAAAGACAATGGTTTATTTTTGTCAACGCACCTCTAAGTTATGACAACTGATCATATATACTTACGAGGTAATAGCCTGTACCATGATATTGAGAATCTGAAGGCATCTACACCTTATATATTCTTCAATAGTCGAACGTCTTCCTGCAAACACAATTAATTAATTTAGGTAAATAACTTACTAAAAATGATCAGGTGTAAAATCCAAACAATTGTCGGTCCCGCTGGTAGTATTTCGGTTTTTAATTAGTGTGAGTTTTTTTTTTGTGTGCATAAGAGTGCGAATGGGGCCCATATTTTGGCTAGGAGAGTTAGCAGTGAAGTGGGTGCTTGTAGTTCGGAAGACTACTCTTTGTTGCTTTCTAATCCTTTAATTAATCAACCAACCTTTTTAGAGACAGGTTAGAGCAAAGAGAAGAGAGAGAAAGTGCGAGAGAGCGGGCAATCTGGGTTCTGGCCGGTGAACCTCCCTCCACTAGACACCTCCCTCCCCCACCGCCCCCTTCCACCTCCTCCCAGCCCCTCCTCCCCTCTCCTCTCCTCTCCTTTACTTCTTCCCCTCTTGGATTTGCCGGTAACTCCCCATGCATGACTAGATTCGCTCTCCTTCCAGTATGGGCGGTCGGAATCTTGATTTTTGGACCAAGGGGAGGCCGATCTGGCCTTCCACACAGACGGCGAGTGGCGGCGACGACGGTGATGGCATTGGCGGTTTGTTTCTGTTTTTCCGTTTTGTTTTTTGTAGTTTTAGGTTTTTTTTTTTGGATAGATTTTAGATTGTTTTTCTTTTGATTTGTACTGTGATGTTTTGATTTATGAAATTTCTATCTCTTCATCCGAAAAAAAATAAAATCCTTTAATTAAAAATGGATGTTACTCCTAGGTGATTGATTATCGTGCGTACCTGTATTTTCTACCAATAAAGCTTTTACTGTAAAGTTTAGGAGAGAGAAATATGGAGAGAATAATACTTTCTTGTGTATTGATTTACAAAGATACATGACCAATATATACAGAAAACGGAAGCTATACTAGGTAAGAAGCTAAACTAGGAAAGAATAAATTTACAATATTCCTATACTACAATCACGGATCTTCAATCAATCAGTCAACCGATTCTTTCTCAATCACAGATCTTCAATCAATCAGTCAATCGAATCTTTCCTTTAACACTCCCCCTCAAGTTGGAGAGTGAATATCATGAAGTCCCAACTTGCCACTTAAATATTGAAATTGTTCATTTCCCAAAGGTTTGGTAAAGATATCTGCAAGTTGAGATTTTGACTGAACATAGGATGGTGCAATTACTCCGGCTTGCAATTTTTCTCGAACAATGTGGCAATCAATCTCTATATGCTTCGTACGTTCGTGAAAAACAGGATTTTTGGCAATGTGGAGGGCTGCCTGGTTGTCACAAAATAAAGACGCCGGCTGGTTTTGTGGAACTTTGAGATCCTGCAAAATATGTCGTATCCATGTAATTCCCAAACATGTCGTAGCCATAGCTCGATATTCGGCTTCAGCAGAGGAACGAGCCACATTGGTTTGCTTCTTTGATTTCCAAGATATTAAGGAATCTCCTAGAAATACACAGAATCCTGAAATGGACCGTCGAGTTGTCTCACAACCCGCCCAATCTGAATCACAGTAAGCCTTTAATGTAGGATCATTGAAAGAAGGAAAAAATAATCCTTGACCAGGATTCCCTTTAATGAAACGTAAAACTCTTAAGGCAGCTTCCCAATGTGGTTTTCGAGGATTCTGCATAAATTGACTTAGGATTTGCACAGAATATACCAAGTCTGGCCTTGTTACTGTTAGATAAATCAATCTCCCAATTAATCTTCTATATTTAGTAGGATCATGTAATGGATCGCCGTCATCCGAGTTCAATTTCAAATATGCCTCCATGGGGAAAGAATTAGGACGGGATCCTAATAATCCCACGTCGTTCAGAATATCCAATGCATACTTTCGTTGGGAAATAAAGATTCCCTTGTGGGACCGGGAGACTTCAATGCCAAGAAAATATTTAAGATTGCCAAGATCTTTAATGTGAAATTGTTGGAAAAGAAAGTCTTTGAGAGATTTGATTGCCTGTGCATTATTGCCAGTGACAATAATGTCATCCACATAAATAAGGACTGCAGAAAATGTGCTACCTTCAGACTTGGTAAATAGGGAATAGTCGGCTCTTGATTGGGTGAAACCTGCCTTTTGAATAACACAAGAAAATTTGGCAAACCAATTACGGGAAGCTTGCTTTAAACCATATAATGATTTATTGAGCCGACATACCAAATTCTCCCCCTGTCGGCGAAGACCAAGGGGAATATCCATATAGACAACCTCATCAAGATCGCCTTGTAAAAAGGCATTATGAACGTCCATTTGATGAATGATCCAATTGCGGGATGCAGCCACCGCCAAGAGACAACGCACAGTAGTAAGCTTGGCAGTGGGAGAGAAAGTCTCCAAATAATCAACTCCTTCAACTTGAGTATAGCCCTTAGCAACTAGGCGGGCCTTGTAACGTTCAATAGAACCATCAGAGTTGTATTTGATCTTATAGACCCATTTGCAGCCAATGGGTTGGTGACCGGCAGGGAGGGAAACAAGAGACCAAGTATTATTGCGAGCAAGTGCATCAAGTTCAGTTTGCATAGCATCCCTCCATTTCGGGTCAAGAATTGCCTGATCATAGTTAGTGGGCTCACGGAGACTAGATATAGAGGCAAGAAAAGAATAATGGGTGGGAGAAATACGTGAATAAGATAAAGAATTAGAGAGAGGGTGCCTTGTACCTCGGGTCGGACATGACGTTGGAGACGATGATGGTGTGGAGGCAATGTGGGCAAAGTTCATTTGATAAACACAACACTTAGCTCGAGGAGCAAATTTAGAAACATGTTTGACAACAGTAGCATAACATAAGCACCCAAAAACACGAAGATGGTTATAAGATGGAGGACGACTATACAAGCGCTCAAAAGGTGAAATGTGAGAAAGCAACTGATTAGGCAATCGATTGATTAAATAAATAGCTGTGGACACACATTCACCCCAAAAACGAATAGGCATATTAGACTGAAAAAGGAGAGCACGAGCAACTTGTAATATATGACGATGCTTCCGCTCGACAACTCCATTTTGTTGTGGAGTGGAAACGCAAGAACTCTGAAATTCAACACCTTTAGTTGTAAAAAATGAATGGAGAGAAAGAAACTCACTACCATTGTCATTGCGAAAGAATTTAATTTGTGAGTTAAATTGGTTGTGAACAAAAATAAAAAATGATTTAAGGAATGTAGAAGCATCGGATTTATGGGACATAAGAAATAACCATGTGCAACGAGTAAAGTCATCCACAATAGTTAAAAAATAACGAGCACCAGAATGTGTTGGATGTTTATGCGGACCCCAAATATCACAATGGATTAATTGAAACGGTAAAGTAGAAGAAATTGAACTTAGCAGAAACGGTAATCTAGTCTGTTTGGCCAAATGACAAACATTACAAAAATTGTCAAAAGGGGTATAAATAAACTTATTAGACTTTGAAATAAGACGTAGACAGGCAGGAGATGGATGGCCAAGACGATGGTGCCAGGTAGTATCGGGATTGGAAGTATGACAAACAGTTGGTGAGGTGTGAACTGGTGACATGTAATAGAGGCCCCCACTTTGCTTACCCCAGCCAATCATCTTCCCCGTAGCCAAGTCCTGCAAAACACAAAAATCCAGAAACAAAATCACACAACAATTGGAGGATTTGGTAACTTTACTGGCGGACAAAAGATTTAATCGAAAAGAAGGCACATGAAGGACATCTTTTAAAACAATGTCTTTGTTAAAGAGGAGTGTGCCAGTAGAGCTGATGGGTACGGTGGAACCAGTGGGTAACTTAACAAAGGGTGCATGAGGCGGATGAGAATGAACAAATAAAGAAGAATCAGAAGCAATATGGTCTGTGGCACCACTATCTAAAACCCAGCAATTCGAGGAAGCGGAATTAATAAAGGGATGCTCAGACAAACCTGCGACATTTGCATAAACATCATTATTACCCTTGGATAAGTGTGACACATTTGCCATGGCAGCGGTCAATTGTTGATACTGCTCGGTGGAAAGTCCTGAGAAAGATTGAGTAGAACCGTCGACAGACGTGGCATGTGCAGCACTAGGATTGGATCGGGGACCATGCTGCTGATTTTGCTGTCCGGGACGGTTGCCTTTTGGTTTAAAATTGGGATCATGACGTGGGTGCCCAGGTGGAAACCCATACAATTTATAACAGGTTTCAATAGCATGTGTGTCCTTTTTGCAATATCGGCAAAATAATCCTTCATTATTGGAATTGGAAGGAAAAGAAGATGGGTTACCAGAGAATTTGTTCGAATTGGAGCCTTTAGGAAATCGGACAGCCGCTGCAATTGAGAAATTTTCAGTGAGAGAATTGTTTCCAATTTCTCGCTGTTTTTCATCCATTGACCACGAATGGGATTATAAGTATCGTTGAGTCCCATGAGAAACTGCATGAGACGATCCTCATTATGATGTGCAGTCCTCTTACTTCCTTCACCGCATTGACAACAAGCACACGTGGATAAAGGGCGGTAAGAATCCAACTCATCCCAAAAACCACGCAACTTTGTGTAGTAACTTGCAACTGACATGGTTCCCTGAACATGCGAACCAATGGAACGTTTGATTTGGAATATTCGAGGTAGATTACCTTGAGCGAAACGGGCTTGAAAATCTTCCCAAACGTGTTGGGCAGTGGGAGCAAAGAGCACACTTGGAACGAGATCCGATGAAACTGAGTGAGAAAACCATGAAATCAACATATGGTTGGCTCTTTCCCATAAGTCGAACTCATCTGAATTTTTAGACTTGGAAGGCTTTTGGAATTTCCCAGTAACAAACCCTAGTTTGTTCTTAACGGAAAGAGCAATTTCAACAGATCTGCTCCATGTGGCCCAATTTCCACCATCCAATAATTGTGAGCAAAGTTTGGTGGCGGCATTATCAGAGTGGTGGAAATAATAACGGCTTGACGGGTCAAGCCCTTCTTTGAGTTTGGAATTAGAAGAAGCACTGTCAATTGATAGAGAAGATGGAAGGCTTCAGAAAAATCAAAACTTGTATCCAGTTTTGATTCAAAGAAAAAGAAAGAAAATATTGCTAGGTATAGAACCCTAGCTCTGATACCATGTAAAGTTTAGGAGAAAGAAATATGGAGAGAATAATACTTTCTTGTGTATTGATTTACAAAGATACATGACCAATATATACAGAAAACGGAAGCTATACTAGGTAAGAAGCTAAACTAGGAAAGAATAAATTTACAATATTCCTATACTACAATCACGGATCTTCAATCAATCAGTCAACCGATTCTTTCTCAATCACAGATCTTCAATCAATCAGTCAATCGAATCTTTCCTTTAACATTTACCATTTTGACAAAACAATAAATAGGGTAATTTTGGCTTACACCCTGCACTTGAACCGATTTTGAAAGATATATGCACCCCCTCAACTTAATTTTTGGATATATGCACCCCCTCAACTTAATTTGGACTTAATTGAAAACCCTAACTCTATTAAAATCACAAGAGGAGAAAAAAAGAAGTTGGCCCCACACACCGATATGTGCACATTCTGTCCATAGTCCATGGGTGCTCATAGCTGAACTCCTATAGTAAGAATTTGCCACAACTTATTCAACTAATAACAAAAAAGGAAAAAAGGAAAAACTAGTTTACGACATCTTTCAATTTGCTTTCATTAGCATACCATGATAAATTAAAGCGCAAATTTATTAGCATGCCGAAATATAGTAAAATTGTAATTATAATAACAAGATAGATAATGACATGAACGAATATTCTAACTCGACAATTATTAGATTGTCATTCATTAATTAATTCTTTAAAAGTTTAAATTGTTAGAGATCAGATCGAGGTTAATTTTATTATTTATATCCTCAACGACATTCATGTTGTACCTTGTATCGGTGGTGAAAATCGACGGCTATTTTTCCGCTGCTTCCATCCTTTATCATCCCTGTGAAATGTATCCACAACTAAATCATATAATGTTCCAAATAAAGAAGGCTGCTGATAATGCCAAAACCCCTTTTGTTCCTGCCAAAACTCATTTTGTTGCTGCCAAAACTCTTTCATTCATTGACTGAATTGCCCCTCATGACCACATCTCTCTCTCTCTCTCCCCCAAACCCACCTCTATCCTCCCTATCTCTCTCATTTGGCTTAATTTTTTGTTGTCTGTTAATTGTTACTAGACTAGATTGAGGTGAAATTTTTTCTGTAAAAAATTTCACGCACCACCTCTGGTCGAGGAGATCCTCCTCCTATGCTGCTTGGAGACCCTGTTGTTCTTGGAGAACCTGCAGCAGCAGCAGTTCTTGGCGAAGAAACCGTAGCATTCTACTGTGTTCTTATGCCGAAACTAAACATGATTTCCTCCTACACACCTGCGAAATTCGGTTTTCAGACGACATGCAGATTGTTTAATTTTGTGATGGCAATCAATAATTTGATTGAAACAGGATGTAGATGACATGATATGAGAGAGAACCCCTTTTGCAACTTGATAAAAAAAAAATTTGAAAAAAACCTTTTCCATGGATTTTAATCTTACTTTTTGAGCAAAAAGTAACGATAAACAATAGGAACATCTCCTTGCTATTTTTTTACCAAAATGATGCGATGATACAAAATAACTCAAATTAAAAAAAAAAGGGCATGGCTACGACATTTTTTGGTGGCGTTTTTTTAGGATGAATTATCTATATGATGAAATTGATCCCCATGAAGAGTAGCAGCGAAACGACGACGTCGAGCTCAATTCGTTGCTTCTGTCGTGCCACGTGAATGCAAACTCCTCACAAGAGAAGGCATTCTTCCACCACAGCGACCACCGGCTTCTGAGCGGAGTAAGAAGATCGGCCATTGGATTCGAGATCGTACAGCATGGAGCACACCCTGCTCAGTGGGGTAGAATGCAAAGCTATTGCTTGGATCACCATGACTCCACAACCGACCTTGTTTTAAGCTTAATTAGCTCAAAGTTCGGAAATTTACGAATTTTTTACGGGAAAAATTGGGGATTACGATTTGGATGTGGATTCGATCGATTTGACATTGGTGATGAGAGATGATGAGCTGCCGTCTAGCATGGAGGGTAACTTTTTGGAGTCAAGTAGTTCTGAACCACCTTATGCTAATGAGTTGTTATTGGGTGCACAATTGAGGCACAATGAAAAAAAGGTAC
The DNA here is from genome assembly GCA_016920895.1 of Vaccinium myrtillus. NCBI lineage: Eukaryota > Viridiplantae > Streptophyta > Magnoliopsida > Ericales > Ericaceae > Vaccinium > Vaccinium myrtillus. The sequence goes on along the minus strand of CM029281.1, from coordinate 5,347,838 downwards.
ACGGGAAGAAGAGAGATGAGGATGATGGAGGTGTGTTTGGTGGAAAGAGAGAGATGAGGGGCAATTCAGTCAAGGAATGAAAGAGTTTTGACATAAACAAAATAAGTTTTGGCATGAACAAAAGTATTTTTGGCATTATCAGCAGCCATAAAGAATTGACCTTCTTTTCTGTTCTTTTTTCTTTTCATTTAAAGCGATGTAGTAGTATTAGATTTTTTCAATTTGGGCCGAAATTGTCGTCCAAATTCCTGACGAGAAATGAACATGGATCAAAACCACAAAACCTTTCCATGTTTCATGGTCCTGCCCATACGAGAAGACGATTCCCTGTTGGGCCGGTACCCTTCAACGTAGTCCAAATAAGAAAAACGATAAGAAGGAAAACAAGTCTCTCAGACTCTCAGTTCAACATTTAGAGAGAGAGAGAGAGAGAGAGAGACATGGACGATCGCGGCAGAAGGTATCCCATATACTACAGTTTTCCCACGCTTGTCAGCTGCACCCAGTGCCGGCCCCGACTTTGGGGTTGCCCAAGCCCGATCCCTAGTTTGGCTGCCCACTTAATAGTAAGTCATAAAAATAAGAAGACATACAATGGTAATTTAAACAAAGAAGCAAGGTTAAATATGTAATTGTCAAATGCAAAATTTTTAGTAAAGTATTTAGAGTAATGTGATTTTTGTAATAATGAGGATTGGGAAAGAAAAAAAAAATCTAGAACCACACCCAAGATGCACAGACATTTGCACAAACACATAAATCAAGGGGGGTTCACACACATAAACACTACCAATTTGTGTGGTCCAACACATTTATGAGTAGTTGTACATTTTCGTACTAATTTGTTGGGAAAAAAAAATGAAATTAACAAAAATAGGGAAAGAAAATGAGAGAAAACAAAAATGGTCCAAGAGATGGTCTAATCAAAAGATAAGGAGTAGTAGTTAACAAGTCTCGAACACGGACCACTTGGTTATTATGGCAGCTAACCAACCACCACACCAGATTGCTTCATTGCATTGATAGTAGAAACTTTTTTATATTTATACATAACTTACGATTTTTTTTTTTTGGGGGGGTTGCCCAAGCCCATGGGCTTGCGGGGCTTACCCCGGGGCCGGCCCTGGCTGCACCTTCAAACTGTTTAAGAAAGTTGAAGGAAAAGAGTTTTAGAAAATTATGCACATAAGTATACTATTTTCAATTTATAAATTACACGACTATTCGTAGTAAATTAAAGTATTGCGACGGAGAGTGTATTACATTGTGAGTAGTACAGAGTAAAAGTCGTCAATTTTTCAAATTCATTTTAGAAAAACAAACATAAATAATCATTGGACCAATAATTTACCCAAAAAAAATAAAAACATAAAAAAGGGACCAATAATTGGAGAAGAAATTATATCAGCGCGATCGGGCACTACCACGTAATGCTCCAACCCTTTTTCACTAGTTGGGTCCAAGACAATGTATATAGTGTATATAGTATATGGACATCATCCCAATGTACAATGAAAAGGGACTCGGGCATCACGTATTCCCGCGGCTTTGTCCCAGAGACACCGAATAAACATTCCGATTGGAGAGGGAGGGAATACGTAGTGATCAATTTATAGAAACTTAGTGATAAATATTTGGAGAATTAGGTCAAATTGGAATCCGGGGAGGTGTTGTGCAGTATATGTTGTGCGCCGTGTTGTGAGGCAAAACGACGTTATTTTGTTAATTTTTTTAGTACACTTCAATAAGCCCTGTTTGGAGAGTTAATTTTGAGGTTTAATTTTATGGGATTTAGACTCTTTGGGGTAAGATATAGTGGTTTTAGGCACTTTGGGTTTAGGCGTTTTGGGTTTAGGCACTTTGGGTTTAGGGTTTAGGCACTTTTTAGTGGTTTTTTCCTTCTTCCAAACACGGTCTTTGAAAGCTTCAGAGGTGTGTCAAAAACTACGTCGTTTTACCGCACAACACCTACCGGACAACACCCACCCCGGACACTCCGTCAAATTGGACTCACTTAAAATGACATTGATATGGACATTTAATGATTAAAGAAGGTCTTCTGTCCAAACAAAGTAATTATTAGGTAGTCCGATAGCACCGCCACATGGTGCTCTGAACTACTCCAGAACTAAACTTTTATGTGGGGTTTATACATATAGTCATGGATCTCATGAGATCATGAGATTGTGGAATGATTCGGAGTACCACGTGACGGTGCCCCTGCCTAATGTGCATATTTACAAGCCAAACAATTCAAAATAGTGAAGAGAAAAAAAAAATACATTTAAAAACAGGTAATTTTATAGGGCTTTTTTTTTTTTTTTTTTTTTGGAAATTTCCATAAAAGCATCTCCAAACCAACATCGTCTCAAATTCAACACAACAAAAAGTGATAACAAGGGGTTGCAATATTCATGTGAATTCCAACCAAGCAATACTCGGTTTACATTTCTATATTTTAAAACTTTCTTTCTTTTCTCTGAAAAACTCATGCAATTTCCATTAGTAATTTGTAAATTCTATTAGATTCTATTCAATATTGGTTTCTATCAAAAGGTTCATTTCTAAAATTATCAATTTAGTAAGAAATAAATATATATAAATATATTAATTAGAAGTTTATGAACTAGATCAATAATTTTTCATCACTTATTAAAAGCAGATCCTCTACTTTTCCCTTCATACTCTGTATCAAATGGAAAAAGACTTGAGCAGGTACTTGAATCTCTTGGGCCCACGGGGGTTATTGCCCATTCGTTACCTCCAGAACGCCAGAATTAGTCGAGGTACGCACAAACTGACTCAAACATCATGTTATTAGGCCAAAAAAGAGAGAAGGATAATCAACCGCAGGCACAGAATCAACCGCCGCCACCTCCTATTGTGATTCATGAACAGACAAGGGCCGAACTCGTGAATAGAGTTGGAGAGATTGTAATATCCCATATTGTAAAAATATGGAAATTGATTTCGATATATGGGAAAATCCAAGCAACTACCGTTTGGGTATACACTATGGAGATTCTCGAGAAAGCTTCATTACTTTCTTATGCCACTATTTATTTGAATCTGCCGTCCATTGGACCAAAAATAAATGCTTTTGCTGGTTAAACAAAAGGATCACAAGGATCATTTTGTGACAAGGACATTTAACAGTTTAACTTATCAATATTCACAAGGATGTTTATCTTTAGATATTATTGAAAAGTCACGACAAGGACATTTAACTTATCAATATTCACAAAGATCATTTTGTGCTCTCTTTTTATCGAAAATGGAATTAGATATACACGAATATCTGGAATTGAAAACGAGTACTATATTCTACTCTCTCTTTTTTTTCTTTTTCTTTTTTCTTTTTTTACCGTGAAGAAAACGAAATTTCTATTCCACCCTAGTTGGGAAAAACAAAAAGAAAAATTTAATCTGTTCAAAAAAATTTAAGCCGTTCAAAAAATGAAAACGAAATTTGGAAACAGGTTTCTTGATAAGATGAGGATCCGATTCCAACTATGCTCATTTATTTGTAGGTTGCAATTATTCAACTACTTAAAAACCATGAAAAATTTATGAAATACTCAACCCTTTATTACATCTTGTCCCCTAAACTATTTCACTTTTCCAAATTTTCCCCACAACTATAAAACTCTACAGTGACTAACTTGAACTATCTAAACTATTCAACTTGGGCACTAACTAATGTTCAGTAGCTTAATGACAATTCAAGATCCTAGAAAAAATTTCTAATGCTATTATTATCATCCAAACATGGTGAGAATATAGGGAATGATATGCATAAACCTGCATGTTTATCACCATCAAGGAATGGGCATTTGTTTATTTTTTCTACATGAAGAGCTATTTGGTATCTTGATTGATGCGCAAAGGGTTATAGACAGGGCCGGCCCCGGGGTAAGCCCCGCAAGCCCATGGGCTTGGGCAACCCCCCGAGCAGGGGCAACCCCCCCCCAAAAAAAAATAAATAAATAAATAAATAAAAAATCGTAAGTTATGTATAAATATAAAAAAGTTTCTACCGTCAATGCAATGAAGCAATCTGGTGTGGTGGTTGGTTAGCTGCCATAATAACCAAGTGGTCCGTGTTCGAGACTTGTTAACTACTCCTTATCTTTTGATTAGACCATCTCTTGGACCATTTTTGTTTTCTCTCATTTTCTTTCCCTATTTTTGTTAATTTCATTTTTTTCCCAACAAATTAGTACGAAAATGTACAACTACTCATAAATGTGTTGGACCACACAAATTGGTAGTGTTTGTGTGTGACCCCCCCTTGATTTATGTGTTTGTGCAAATGTCTGTGCATCTTGGGTGTGGTTCTAGATTTTTTTCTTTCTTTCCCAATCCTCATTATTACAAAAATCACATTACTCTAAATACTTTACTAAAAATTTTGCATTTGACAATTACATATTTAACCTTGCTTCTTTGTTTAAATTACCATTGTATGTCTTCTTATTTTTATGACTTACTATTAAGTGGGCAACCAAACTAGGGATCGGGCTTGGGCAACCCCAAAGTCGGGGCCGGCACTGGTTATAGATGTTAATGAGGATGAAAAGGAGGGAAATCGACGCGTATCATTGAAAGAAGATGATTCAAAAAAGATCTGGTCTTTGATTGTGATAGATATGCAAATTTATATGCCTATTATTTTCACATGCTAGTCATACTTCTTAGGGGGGAAAAACATTTGACCATTGTTCAGGGTCCCTTGGTAAAAAATTATACGGCTAAAGACTAATTAGAGGCTAATTAAGTTGAAAGGTTTAGGTAGTTTAAGATGGTCAAGCATTTGTTTTGTAGTTTAAGTGATATAAATTGAAAAAGTAGGATAGTAAAAGGCGAAAAATGTAATTAAGCCAATCTCCACTGCCACATAATACAAAATTAAACACATTTTAGAAAAGATCAAGTTAATAAAAATGGTATTGAACAAAATATCTAACTAAATTGACCAAATTTCAGAGTTTGTTTTTGAATTTGGAAAAATTAAGAATAAACAATAACTAAATTAAATTGTTTCAAAGACATACAGATCTTATAAGTTGAATTAGTTGTAAAAATACATTTCGCATTTACTCTAATAAAAATAGATAATCTTTTTATTGACATAACGTACGTATTGGTGGGAAATTCTTACCAACAAAACTCTCAATCGTCCAAATGGAACATGATATCCATTCACAAAAATGAAACGACATTTCAAACTACTGGGTTAAAACACCTTTGATTCCGGCAACTATTTTGCAGATTCTAGCCACTTTGTAAAGTTTGGTCATTTCCGGCGAGGTTTCAAGTAAACTCCGGTCCCATTAATCCTCGTATATTGGAGTTGTTGTGCCCAAACACGCACCACACGCACGAAAGCAGTATAATCAAGAGAAAAAAAAGACGCACAAATTACATGGTTCGGCCAAATCGGACATACTTCCACGGGGAGGGAGTTTTCACTATGATCCGGAGAAAATCCGAGTTGTTGTGTTACACAGACTCTCAATCTCACAATAATGAAACCTCACAGTTCTCTCGTGTATCTCTCTCCCACACTCTCTGCCTCTCTCCCTTACATTGTGCTATCACACTCATAAACTTAGGCACATCCGAGTATTTATAGAGTTACACAATAAAACCCTAATCCACTCCCTCCGGGCCTAAGCCCATCCGGCCCACACGGGGTGGAATCCCAACAATCACCTCCTCCACACCGAGTGGGCAAAGTTGTCTGCAACAACCCATGTCGCCTCCTCCAATCAGCTACCTCTAGCAAGCGTCTGTGTTACTAACCAGTTGAGCATCCTTGCACCACCAAACAAAGCACACAAAACCCAAAAGAGTGTATCATTGCAAAACCAGAATCCGCAGCCAATCAGAAAATCCGAGTACCGCACCCCATCAACTAGAATGCCTCCACTCGTCCGAGTACCGCACCCCCTCAACTAGAATGCCTCCACTCGCACACCTCAAACCAAGGTGTATGCGCTCCATAACCGAGCCCCCGCACCCCCTCATTGAGTACCCGCAGCTTCATCACCGCGCTCCGCCATTCTAGCATCATATCCTGTCAAGAGAATGCAGTTATCCTTTGCCCACACCAGAGGCTCACTCCTCCAAATGATCTCACACACCATCTGCGATGAGGCTGACTCCTTCTCTGACATTGCATCGCCCACCGAGTACCTCCGCACCCCAAAACTGGGATACACCTCTCGTGAATCCGGGATGTGAACAAATCTTGCTAGATCTCCGTGGCTTAAACTGATCTACCGCTCTGACAGGCGCCTGTGTCATTCTTAAACAAGCATCTCCGCACCCTAACTGGGTACACCACTCGAATGAATGTATACCTGCAAGCCAGATCTTCCGCGGTTAATCACAATCCTACACCCCCAAACCGGAGTGCCCGCATCCAAACCCGGATGCTCATGCCCAATCACAGGACATAATCCGTGACTCCATCTCTCCACACCATGCGGCCGCATATCCCGGAGAGGATCCAGTCACAAAATCACAGAAGAAAGAGAATATCCAGATGCATCGATCTCCATCTCAATCCCTCTGTCCGGAGCTCCCGTGAACATATCTTGAACAACCAGCTGCATCATCGTTGCTGGCCAGCATCTTGCACACTCCTGATTCGATTCTCGGCGCATCCAGTACCATCCTGGTCGTGACACCTCGGTACAATCTTGCACCTATCCTGTGTGCATTCGCAACTGTCGCATCTCCTGCTCACGTCACAAAACACCCATACTGTCTGACCATGCCTGACATCAGCTCCATCTGCCACTGCACTCCCACAAGCCTGTTTGGTGGCCTATCATCCAATCCAGTGCAGCTCGAATCACAACTGCAAATCCTGATGATAGGTCTTCGAAATTCGATTGAACTAGACTGCCTCTTATCACTGCTGACTAACTCCGACCTATCACTCTAGTAAGCATCTGTGCCATTAATATTCCAACCTAGAGGGGGGTGAATAGGTTTGAGTCCTGTAATACTCAAATTTTCTTTTGCAAGTAGAAGGATTAGCAAATTAAATAGATAACTAAAGCTATGAAGTACTGAAAATAATCAAGAGATGAGACAAAGGATTTTTATAGTGGTTCGGCTAACTGCTTAGTCCACTCTTCAGTGATGTTCACCCGGACACTCACCGGTATCCACTATGTTCTCAGTACTTACACATGGGTTGGATTTCACAGGAGCCAACACCCCTTTACAACAATTCCTCTGGAACACGCAAACCAGACACAACTCACCGGTACACGCAGACCAGTTCACAAACTCTCAACATTGGTACACGCAGACCAGTTTACAAGCTATAACCAAATGCTACCCAATAAATGGAGGAACAAAATCCTAACTGATAACACAGTGGATTGGGTTCCCTCTCTCACAAGGTGGGTTTATATGTGGTGTGATTCAATCCCACTAAGTAAGAGTGAATTTACAAGTGTAGGCTTACACACAGAGAGTATAAAAATCTACAATGAAAAACTCTCTTTCTAAAGTCTGAAGAAGATAATCTACAGTGTATATCTCAGACTTGTATTCTTTGAGTATTTGAACGATTGATTCTCTTGAAGGCTTTTTTCATCTCTGATGAAGACTTCTTTTAAATAGCCAAGAATGAAACCCACAAAGTCTTCCAATGACGGCATCAACGTTCATATCAATTAATCTCATGCTTTCTCCTTTACGGCCCAACGATCAGAATATTGATTTCTTTGTTGGCTCTAATACGGCTCATGTCTCCTTAAAATCAAAGAACACAAACTTTTATATCATGTGAGACACCATAAAAGCATATATTTGAATGTGTAATTCCAACACCGTATATATGCATTAACTGAATCTCTCCTTTTTCAAATTGATATCACAATTCGTTGATATTCAAATTTGACTTGCAAATTTCAAATTGGATGAGGGAAATAATAAATGCAAATATAAAATATGATTCCGCACCAATTTGGGTAGAAAAGATATTACCAATAAGTCTGGTCCCAAGTTTGAACCTAGAGAGAGAAAGCCGAAACAAAACAAAGTAAGAGAGAAACAAAGTGTCCTGTTTCTTAGCAAAAAACATACTCCCGATACTATTCACAGAATCTAGGCAACTTTGAGGCTGAATTCGGAAAAGTGTAAAACTACAAAGTTGTAGCTCTTTGAGTCCTCTTCCATTTGATATATAACTCGTCCCAAACGGAGCTCGGAGTGAAAAGATAACGCAGAAATACGGAGACTGCCCAAAACTCCGATAGGCTCCTACATGGGATCCTGGGTAGGCTCCTACATAGGCTCCTCTTCTTCATTTGTCTTCTTCCTTTGTCGGCCAGATCTAAAAATAAATGGGCCTGAACTAAGATTAATGGGCTTTGATTTTTCAAACAATTACCCCAATAATAAGGCATGGATCTAAAAACATTATGGCCCAATTTAGTGAAAGATTAATGCCCAAAAATAATCAAATTGACACTGGCATTTTAATCATCATAATTGAAAATCATTCTAAAAAACATCAGCATCAAAACAAAATTAAATCCCTAACAATACCAATCAAGTGTATTCGCACCCACCAAACAGAGATGCAACATTCGAAAGAATGTATCATTGCTTACTAGCTTCTCCAACTGATTACCACGGCTCAACCGACGCGAATCCGCAATCTCCCGATTGCTTCGGTCAACCATCGATCTCTGCAAAGTTTGCCCAATACACCTGATGTGTAGCTCTTCCAACTCTGCTCACATCTCTGTAACCTATCCACCACTCTGGTTCATCCACGTTCCATTCCCGGCCTTCCTAGCACCCCCTGGACTCCCATCGGATCTCCCATGGTTTGCCTTCGACTCAACAGCTCATCTGATTGACCTGACCGTGTCGGATCCTCCTCAATCTTTTCGGATGTGTCTAGGACCGCAAAATCTGACTCAAATCACCCAAATTCACGCCCACCAATGCATCTGGAATCGTCCAATTAGCTAGGAACAAGCCTCTTCACAACCCAAAATGCCTCCAAACACCCAAATCCGGTTCAATCCAGTAATAACACCTGCTTCGGAGCCTCTACACGTAAAACAGAGCGCATGGTTGGATCCGAAACGTCGAACTGAGTCTGGAACCGGTCAAAATTTCACTGAACCGGTCAAAAAACGTTTTCTGGTCGCCCCCGGACCGTTATCCGGTCTGATCTGGTCTGAAATCAACTGAACCGCTCAGTTCCTCTGGAAAAACCGAAACTTGAACAGGTTTGATCCTTCTGACCCGACCGCTTAACCCCTTTGACATGACCTCTAATCCATTTGACCCCTTTGACGTGAACTGTGACCCCTTTGACTTATTCGGTTGAACCTTCTGAACCTTTTGGACCTCCGGCTAAACCTTTTCAACCGTTGCTAATGTCATCCCTAGCGCGAGGTAACGTCAGCCCTAGCGTCTTCAACCTCTGACCGCGCGTGACACACACTCGCGCGACTAGATCTGACTCGCGTTGCACGAGCTATCTTCCTCCGGCGCGTGCAGCTCTGTCCGGCGTCATCCGGCGACGTTCTTGGTACCACCATAATCGTCTCAAAAAACCCCACACAATCGTGTACTCAAACTTCAAAACCGATCACTTTTTATCCGGTCCCAACTCAAAAAGCCTCTCGCCTCTATAAGTTTCTTTGTCCGACTAGGACTCCGAGCGGTGCTTCAATGGCCTCCAAGTGATTATCCAACTGCTCCGCGCTCTCCAGTGCTTTAACCGAAGCTCTGATACCAATTTGTTGTGCCCAAACACGCACTACACGCACGAAAGCAGTATAATCAAGAGAAAAACAAGACACACAAATTACGTGGTTCGGCCAAATCGGACCTACTTCCACGGGGAGGGGGTTTTCACTATGATTCGGAGAAAATCCAAGTTGTTGTGTTACACACTCACTCTCAATAATGAAACCTCATAGTTCTCTCGTTTATCTCTCTCCCACACTCTCTGCCTCTCTCCCTTACATTGCGTTACCACACTCATAAACTTAGGCACATCCGAGTATTTATAGAGTTACACAATAAAACCTTAATCCACTCCCTCCGGGCCTAAGCCCATCCGGCCCATACGAGGTGGAATCCCAACAACAGTTGGTTTTGATGGGGTGTCAAAATATGGCTGTAGTCATTTTGTAAAAGGAAATTTTCTTTTCGTTAAGAGAGATTCAATGGTAATCTTCGCTTAACAATACAGTAGCATGTAAGATCATTTTTGTTATATTCTTGAATTTACGGAAGACTAGGACAACACATACCTATAATAAACAATAATTTTGGCGTCAAAGATAAAGGTGATTGGTTAATTAATCAACATGTGCTACTACTAGCATTAGGGGTGAGCAAGGGTCGGGTTACGTCAAGTTCACGTTCTATCGGGTTGTGAAAACCACACCCGAAATGTCACGCCCCAAATCCGGGAGCATGACCGGCCGTGAACCAAGAAATAATTCTCGGAACACGAAGCCTATACAAAAAGAAAAATAAAAATAAAAATTTTCACAACCCAAATAAATCAAACTGAATCCTGAATTATAAAATTAAATTGGAAACCGAAACCAACATTTTTGTAGCCAGTGAACAATATCTCAAATTCTCCATACTCCAAATTTATTAACTAAAATTCTAAAGAAACAAAAGTGCGGAAGCTGATTGACATGACTAAAAGAAAATAAAAATGCAAATGCCCTAGAGGTCCAAACGGTGGGTCCCGACACTGTCTCAGAGTCCACTATGATGCTCCCCGAACTAACCTGAAAAGAATGCGGAATAAATCCGTCAGCTCACAGCTCAGTGAATAGTTAAGCATGCTATGGGTTTAGAATACAACGTGGCATACATTTAAAAGAACGATAGTGAGAGCTCGAAAGAAATGGTTTCAAGTAACAAAGGTCGGTGGCTTAACAAGTGGTATCAAGGAGATGAATTTCAGATTAACGAATAACAAGAACAATAATCGATTCACAAAAATATGCATTCTTACCAATCAGCCAGTCCAAAAATACCAGAACGGCGAACAACAATAAATAGAAATCTCAAATTGTGTGGGAACCAAATAATAATAACCATTGCCAAAAGCCAATTATTTTCTCAGGGCTTAGCCCATTGGATCCAATACCGTACATAGAGTCACCTCAGGATGACGCCGGAGTCTTTTCCCTAAGCCGATCCGGAATAGGGTCACAGGGTATTTCACAAGTCTTTTCCCAATCCGTTGAGCACTAGAGTCACAGGGTATTTCACAAGTCTTTTCCCTAGTGGCCAAAGTCACCACAGGATGGCGCCCGGGTCTTTTCCTTGGACTTTCACAAATATAATACATGGTCACGACACAAAAGAATGATATTCCGGAGATACCATGGAATCAACGAACAGACAATAAGAAAATTAAAATCAACCAATCAACTGCAAATATTTCAATTAACCTTGTATGCCAAAGGGTACGTCAATCATCAAAAAATGTCCAACGAATAAGATAACGATTATCCATCACAACGAATAAAATAATCTGTCAAGAATCGATAGGCTCAAGAGGAATCCAAATGAAGGGATCAGCTTAACCACTCACCTGGATCCAAAGGTAACGCACTCGGACACATACAAACTGACTAACCTGTACAAAAATAGATCATACGAAATAATTTACTAACACAAATATAACAGTGACTATGGAAATACGCTTATTCATTAAACTACCCAAACCTAACCTAACTCTAAATTACTAACCCATTTGTAGCAAACCAAAACCCAAATCACCAGCCAACCTTGTAACCAAAACATTAAACTCCATGCCCCATGATTCTGTTTCATCCACGTCCTTACACCTTGTCATTACATTATTTTTTATAAAGAGCCATGTCTCCACTCAAAAATATAACCCAAGACCATATAACTCTACTACCACTAATAATATAAAATTCATTTTACAAAATTCCCATACTAGCAATTGCAACTTAATTACATCAGTCATCACCACCGCACACCACATTCGGAACAAAACCACCGATCCCCGTTGCCAAAAATTAACGCAATTATATAAGCAAAAATTGATACCCAACACCTATGAACTTGATCTCAAACAGTATTCATAAAGATGATGACATCGAAGGGAGACTATAAGAAGTTTACCACACTGAGTAGTCGAGGAAGACCGCTGAAATCGAATACTGCTGCTCACGCTAGCTCCATCTCTCATTCTCTTTCTCTCTCTCTCTCTCTCTCTCTCTCTCTCTCTCTTGCGGTGGCTGGGGAAATAAAATAACCCTAGTTCTCAACATTAATTAGAAACTCTCTCTAATTAAATACTATTACTAATCGGCCCGTTATGAAATTCTAGGAATTAGTCCGACTCATTAAAACTAACCGGCCCGATAAGTACAACATATTCACACATATACATCTACACATTCAAATATATTATTTGAGTTCAGAAAAATTTCCTTAATAATATAGTACACTATAAACAAATATATTTTTGTTTTATCGGGAAGAAGTTTGAAAATGGAAAATGAAAGAATTAATGTTTGTAGGAAAAATAATATATATTTTTTTAAAGAAAAATTCGGGATGTCACACGAAACCAAACTGAACTACCCTAGAAACTGAATCGAACTACCCTAGAGGATATTTTTCTCAGGAGGGGGTGTTGAGTGACTAGGGGTGAGCAACTTTACCCGAAACCCGACCACTCGACCCGACCCGATCCGACCTGACGAGTTTCGGGCGGGTTTAAAATACAATCGGTTCGGGTTAAAAAATAAGTAACCCGATAGATTCGGGTCGGCTCTCGGGTTTGAGGTTTTAATTTTCGGGTTACCCGATCCGACCCAAAGTATATATATTATACTCCCCTCCTTCAAGATCTGCCGACACCCAAAGTCAACACCCCCACCTGAGAAAAATATCCTCTCTCTCTCTTCCCTCCTCTCAAATCACACATCCCTCACCCACCCCTCTCTCTCAGATCTCTTTCTTGCCTCTGCAGTGTCGACGACAGCGGCCTCAATCGTCGCCGACACCTCAATCGACGCCGACGACGGCAGCAAAAACAGATGATTGTTACTCAGCCGAAGACGGCGAAAAAGATGGACGACGGGTTATGTTCTCTCCTTCTCTCTCTCTCTCTCTCTCTCTCTCTCTCTCTCTCTCTCTTTCTCATGTCTCATGTGTCTATGAGAGATCTGTGAAGTGATTTTATGTAGATCTGGAATTTGTGTATTTGTGATATCTCCATTTGTGTATTTGGAATTTTGTGGAATCTAACAATGAAAATCTCTTCATCTCTCTTTCTCTATTGATTTTGAGATCTGGAAGTTGGGTTCAACCAACCCGACCGACCCGAACTAACCCGATCCGATCGGTTTCTAGGGTAGTTTGGTTCAGTTTTGGGTATTATTTTTCACAACCCGATAGAACGTGACCCGACCCGAACTCGACGTAACTCGACTCGTGCTCACCCTACTGTTGACTGTGGGTGTCGGCAGATCTGGAAGGAGGGGAGTATAATATATATACTTTGGGTCGGGTCGGGTCACCCGAAAATTAAAATCTCAAACCTGAGACTGGACCCGAATCTATCGGGTTGCTTATTTTTTAAACCGAACCCGAACCGATTGTATTTTAAACCCGCCTGAAACCCGTCGGGTCGGATCAGGTCGGGTCGGGTGGTCGGGTTTCGGGTAAAGTTGCTCACCCCTAACTAGCATAACGCTAATGCAAAGTCATCATCGCGGGTGATGGCGATATTACTAATCCGTCCAATATTTCTAAGACCCAGTCGTCCAGTGTAGTTTGGATTTTTATGGTCTCATCTTGGACTCACAATAATGATCGTACCAGTTCAAGGTAGCTGGAGGTCTGTGATTTCTTTCGCAACGATGCGGAACTCTGGAATTTGTAGTGAAATATGCATGGAAAAACAAGAAAGAAATTGAATCAAGGACCCGAGTCGGCGAAAGGGTGATTTGATTATATTGAAAAATATTAAAAAAAAGAAGTTGACAAACATATATATAATAGGGACAATCAGGTATAATGAATCATGAATGAATGGTAATTAAACTCCGCAAGAAAATAGAATAAGATCGGTTTCGATATCCCGTGTATTTTAAAGTTTGTGCGATTTGGACGGAAATTGATACGCTTCCCCCTCACACAGCGCCCCCCGACACGCGCCAAATGACTGTTTTACCCCTCCTCCCCTCCTTTAATTACTTTTTTATATTAATTTTGTTATTTATATTAATTCATTTCTTTATATAAATTCATTTAATTATTTAATTCAGTTTTTAAAATTATTTATTTCTTTATTTATTCAATTTTTTATTTAATTATTGTTGATACCCCATTTTGCCCCTTTGCTCCGGATTAATAAAAAAAGACCTACTATTTTTAAGTCTGACGAAGCGAGACGCGTGAAAACACATCGGCAACCTCGTATTGTAAAATACGCGCCACTACATGAAAAATGACATATCCTGGGATCCGATCGGACAACATCGACCGTGTGCCGGCAAGATATTTGTGCCGTTGAAATGTGTGCCGTTGAAATATACCCTTGTACCGATTATCAATTGAATAATAAACAAAGGAAAAAGTCAACAAAAACCTCTTAAGAAAGCTGATAAAAAAAAAATAGTAGCAAAAACACGTCATCAAAATTTAACTCTTATTAGACCTTTCTAACTTATTTGGTATTCTTTATCAACTTGGAAACTAATATTTTTCCTACTGTACGTGATTACCATGGCCATGTTAACTGATGGTAATCACGTACAGTAGGAAAAATATTAGTTTCCAAGTTGATAAAGAATACCAAATAAGTTAGAAAGGTATAATGAGAGTTAAATTTTGATGACGTGTTTTTCCCAAAAGTATTAGTCATTTCTTGTTTATAAAGAAAGTGCATAACTCAACCAAGGAAAAATGTATTGTGCATCAAGACTTAGCACGAGCCTAATTAAGACATTTTTTTTAAAGTCACTTTTATAAGTATTTTTTACAAATTGTGATTGTAATATTATTCACTTTTATAAGTTTTTTTTATTATTCATTGATAAGACAAATTAATTAACTAATTAAAATATAAAGTCAAATTTTAATGTCAATGTAAAAAAATGATTTACTTGCAAATGTAATTTGAGTAAACTAAATTAAATAAGTAATTAAGTAAATAAAGTTAAAAGAAAAAAGAAAAAGAGAAAAAGAAAAAAGAAAAAAAAAGGGAAGTTTGCCCAAAAAGGGCCAAAGGTGGGGAGGGTATTGGGGGAAAGGGGTGGGGCCGGTCTGGGAGGGCGAGGTGTAAGGGAGGAGTGCCTAACACCTCTCGATTTGGACTACACATACCTGTAAGTTGGAGGGGGTATTTGTCAATGGCGTTGCGGAATAAAGGTAGTTATTGCTAAAATGACAGGACCAATCTATCAACCAGGCCTTGTTTTTCTAAATTTTTTTTTTCTTTTCCAGTTTATGTACTTTTTAGTTGTCTTTATTTTAAAAAAAATCGAATTTATTAGTTTTGACCGAAAGTCGATAATAAAAACATAAGTACTATTTGACTTTCGGTCATAATTTTGTACATTTCCGAATCCTCTCGTCGAGACGAATTGACGCAAAAATAATAAATGCGATTTTTTTGAACGATGACCAAAACCAAAAATACAAAAGTGAAAAAAAAAAAAAAGTTAAATGGAACAAGGCTTAATCAATACTGTAAGCAAATGTACTGAATCTCTAAATTCTCTGATTTTTGAATTATTATTATTTTTTTTAAAAACACTCATATACTTGCACCTCTTTTATATATATATATATAGCCGGATTTTCTAGTCCACACCTCCCGTAAATAAAGAAAAAATGATTTTTTTTGTGTTGCAAATTATTTTTGGAAAATCCGAGCCGTCCAATGTGTTCAGAAGGTGTTTTCAAGGGTCCACGCGGAAAATCTTCAAAAAAAAATACCGGGAAGGGCTTCATCCAAGCAGTTTTCGCAAAAACTGTTTTTTGCGAAAACTGCTTGGATCAAGCCTTTCCCAGTATTGTTTTTTGAAGATTTCCCACGTGGACCCTTGAAAACACCTTCTGAACATATTGGACGGCTCGGATCGTCAAAAAAATATTTGGATCACCGAGGTCCGGAAGTCTGGAGTCCAGACTAGAAGTGCCCTGTATATATATATATATATATAAATTTGATCATCATAAACTTGCACCTATCCCAATCCTAGGGCTGTCCAGCGGATCATCTGATCCGCCAATCCGACCAATCCGAACCGATCCGAACCATCCGTTGATCCATCCGTGAATGTTCGGTTCGGTTCCGGATCGAGAATTTATAATCTGGCGGTTCCGGATCCGGATCGGATCCGTTCGATCCGGATCGGATCCGTTCGATCCGCTCAATCCGCTCAATAATCCTTCTTTAATATGTCAAATCCGCATGATCCGATCCGATCCGTAACCGATCCGGAACCGATCCGTGAATGTTCGGTTCGGTTCCGGATCTTAAAAACCATAATCCGCTCTGAGCGGATCGGATCGGATCCGTATCCGATCCGTCCGGATCCGATCCGTCCGGATCCGATCCGTGGACACCCCTACCCAATCCATTTCCTAACTATTTTCCTCTCCATGTCCTTCAACTTTTCTGTTTTAAAAAATTCATGCTTTACCGTCTATGAATGTAGGTACGGAGTACAGCATATATTGTTTCTTACGCTCTTTATTTTTCCCTTTAACTTTTTTTTTTATAAAAAAATTAGGGATTGAAAATTTGTAGATGTCATGTATTGGTTATTTTGTTTAAGACATCTTGTCTATATTTCACTTTTATTTTATACTAATAGCATTGTGCCCGTTCGATATAAATGCGCGTAGAAAAATAGGTCAATCTGCGTAAACTTTGTTCCTGTTATTTCGTGTATCGAACGGGCGCAACGCTAGTTAAAGAAAAAAAAAAAAAAACCACTTGTAAGCTTTCTATTACTCTAGCCAAGTGTTGAGCTAGATTATAATTCTAACATTGGTGGAATTAATTAAATTGATGCATTATTGGTACATTATATATTATATATTTTTCTTTTTAGCGGGCTGGGAAGGCATGGTTATCTCTCAAAAATTAAAGCCGAGGCCCAGCCCACGGGCTTATCCTAGTCGGACGAGTGGGCGGGCCAGTCTTCGGGCGGGCTGGGCTGGGCTATTTGGGTGGGCCAAATGCTTTTTTTTATTTTTGTTACAGCTGAACCTTTTGGAGCAATTTTTTTTTTAATTACAACTGAACCTTGTCTAGCCTACCATATGTTGTAACAATAATACACCATAAGCAGTTGTTAGTTGTTACCCATGCATGCAGTGTGAAAATCAAATAAATGAGTTTGAAATTAAATCATTTCCCTATATAATTAAGAGAATGAGAATGAATGTACTCTTCTTAAAAAATGTCCTATAAGTTTTAATTTTTTTATTTATGAACATGAGATATCATAAAACACTAAACCTAAAGAGTTCTGGGTACCGGGCCCCTAAAGCATCACCAGCTAGTTGTTGCAGAATAAAAGGAGGAATCCGCTGTCTTCATAGCCTCACTGCCTGATTATCTGCACATGGCAAGTCTGTAGGGCCGGCCCTTATGTTTGGGTTGCCCAAGTCCAATTTTTAGTTTGGTTGCCCACTTATTATTAAGTAGTAATAGAAAACAGAAATACATACAAGTAAAAAAAAATTACGAAAATTCAATAGTTATTTTAGGGGCCCAAAGCAAACTCCCAATATTGAGTTCTCTACATCTTCGAAAATTCTTTTAAAAAAATTACAAAATTACAAAAATCCAAACTAAAAGGATACAACTACAAATGATAAATGCAAAAAAAGATATACTCCAATTATAATAGTTTTTTCTTAAGAAAATAAGAAAAGATCCTCATATTTTTTAACAATGATTTGTGTGAAAATTAATAATTCAATGTAGCTTGCTAGATTAGCGTTCAAATTTTCACGGGTTATTTTTTTTAATCAAATGTAAAGAACATATCACTTGTACATTATTGTTGTATTTGTTAAATGCGATATTTCTGACAAAGTAGTTGAGTAATGTGATTTTCCTAATATTGTGAATTGAACGGGAAAAAAATAAAAAGTTTAGAACCACACTCAAAATGCATAAATATTTATACAACATACATAAGTTTATGGGGCTCACACACATAACACCACTAGTTTGTGTGGTCCCATACATTTATGAGAGTGTTATTATACTTTATGTGTGTATTTTGAGTAGGGTTCTAGACTTGTTGAGGGAAAAAAATGAAGTAGAGAAAAAATGGAAATGAGGGGCTGCTGAGAAAATAAATATAAAAAAAAGAAAAGAAAAGAGGGTCACAAGAGTAGCAAAAGGAAGCATGGGAATGCGGCAAATGGGATTCGAACCCAACTCGCTCGCGTAGGAAACTAAAAATATGCAGAGAGCAACACACCAGGGAAAGCTTCGCTCTTGTTTTGGAAACTTTTTATATTTATATAACTAACTTACAATTTTTTTTTTCTTCGAGATTGCCCCAGCCCGGGTGGGTTGCCCAAGTCCAAAGGCTTGCTAGGCTTACCCCCGGGTCGGCCCTGCAAGTCTGTCGAGAGAGTTTTCTTAGAGCATCTTCATCTGCCTCTCTACTTCCCTCTTTTGAACAAAGTAGAGAGGCATTACAGAAAAAACCCCAAAATTTGTTCTACACTAGGCTATCTAAATTGATCAAAAGTTGTACAGAAGCAACAGTGCCTCATTTTTTTTGTTAAGTCACTATTTACTTGTTACTTATTAGTCTATTATTATTATAATAATAAGGTGATTTTAATTTTACTCTTTTAGATTTTTATTCGTGTAAAAGGACTTTTACAAGGTCATTTGAATAGCGCCTATGGTAATTTGAGTAAGATGATTTTTTAAAAGGCTATTCAAAATAAACTTTCATTACTATGAAAACTCATCAAAAAAAATCATTGGGAGTTTTGACGTTTGAGTTCTTCCCGACTATTTTTTTTTGCAAAGTATGAAATTACTTAGTTGTAAAAATAGATTCCATATCTACTCTAGTAAAATAGACAATATTGAAAGAAGACATAAACTTTTTCTGAAATTCTCAACATATTCGTGGGAAATTTGGCAAAAGAAAAAAAAAGAAAAGAAACAAATCAATCAGTCATCCAAAATGAAACACGATATCCAATCTTAGCAACACGAGACGAGGTGACATGACAGAAGGCAATGTTAATCTTTTCTTCTTCTTCTTTGAAAAATAGAACTGTAGAATGCAAGATCGCTTTCCGTCCCCTTTACATTTACGAGGACTTGGATAGTACAATAAGAGCATCCGCATCAGCCTCAACAAATTTTGGATCAAATTTAACCTCAAAAATCCATTTTCTACTTTAGCTAGTCATTTTTTCGAAGGATACTGCATCAGACTCTCTATACTAACTTTTCAATATTAAACTATTCTTTTTTTATACTTATGTTTTTCAAATTTGAATGTTATTTTTTATATTTTTTTAAGTGTCATTTAATTCTCAGATCCATTCTAGCGACTGCATTTGTAACGGCTATATTTCAACGATCATATTTTCGACGGCTATACTCTCTTTCATTTTGTCTTATATTTTCAAAATATGGATCTTGAGTAAATATACTCCCTACGTCCGGATTTGCTTGGAAAATGAATAAGTAGTATGGGAGTAGATGTTAGAGTCAGCCCTTTGGGCGGATACTAGAAAATTCCTATATATATATATGGAAGCCGATCTATTGAGGGAGTCCTCAAACAAAATTCCGTGCGGACCTCACCTTTTTTCGACTTTCCGGATCAAATTTTGACGATCCGAACCGCTCAATGTTTTTAAAATGCATTTTCCAAGGTCCACGCGGAAAATCTTCAAAAAAAAATACTCGGAAGGGCTTGATCCACACAGTTTTTGTTAAAATATTATGTAATTGATGAATAGTGCCTCGCCTGAGGAAGCGAGGAGCTGTACCAATGTTACTCAATTTGTAGAATAGCGAGGGAAAAGTTGAGTCTGATGCAGCTCAATTTTCTGAGTTTCGCTTGCTACTTAAGCCAAGGGGGTGATGTAGAGAGGCTAGTAAAGATGCTCTGACTCTAGATTGGGGGGTATTTTTCGATGGCGTTGTGGAGTAAAGGTGATTAGCCAATTACTCAACATGAGCCACTAACTCGTAGTCTAGTACAAACCTAATGTTGTGTCCTTATTGGTCGGCGATATTACTAATGATGTGTTTATGAGAATTATTTTTTAAAAAAATTTACACCAAATTAACCGGTCATATATAGCACTCCCTCCGTCCCTTTTTAAATGTGTTGCTTTGTAAATCGAAGTTATTAAAAAAATATTATCATTACTCATTTCATAACAATTTTTACCTTCACTTTACACATTTCACATTAATTTTACCTTCATTTTCCAAAATTAATCTCCACTACCCATTAACTTTTCAAAAGGACAAAACAATAATTCTACGAATTTTTATTCTTTAAGTTTTTAAAACACAAAATTATTAAGGGACAACAACCCAAAATGGAATACTCAGTAATTAAAAAGGGACGGAGGGAGTACAAAGTTTTATAAAGTAATGCTGCGATTCCTGCGAATAACGCAACCAAAAAATACAAAGGTTGGTACAATTGTTCCTAGCACACTTTATATTTTGAGCCAGACAAGTTTAAACCGGAGTAATTTTTTTTATAAGAAACTGTGTTACGAGTAAGCTCACAAGGAATGGTGTTCAAGTGATCACCCCCTCATGGTTGTAGAGCCACCTGTGCTTGTAAGATTTTGATTATTCTTCCTTTTTTTTGGTTTGGCAGTCTACGATGTCTAGGTCAACTTACGCACATCTCCATTGCAAACAATATAAATTTCACGTGAAACTTTCACGTACGTGCTACTACTTTTACAACTGATACTTGTTTTCAGAAGTTAGGCGTTGGATTCCAATACTCCATTGTTGCATTAATTCCTTTTCCTAGAAATGAAAGTGATGGCGGAGGGGCCTATTTGGTCTCATTAAATAAGGGTGAGTTTTCGAACGGATTTTATCCATTCGTGGAAAGAGTTGATAAAATCTTAGATTTTTCAATGCAAAAATCTAAGATTTTATCAACTCTCTTCACGAATGGATAAAATCAAAGACTTGATTTTATCAGATTTTGATAAAATCTATTCAAAAACTCACCCTAGCTTTTCAATCAGGGGCGGCTCCAGGATTTTCATCTAGCGCTGACAAAAATACACACCGTATTTATAATGAAAAGCTATATGCAAAGAAGTCGTCGATTCTCTTTAATTTTTTAGTATTTTCACATTGAACCTAATACCAGACAACTACTATCCTTACATGTTTATTATATATGGGCTCTCATAATTGGGCTAGCCTTGTTTGTTTTGTTAAGGTTATAACAATTTGGTTCAAATTTTGTTAAAAACATTTATTTTAATCTCAAACGAGTAACCCAATGCTGACAATAACAAATAAAATTTAATTCATATCTAAATTTTAATTTTTTATTCAATACATTTTTTAATCGAACGAGGTCGCTTGACCTCGCTCATGCAATGGAGGAGTCACCAGAGTAAAAGCGTAAGAAATTTATTGATAAGAAAGAAAATATAACCTATCAACCTCAAACAAACACAACTGAAAAAGGCATAATGCATAGAAAACAAAAACAAATTAGACAACCAAAACAAAAAATCAAAAAGAAAAATATATCCAACGATAAATTAATCCGGCGATTAGTTGTCGGAGCCAGTCGACAAAACATCCATCCCATTAATAGATGAAAAATGATACACGTACAGCCAACTTCTCCAACATTTTTCTCCAACAGCCAAAACGACGTCGTTTTGGCTGTTCCAAAAAAAAAATAAAAAATTGAAAAGCAGATCGGGGACTCCCCTCCCCCACGCCCGCCCGCCCCCTCGCCACCCCGCCCCAGCCCACCCCCTACCCACCATTTCACTCGCCAAACGGGGAGAGAGAGACCAAACCCGAACCCGAATTCGCCGTCACAGATAACTCCGCCTTCGACGATAGATCTAAGACGCTGGCGCCGGCGTCTAAATCCTTCGTTTTAGCTTCCTCAACGTTGACCTAACTAAATCCGACGGCAACGATTACGTCCCAGCCTCCGCTGCTGCTCCTGATTTCACCACCACGTATTTTACTCTCCTCTCCCGCTCTCATCCAATCCCTTTCTTATTCTTTTTGTCAAGTTTCTCAACGAATTTCTATTCTGATTTTGCGGCGGCGGCAGCAGCCGCCAGAGGTGGAGAGGGAGGAAGGAGGAGGAGGGGGAGAGTAGAGGGAGGAGGTGGGTTGGCAGTGGTGGTGGTCGATCTGTCCCTGTGTTTGGTCGAGGTGGGTCGGCAGTGGTGGTCGCCGCCTTTTCTCTCTTTTGGGTTTTTTTTTTTTTTTTTTTTGACTGTTCGGAGAAAGTTTGAAAAGTTGGGTGTACGTGTATCATTTTTCTTAATAGATTAAACAGTACATACTACATAGGTGGCAAGGGAATGCACCAATTGAACAACATCCGTATCCAATCATTTTTCTTAATAGATTAAACAGTACATACTACGTACATAGGTGGCAAGGGAATGCACCAATTGAACAACATCCGTATCCAATCGACAGTTGAGAAGCATAAATGTAAGCTTCCGAATTCCATGAAATCATCAATTAATTACTCAGAGCTAGCTAGCTAACAAAACAATGGACGGCATGGTCCATGTTTCTTTTACAACAATTTATTACATGAATAGGTTGTTTACCTATTTCTTTGGTTGTGTCATGTGACTCATGTGTGGTCAATTACTAATAGGAACGGGTTACGATAAGGGTACAGTAACTGTCAGAGCTGACATAGATTTTTTTTTTTTGGGTACAGCGGAAATTCAACTGTGACTTACTTACTCCCTCCGTCCAGAAATGATAATTCCTTTTGGGACTGCATCTCATTTTTAACACTTATGTCTTATATTTTGAAGGCAAATTCTAGAGATTGCCCAATGGGTGGTCGGCGATGAGCCTCACGGGCGTTAATAGTTGTCCTTTATAATTAAAAACGTAAAGTCTACTAGTACTCCACTGTCAGATTGTGCATAGACAGCTCAATCAAGCTCCATACAAACCTGACGCTAATTTTCAAGTACTACATCTAGACCCATGACATTTTCCATCCGTATTTCCAGCCACTTGTCAAAATTTTGTAACAAATTCTTTTCCTTCTCTGTGTACAACATTTATACTCCCTCAGCCCCAAAATTTTTGTCCGATCCGCAGAACAAGAACTTAAAAATAATGTAAAATTTTCAAGAAAATTTTCATATTCTTTTAACAATTTACTAGATATCAACGAGTGCATTGGCATGCGGAGCCCATTTTTGGGTCCCACACAAATAATCCGAACTATTCAATAATTTTAAAATGAACCTGCAAAAATTCAGCTCAGTTTAGAGTCTTGCACAAATAATCTAATTCTCGTCGAGACAAACAAGTAAACCACAAACAAATCAACGCAAAATTAACAAATGCTAAAAAAATTTGAATAAGAACAAAAATCAACAATGCTACGGGTCCGGGGTGGGTGTTGTCCCTTTAGGAATAAAATCCATGTTGTCCAATCACTGCCGTCCACGCTCGGCAATGGACGGCTCGGATCACATCTTTTCCAAACAAATCCGAACCGTTCATTGCCGATCAAATCTGAGCCATCCATCGTCGAGCACGGACGACCGTGCTCGGCCCAATATAAAGGGATAACACCATCCCCATTTCACCTAATTTGCACCCCACATGCACACACGATGATGTGGCATACAATGAGAAGCTCATCATTTCAGGTGGGTCACACATTGAGCTTTTCCTTGTCTGCAACATTACCTTAGTGTGCACGTGGGGTGCAAGTTAGGTGTACCCATATCATTTTTGCAAAAAAATTATTTAGCAAAACCATTAACTTTTAGGACTATCATTATTACCATCTATAGGCATTAAAAAAAGTTAGGGAAAAAAAATCGTAACGGAGGACATGAGACGATTGAAATGGCATAAATAGCAATGAATCATTGCAAAAGATGCAGCAGTACTGTCGTATTCATATTTTTGGAAGGATTGAAATGGACTTGAGACGATTGAAATGACTCACCGTAAAATAATTGTTTATTCATATTTTGGACCACCCAATGGGTGATAAGTAGCAAAACCCATGTTGAGGTGGCATTAATGGCATTCATTAGGTGGCAGTTAGATTCATATTTTGGACCACCCAACATTTTTTTTGTTGGCTGGGCTTTGTCTCTTTGGATTGATATTGGACTTTGCGATTGCTCGGGCCTTGCCCGTTTGATGTTTGGGTTCTCAACTTTACGTTGACCCTTTCCCCCCTCCCCTTCCCCTCCTCTTCCCCCTCCTCTCTCGATGTACCCTTTTCGAGTTAATAAACTTCTTCTTTTACTGAGCAAAAAAAAAAAAAAAAACTTAAAAAATGTTTGCTAAAGTGTACACCTAAGAACATGTGAGACCCTATTTTGTGTGCTAAAAATTTAGTTAGATAGCTAATGAGAAATGCACTTTAATGGGGCTTTCTAAAAGTGTTCATTATCTTTTAGAGTGAGACCCATTTAAGTGGTGAGGGGTGTCAAGTGGTCCCACAAAAGTCTCTCCCCAAATTTAGGTAGTCATTTAGGGCACTTTAGGTAATGAGGGGTGTCACCTAGGATTTTAGGGAGTCATTTTTTGTGCATTTGAGACATTTTTTTGAGTTTTTCTTAGTTAAATAGTTAGGGTACTTTAGAGAACTCTTTTAGATAGTGCACTAGAGATGCCCTTATCCCCAACAGAGTATCAAGGGGTGCAAACTGCCAACATTTATAGGTAAAAGGGTTGAGTTTTTCAATACTCCTATATATAATGGTCCTGTTGTAGCTCATGGTGCATGCATACTGCTACTGTTGGAATTATAAAAAAGGAAGTGCAGAGAGAGAGAGAGAGAGAGAGAGAGAGAGAGAGAGAGGTATGGCTTCTAAGCCAGGAGTGCTCACGGATTGGCCATGGAAACACCTTGGAAGCTACAAGGTATTTATTTATTTATATTGTAACTTATGTAAGAAAGAATTAAATAATAACTTGTGCATGTACAGCTATCTTCTTAATGGAAAAGGTGCAAACGTTTTGATTTTAAAATGTTACTGTATGATTAGGCTTAGCTTGCCATTTGATAAAATCACGCTATAATTTTGTTAAATGGCGTGATTTTATCGAATGGCAAACCGACTAATTATATAAACTACTATGTAGAGTGAGCCCACACATCTAGGAAGTCAAGTCATGAATGGTATTTGAAGGCATTGTGTCTTATCACTTACAAATTGTCCAATAATTCCATCAGAAAAAAAGAATAGTAGATTGGAAATTTGGAATCTGAAATCCACAAGTGCATAGATTTTTCGAAAACCAGTTTTTTAGTACGATAAGTCTAGTAGCACAATAACCAACCACAATCCCTTGTGAGAACGCTGTAGGTTCAAGCTGATATGAGATCGTATGGAAAAAAAAGAAGAAGAAAAACCAAATATTGGCTTATTATTTGTGATTTTAGTATGGTTTGCAAGTCGTTTTTTTTATAGTACTTGGTATTTTGATTTATGCTATACTTTTTAGTACCATCTCTTTGGGATGTTCCACCAGCGGCTGAGTTTTCCGTTTGATTTTAGTACCTGAGTTGCTAAAATCAACCCTAATTTTAGCAAATTAGTTCAGCAGGTGCTAAAATCATGATTGATTCTAGGCTAAAATCAACCATGATTTTAGCATCTGGTGAACTCATTTGTTAAAATCAGGGTTAATTTTAGCAACCCACTTGCTAAAATCATTTGAAAAACTCAGTCAGGCTAGCTTATTGTTTTTTTTTTTGTTGATCTAATGTGAGAGAATAATCTCGAGAATCTAAATAACTCATATCAGAGCATCTTTAGTGGACTACCAAAAAAATGTTTGCTAAAATGTACACCTAAGCACAGGTGGGCCCGATTTTGTGTGCTAAGAACTTAGTTAGCTAGCTAATGAATAATGCACTTTAGTGGGCTACATATATATATATGATCAACTTCTAATGAGGGATTCCTCATTTTCAATAAAATGAGGACCAATCAATTTTTCCACTTTCCGAACCGAATTTTGATGATCCGAACCTTTAGATGTGTTTAAAATGTATTTTAAGGTTCACCGCGAGGATTCGTCCAAAAAAAATACCCGTAAGAGTTTCATCCGATCAGTTTTTGTTAAAAACGTTATATATAGCGTTTTTAACAAAAACTGATCGGATGAAGCCTTACGGGTAATTTTTTTGGACGAATCCTCGCGGTAGACCTTAAAAACACATTTTAAACACATCTAATGGTTTGGATCGTCGATATTTGGTCGGAATGTTTTTTAAATGTTGATTTTGTGGTGGAATGAATTTTATTGATCACATAATATCGCGTACCATTTTAAGTTCGTGTAATTTCGGCACTAATAATTTATTTTCTGTTTTTTTCTTGTGGATTTTGTGGTGGGATGAATTTCAGTTCGTGTTACTGGCACCGTGGGCAGTTCATAGTACATTCTCATACTTAGTGAAAGATGATGAAAAAGAGAGGGATTTGGGGTATTTCCTCATCTTCCCCTTTCTACTCTTCAGAATGCTTCACAACCAAATTTGGATCAGTTTTTCTCGTTACCGCACGGCAAAAGGAAGTAATCGGATTGTCGATAAGACCATTGAATTTGAGCAAGTTGACAGAGAAGCTAACTGGTATGTATGCATATGCAGTACTCCTCTATCACTCTTGTGCTTATTATAGTGAGAAGAGAAGGGTAACTTTATTATATATATTCTCAACTAGAACATCAGGGGTAGGATGACTAGTTTCCTAGCTGTGGGGGGTGAATTTGTTGGAATATTATATTAAAAAAGTTTCAAAACTTGATTTTATATTATATTAAATCATTGAGTTTATTGTTCATAATAATTTGGAGGTTATACATATTTATGAATCCTTATGATTATTGACTTTAATAGCCATTTTATTATTTATATCCGTTACATAATGTTAATGGCTATTTACTAAATATAATTATTGTGATAATTATATTATAAGAGAGTTATATTCCTCAAGATCTATATATAGAGCCTATATGGCCTTGGCAAAAAAAGGACGAGAGATGAATGGAGATGCCACAAGATATACTAGTGTAGAGTAGTTTTTTATATGTTACTTTACATTTATATTGTGTTTATGAGAAATTACAACTGGGACGGTTCATTACCTCCCGGAGGACGTGAATTCTAGATGAGAACGGTTGCGAGCATTAATTGGGTTGGATCCTAGAGTCGTTGGTGTCCGCTAAAACCTTCACGTGGGGAGGCAACAATGACTTTAGGACAGTGACAACACGCCTCACAATCTCGCAGGCCAGCTTTTCTATTTTCCTCTAATCTTTATTTTATTGTTTCTTATTCTTATGCTATTTTATTTTAATTCCTAGAGAAAATTCCTAACAATCTAAAGTCATTGTCTGCGTAACATGATAGGAATTTGCATCACATGAGCATCGTTTTGTTTCCTTACATAGTTAAACGGAGCCGTGATAAGTCTAGCATGCATAACTTTATAGAGTTTGTTTTTCCTTAGATTAATAGCACTCATCTTTATATACCAACTCTCTAGTGCCCTATTTTGGATCTCTTCTGCAAACAAGGGGGAAAAAAAAACATACTCAGTAGTTTTTAATACTTCACGCATAGCATAACCAGAGCCGGCTCATACTTTTGGGAGGCCTAAATCGAACTTATTAAACGAGGTCAAGCCACTAGGGGGAAAAAAAAAATGAGGCCCACCCTATATTTTGTATACAAAAATTGGCCGATAAAGTGTCTATAAAAACTATTACAGAAGATTTACCATTACAAATGCAAACCTATAGTTATCCAAAAATATACAACCGCAGAGGCGGCTCCACCTTAGGGTGTGGGTGGTCACCCGAACACCCTAAATTTTTTTTTTAGTTAGAGATACATGTAATTTTTTAATTTTTATTTATTTTTTGTCATTTTGAACACCCTAGCCACAATTTTTGAACACCCTATCCAAAATGTTTTTGAACAAATAAGCCCACAACATATTTGAATACCAACCCAATTAGAGCCCATCCTAAAATAAATAAGGGAAAGAGAAAATAAAAAATAAAAAGAATAGAATAGAAACGGGAAACATATGAGTTTTGATCATTCCGGACCCCCTGTCCTTTATTTTTACTTTTTAAAATAGAATAGAAACGTTACACATTTTTTTCGTAGGGAAGTACTTTATTTTTACTTTTTTAAACATGGGAAGTGGGGCTTCAACCCCGTTAAAGAACTTGATTAGTTCTTTAATTTAGTATTTAAAAAAAAAACATGTACGAGAGTCCTTTATCGGGAAGTACTTTATTTGGTGGCATTTGTTGATATTAGTAGATTTTTTTTTTGTATGTATGTATAGTTATGGTTTCTCGATGACATTCGAACATTTGTCGCCTCGCACTTTTAGCGGCAAACGTACAAAATTGTATTGGGCTTAGTATATATATGTAGGGGTCCTAACTAATTGGGGGGCCCTAAAATTTTTGGTTTTTTGGGGGGCCTAAATCGGCCGGTTCATGGGATTCCCCTATGAGCCGGTACTGAGCATAACCTTTTTTTTATATTTTATATCCGTTTATGATATGAGAGTCATGATCATATAATTTGCTCTCATTCATGACCAAGATATTCTAACACCAAAATTCTGTAACAAGGGTTAGTGAAATATTTAATTTTTGTCATTTTCAGTTTCACAAGGAAGAGAACGGCAAGTTCTCGGAAAAGGGAAAAATTTGGGCTAAAAAGTTTTACAAAGTTTTTTTTTTCCAGCTTTTTAGTGAACATATATTTGATGAAAAGAATAAAAGGTTTGATGATCTATCTATCTATTTAAAAAGGAAAGGGAAGGTTTGCATGCATAGATTTTATTTTCTCATGTGGAAAAGGGTAGTAGTTGTATTGTTGCATAAATATAACTATAGTGGTTTTCAATTTGCCACACAAATATACTAGTAGTATGGTTTAATTAAATAATCTTATTTTGAGTGTGCAAACAGATTTTTGGGTATTTTCATTTTTTGTTTTTATAAAAAAAAAAGAATGTGGAAGGGAAAAAAGTAGTTGAATGATTAGCTTTAAAAAAAATGAAATCGATGCTTTAGTAATTGTTATCTATTGATAATTAACAGTGTTGTATTGGGAGGTTATGATTTTCTTGAAATTGTTACGGTATTTGATAATCACTCCATGCGTGTCGGTTGCACATTGGATTGATACTCTGCTTTGTTTTAATGGTTTGAGCATGCATGTGTGCTAGTCTTCTATTATAGTGATAAACTGTCTATCAAATGTTGAAAGTTAGATTAAGAAACTATAACCATGGCTATTGTGTATCTAAGCCAAACTACATAGTATTTTTGGTAAATCAATTTCTCTATTTGCTTGACAATACATGTTATTTATTTCAAAAGCATTTAAAGGAAAAATTGTTTCGAGAAAGTTTAAGTGATTAGAAAATTTTGGTTGGGAGTGAGGATTTTTAAAGTGACACAAGTGTTTAATTATATTTCTGAGTGGTTTAATGTGGGGGTTGTGACTTTACATTTCTGAGATGTCTCTAAATATACCCGTGAAATGTGAGGGTTATATTTTGTTTTGAATAGGAAATTTTATTTATCACTCTAGACTATACTAATGTTGTGGTTGAGTGTTTTTGAATATCTCGTAGGTACATGTTGACGACTACAAAAAGCTTCTTCATGCAAAATGAATATCAATATAATTTGCCCTAGACTAGCATTGAGACTAGATCATATGAGAGTACATTGGTTGTAATGGGGTTGGACTAGCGCTGAGGCTAGATCCAAATTTTGTCAAGGGGAATGAGCAAAGCCTGTAAGAAGTCACCTAGGGAGGTAACCCAATCTCTGTGACTGGAGATCCCATGAAGGAGATTCAATGGATAATAACAATCCATATTGTGTGACTTGATACCAGCACTAAAAAAATTGGGAGACACCATAAAGAGTGGTTCTCCTGCTCATTCCTAAGGCACAGTGCTGAAGAAGTGATTGGTCGAGGATGGGTTTGATCCCTTAATGAATTCGAGGCGGGAAATTTCTCGCGAGGTGCATTCCATCACTGTACCTTTGGAGAATTCACCTAAGTGGGAATCGTCGCGAGGCCGCGACTATGAGGTTTGGGCTAATTTCTAGAAATTCCCATGAGAATCAAGATCCGGGTGCATGGCCATTATTAGCACCACCCCGCGAACATGTCTAATGGTTGGTACTCTGTGTGTGACGTGTTAAACTTTGGCTCAAAGGGTCTAGTTCAAGACTTAGTTCACTATGATCCTTTCAAAGTGAGACCGTTAACACTAAGTGAGGTTCAAGTCCGGAAGACACCTACACCTATTGCACAGTATAACAGTTGCCCACTATATTTATTCGATTGAATTTGAGTTTTAAGGTATTGCATTTTATTTGGTGTTAAGATTTCTAATTTTTGGATTTTACTTGTTAGTAGTTTTTAAATTATTCTTATTTTTATTTTTATTTGATGAGATTTTATTGATTTGATGGTTTTAAGACTTTCTAATTAATATTGATCTTTAATTGTTATTTTTCAATTAAAGCACTAATGTGATTTGTGAAATACTTTCGGAATTCGAATAATGCTAAATTGTTTAATTTTTTTATTTGAATTTTCTATTCCATGATGTTTGGGATATTGATAATTCTCTTATTTCTAACTATGATTTACGTTTGATATCGTATTGCAGTTGATGAGTTCAACTGTTCATGATGTTTTTGACGTTTATATTGACTTTCAAAGTTTTGAAACTTTTGTGGGGGATTGTTGGAATATTATATTAAAAAAGTTTCAAAACTTGATTTTATATTATATTAAATCATTGAGTTTATTGTTCACAATAATTTGGAGGTTATATATACATATTTATGAATCCTCATGATTATTGACTTTAATAGCCATTTTATTATTTATATCCGTTACATAATGTTAATGGCTATTTACTAAATATAATTATTGTGATAATTATATTATAAGAGAGTTATATTCCTCAAGATCTATATATAGAGCCTATATGGCCTTGGCAAAAAAAGGACGAGAGATGAATGGAAATGCCACAAGATATACTAGTGTAGAGTAGTTTTTTATATGTTACTTTACATTTATATTGTGTTTATGAGCAATTACAACTGGGACGGTTCATTACCTCCCGGAGGTCGTGAACTCTGGATGAGAACGGCTGCCAGCATTAATTGGGTTGGATCCTAGAGTCGTTGGTGTCCGCTAAAACCTTCACGTGGGGAGGCAACAATGACTTTAGGACTGTGACAACACGCCTCACAATCTTGCAGGCCAGCTTTTCTATTTTCCTCTAATCTTTATTTTATTGTTTCTTATTCTTATGCTATTTTATTTTAATTCCTAGAGAAAATTCCTAACAGAATTCACCGGTGGATTCTCCTCGGATGAACCGCCTTCCTCTAGCCCGACCTGCACACACGTAGCAACCCATTAGAGCCCCACTGACCTCTTGCCGGCTGGCACTCCGACGATCAAGTCAGCCACTCAAGAGAGAGAACCAATATAGAGACTAATTTAGATATAGAAGCGTGTGTCCACACCTCTAGGGTCTATCATTTGGTATTTATAGTCTCTCATGTGCTTGCTCTCCAAGCTAAACATGCTCACACATGTGCACATGCTCACATACATGCGATGACTTCATCCCTTAATACACTGGGCCCATGGCCTCAAGTGAGTCACTTAGACACGTAAAGTTGACGCCGCCTCATCACGTCGGCCCATGCCCTTTGTGTGAATTTTTCCCACTACACTAGCAATGGTTAATGTGGGGATGCATCTCGTATTATTCTCTTCTTGTTGTAGTGTACTCAAAATTCTTGTGCATTACCGGATTGTGGGTGATTCATGATCAATTGGTGAATTGCAGGGATGACCAAATCTTGTTCAATGGAATAATCTTCTACATAGGGTTGATGACATTGCCAGTTGCATCTCAGCTACCCATATGGAGAACAGATGGTGTGGTCCTAACCATATTGCTGCATAGTGGTCCAGTGGAGTTCCTCTACTACTGGCTCCACAGAGCACTCCACCACCATTACCTCTACTCTCGCTACCACTCCCACCACCACTCCTCCATCGTCACCGAGCCCATTTCATGTAAGACCGCTTAACATGGGAAGATATATTGACCTGATTATTTCATAACTATAATACATATATATTCTCTAAATCACATTTTTTCTAGATAATTCATGTGGAGTATATATTTTTTCGATCCCGATACTAATTGTTACGAAATTGTGTCCTCAGCTGTGATACATCCGTTCGCAGAGCACATAGCCTATTTTACGCTATTCGCAATACCATTGCTGACGACAACGCTGACAAGGACAGCGTCGATAGTATCATTTGCAGGGTACATAATTTACATAGACCTGATGAACAACATGGGTCACTGCAACTTCGAGCTCATCCCCAAGCTCCTCTTCAACCTCTTCCCTCCTCTCAAGTACCTCATGTATACTCCCACGTAAGTCACCTAAAAAAAATTATGTTAGTACCATTTGCTACGACTTTATACATAGTACACGCACACGAAAGAGAAGTATATTTTTTCATTAGCACATGTCTGTAAAGAGAGGATCGATCGCGAAAGTACAAGTGACTAAAGATTCAACTTGAAAAAGGTTCAAGAAATAGAAAAAAAATTAATTTACAAAATTTGCAGTTAAAGATTTTTAGTGCTCTAAGTAGTTTTTTTAGTTTTCAATTACAATAATTTTTAAATTACAATAATGATTTTTAAAATCCTCTTATCGATACAAATAAAAAAAATCACGTGAATAATAATTACTATGAAATTATAGGGAACGGCCTACTAATATAGGAGTAGTAGTGTAGTACTTTTCACATTATCTCTTCATTTATCGGTGTATTCAAAATTTCACATGGCTCATGCATAATAAACATGTTCGTTAATGATCTTTCCCTTTCTCATTAGGAATATTTCCAAAATTGGAATGGGAAAAGTAGACCCCACCAATTTTTTTTCCCCTAAATGATCCGAAATAGCCCCTACTACGTTGGCAAATTGGTAATGAAGAAATTGTATTTGATTTTGATTTGTCTACCTCATGCAATCAATTCGTTCAACTACAAACATTGCCATTGTCTACCGCATGCAATCAATTCGTTCAACTACAAACATTGCCTTCACATTTAATAGTATTCTTTAATGGACCACTCCAACTAGGCCCTAGGGGCGGGCTGATCCAAGGTTAGGGCAAGCACGACAGCCTTAACAAACTCCTTCCTATTTCTATTTTGTTCAGCTAACCCCAAAAAATAACTTCCAAGAGACTCCCTAAACAGGTGAACAAAATACTCATGTCTACAGTGGCTACCCAAATCACACCCCATTTGGGGTCCACCCTGTGGGACCCATCCCTATGTGAGAGGGGTGTGCAAGTGGTGTGCAAAAAGTGGAAGTGGTGTGTGTGTAGCAAAGTTCGTTTGAAAAATTGACATGACATTTGCTCATCTATTAATAGGACAACAGACGCGGTGCTTTCTTTTTCGGCAAATCAAGGGGGGAAAATTGACATGACATTTGCTCATCTATATATGAAGATGTTCTATTGAAGACTCCCTCAAAGATCTCTCCGAGACCACCCCTTTTTTGAATTTCCGGACCAAATTTCGACGATCCGAACCGCTCAATGTGTTTAAAACATGTTTTCCATGGCCAACGCTAGGAATCACAAAAAAAAAATACCTGAAAGGGCTTCATCCGAGCGGTTTTTCATAATAACCGTACATATATAATTTATCGAAAAATGCTCGAATGAAGCCCTTCCGAGTATTATTTTTGGACGAATCCTCGCGGTGACCCTTAAAATCACGTTTTAAAAACATTGAGCGGTTCGGATCGTCGAGATTCGACCCCGATCCATGAGGTCCGCAAATTATATATATATGTGTGTGTGTGTGTGTGTGTGTGTGTGTGTGTATTATATATTATTATTTAATTACAATAGAGAGGAATTGTTGGAGATGTGAATTGGTAAAATGAAAATGCACTGTTCACTACTTTTTCTAGAGAAAAATTTGGGTCACCTGTTGGGGTTGCTCTCAAGGTGGTGGTCCTAAATTTTAGGATTACTTCAGTTGGAAGTCTATTTTTTTTTTCATGAATTTTTTTTTTGAATAATGTTTTTTGTCAAAAGCATTAATTTTGACGATAAATATATTATATAAAAATCATGATAAATACCAAAAATATTACACTAGTTTTCTGTGTATATATTAACGGCACGTATACAAGTAGTAAAGGCTGAAAATACTTTGACTAAAGGTCTGATCATATATACTCCCTCTATTTCTAGATACTTCTTTCGAGAATTTTTACATCATTCAAAAGTATTCACTGCGATCTTTTGAATGGTATAAAAAAAAAAAAAAAGTAGTACTTCAAAAGTATTTTTATTTTTTAAGGTAAATTTGCACGGTCTCCCGTAGGGGCATTTAAATTGAGACGGAGGGAGTAAAAAATAAAAACCTTTTAGATATAGATGAATATTACCCATTATGTTCCGATCCTACTTTGATGATCAGTGACTTATTTTGATTTTCTCCCTCTTCAATCTGGTATTTTGTCGATCACCTACATAATTACTTTAAGCCCCAAATTCGATCATTTCTACACAAATTTCTTCGCATTTTTTTTATACATACATTCTTTCTAGATTATTACCACATGCTTTTGGGTACTCCATTAATAGTAAAATTACATGTTTAATTAATTTCCAGGTATCACTCCCTTCACCACACTCAATTTCGGACCAACTACTCCCTTTTCATGCCGATCTATGACTACATCTACGGCACCATGGACAAATCCACTGACACCTTATACGAAACCTCGCTCCAGCGACCGGAGGAGTTGCCGGATGTGGTGCATTTAACGCACCTAACAACGCCGGAATCCATTTACCATCTCAGACTCGGATTCGCGGCCATAGCCTCTAGGCCTTACACTTATAAATGGTACTTGTGGGTAATGTGGCCTTGGACTTTTTGGTCAATGATGGTTACTTGGATTTATGGCCGAACTTTTGTGGTGGAGAGAAATGTGTTGGGAAATCTCAAGTTGCAAACTTGGGCTATACCAAAGTACAATATTCAGGTAATTAAGAGTTGCATATTTATTTTAACTTTTTTTTTTTTGGTTTTCGTGTATACTAATTGAATATTTTAATTAATGTGATATGTGTCTTAGTAATTTCTTTGGTTAATGTAGTACTTTATGCATTGGCAAAGAGAGCCTATCAATAACTTGATTGAGGGTGCTATACTTGAAGCTGAGGAAAGGGGCACTAAGGTTTTGAGTCTTGGTCTAATGAATCAGGCAAGTGTTACCAATCTCTCTCTCTCTCTCTCTCTCTCTCTCCCTCTCTCTCTCTCACACACACACACACACACACACACATTACATCCATGGTGCTGCCCTATAATAATTAGAAAGTAATCCCCCACATAATATAACCATATGAAAATAATCATTGTCTAAAATTTGAGTTGAAAGTGACCGATACGTTGAATTTCCATCGGTTGACTATAGAGTGGGCCCACCATTTTCAAATGTATATATATCCATCTCTATATTGTTTATGTACTAACCTATTTTTTGCCTGAGGGATTGTCTCGTAAGCTTTATTGATTAGCTTATTTTCTTTATTTGCTAAATTATGGTTACAATATTTCCATGATATCTTGGGTTTTATTAATATCTCTTTCTCTAAATGCATGTTGTTGTAGGGGGAGGAGCTTAATAAGAGTGGTGAGATGTATGTTAGAAGGCACCCTCAGCTCAGAGTTAAGATTGTGGATGGGAGTAGCTTAGCAGTGGCTGTCGTCCAAAATAGCATTCCAAAAGGAACAACCCAAGTCCTCTTCACAGCCAGCTCTTCCAAAGTTGCTTCTTCCCTTGCCTTAATTTTATGCCAAAGGGGCATTCAGGTAATTCTCATTCCCCACTTTTCAACATTTTAAAAATTATTTAGACCAATCATCATAATAACTTAGCCTCAAAGGCATCCCCAAGTGCAATAGGAAGAGACAAGGTTTTTTTTGAGTTTTTAGGCTGAACGTCAAAATGAGACCTACTTTATTAGATCGCTGATAGACAGAAATTTGGGTAAAATTAACCCAAGTCGAATACGGTATATAGGTGTCTATTTTGTATGAAGATGGATATAACAAGCTTAAGGCAACCCTTGGCGATGCTGCAAGTAACTTAGTCCTTGCAAAACCTTGTAATATAAAGGTACATGCTCAATTCCCTTTTCGTACTCATTCATTTACAAATACAGTAAGTCTTTAATTATCAAACTAATGAACAAATTTAGAATATTGAAATGTGATTGATTAATATTAATCTTGCAGATATGGCTAGTGGGAGACCGATTGACTGAACGAGAACAACTCAAGGCATCAAAGGGCACATTGTTCATTCCATTCTCACAATTTCCTCCGAAAAGAATGAGGAAAGACTGCTTCTACTACGACACACCTGCTATGGTCGCACCCAAGTATCTGGAGAATGTTGACTCTTGTGAGGTAAAAAGGATGCACATATTTCCTCCCTTAGATTGTTAAGTCCATCCTTTTATATTTTCGCGATAATGTGGGAGCTCATTTTGGGGCTCCCTTTTTTTTTATGCAGACACTCCAAAATGTAATAAAATTACAAAACTACCCTTTTGAAAATATAAAAATTACTTGAGGCACTCCACCCCTAAATTATCTCCTTATTTACTAAGGCACTCCAAACAGAAAATTGAACTAAAACCAAATAGAAAACGACAGAAGCAATTAACATTAGCAGTCCAAATGGTAAAGACAGAAGCAATCATAGTCCATAGCTATGCAAATCTGCTGTTGCAAGTTAGATCAGAGTAGGAGAAATCAATGATCGGCACGGCGGCTAGATGGATTGGGGAGGGAGATTAATCAAAACACTAGCAAATCAGAAAAACAGGGGGAGGGGAGCCGATGTTCAAGAGACTGGCGTGAGGCACCCTGGTTGAGAGGCGGCTGAAAAAAGGGGCTTATGAGAGAAGTTAGGTTAGAGAGAGTTGGGTTAGAAAAACTTCAAAAATACACATAACAAATCTACAGCTAGAACATGGATATCTTAAAAAATTTACGGCTAGAACAAGGAAACCTTATATCATAATACCAAGGTAAGTTTCGACGTGGAGAATCTACTAAAAAAAGAAATAAAAATAATCACAAGTTTGAACCAGCTTTCAGATCCGAAAATTTCCAACATTTATGCCTGTAGTGGTAGAGGTGGTGATGTATTGAAGCGCATCGATGTTTTTTCCCCTGTTTCGTTCCCTTCTCATCTGGATTTGTGAAGCGATGATAGCGAAATTTTTTAGCCGAATTCGAACCACGCCCCTCTTAAAATAAAACAAAACTCACCCAATCATAACTTAATCCTGACAAAATCATAAGAAAAGAAGTAAAAAAAAACTACCTTCCGAGCTTGAATCCTCGATTTACATCACCCAATTCACAATAGAGTTTTTGCTACATGCTAGGGTTTGGGTAGGCGTCTATTTTTTCTTCTTCCATTAACAGAGTAGGCAGAGGAGAAGAGCATGGACAAGTAAAAACACTACAAAAAAATGACTTTTAGTGACACCCTAGTGACAACGATGTGTCACTAAAAGTGTGTTGCTAAAGGGTATTCAGTGACATCTTTTTGTACTAATCTGTCACTAATTATAGGATTAGTGACAACGCACTAAAAAGTTGTCACTAAAACTCTTTAGCAACACGTTTTTAGTGACAACCTAGTGACAATGATACTAAAGATCAATTTTTTTGTAGTGAAAATTTGGTAGAGTCTGAAGTAAAATTAAGAGTAAAAAACTTTAGAAGTGTCTGAAGTAAAATTGGAACTTGCAAAATGGTGGTTTTGGAAAATCACTGTAGCTTGGAGCGCCTCCATCAATTTTTGGAGTGCGATTATCAATTCCCAATGTTAAATGTAGTTTCGCGAAGGAAGAAACCATGAGATCTACGATTATAAAACACAATTTTCAAACTTAGATGAAAATAATGCAGCATAATTAAAGCATGACTTAAGTTAGTTTGCTTCAGAAGGTTCGAAAGGTTTTTTAATTATTTTTTCAATTGAATTTTAAAGGAATCAGGAATTACTATTTAAGAATAATAATTCTAAAAAACTATTCGAAGCTTCTGAAGCAAACTAACCTGGAAAGAAAAATCTTTGTCAGGAAACCTGTGGGTCTGGGATTCGACCCTTGTCCACTTGTTATCAATTCTTGTGTTTTCGTTAGTCTGCAATAATAACTATGTCCCGGCTATAGTTGGGCTAGATGCCGAGTTACAAAAAAAACAAAACACAATTAAAAATACTACAATCGGGTATGATCATCCTGTGAAAATAAATTTGTGGTTTATATGTGTTACAGAATTGGTTGCCGAGAAGGGTAATGAGTGCATGGCGCATAGCAGGGATAATCCACTGCTTAGAAGGATGGAATGTGAATGAATGTGGAAACACGATGTTCGACATTGACCCGATTTGGGAAGCCACTCTTCGACATGGGTTTCACCCTCTCAAGACTTGATCACAAGATAGACAAAAGGAAGCCTCGCTAATCTTGCTCTGTCTCTATTTTTATGCTTATTATCAAGTTTATTGTGCTATGGTATGCCTAATTTCTATGTGTGTGTGTGGCTTGGCCTATTGTAATACATTTTGTCTTTAAACATGGTTTGGACTTTCGAGAGTCGATGTGATCTATTTATTTGTCTATGTAATATTTTTGAATGCTAGCTAGTAAATGTAGTACATTGAATTTTTAATTGTTTTTTACGCGAAGGAAGAAATTTTTAATCAAACCTTAATATCAGTTTTGTTTGCAAGCAATATTTTGAATGAATTTTAAGAAACCAAACGTCTTCAAACTTGTCATTTTAGAAGAAACAAAACATTACGATAAAAACATGTCTAAAAAGTAATGCTCATATTCTTGAAAAAAGAAAAAAATTGTGATACGGCAAGTGATTTGGTTTTCAATGTCGCAAAATTGGTTGCGAAGAAGGGTGATGAGTGGTTGGCAAAGTGGTTTAATTTTTCCTCGGAACTTAGGCGTTTGCTCCCACCAAATTAAAGTCTCAGGTTCGAATCCCTTTGCTAGCAAACTCTTAGGGGCGACTAGGGGTTACGCCCGGTCATTACTTTAAGGGCTCGGAATTAGTCGTGGTGCGCGCATAATTGGTTGAGAAGAAGGGTGATGAGTGGTTGGCAAAGTGGTTTAATTTTGCCTCGGAACTTAGGCGTTTGCTCCCACCAAATTAAGGTCTCAGGTTTGAATCTCTTTGCTAGCAAACTCTTAGGGGCCACTAGGGATTATGCCCGGTCATTACTTTAAGGGCCCGAAAATAGTTGGCATGCTATATATGTGGAAGAGTGGCGTGGTTATATAATTTGATGATATGTATATTTCTATGTAATAGTAGGGTTTTTTTTTTCCCCAAATTGTAGCCATGAAGGCATGAACCCGTGACTCCATCCTGGTGAGTCATTGGACATTTATGTCATGAGACCAAATACGCACCTCGGCCATCACTTTCATACGTCTTCATATCTAGGAAAAGGAATTAATGCAACGCCTATTTTCTGAAAACTAGTACTCAGTATTGGTGTGTGTACTAATGACCTTACTCCTTCGTAGGTAGAGCACAAAGAATCATTCAATCATGCATGCAGAATTCATGATCGATTCAAAACAAGGACATCCTTCCTTTTTAACGAGTGAGGTTCATCCAGTACACTGTGAAAATAGTGTACCGGATAAATCTCACGCATCGGATTCGTTTTCATGTTTTATTTTCATGTTTCAACACTTTTCCTCTTATTTCCAAGCGTGACGGATTTCATGTGTTTAATCCTTTATTTTAACAAGAAAATTCTCTCGAATTTAGAATTCGAACGTACTCGCTATGTTGCCGGAAATTCGACAAAGCGTCGCGAGGCTACTTAACAAGAGTGCGGAACTTCCAGTAAAAAATACTTTAAATTTCAGTTCATCTGAGTTTAATGTATTAAGTGAGACTCCTGCTTTTATTATTTTGCTACAACTAGCCGATGATGTTTGTAGGGGTCAAATAGTACTCCAGCATTTATGTTTATATTTTTTTTTGCACGGCAAAAAAGAGATTTTATTAATCAAATATACAAGATACAAGATTAAACGAGACAAGAGAAAAACAACAAAACGTCTCGAGACCCAAAAGATTGGAAGGCTGACAAGAAGACAACCAAACAACCAAAAGGAAAAACACCAAATTGAAACAAACCTCAACTCCTAAAAACCAAACTGAAACACACCCAAACAAAGCTGATAATTAGCTCTCGAAATTTCGCTGGCAGGTACTCAAGTGAGGATTGAGCTTTTCTGACGATGAATTGGGAATTGTCGGACCAACCAAACAAAAAAGGGGGGAATTGGAACGTACGTGGCAGGGGTATAGCCAGAGAGTTGGCACAGAGCATTACCCTAAGAGCTCGTAATAATTACCAATTGTCCCAAAACGAAAAAAGAGTTGTCAAGGGCAGATTGGTAACTATACATCCCAAGGTGAAATTGGATTCTCGAGGAGGATGCAATGCAGCAATGATATAACAAAGATGCTACATATACACAAAAAATTTACTGTATCAGTACTGATGATATAAAAGCTCCAAATTATGTGGGACGTGGAAGAAATTCAACCCACGGAAGTTAATGTAAACCTGAACATACATTTGCGGTCCAATTAATAATCCAGCTGTTGCACATCAGAGCTGTCTTGTCTAGTTGTGACCAAGGTTGTGAATCTCGTACTGTACCGGCCGGTACGTACCAGATTTATGAGATTCCAGTAACCTGACCACCTAATTCCGTTCCGTCCTAAATTCCGGACTTTTCCGATCGGTTCCGGTCAATCCGGACAATACCGGCCGGTACTTATAGAAACGTAAATTCAGAGAAGAATTGATGATGAACAATCAAGAACTCGATATCTCTTTCTCTTTCATTTCTGACTATCTCAATGACATTACAAGAGTACAGAGGAAGCTATATATACAACAATAGACCTTGAACTGCCATTTGGCGAGACACACATACTAGCTATAATACAGAACCAACAAATACAACTGAACACCAAATGATTAGCCTTAATGGCTATGACTTACAGCCCCTCGCAAACTCATGGGAATAGAAACCACCATGAGTTTGGCTGTTAACCAGCAGAAACGAGCAACAACAAGAGATTTAGTAAAAATATCAGCTAGTTGAGCCTGAGTCCCAATGTATTTGACCAATATTTGCTTGCCCACAACTTTTTCCCGAATAAAATGGTAATCCACCTCGACGTGTTTAGTACGAGCATGGAAGATGGGATTGGAGGCTAATGCGATTGCAGATTGGTTGTCACACCATATAACATGTGGAACAAGAGGAATAATGTGTAAATCAAGTAAAAGTTGGTGCAACCAAGTGATATCAGCAGCACACTGAGCCAGAGATCTATACTCTGTTTCTGTGGATGAACGAGCTACAGTGTGCTGCTTTTTAGCACACCAAAAGATAAGATTGGTACCCAAAAATACACAAAAACCAGTGGTAGACCTTCTATCAATATGATTTCCTGCCCAGTCTGCATCAGAGTATGCTGTAAGAGTGAGAGTATTAGGGGTAAACAACAACCCTTGATGGATAGTGCCCTTAAGATATCGCAAAATTCTCGACTGCCACAAAATGACTCTGAAGAGGTGCATGAATATGCTGACAGGCGTAGCTGACAGCAAATGCAATCTCAGGACGAGTTAAAGTAAGATATTGAAGCGATCCTACAGTTGTTCTGTACCAATGTGAATCTGTCATAGGTGGATCTGGGTTTAATATTGCATTTTTAACAAGCAAATCAGTGGCATATTTAGTTTGTGAAAGTATTACATCAGTACCATAATACAACACTTCAATGCCTAGAAAATAACTGAGTTTACCCAGATCTTTCGTCACAAAACGTTTGCTCATAATTGTTATCAAATCAGAGATAAAGTCATCATCACTGCCAGTGAGAATCATGTCATCAATGTATACTAACACCAGAGTCAAAGCATCCCCCTTGTAAAGTACAAATAAGGAAGAATCAGCCTTGCTATTCTGAAATCCATGATCAAGAAGAAACCCAGAAAACATTGAGAACCATGCTCTAGGAGCCTGACGTAGATCATAGAGAGTTTTGTTCAATTTGCAAACATTGGAAGGATGAGAAACATCCTTATAACCAAGAGGTTGTCGCATGTAGACCTCTTCATCAATCACTCCATGGAGAAAAGCATTGGTGACATCAAGTTGTCTCATAGACCACTTATGATGCACTGCCAAACTTAAAACAACCCTAATAGTTGGTTGTTTGATAACTGGGCTAAAAGTTTCTGAAAAATCAACACCTTCAGATTGTTGGTTACCATTTGCAACTAGTCTAGCCTTATATCGAGCAACTGAACCATCAGAATTCCTTTTGATCTTAAAAATCCATTGGCAACCTATTATATTTGCATCAGGAGGAGGAGGACCAAGTGTCCATATCCCTTGGTTAACCAGAGCAACAAACTCAACTGCCATGGCCTGTTGCCAAACTGGATATGTGATAGCTTCAGAAAAGTGAGAAGGTTCACTATTTGGAGAAGAAAGATCAGAAGAAACAGTCAGAACAAAAGGATGTTTGGGTTTATAGATCCCAGCTTTGGATCTGGTTTGCATGGGATGTGTGCTAACATTGTGAGAAGCAGGATGAGAAAGAAGAGATGGAAGAGTAGAAACAGGAACATTAGTTAATGGAGAGACTTCAGAAGAAGATGAGGAATTTGCAGAAACAAAATGAGATACTGTAGACATAAGAGCTAAACTAGACTCTGCTGGACTGGACATAAAAGATATGGAATGAGGTGAAATAGTAGGAACATGAACTGATACTGGAATATCACTAAAATCTGTAAGAGAGATAGGAAAAGATACTGAAGAGGCAGAGTTAACTGAGGAAGAAGATAAAGAAACAACAAGAGATGAATATGGAAAAACATTCTCAATAAATTTTACATGCCTAGAAATATAAACTCTAGAAGTGATGGGATCCAAACAACGATATCCCTTGGTTGCAAGACAGTAGCCCAGAAAAACACACTGAGTAGACTTGGGTAGCAATTTATGAGCATTATAAGGTTTTAACCATGGATAACATAAGCAACCAAAAGGTTTTAGAAACATAATATCAGGTTTGGACTTAAACAAAATCTGATATGGAATTTGAAACTTTAGAGATGATTGTGGCATTCTATAGACTAAATAAACTGCAGCATTAAGTGCTTCAAGCCACTGAACACCAAATGACTAGCCTTAATGGCTATGACTACAGTACTCATTTACTAGCAACTTCGTCCGAGAAATTGCAGATGGCAGAAAGTCCAGAGATCCCAAAAAAAAGAAAGACGTTGGGAGAAATGAAATGTCCGGCAGATCACCGGCCCCTTGTTTACGTTACCTGTTGATCCTTTTTCCAGTACAACACAAGAGAGAGAGAGAGAGAGAGAGAGGAATGTCAGCGCCGGTGAATTTTGGTCGTCGGTGACCAAAACTGTGAGGGATACTCTAGATCTGAGAGTTTTCCTCTTCGTACGGTTAGGTATCGAAACCAGAGGCATCGAGTTGCTCTGGTGGTTCCTCTTGAAAACCCATATCTGCGCTGCTGCACCTCAGTCTCGTTTCCTCTTGGAAGAGTTAAGGGATCTTTGTTGGCGATTCTTTGGACACCTTGTTCGTTTTGGATTTTAAGACAAGTTTTTTCATTAGTCCTCTTAAATTATTACTCACATTTTTCTCTAATTATTATTTAAATTTTTCTGTAATT
This sequence comes from Vaccinium myrtillus, assembly GCA_016920895.1. Lineage (NCBI taxonomy): Eukaryota > Viridiplantae > Streptophyta > Magnoliopsida > Ericales > Ericaceae > Vaccinium > Vaccinium myrtillus. Next base: position 5,303,568 of record CM029281.1, on the reverse strand, counting down.
ATTATTATCATTCTTCTTTGTTCAATCATTACTCTCTATTTCTAATTATTACCCCAATTTATACTTCCATTAATTATCCAAAAACCAAACCAAATATAGGGGTCGCGGGAATATTTGAACAAATTTGTACTATCATTTCACACAAAAAATTATTAATTACTCATGGAACACTATTACTATTTAATCCACTTAAAACTAATCTCGCATGAAATCGAGTTGTCAGTGTGTTATTTGTACTGCCATTTATGACGGCTTTGCGCGTCGGTGGATCACACCCACATATAGTCATTAGATTGCTCCCACGGAGTCAATAAATGGTCAAACCAAAATTTGGCTTTGGTGCTAGCTAGAACTGATGGGGTCAAGATCTGGGTTTATGTGTTTGCTTCCTCCTAAGGATCAATTTTTTTCAGGCTAGTTCCTACGGAGCTCTGCTCTGACTCTGATTGAGCTCCCTGTAAGTGGACGGTAGAATTCGGCCCTAGGATTAGTTATGTTGCAAGTAAGCTAGGCCGGACACCTAAATTATATATATATATAAAAGGTTTCAGTTATTCTAGCCATGCGTTGAGCTATTAAGCTGGGCCGGTCCACTTTGGAAAGCTTATTTACTGACAGCTCTTCAACCGCTCAACAAAGGCTAGGCGCAAGGATGTTCAGCGGGTACATCTCCTTGCCAATCACATGCTCTTGCCATTTTTGGTCCACACCCAAACACTGGTGATGGAGATCATTTTGAGATAGCTAGATAATGTTGTCGGGTGGTTTTTGTAGCTTGCTTGTTCTTCTTTTCTTTCTATGTTGTTTATCCTCGTATTTTATGACTGTTGTCTCAGGTTTTTGAAATAATAAAATTTCTCTCTTTATCAAAAAAAAAAAACCTCATAGGACCCACAGTAAAATTTACCGTTCATAATACATGTGGATCAACTTTTTAGCTTTTTGGTTTTTTGAATTATGGTAAAAATGGATTTTGAATTTGGTTGGAGTGTGATAGGCGCGCAATGTCACAGAGATAAGCGCCTAAGTAGGGCGAATTAGCGCATTAGAGGCGCGTTTTATTCCATTTTCCACTTGATGCGGTGTTATCTTTTGGTTGGTCTTGTTATGTTTTGATTTGTAGGAAACAGGCCGAAAGAGCACGCAAAGCGGACACAAGGCAATCGGGCATGTTGGGAACCGGTGGGACCCAAGGAAGGACGAGCAAGCAAGTGAAAAACATTTTAAAGGGCTCGGTATCGATACATGGATTCCCCTGTATCGATACCTAGGCAACATTGAGCGAACAGAAGCTACGGGTATCGATACAGGACTTCTCCTGTATCGATACCGAGGGCCCTAAATTGGCCGTTTGACTTTGCCACGTGTTTTGACTTCGGGAAAGACATAAATACTCCGTTTTTGTTCCGAATTAGGGTTCGAATTTTGATTATTCTTCTTCCAACTAGCGGCCGATTAATTGTTTTGGAGATTCTACTTTCCGGGGATTGTTTTTCATTGAAGTTTTGAAGTTTTGTTCGAGGATTCACGTATTGCTTCGGTAACTTTCTGTTTTATTTACATTAATCTCAGTTCACGGGAGTTTGTCCGTGATCTGATCTCGAATCCTTGTTTTAATTCATATTTAAGTATATTAGCATGTGTTATTTCAGAATTTTCTTATTCGTTCAAGTTGATATGAGTGAGTAGTCCCATAGGTATGGTCGCGGGGTGATTAACACGTCGTGGCCAGGGCTGGATTTGTTCTTACTCCTATTTTCAAAATCAATAACGGAAAAAGCAATTTTAGGTTATTAAAGAACTTCCGTTGGACGAATCCGAGTATTGTCGGAGCCCATGTAACGCGGGGAACGGGGGACCAAAACTTGTTCTTCGCTGTACATGGGTAATGGCGACCGCGAGGATTCGCATCTTTCGGGGTATCTTTTTCTCTCTAAAATCAAATGTTTTCTTTGGAACACCGAATGGAGTAGGAAATATCCGGACCTGGTCACTGGTGTTATGAACCCTACGACCATACTTTCTTTTAAATAGTTTAAGCAAAACCAAATTCTCTTAGTTTAGTTAATTTTCCCATCAAATCATAAAGGGTGGCTACCTAAGAGCCGTGTTAAACCTTACAACCCGAGTTTTTAGTAAGCACTCTCCACCTTCTCTGTGGATTCGATTCCGGTCTTACCGGGTATTGTGCTACACCGGTCTCAGCCCTACGCTTGGGGCAACCCATTAATTTAGGTCTAGGATTTCGGTCAAGCAGAGTGTTTGGGAGAAATGTGCAGAATTCATTTTGAAACAGGAGTAGTGTTTGAGAGATGTGTGCAAAATATATTCTGTAGGTCTTTTTGTTAATCAAAATGGGAAAAGTGGAAAATGAGAAATCAAAAAGCTCTTTTCAACCTATTTTTGAATTCTCTTCTCTAAACTAAAAAACCAAAAACTTATTTTCGCAGAATGTGTTTTCACTCTGGCGTGCCAAACACCCAGAAGTAGAAAATGTGAAAACCAAAATGAAAAAAGTAGGTGGCCAAACACCTTAACCGATTTGAGAATGAATTGTTCAGTAAGAACTCAAAAGTTAAAAACGCTCTGTATCAGTTGATGTAAACCAGAAGGTGAGACTTGGGATTTAAGTTTAGATTTGGGAAACCAGTAGTGATCTAAATCATAGCTAGTGCACCAAATGAAGATTTCAGAGAGCCTACAATTGAGGTTATTACAACAATGTAGTGATTTGACTCACTACGAGAACCCAAAGTCATGGGATTTAACATACCCGGAACTTCAAATCTAAACAAGTACGAGAGAGCTGGCAATTTCTTGGTAGAGTACTGAAGGATCAAAACACGGGAAATATACCATCAAAAAGGAAGGAAGAATGTACCCAGGATCCTCTGTACCAAAGAAATTGGTGTACTCATGTACTAAGTGATTTGCAGCCACAAGACTATGTGAGATCAAAACACGGGAAATGTTCTGTCCAAAAGGAAGGAAAAATGCACCTACAAATCACTGGGTACATGGGTACGACAAATATTCGTTACTGAGGAATTGACTCTGTCCTTGTTCCGTCGTCTCATGAGAAACTTCCAAAAGGAAGGAGGTCAGGTCGCATACAATGAAACTTCCACATGTAATCGAATTTCGATACGTATCGCTTTGATTGGTTACATAATAAATAAGTTCGGTTTTCCCGGCCTAACCCTTTGAAAACTCTCCCTTAGATGTCACATGACATACAGCTACATTACCGTTCAGCCTAAATATTTGTTTCACAAATTTGGGATTTTATCATTATTGCATTGATTCCTGTCCAAAAAGAGAAGAGGCATGAAAGCGCTGAGCTGACCGAGTTTCCCTATTTTTTGGCATTGCTACTTTAACATGCACAGCGGAGAAATTTGGCTTGTATCTCAGTGAACGGTTGAGAAGTATGAATGTAGACACGTAGCTTTCAATTTTATCTGAAGAACCCTCAAACAGTTAGGCCAAGTGGGTCAAAATGTAGCTTCAAAATTCTATAAAATCATCAACTACTCAGAGAGACCTAATAAATTTGGCGGCAGACATTGGTCGATGTGGCACATGAGTTGTTCTGATTTATTGGATGTGTCGTCAAAGAGAAAAACTTAATCACGGAGAAGACAGAAATTTCTGATTCACGGAAATCCACTCACATCATACCACATCACCTAGTTAGAAGACTCTTCTGTTGAAGAGATTACGCTTACGTGGAAGAGTTACGGAGATTGTCTGTTTCAAATATTTCGCCTACTTGTCTCTTCCTCAATTCTTTGATTCACGGAGGATCCATAAGCAAAGGAATTTATAGGTCATAATAAGACACTGGCGCCTCCACATGTTGGGGTGGATGGTCGCATGAACACTTTCAAAAACAAGAGCATACATTTAAAATGATCCGTTCAAACGTATTCGCTAGTGCCACATAATTCCCTAAAAAAAAATACTCCTATATTTATGCATCGGTTTGATTTCGCTTGGCTCATAATATAAAAATTTGTTGAAAAAAACATTTTATGTATTTTTTTTTCTTTTTTGTGTCGCATTATACACAACAGTATATGATTTTTTTAAAACATATGATTGGTTGGTAGAGCTAATAGAATTAAGATAATTTTCGAACACTGCCTTAAAAATTCCTTGAGCCGTGACTCGAATAAGAGCACAGTAACTGTCACACAGCATGTGATTGTAGTTTGTTGGTCGTTGGAGATGAATTGGAGATGGCATTCGTGGCATACACCGGCAGGTGTCGAAGTACAATATACCCACCACAGCAGAGCATAAAGAAGTGCAAACATTTACCGCAAGGACCTTGCTACATGTACATAACAACATGCACAGAAAACGTACAGATTATGTTCAGGGATCCACTTTTGGATCATACACGAGTGATCCGAACCGTTCATTATTCTTAGAATATTTTTCCGAAGGCCCCCACAAAAATTTAGCTCAATTGGACGGTTAGAAGTGGTTGAACCAAAGTCCCACCGTTTCAATTAAAAGATCGGATCACTCGTGTGGGATGGTTAGGGACGGTCCCTCCTGCAAAAGAAAAAAAAAAAGAAAACTCTAGTATTATATAGAAAAAAAAGTTTTTATGAATTATATAGGCTCGTCCCTGCAAAGTATTTTGAAAAAAAAATTTGCCCCTACATAGTAAAATTTATGGATCCGTCCATGATTTTCTTGATACTCGGCATTTCTCAACATTTACACTGGCAGGTATAGGGTAGTTTTCTTTTTTCTATATATAATACTATTGTTCTAGCTCAGGCTGCATTGTTGGAGTAAAAAAAGATAGCAGACACAGAGAGGCAGACAGACAGACACACAGAGAGAGAGAGAGAGAGAGAGAGAGAGAGAGAGAGGCAGAGAGAGAGAGAGAGGACGTATGGCTTCTAAGCCAGGAGTGCTCACAGATTGGCCATGGAAACACCTTGGAAGCTATAAGGTATACTATTTAAATTCTCCCCATAAAGTGTGCAAATATTATATCACTCTGTTTTCTTATGCATCTCTGAGTGCAATATTCTCTGTATTCTCCGGTCATTGGTTAATTGAAAATGTGAATATATTCCACATTTTGTGGAGATGAGCCCACTCTTCCATTTTCCCAAAACCAGTGAGTATTTGGGATAGTTGAATTTGAGAAGAACAACCATATTTGGGCTTATTATGTGTGCCATATTCTTGTTTGCATGTTTTTTAATTACTGTAGTTAATTGATTTATGATATTCTTTCCATTCTTTTGACTTTTTTTTAAGGTGATTTTTTTTTCGCTTTTCGTCATTTTTTGTTTAGCTGTTTGTCGTAATTTTTTGGACTACTCATTTGTATTGACGAGAGAAATAAAAAAGTATAAAAATGTGAACCCAAGTTGAAAAAAGTTGATATAAAACGACACTTTAGACAAAAAGACAGTGATTTTGGTACCTTTTCGTGTAAAAGATATATTGTGAATCTAACAAAAAATTCAGAAAAGAGAACAATACACGAAAAACCAAAAAGACAAAAATGCATATGTTTGGTAGTTTTTCGTCTTTGATAACCATCTTTTAGTTTCCGAGTTTTCATAGGCATAAGACAAATGGTAAAAATAAAACCATGACAGCTAGCTTGTAAAAATAAAACATCTGATAACAAGTAATCAATTGTAAAAACAAAGCAAAAAGTTCCATCAAAAGACATTCTAGGAGGTGTTCCTCTAACAAAAAACTGTTTTTTTTCAAAAACCGAGACATGTCATTCTCTCACAATACATCACATAAAAAACCGTGAAAAACCAATTTTTTCAAAAAACCACCTTAGTGGAACACCCCCTAATCTTCGGGCTAATGGTAATTTGAGTGGTCTTTAATGTTAAAATTTCAAATATTATTCGAGATGTGTTTAGAGCTTGTTCCACGAACTGTCTTTTTTATTTATTTATTAAAACTGTCTTTTTTTTTTGTCTTTTGGGTTAATGTATTGTGAGATAAAATGACTTGTCTCGTAAAGCGTGAAAAGACAGTAAAATATATGAACAATGATACATACACTCTCTCCCAACCACTCCCCACCACTCCCCCCTCCCACATGTGGTGGTCCCACCACATGTGGGAGGGGGAGTGGTGGGAAGTGGTTGGGGAAGGAGTATATCTATAATTTTTGAAAATATAGTTTGCAAAAAAATACAATTTCTGAAGCAATCCCTTAATTTCTCCGGAAACTTAGTTATAAAAAAACACCGCTACTTCTGCCCTTTGGTATATACAATGGCAGTTTTGGTAGGTCTTGCAAAAGCCAAGATATTTAAGGAGCAGGGGCCTGTTGTCCCGGGCGATTTCAGGACGCTCCGGTTATTTTTGGTGGTCGAAAATGTTCACTTCGTAAAGCTCGTTGAGTAGAATAAATGTAGCCAGATCAGCTCGATCGGATACCATTAAGTCTTGATCGGTACACATATAACTTTGCAATAATGGGTTCCAGTGATCTAGTGTTTCGGATACATTTTTTTCAAGATGAAAATGTTCTGATTAGACACTTAATGGTATCCGATCGAGCTAATTTTAGGTACACTTGTTCTATTTGACGAGCTCTATGAAGTAAATTTCCCGATCATCAGAAAAGTATCGGAGCGAACCGAAATGGCCCGGAACAGCAAGTTCTGTCCCTCAAAATGGACAACAGACCCCGTGCTTCCGTATTAACGTAATACACACCAAGGAGTTTTAGTGGCTGTGCTTGGTTAGATAGTTTAATTTAGTTTTGATGATGTCAGCAGATGTAATGAGTGGAAAGAGATAGAGAGAGAAATAAGGAAAATGATAATGTCATCAAAACTAAAAATAAAACTAAACTAAAAAACGAATAGGGCCAGTACACTTTTCTGTTGGTTAGGTTTTGTGGCGGATATGTACTTCACATTGGTTTTGATTTCGAGTGGAATTTTAATGTTAGATCAAGCTAGAAGAATTGTACCAACATGGCTCCCTCTTTGGGTACCAGGTATTGACCGATACCGATACCGATACCGGTACATATTGGATTAAAAAAATCAGTACCCAAGTAAGTACAGTATTCAAAATATTGGTACACACGCATGGTTTTTTAAAATTTAATTTACAAAATCATGCAAGAAATATTAAAATCTTTTTATGTATAATCCCGCATGCCTAGGCTTTTTGTAGGGAATATTCTCTTATTGTCTACCTCAATCTAGCTAATTGTTGCATGAAAACTTGCATGTTTCTCCATTAATGAATGAGTATGTCTGACTTCCAATAGTACAGTAATGTTTACAGAAAAGTCAATTTCAAGCTCAAAAGTCAAAACTAAAAAATCTTGTTCCCAAAATAAATAAAAGAAGTTTTTTTTTTCCTATTTTTCGCCATACGGGGACCACAATGGGTTTAAAAAAAATTAGATAAAATCATTCCCACATTTTATCCATTGGTAGAGGATGGAGATAAACACAAAAATTCATTCAAGAACCAAGCCTTAATAGAAAAGTCATTTTCAAGCTCAAAAGTCAAAACTAAAAAATCCTGTTCCCAAAATAAATAAATAAATAAAAGAAGTTTTTTTTTATATTTTTCTTGTCGTTAATCTATTATATAAGGGAGGGGGAATGAGACTCGATCTCAAGATGCAGTGTGCACTTACAATAAAAGAAGCTCAATCTCAATCATACCCAAACCCATCGGAGCCGGACCCTTTATTCATTTGTGACTTGGCAAGCCTCAGTAATAACATAAGCTTTAGACTTTTTTCTAATTTTATTGTATTTTATGAAAGACGGTAATTTCTTTTTTTTATTTTTTTTTATCGGGAAAGACGGTAATCCCATACATTTGTACAATTTATTGATCACATAATTACGCGTACCATTTTAAGTTCGTGTAATTTTGGTACGAGTAATTTATTTCCTGTTGATTTTTGTGGTGGGATGAATTTCAGTTCGTGTTACTGGCACCGTGGGCGATTCATGGCACATACTCGTACTTGGTGAAGGATGAAAAGGAGAGGGATTTGGGGTATTTCCTGGCTTTCCCCTTTCTACTGTTCAGGATGCTTCACAACCAATTTTGGATCAGTTTTTCTCGTTACCGCACCGCTAAAGGAAGTAATCGGATTGTTGATAAGACCATTGAATTTGAGCAAGTTGACAGGGAAACTAACTGGTATCCACCTCTCTCTCTCTCTCTCTCTCTCTCTCTCTCTCTCTCTCCCTCTCCCTCTCTCTCTCATTCATGCTTTATTAACGGATGGTGTTGAGTGTCGAAACATAACTAATTAAAACTATTAGATCGTTAACCACTAACTAATCTAAAAGTTTAAGCTGTCAAGAAGAGGGGGTAACTTTATTATATACTATATTCTCAACACGGGACTCTCCACCATAAGTTGCCTAAAAATGTGTAAATTTCAATCATAAGGCAGGCGGTGAGATTAGAACAACGGATTTATTGTCTGCTCAGATACCATATTAGATTGCTAACTAATAACTCACCTAAAAGCTTAAACTATCAGGGCCGGAGAAGGATAACTTTATTATATATATGCTCAACAAAAACATCAGGGCCAGGGTATGGCTCGTTTCGTATTATTTTCTTGTTGTTGTAATTTACTCAAAATTCTTCTTCATTACCGGATTGTGGGTGATTCATGATCAATTGGTGAATTGCAGGGATGACCAAATCTTGTTCAATGGAATACTCTTCTACATAGGGTTGGTGACATTGCCAGGTGCATCTCAGCTACCCATATGGAGAACAGATGGTGTGGTCCTAACCATATTGCTGCATAGTGGTCCAGTGGAGTTCCTCTATTACTGGCTCCACAGAGCACTCCACCACCATTACCTCTACTCTCGCTACCACTCTCACCACCACTCCTCTATCGCCACCGAGCCCATTACATGTAAGATATTCTCCTTTTTTTCAAACCATCCGGACACAACACTGAACACAATCACTCACATACACGTGGGTCTCGCATAATAAATGTGTGTAAGGCCTACATGTATGTGAGGGGTCGTGTTCGGTGTTGTGTCCGAACAGTTGTGTTGCTATCATTTTTTATACTATTGTGTGAGTAGGTAGGGTTTAAATATTGCTATATGTTTATGTGTGGCAGCTGTGATACATCCATTTGCGGAGCACGTAGCCTACTTTACATTATTCGCAATACCACTGCTCACAATGTTGACGACGGGGACAGGTTCGATAGCATCAATTGCAGGGTACCTAACTTACATAGACTTGATGAACAACATGGGTCACTGCAACTTCGAGCTCATCCCCAAGTTTCTCTTCTCCTTTTTCCCTCCTCTCAAGTTTCTCATGTATACCCCTACGTAAGTCTCCCATTCACATAATTCGATTACAGTCCCACGCAAATAATCAGAGTCGTTCAATTTGTCTGAAATATTTAAGAGTCCCTATAAAAAATTAAGGTCGTTCGGATATCGAAAAAAGTTTGATCGGTTTCATCAATAATTAGGAGTGTTGAGTGTGGGGTAGTATCAGAGGGTTAGGTATGGTGTGATGCACCTTTTGGGTGGATGGTTACATATTCTTGAATTTGAAAAAAAGTTTAGAAAAAAATAAAAATAAATGAAACACTCTGTTGTTCTGAATTACTTTCGTCCTTAGATTTAGTAATTTTTAAATTTCTCTCGTCAAACTATAGGAAAAAAAAAGAGTGTGATTCTAATAAAAGTATTCGAAAAAGGAAAAAAACTAATTACTAATTAGGTTAAATTTGCTAGCTATCATTCTAGCTTTTGACTTGCTGTCAAGGACGGCCCAGGCCCTAGGCCTGGGCCTAGGGCACTCCAAAAAATACCAATTTTTGGGGCACTTCCATACTTATTCACAATAGGCTGGACTAGAACTCTTTATTGCCCAATATTTGTGACCCAAAAGGCCTAAGCAATTGCCATGGCCATTCGACCCGTCGGCCCAAACTAAAAAAAGGACTCACACGTATACTTGAGCAAAGAAGCTGGGCTTTAGATATTTATATAAGCTACTCTCCCATGTCCTTTTGAAATCTACCGATGTGGGACAACTCATTAGTGTGCTAATTGTGCATGCTGTAACACTAGCAGTGGTGTGGAAAGAGAGCACACGAAACAGTGAATAATGAAAGTTTTTCTCTCTCCATTTTCTAATCTTTTAAATCTTCACAATACATATTTAAACATTTTCTTGCACTTTTCCCAACCAAATCCAAATGTGGGATGTTTCACTTATATAGCATTGCTAGTTCTTTTCCCTTCATTTCCCTTTTCCTTGTTCTACCCTCCACAAATCCAAATCAAAACACAGCCTTGCACTGTTTCGTCCATGGCTAGATTGAATTCTTGACAGATAGCAGTACTACTAGCAACTGAAACTTTATGTGACAACTCCACCCGTCTAAAGCTCCTTGTACTACCACTTGGCAGCAGGGTATACATATACATATTTATGTATGATTTTAGACAAAATGTTTAGAGTATGATTTATCTTGGCGTTGACAAGTCTTTAGACTGATCAAGATGATTTTATTGATGACTTCTTTAAAAATATTTCTCCACGACAGTTAAAAATATAAAAAAATCAAAAGATAAACCTTCCAATAAACAAATAATTTATAAACCAATAATTATAAATTATCTAGCCAACGAAAGTTGGAAGCACAAAATGAACTCTACATTTTTATTTTGAAATATACAAGTGTGTATGCTAAATATAGCTTGATAATACATAGTTATGCTAAATTTATACTATTAATATTTTTCTTTTAGTTTTGAGCGGGTCAGCGGGGCCACGTGCCCCCGCATAACCCCCCTTAGTTCCGTTCCTGGTGTACTCTTAGGGCACATATTTTAGACAAGGCCTAGGGCACTTGAAACTCTTGGGCCGGCCCTGCTTGCGGTTGGATTAGTAGCCAATATCTAAGACTTATGAATTTGCCGGTACTATTAAGTCTTAATTTCAAAACCCTCATAGATTTTGTTACTCCCTCCGTCCATTTTTAAATGTGTTGCTTCGTAAATCCAACTTATTAAAGAAACGTCATCATTACACCTTTCACATCAACTTTTTCCTCCACTTTACACTATTCACATCAATTTTTACCTCTACTTTCCAAAATTATCCTCCACTTTTACCCATTAACTCTTTACCCACTAACTTTTCAAAAGGGCAAAATGATAATTGTACAAACTTTTACCCATTAACTTTTCAAACCACACACTTATTTAGGGACAGCCCAAAATGGAAAGTTAAACACTTAAAAAGGGACGGAGGGAGTATTAAATCTTGTTGGGTCCACGGTGCAGTTCTATATTCTAGATTTAAATGGGATCACGTTTGTAGACATTGAGATTGACTTCCTACTTTCCATGAAATTAGTCGCATATTGTAACCTAAATATCCAGGTTCAAACGCGTGTTGTGGGGTCCATTTGGGGCCCACTTCGAGTCTTGTTTTTTTATCCTAATCGTTCATTTTATTCGTTTCGTCGAGTATGTGATTCTCGTAAAAACTCATGTTGATCAGAGTTTGGTAACTATTTGATCAGTGACCATTTATCTTATTGTTTTGTAGAAAAAAATCACCTACATTAGTATCTTTGAATGTTCGCTTTTACGTGGGCCACATACTCGACAAGACAAACAAAATGAACGATCCAGATAAAAAAAGGAATCTGAAGTGGGCCCCAAATGGACCACACAGCACAAACCCTTAACCCTAAATATCCTAAGTAGGAGACAGTATTAAATAAAAAAAGGCAGAACGAAGTTATACATGAAGTGATGCATTCATTTATCGTTGGGCATCGTGTCTTGTCATGTTGTGTCGTGTTAAATTAGGTTCGTGTCAAAAGGACCTGCTTAACTAATCATGTGAAAATAATGAACTCTAACCCGACCTACTGTTAATCGTGTCAACCCGAACATGACACGAATTGACACGACTAACTTGAAAATGACTTGTGTAGCCAAATGTGACCCCAACACGACATGAATTGAAACGATTAATTCGTGTTATTCTCGGGTTATACGGGTTGAATCCGAACCCGAATCCGACGTGTTTGCTAATCATGTTCTCATATCGTGACTCATATACATATTTCGTGTCAGAAATACTCAACATTAACCCACTAATTTGTCATGTTCATGTCACGTATGCCATAAATTCTCTGCCGTACATTCATTGCATCTTCATTCTTCACCCACCAACAGAGTGCTTGTCACATTTTCTCCTCATTTATTGGTGTAACACACCACATGGCTCATGTTGGTACGAATTAATTGTACCTAGTAGATTTCGTAAAACAGAAATTTGGTCTAAAGGCCAAGTTTGAGGCTTTAAATGGTGTTTAGACCAGCCTAACTTATTTTAATGCTTCCAATACATTGATGTGAAATTTTTCATGGCTCAAGGTCAAGGACAACACTAGGCAAAAATACCCTTAATGAGCAAAAAAAATTATAAGAAGAAAACCGGCCGCACGGCTGTACCCGTCACTTTTCCTTGCTGATCGACTCATCATTGAAAGTGATAGGTGCTGACTGAAAGTGATAGGTGTTAAGTGCTAACCCATGAAAGTGTGAAATTGGTCCAAGGCAAGCCGGCACTTTGAGTGCTAACGGAGCACCAGCTAATCAAATCAAATTAGCAGCCCTTGAAAGGGACAAGTCATTCCATCGGCACTTTTCCCGTCACTTTCTCTCTTTCTCTCTCTCTCTCTCTCTCTCTCTCATGCGTCGGTTTTGGGCGGGTGAGACAATTTATTTTGTTTCCATAATTTTGGGATTGTGTTCAATTTTGGGGTTCAATTTTACGGGGATTAGGCTCTTTGGGGTAGGGTATAGTGGGTTTAGGCATTTTGAGTTTAGGCACTTAGGGTGCACTTTCCATTATAGGGTTTTAGCTGATTAGGCACTTTCATAGGGTACCCTAAGATTTAGGTTTAGGGTGCAATTTCCAATTATGGGGTTTTAGTGGTTTAGGCACTTTTCATAGGGTATCCTAGGGTTTTAGACACTTTCATAGGGTACCCTGAGGTTTAGGTTTAGGCACTTTCATTAGGTTTTGGGGTTTAGGCACTTTTATTGGCTAGTAAGGGCATTTTTGGAATATCTTTGTGATTTGTCCTTTTGACATTAAAGAAAAAGTTGATGTCCTTATTAAAATAAAGACTCATTTACTATGTCCTTTTAAAAAACCAACCCTTATTTGATTTGTCTACCACAAGCAAAGCAGAAACGACTACACTAGACTCGACAGTCATAGATTCAACTATAAATATTGCCTTCACATTTAATAGCCTTAAATGAATCACTCCAACCAGCGGCAGGCAGATCCGAGGCAAGGTGGTTGCCTAAGGTAAGTTTGAAGTCCGGAGTTTTGCTCTGACTTTAAATGGACTCACGTTATAGCTAGTCGAAACGGTGGAATTGCTCTACCATTATTAATCGAGGTGTGTGTATGCTGAACCGGACACCAGATATGCACTGGAGTTTTGACATAATAAAAAACAGTTTTGACATTATCATTTTCCAACTTTTTCGGTCAAGCATTAGTGTTGACAATAAATATGTAAAATATTAGTTTTGTGATAAGTAAGCTTAATAAGCAGAATTAATTCATGAAGATTTATGACAATTTTTTATTTTATTTGCTTATACTCATCTTTGTTTGTGTTTGTTAGATCCATTTTTGGCATTCGTGTCATGTTTTAAATATACCATTGACCATAAATATTACCATAAAAATAATCAACGGGACGAATACATGATGTTTATTTTTGTTTCGGATTACGAATAGTATAATATAATTGTTATTATGCACTCATTAAATATCTTGCATTGCTCTTTCTAGATTACTTACAATATAATTTCCGTACTCAATCACATGGTAAATTAATTTCCAGGTATCACTCCCTTCACCACACACAATTTCGGACCAACTACTCCCTTTTCATGCCGATCTATGACTACATCTATGGCACCATGGACAAATTTACGGACACCTTATATGAAACCTCGCTCCGGCGACCTGAGGAATCGCCGGATGTCGTACATCTAACGCACCTAACAACTCCAGAATCCATATACCATCTCCGAGTCGGATTCGCCGCGTTTGCCTCTAGGCCTTACACTTCTAAATGGTACTTGTGGGTAATGTGGCCTTGGACTTTTTGGTCAATGATGGTTACTTGGAATTACGGCCGAACTTTTGTGGTGGAGAGAAATGTGTTGGGAAATCTCAAGTTACAAACTTGGGCTATACCAAAGTACAACATTCAGGTATTAAGAACTCCATTTTTATTCTAGTTTTTCTATTTCTTTTTTTTTCATGTATATTAATTTTTTTTTTCTTCTGTCTTATTTCTTTGGTTAATTTAGTACTTTATGCATTGGCAAAGAGAGTCTATCAATAACTTGATTGAGGATGCTATACTTGAAGCTGAGGAAAGGGGAACAAAGATTTTGAGTCTTGGTCTAATGAATCAGGCAAGTGTTACCAATCTCTCTCCCTGACGTACCCTCTATTTTCTTTCTACATGCGACCATATAATTTATCGAGCTTAGGGATTTTCCCCTAGATGCCGCGATTATATTATAACCAATTTTTAAAATAATCATCAGGCTGAAATTTGAGTTGAAAGTGACTGATGCGTTGAATTACCATCTATAAAGTGGGCCCACCATTGCGAACTGTATATCTATCGTATCTCTAGCGTTTACTAACCAATATTTGGCCTCATAGATTGTTGCGTAACATTTATTGATTAGGTTATTTTCTTCATTTGCTAAATTATGGTTATAATTTTTCCATGATATCTTGGATTTTATTGATCTCTCTCTCTCTCTCTCTCTAAATGCATGTTTTTGTAGGGAGAGGAGCTTAACAAGAGTGGTGAGATGTATGTTAGAAGGCACCCTGAGCTCAGAGTGAAGGTTGTGGATGGGAGTAGCTTAGCAGTTGCTGTTGTCCTAAATAGCATTCCAAAAGGAACAACCCAAGTCCTCCTCACAGCCAGCTCTTCCAAAGTTGCTTCTTCCCTTGCCTTAATTTTATGCCAAAGGGGCATTCAGGTAATTCACATTCCCCACTTAATTATTCATGATTTTGCTTCACTTATTAATTAACCCAACTCAAATATGCTATATAGGTGTCTGTTTTATATGAAGATGAGTATAAAAAACTTAAGGCAACCCTTGGCACCCATGCTGCAAGTAACTTGGTCCTTGCAAAACCTTATAACATAAAGGTACATACTCAATTCCCTTTTAAGTAATCCATTTATTTACAAGTCTTTTATATGTCTTTGGGTGCGAGATCCTCTGTGCCCAAATTCCCTGTGCCTCTGCACCGAGGGGGTTTGGGCTGTTAGATTGTGTGTATTTTTTTTCTTTTTTTTTCCAAGTGATCCAACGGCCAGAAATCCCTCAGCATATAGGCACAGAGGTTTTCCCGGAACAGAGGATCTCTGGCCATGTTTTCGTATACTTGACACAAAGTCACAAAAAATTATATATGGAGGAAAATAAAACTGATGAAAGAATTAG
Source organism: Vaccinium myrtillus (assembly GCA_016920895.1). Classification (NCBI taxonomy): domain Eukaryota; kingdom Viridiplantae; phylum Streptophyta; class Magnoliopsida; order Ericales; family Ericaceae; genus Vaccinium; species Vaccinium myrtillus. Next base: position 5,287,993 of record CM029281.1, on the reverse strand, counting down.
TAAATATGAGATGAGTGCTTGAAATGTGATTGATTATTAATCATGCAGACATGGCTAGTGGGAGATGGATTGGGTGAAGAAGAACAACTTAAGGCGTCAAAGGGCACATTGTTCATTCCATTCTCACAATTCCCTCCAAAGAAGATGAGGAAAGACTGTTTGTACTACAACACGCCTGCTATGGTTGCACCCAAGCATCTGGAGAATGTAGACTCTTGTGAGGTAAAAAAGATGCACATATTTTTTTCCATAGATAGATAAGTCCATCCCTTTATAGTTTTATGGATAATTGTTTTTTTTACAGTATAAGGAAGAAATTTGTAATCATACCGTTAATATCCATTCCAATGTCAATCACATCTAGTCCGGTCAAGTTTCAGTTTCTGCAGGCTCATTTCGTACTCACAACAATAATTGAAAAAATTTATTTCGTAGAGCTCGTCAAGTTCTTCAAGGATGAGAAAATTCATTTTCACTGGATACCGGTTAATGACTTATCGGATCACATTTAGCTAGAACTTATCTTGAAAAAAATATAATGTGCCCGCTAAATCAGACCCATTTGTTTCAAGATAAACGTGTTCCAATAAGTATTAGTCGTTACCCACCGAGCTCTTTTCCATACTTAAAGAATTTGGTAAGCTTTACAAAATGAACGGTTCCAATCATTTTGAAACTGGACCATATATAGACTCTGGTGGATCGGTTAACACAGGACTGGACCTGAATGGATCCGTACGAAGTTATTAGAAAACAAAACATGATTTATTTATTTATTTTTTTTAAAAAACACCACTAAGTTTGCCTTTTGGTTGTGATTCTATTGTGAAATTAAATTTGTAATGTATATGTGCTGCAGAATTGGCTGCCAAGAAGGGTGGTGAGTGCATGGCGTATAGCAGGGATAGTCCATGGTTTAGAAGGGTGGAATGTGAATGAATGTGGAAACACGATGTTCGACATCGGCAAGATTTGGGAAGCCACTCTTCGACATGGGTTTCATCCTCTCAAGCCTTAAATCACAATATCGACTACTCAAAAGCCGGTCTTTTTTCGTGTACTAAAAGACCGGTCTTTTTCCTTTTCGTATAACTAGGTGTCCGGGCCTTTATAATCTCACTACTCAATGAGTTGGGGTGTAGGATGCTATAATCTCATGATGATGTTTATTGGGCGATATAGTATGCCTAATTCCTACATTAGTACGGATGACATTGATGTTTTGGTGAAATTTGAACTTAAAGTTTAACTACTTAAATTTTATCTTTAATTACGAGCAAAGCCTTTTCAGTTACCATCTAGAATCGCTTGTTGTACTGTGACATCTTTTTTGTCGATCGATAGAAAAGATCAATTACATCCCGGACACTGTATCAATTGTGAGAGTCCACGAGACAACCATGCCCAACAACTTAACCAACACAAGTAATAAGCTCATTAATTATAGGGTAGAAACAAAGATAGGAAAAGTCCCTACACGCAGACGGGAAGATTCGAACTCCCGACTTCCCATTTGACACTTCTACACATAATGGTATACAAATTAAAGAATACGATTTCGTCAAAGCCCCAATCGGGTACTATCTATAACTTCTTATTTGAGAATAATCAGCTATTTAACTAAGGTACATGTGGTTTGGCAAAAATATTAATCACAATAAGCCAAATTAAATTAGCATACTTTTTAAACCATTTTTAGCCAATAAGCCACAACTAGTTGGATTATTGAACTTCAATAGGCCAATAATTAAGCCAGGATTAATAATTCTTTTGAAAAAACAGGATCATACAAAATTATGCATGACATGCACTTCCAATTCCAAATAGCTTTATGTTATGCACGTAGGGTTTGTTGGCCCATTTGTATCCATATTTTAACTACTTTGTCCTATCATTTCGTAGCGAAATTTATTAAATGCTCCTGCAGTATGTGGAATTCGAAGCGCCACATATTAATGTGGACTCAAATACTTTGGGAGTACCACTGGCATGGCTCCGGAAAATTTAATGAGTTCATTTGTAGGCCCTTTTGACACATTGGATATATCATATATGGAAATGGGGGGCTCTGCTGTCCGTGGGGGGTCGGCCGACCCCATCCCCATCCGGTCCGGCCCCTTTCGCTCATCATCAACGAATCGATCTTACCTCTCCAAAGTGTGATCCGCCGTCCCATTTGTTTGATTCAATCTGAGCCGTTGATGCGCGAAACAGACGGCGCGGATGGGGGTTGGCAGGGCCTGCCGACCCCCGCGGACAGCAGGCCCCCCGGGTTCTCATATATGGGCCGACACATAGAAGCAAGAAGGGTCAATTGACTCAACTGGATTAAAATTTTCTACAAACTTGTAAATATATTTTTGAACATTAATTTGATAATTTTTGCCCAAGATCCTATATTCTATTCTTTACATCTTGCCCCAAGTAACATGAAATATTTGCAAATTTGGCAATGGTTCACCGAATCTCCCTTAATCTTTTTCTCCCTTACATGTGAAAAAGCGGAGCATAACCACAACATATAATTTTCTTTTTTGTGCTCCCACTATTTTTTAACTCTCTCTCTCTCTCTCTCTCTCTCTCTCTCGATCTCTCGATTGGCAACAAAATTTTAATAAAATTCGTCAAAAGGTACATCGAGATAAAAGCCGCAACCAAGCACAAAGAAAGGGTCTGGCAAAGAAACCCCATCTAGCGAAATGCTGGAGGGGGGAAAGAAACAAAAAATGAAAAGAAAAACAGAGATCAGAACTGGACAAAGCCAACAATAGCAACCCTCAAAACACAGCAAAGAAGAACACCCCGAAGCAACAAAGCAAACTCCCTTAATTGACTCAAAAAAGCATCCCAAAACAAATTAAGGACTATACTTAAAACAAGCTCAAAACCAAACTTCCTTAACTGACTCACAACAAAACCATCCTCCAACTAGAATTCTGTTAAGGGAGTTTGGTTTTGAGCCTGTTTAAATATAGTCATTTGTAGGGGACCATCAAAATTACACATACTTTCGTAGGAAACTATCAAAATTACTGTCGATTTGTGACTCTCGTCGCCCCTGTTGGGTAGACGATGAAAATGCCAAATTAACCAACAAGCTAATCCAAAAGAAACCCATCATATCCGAAGCCAAGTGCAATACATTTCGAAGTACCAAAAGAAATGCCAAATTAACCCAGAAGCATTTCTATATGCAAGGAAAAGATTGCAGAGAATCACACAGGGAATGCCCTGTGGGGCCTAATAAGGATCCCAAACAGCTAATCCGAACCGCTCAAGAATTTTAGAAACGCATTTCGAGTGGGCCTGCCAAAAACCAGCTCCATCCGATATGTGTAGATGCTCGATCCAAACTTTTATTTTTTCTTTTTTCATCCGAGCCATTAAAAATAAGAAGTTTGGATCAAGCATCCACACATATCGGATGGAACTGATTTTTTGAAAGCCCCTTGAAATGTGTTTTTAAAATTTTTGAACGGCTTAGATAAGCCGTTCGGGATCCGTACTAGACCCCGTACGACCTTCCCTGCGTGGTTCCTTGCAAATTTTCCTTGCACATATCATTTTTGTTTTTTAGCTGCTTAGTTTTCCATCTGCTAAAATGGACATTTGCTAAAATCAACTGGGTGAATCTGGACACTTGATTTTAGCAAATGTCCATTTTAGCAAATGGAAAATTAAGCCCCAGTTGGATTATTGAACTTCAATAAGCCAATAAGCCAGGATTAATTCTATTGATAAAACAGGATCATACAAAATTTGAATAAAGATAAAAGGAAAAACGAAAAAACCAGTCAGGCGCTTTTTTGCCGAAGCATCCAACAAACATTACTGGTCCAATAATCCAGTTGTTGCACATCAGAGCTTCCTAGTTGGACCGAACAGCTGCACGTAGGGTTTGTTCAATTCCTCGCCACATATTAATGTGGAGTCGAATACTTGGGAGTACCACTGGCATGGCTCCGGAAGATTTAATGAGTTCATTTTGTAGGGCCCTTTGGGCACATGGGCGGACACATATAGAAACAAGAGGGGTCATCTGATTCTACTGGATTACATTTTTTTACAGACCTGTACATATATTTTTGGACATTTTGGCAAATTTTGGCCAAGATCTTGTACTCTATTTTCTGTATCTTGCCTCAAGTAACATGAAATATTTGCAAATTTGGCACCAAATCTCCCTTGATCTTTTCTCCCTCACCTCACATGCGAAAAAGCGGAGCACAGCTACACAACATATAATTTTCTTTTTTGTGCTCTCATTATTTTTTCACTCCCCTTTTTCTCTCTCACTCTATCATCTGATTGGCAACAAGATTTTATTAAAAACTCGACAAATGGTATTTCAAGATAAAAGCCACAACCATGTCAACCAAGCACAAAGCAATGGTCAGGCAAAGGAAAAAAAATTGGGTGCCGAGTGGGCATTGCCACTTGGTACCCAAGCGCAATCCGAGCCGTCCAAATGTGTTTTGGACAGCCCGGATTGATTCCCTCTCTCTCCTCTCACCCAAACACTCTCTCTCTTCCTTTTCTCTCTCTAAAATCCGGACCGTTGGATCGCGTTATGGACGGCTCGGATTGCCGAGTGGGTACCACGTGGGCAATACCCACTCGGCACCCAAAAATTCCTCCAGGCAAAGAAACCCCATCCAGCATAATGCTAGAGAGGGGAAAGAAACAGAAAAAGAAAAGCAGAGATTAGAACTGGACAAAGCCAACAACCACCCCCCTCAAAACACTATGAGCCTATCAACAGAAACCCAAAAAAGCATCCCAAAACAAACGACTATATTTAAACAGGCTCAAAACCAAACTCCCTTAACCAAATTTTAGCAGGAAGATGGTTTTGTTGTGAGTCTGTTATGGGAGTTCGGTCTTGAGCCTGTTTAAGTATAGTCGTTTGTAGGGAACCTCAAAATCGCACGTACTTTCGTAAGAAACCATCAAAATTGCTGTAGATTCTTAACTCTCGTCGCCCCTGTTGGGTAGCCGGTGAAAGTGCCAAATTAACCCACAAGCTAATCCAAAAGAAACCCATCCGAAGCCAAGTGCATTACATTTCGAAGTACCAAAAGGAAAGCATTCTCTCTTGTTGTCTTTCAATTTCGCAACATATTGCCAGGAAAATTGGTACGTTGGTTGTTGACAAGATTGCCAAGGCATTTTTTGTTGGGTTTTTGGGTCCACCCCAAGTGGGCCCAGTTTATCCCTTTTGGGCCGGTAGGGCCCAGATTGTGTTTACCTCTTGTTTGCTCTAGGGTTTGCTTGTATTGTGTAGAGTGTGTGCACTGTTTGAGTGAGAGAGTGAGCAGAGAAGAGAGACACAAGGAGAGGGTGAGAGTTTTTGTAGCTTTGTATATGTGATTTATGCATAGTGAAATTTTTCTCTCGTAAATTCGTGTGTGATTCTCTTGTGCTTGTTTTGCTCTTGTGTGTGAGTGGTGGTGTGCAAACCTGGGCTGGCAAAACTGATACCACTTGTTGGGGATCGTCCCGGGCCACACAACGCACTCAAGCACACACAAGATATGAGGAAAAACTCCGTATATGTATATATTCACACAATACACAATATACATGAAAAAACCTCTCCCGGGAGCCACAAACCGGCGTCCCGTGCGCTCAAGCTCACCTCTCTGCTCACCCCGTGCTCCGGCAGAGGCTCCGGAGCCCGGCCCCCTCCCGAAGGAGGAAGCACTCTCACACACTCTCCTCGCTCTGCCTCACAGCACTAATGAACACACTCTAACCCTATCTCACTATACAAAGGTATAAATAGGTGGGGAGGGATCCGGTGCTTCGCACACCTCTCCCTCACATGGGAGAAATCCCAACATTTTTCACGGGCACTTAGCTGCATTTTTTCCAGCGTTAACAATTCATGTTTTTTTGAATAGCTTTTATTACACTGGCTTTTTGCACCCGAAATCTTTACCCATAATATATATAGACCGAACACATGACACAAGGCCACAACACAAACGGAAAGGAAGTGTTCAGTGAGATTTTCCTTGGTTACCAAAGTTTTCAAGGACAAATACAAAGTGTGCAGGAACTGCAATAGAAACTAGGCCAACTTGCATTGAAGTGATGCCTGTGAATAATTTGGAGTCGGCAAAGGCCGAAAGCCGTGTTTGAGACTGGCTTCCCACACTTTTTCGAAGTCGAACATGTTTTGGCCGCACTCATTTACGTTCCATCCTTCTAGGGCGTGCACAATCCCAGCTACGCGTGAAGCACTCATCACCCTTCTTGGCAACCAATTCTATCACAGACAAATCCAAAATTCTCAGAGTGACCAAATGAGGCCATGCATGGTATCCCATGAAAACATACACGAGCAATGCTATACAACACAGTTTATAAAAATCGGTAATCTGTTTCATGATCTAGGTTCTGAAAGAGCACAACTACAAAAACTTTATCATCTTTCCGAAAAGCTGTAGTAAAGGTTATAAAATGTTAATAACATGGTGGTCATAGATCGTTGATTCTGTGTTTGATGATCTGTTGGAACCTTATGCATAACATTTAATAGCTGTATCAACTAAATCATTCTTTTAAATACAAAAACTGCACCAGAGGTTTAATATAAAACTTATGTTGGTGTGGAAGTCACATACTGTTACTTTGGATTTTGATAATTATGTCGCACCCGTATGCATTGAAATGAGATCTCTATTACATATGTGATGTTAAGAGCATTGAATCCTCACATGGAAAATATTCTACATGACTAGAAAACTGATGCTTCGGCCAATTTTCGACCAAAAATAACGATGTTGCCACATATCATCGCGTAGTGGTGGAGTCCACAATCTAGTGATACAATAGTTATCTGACAGCTAAGTGATTTTCAGTATCATTGTCTACTTAAAAATTCTATGCAGAATGATGCAGTTGAGTCGTGGGCGTATCACTTTACAAACGTACTATAAGATATCTTCTGATAATGAAACGCCGCTAGATAATTCTAGTGGTAGGATTTTCAGTGGAGTTTCCATAATAATAGCATAGTCCAAGTTGCCCAACATACTCATATGCACAAAGTGAATCGACAAAACGGATATCGGAGATTCAATATGGTTAGTCATCTCATCATGCTCAGTAGTACAAATTAAAGCTACAATATTCAGATTGAAACTTAAGACTTAAGAGACTAGCGTTTGATGAAGGATAAGTAAACTGATACTAACCTCACACGAGTTCAAGTTTTCGAGAGATGAAGGAGCCACCATTGCTGAACAGTGGTGGTACAGGCAGTCATTATGCACTTTCTTAGGGGGCAATTGGGAGTAGGGAATGAACAATGTCCCTTTTGATGCCTTCAGTTGTTCTTCTTCACTCAGTCCATCTCCCACTAACCATATCTGGGATAAAACTTAATCCAGCTTAGCTATGCAGTTTTACAAAACAAATCTCAAGTATTACTTTTAATTTTGACACTCGTGAGCATTAATTTGACGATTCATTATAAATGAAATTATAATTAGCAAATAATAATCTAACAGAAAATACTACTAAAGAACATTTCAAAATTTACAACAATGGTGTTTTTCAGATTAAGAGCCATTTCTGATAGTAGTTCATTAATTGCAAAATTGAAGGACCAAATCCACATCTGATCAATTTTGCTTCTGTTTGAAGCACGAGAAAGCAACCTGAACAATCTCCAACTAGAAGTTTTCGTAGAACGTTTCAGACTGTATACAATTAGTGAAAGGTATTGATGAACAGAAATAAACACCATTAAAAACCAATTTCGGAGGCAGAAAGTAATTCAGAACAAGAATTTACCTTTTCAGCATAACTCCTAGAGAGAACCAAATTATGTCCAAATTCAATGCCGGCCTTAAGCCTCTCATATTCAAGTGTGTAAAATGTAGAAACCTGACACAAATTCAATTTTGTTGGAAACTTGGAATATATATGAGAAGAACAATACACATGGTTCAACTTAGCTGTCCATGCTTCATCACATAAAATCTCTCTCTGTGCGAGCGTGATGTGTGGAAAAAAGTTAATGGTAGAAGGGCAGGACAAGGGGAAAACAAATTACTGAATAGCTAAACCCTGTAATGGTTGCTTTAGCAAACCCCCCATGTAGAGCCCAGAATTAGGCTCAGTAGATCCATCTAAATGCCTTGGCCTAACTTCATCATTTGGGCAATAAAATTATGGGCAGATGTATTGAACATGAAGGAGGACTTGATACCTGGATCCCTCTTTGGCATAAAGCAGAGACGATGGAATACGCAACTTTGGATAAGCTGCCTCTGAGGAGGACTTGGGTCGTTCCTTTGGGAATGCTATTTAGCACAATAGCAACCACTAAGCTACTTCCATCCACCACCTTTACTTTGAGCTTAGGGTACCTTTGGATATAAACCTCCCCATTTCTATTGATTTCTTCACCCTGCAAAATTCAAAATTTAACATCACCAGTAAATATACATATGCATGAAAATATGTAAGTGTAAAGACCAATAGTGATGCTATAAAATTGTTAAAATGGTTCGGGACTTCAATATAGAACGATTTTACAAGCAAAAAAAAATCAAAAAGGATATGGCCACATGTAGAGATAGCCAACTCAGTTTCCACAGTGGATATTTTTCCCAAAAAAGGTTCAATGAAACAGACCATTTGGTTCAGAAAATTAGAAACAGGATGGAAATTGGGACTGTTTTGTTAGTTACCCATTTGAGGTTAGATGAGAGAGCAAGTGGAGGAAACAAGAAAGAGAAAGAAAAGGTTAAAGAAACTTAATGCCTGTGATTGGTCACATAATGACATAATCAATATCCTGGAGAAAGAATTAAGAGAGAAAAAGCACCAACTTGCCTGGTTCAAAAGACCAAGACTTAACACTTTAGTGCCTCTTGCCTCTGCTTCTATTATAGCTTCTTCAATCAAGTCACTGACAGCTTCTCTTTGCCATTGAAATAAGTACTGCAACAACCATATAAGCACAAAAAGTATACAAAGTTCAAACCCAAAAAATAAAGAAAATTTCAATTATATAGGCAGGACTCAACCTCATGCCAAGGTAATTAAATCTTTTTTCACATAGGACTAACTACACTAAGGCTATGTCTGGTAGTATTGTTATCAGGAATGGAATGAAGAGAGAATGGAATGACATTGGAAATAGAAACAAAAGTGGAATGGGATTGAAAGGTCCATACCCATTCTCATTCCGCAGTTCGGTTGCCACACAGAATGATTGTCGGATGGAATAAAAGGTTTCAGCTAAATGGACATGACTGTGAAGGTCAAGAGGTGGAGGTGGTCGTGGAAGCGGCGGACTTAGAGGTGGTGGTAGAAGTAGTTGTGGTGGCAGTGGCACATTTAACAGATAAAGTACTAAATTCAGCAATTGAAACATGGCCAGAGATATAAGCAACACAGAATACATATGCTGGAACCACTAATGCATGATAAATACTTCGCATTCTTATCACAAGAAACAATTAAAATAATTGGTGAAGTGAACATACATAGCTAACAGATGTTTACAACACTTACTTGTATGGTGTATCGCGGTATTGCCCATGATTGTAACTTGAGGCTCCCAAAGGCATTTCTCTCTGCAATGAAGGTGCGGCCATGAATGCAAGTCATAATCATGGACCAAAAGGTCACAGGCCACATCAGCCACAGGTACCACTTTGACATCTGGGGCTTGGAGGCAAAGGAAGCAAACCCAATTGGCAGGTGATAGATGGACTCGGGTGTTGTTAAATGGGTGAGATGAACTACACTAGGGGACTCTTCTTCCCTTTTCAGAGATTTTTCATAAATTGAATCTGTGGACTTGTCCATGGTACCATAGAGATAATCATAAAGTGGCATGAAAAGCGAGTAGTTGGTCCGAAATTGGGTGTGATGCAGAGAGTGGAATCTGCATGCACAAAAGAAGGGGCAGTCAACTTTTGAGTACATAACTATCAATTGTGAAAAAGAATATTCTAACTATGGACAAATACAATTTACTAGTGATAGCATCGCTGTTGATCAATTAGTTGTAATAGCAACACCATCACTCATTTGCTTGTTAACTACAACAAATACAAGATCAAGCTCACTGATATCAATTTTAGTGTTTGTCAGTAACAAAGTATAAGCTTGGAACAGGTGCCCATGTCTCCCACATCCCCATTGCCCCTTTCCTAGGTAGGCGATGAAGATCTTTATGGTTCAGAAATAACAACAAATATGTTTAGATTCATTACAATTCACCATCCAAAAGATAAACTTCGAAAATGTGATTCAAGTCTATAAAAATAATTGATGTCAAGAGTAATTATATACAGCAATCTGAGACTTACGAGGGTGTATACATCATGTACTTGAGAGGGGGGGAAATGGAGAAGAGCCACTTTGGAATGAGCTCAAAGTTGCAGTGTCCCATGTTGTTCATGAGATCAATGTAGGTTATATAACCAAACATAGACGCCAAAGAAGAAGTCCCAGTAAGTGCCGTGGTGACCATTGGAATTGCAAAGAGCAAAAAGTATGAGATATGTTCCGCAAATGGATGAATAACAGCTGCACAAGTAAACAAAAGATGTTTAAATGAATAACGTATAACGCTGAACATAAAACTTAAGTTCTGTTCCAAGACTTGATTTTTATTTTTATTTTTTGACGGCCAGTTCCAATACTTGAAATTGGGCTGACATTTTTGTCAGTGGATGAAATACAAAATGGTATACAAATAGGTTTTCCTTCCAAGGCTCAGGCAATAATGATATGGCAAAAGCCGTTTTTGAAATTTTAGGCCACAATGGTGGGTGCTTTCTTTTGAAACAAAAAGTTTACAAATAAACCATACACCCTTAGATTTCTCTCTCCAACCACCACATGTCTTGAATATCTTGTACCCTAGAGACAAAGCAAGCTTAGAGAGAAACCAATTGGGGCCTTGAGAATACTTAGAAGCTTCATCAAATATGTACAAAAAAATATATAAAATATTTTGAATGTAAACAATTAATCATTTAAAGTAATCATACATGTAATGGGTTCAGTGACAATGGAGGAGTGGTGGTGGGAATGGTAGCGAGAGTAGAGGTAATGGTGGTGGAGTGCTCTGTGGAGCCAGTAGTAGAGAAATTCCACTGGACCAGCATGAATCAAAGCTGTGAGGACTACACCATCTGTTCTCCATATGGGAAGGTGAGAAGCTCCTGGCACTATAACGTTTGCTATGTAGAACAGAAGCCCATTCAACAGAATCTGGTCATCCCTGCCGGAAAAAAGAAAAAAAGAAAAAGTAAGGGAGTAAGGTACAAAAAAAATTCCACTCCCTACTAATTTGATGCCTGATTCTCTATCAGAATGATAGGCTAATGGCCTTTTTTCCAATAGGAAAATTTTGCCCCATTAACAGCACTCTTAAATGAACGGCCTTTTCTGTTCGTGTTGCATTATTCTAAACCATAAGTTCCTTTGAGTTAATCCATGCTTCATAACTGCCAAATTCTAATCCATATGCCCCTGTCTTGGGCTTAGGGGGTGTTTGGCAGCCTCATTATGCATTCTGCATTGTGTAGTTACTGAGGATTACTGGTGTTCTGGCCATTTGTTTCTAGTGTTCACCAATTCGGTTGTTCAAACTCTCAAGGAACCTAAGGCTAAATTCTGTTATATTAGATAGATTTTGTCAGCAAATTAAGCGTTAAAATGAAATTCTTGTTATTAGCCTTCTGTTGTTGACAGTCAGTTGTTAGATTCGTCGGTACGCAGGACAACCCATTCTAGATGAAGGCTATTTTGAGGGACAGGCTTACTGCTTTCCTTGGTATCAATAACTACACATAAGCATTTTATCAAAAACCTTACAAGCGTAACCACAAGTACATTATATATTTCAAATCATCACAATTGCAATGTGCATATAAGACACAAAAACATTACAGAGAACAAAACTAATAATGGAGGAGAAAACTTACCAACATCTACAAGTCTCACAACAGAAAAAGAATCAATCTTTGACGAAGAAAGTGAATGAAATTGAAATGGGGCCAAAAGATGGGGAAAAGCTGGTAGGGAAAAGGGAAAATGCACATTCTGTCTTCCATTTCAATGGGGTAATTTTGCAATAAATACAGGGAAAAAGGGATACGAAGCAAAATGAAACGAAACAATGCATGAAGAAAGTGGGAAATGGCAGCAAAACAGAAGGGGAAAGGAGAAGACGAAGGCTGGAAGTAGCAATGGAGCTTCTAAGTTCAGCCAAATTGACTTCTCAAGGACACATTGATTTGGGCCTTTAGCCCAAGCCCGGCCTGTTGATAAATAGACTTGACATGGTTTTTTCAGGGACAAATATAAATAAAAAACAATGATTATTTGTAACGCACTCTAACATGATGTGGACCCTAATAGGAGAAGGTGTTACAAATAACCGTTGTATTGAAAATTTTCTCATGTTTTCAAGGCCAGTTATATGAAAAGTTTTGACCCGTAAACCCGTCCACTTAGCCCATAATTCAGCCTTTGAATAGCACTTGATCTCTTTTCCTTCTTTTTTTTTTTTTTGGTGGTGTGCACAATCTATTTTCCTTATCAGTTCAAAAAAATATATATATTTTACTTATGTTTGAGCAGAGATTTTAAAATCACCAAGGAAGATGCTCTAACGTAAGTAAACTTTACTTTTTAGAATATCCCAAAATACACAACCACCACAAAATTTTCAATTAACCCCAAAATTCCTAACATAACCATAAAGATGCATAACTTTACTTTCTTTTGTTTATAACAGGATGTCTGGGTCAGCTTGTGCGCACCTCGACCGGACATAACCCCCAGTAGCTACAAGAGTTTTCTGACAAGGCCGCAAGAGAAATCGAACCTGAGACTTTAGGTGGGAGCAAACACCTAAATCCCAAGGCAAAACCACTTTGCCACCCTTTGAGGTTTGCGTAATTGTACTTTTTGACTCTATAGTCTATACATCTATTCTATTCGTAATTACACTAAAAAATACGTAACATTTATAGAAATAAATACCAAATATAAACCTAAATAATACGCAATAATACACACGAGGGGTGTCAAAAGAGTGGATTTTGGTTTCTTGCATATCGGTTTGGGTCTTTAATGAGTCATTGACCAATATACGATCCATGTAAATAGATAATTATTACTCAAACCCGACCCGATCCATTTATATACTCTAGATTACGCACTTTGCGAGTTGTGCACCAGATTTAACTGTCTAAGTGAGTAAGTGTTCATAGACGAACTATAAGATGAACATTGCTTATACGTACATCAATGGAGCCATGGAGGCAGAGACAGGGGAAATCTTGAAGTACTGAATTTTAGAGAGAGATCGAAGGATATATATACGTACCAGTTGCTTTCTCTATCAACTTGTTCAAAATCAATACTCTTATCAACGATCCTGTTACTGCCTTTCGCGGTTCGGTGACGAGAAAACGAAATCCATATCTGGTCATGAATCATCCTCCACAACAGAAACGGGAGTACGAGAATAGACACATTATCTCTCTCACTTTCGTTTTTCGTGGCGAACAAGTACATGCTACGAACCACCCACGGTGCCAGAACCACGTACTGCATTATAATCAACCCAACATCAAAGAACAAAAAAAAGTTAGAACATCAGTAAACAAATTTAATTCGATCGTAATATTTGATGAACTCTTCTTATGGTTAAGCATCTTACGTACCTTGAAGCTACCGAGCGGCTTCCATGGCCAGTCAGTAAGGACTCCTGGCCTTGAAGCCATATTTTTTTGAAATTTCTCACTCTCTCCCCAAACTGATTCAATAATGAACTTCTTTCTGTTTTTGCAGGTCTTATATAGTGTTCAAGAATGAAAATTATTGGATACTTAAAAGGGTAACGCATGAACCAAGGGTGGCCAAGGCTAACCATCAATAGTACATGGGGCCCTCGATACATGAAGCATGAGATTGGATATCTACTACATTTCTTTTGTAGGTCACGTAAGATAAGCTTGCACGCACATTAACTAATTTTCGAGGGGCTAATTTCTCTTTTCTCTAGTAAAAAAACACGATTAAAGTCGGGAATAAAATTCATACACAGGGATGAAGCCGGGAGTGTCAGTAATGGCGGTCGCCCTTGCAAGAAGAAAACTTCTAGTATTGTATAGGAAAAAAAGATTTCAAAAATTATCTTATAGATTATGTAGGCTCGCACTTGCATAATGAAATTTCTGGCTCCGGCTCTATCCATACATACTAACTTCACAGTAGTTTACCATTGACTAACAGGCCAACTTTTGAGAATGATTGGATATTAATCTGGTGGGGACCATGTTTTTAATATTGTTTGGATGTAAACCAATAACATGGAATTATATAAACGACAGACGACCAAACCCATTGTATATTTCATGGAATTTCTGTGAGTTTTCAAATCGAAATAGGTTAAAATTTTAAGTGTGGTCCCCTAAATCAATGCTAAGATCGTTAGCAAATTTAAGCAAAATTTTAACGTAGACAATCGTTCCTTTTGTCGTGCCAAGCAAACGTGGCTTACATCACATGTTAGAAGCCCATAGTGAAAGTATTGCATAAATTTGTTTAATTCTCTCTTTTTCTCCGACGGTCAGGGTGTCCGGGCTAACTTACGCGTATTTTAACTATTTTTTTCTCTGGTTTAGTTAAAGATAGGTCATTTACGCCGGGACTAAAGGATTCACTAGAGATTTTCTCTCACGGTCTAGCCCTAAGAGGTTGTAAAGTTTTAAACTCAGAATATCTGAGTTTACAGCTCATCCTTGTTGCCACTTGAGCTAAACTGATTTTTAGTTTTCTCTTCCACAATTAATATTGTGGGAGGAAGAAGATACGTACCCATTGGGGTTTTTAGTTTTCACTTTCACAATCACTATGGGAGGAAAGGGGTGTTTGGCCGCCTAGTTTCACCTTTTCTCATTCTCGTTTTCCCTTCCCAGTGTTTGCGCACAACACCCAGAATGCATTCCTCGAGAACGCGTTTTCAGTTTTTAACGTTACAGGCGAGAACCCAAAAAGAGGTCGGACCTTCCTTTTCCATTTCTACTTCTCGTTTTTTTTATTTTCCCCTCATTTTTCTCTCCCATTCCTACCCCTCGTTTACATTAGATAAGACAATGAACGTAGCTAGCTTTATCAAATCGTGTAGCAAATTATGAACTTGATTCCCCGAGTTATACAAGAATACAAATGTTGATTCCTTTTTGCCATATAAGAAGAAAAAAGAAATGGAACTTACCAGAAGAATATGATCATACAAAAGTGATTTCAACTAAAAGCTTGAATTAGTTAGGAGTTTTTCCACAGGAATCATGTCTTGATCTCTTATTTAGATGGTGGTCTAGGTGTAAAGCATCCTTCATAATTGGGTTTTTCAGAGAAAAGTAACAAATTAGACAGAAGAGCAATTCTGCCATATCTACACCCACTTGGGGGTTTTGGAGTCATATGAGATTCCAGAGTATCTAGGGTAAACTTTGGAAATTGATCAGTGAGAGCTAGGAAAATGGGTTGTCAACCCTACATTAATTGAATATTTTCTGGTTTAAGACCCACATATCATTCTACCCTGAACCAAGAATACGCTACTAGAGGGAAACATATACTGTTGTACTGCAAAACATAAATAAAATACTGTTGTACTGCAAAACATAAATAAAATACTGTTGTACTGCAAAACAGTGTTATTATTCAAAACGCGTATATTATTTTGTGTTAAACATGATGCATGATGAGTGATTCATCGATGAAAATGTGCAAAAAAAAATTATTAAGTATATATGCTGATGGATAATGCTTGACCGACCAGGTGACTAAAAATAAGACGAATAAACACACGTCCCAAGCGTAGGACTTTCGACCAGTGTAGCACAATAAATCCGGAAATACCGGAGTCGAACCACAGAGACGACTGAAGTGCTTGACTCAAAAGTGTGAAAGTGCAGTTTTACCTGGCTCTTAGGTAGCCACCCTTTGATTTGATGAAATTTATTGACTAATTACTAAGCTAATTGAACTGAACGCAAATTACTAAAGAGAGCACAGCTGAGGGAACCCGGCGTCCGCAACTAGTCTAACCGATATTTACTCGGGCCACAATTCCTCTTTTTACTGATTTTAGAGTTCCAGAAAGGTTTCCCAACAAATGCGCACCACCTGTCACCAGATTCCGTGCGCATTCGAATTTTGGTAATGCCTGGGTTTGTTTGTTAGAAAAGTTTCTTGATCCCAAAATTGCTTAAAAGTTGAGTTAATTCGGCCCCGAGGTGAAATATTGATTAGTCTAGACGTGGGCGCCTTCGCCCCGCAGCCGCACTCTTTACGACTACTCACTCATGATTATAAAAATAGTTTTTTGTCATATTATTTTTTTCACCAATAAAACAAAAAAAATCCCTTTGGAACTGTGAGTTTGGAAGAGGAAAAAAATATTATTGTGGAGAACGAAATGGGAGGCCTAGGAATTGAACATTGTACCTAGGGGTGAAAGAAAGACGGAAAAACCGAAAAAGTCGAAAAAAACCGACCTACCGGTTCAGTTTTCGGTCGGGGAAAAGCTGTGTCGGCTGACTTCGGACCGTACCGAACCGAACCGAACCGAACCAAAAAATTATCGGTTCGGTCTCGGTTTCCTGGAAATTGGTTTGGACTGAACCGAACCGAAATCATGCCAATTTGGACCGAATTACCCCGAAACCACCCCTAGTTGGATCGGAAACCCGAAAAAACGATCTTGACCCCCCAAAAATAACAAATCCTAGCCATCCATCTCAATCTTAACGCCGGACCGAAAAAAACCGAACCACCCCGAACCGATCGGTCTATTGTTTTTTTCGGTCGGGATAGGTTCCCAGCAAAACCACCCCGAACCGATCGGTTCGGTCCTGGACACCCAAAAAACCGAACCGAACCGACAGATTTTCACCCCTAATTGTACCTATTGGATACGAGAACTAAGTTTTTGCACTAGGCTAACTAGATCATTTATTGTATAACCGACAGATTAAATACATATTACATACCTAGGTGTACCTGAATGAGTTCACATGTTCGATTTCCACAGAAGCCTAACATTCCAAACCTTGGGGCCACTGGAAGTTCGTTTGGTCGTTGACTTCAAGACCCAAGAAATAGTCGAGGTACACGCAAGCTGGCCCGGACAACCGGTTATCAAAAAATATGTATAGATTTGTAACGGGGAGAAGTTATAAAGATGCAGCTGGGTGCAGAAACGACGTTATATATATAGTGATATAGTGGTTAGGGTTTTACAACCACTAGAGTTGATGAAATAAAATAGCTTGCAAGTCTCATAAGAAATTCGAAAAGATCTTCTTCTTTTTTTTCCTTCTTTAATTTGTTAATTCGAAAAGATCTTGATATTTGGATCGGATATATCGTAGATTTGAATCTAGTTCATGGATTAGGGGGTGTTTCACTAACAAAAAATTGTTTTTTTTAAAAATCAAAATATTTCATTCTCTCACAATAGATCACATAAAAACCCGTGAAAAACAATTTATTCTAAAAACATCATTAGCTGTACACTATTGTCATTTCATGCCTACCCAGTCCACTAACTTGTAAAGTTTCAGCCAAAATAATGCGATCGCAAGACCACTAATTTTTGCAGACACGAACGAAGACGAAGTCAAAATTTGAACTCCTGAAACACCAAGCTAATTAGCATTGAAATGTACTTAATTATCAAAATTACAATAGTCTCATGCATGAAAAATTTGCTATAGTTATCATCTTATAATTGCAATTCAAACTATTACTCCCCCGTCACAATTTATTTGTCCATTTTGGGAGTGCGTGCCACTGTTCAATTGATTATATCTCGTAATTTACATTGTTTTACATCTTTTTAAAAACACAAAATTATAGAACTAATTTAGATCTATCAAATAAGAACTATATTGAATATAAAATTCATTACCGATTTAAAATTATAACTAGTTTTTTATCCGGTTAAAATAGAACGAGGGACTAAAATGACATGAGAAACAAGTTCAATGATGCTATTTATCTCATAGAATTGACACGCATAAAATATAAAGAGGACAAAAGAATGTTTAAAATTCCGAGTCATTTCATACCTCATGATTGTTCTAGAAAATTTGAGGAATAGTTGAGAAGTCATTAAAAATGTTGAGTTCTATGGAAATGACTTTAGAAAGAAACTACTGTGCAGATTATGATTGAAGATACAGTTTAAAAAAATAAAAATAAAAAGATTATGTAATAGAAGATTACTTGTCCCCAACTGAGTCTAGCTCAGTTGGTCAAGCTCTTGCATCTCACTAGAAGGCTAGGAGTTCGAATCTCCTCGTCTGCATGTAGGTACTTTTTTTTTCTTTATTCTATCCTGTAACGGGCTTATTTCTTGTATTGGTTAAGTTGTTGGGCTTGATTGTCTCGTGGACTCTCACAATAGATGTAGTGTCCCGAATTTATATTTTGTACTTCATATATGTGATGTAATTAATCTTTTCTTTCAATTGACAAAAAAAAAAAATATTGAAAGCTTCTTCGGCCCATGCTTTTTGGGTTGATCGATTCGATTATGATAAATTCGTACAATTGGGCCCATTGCTTATGCTTCTGTACAATTGAGCCCATGCTTTGGCTAAAAGTGAAGAGAAAACCCTCTCTCTCTCTCTCTCTGATTACGCGGGCGTGTTTTTTTGGGAGGAGAATAGAGCGGGATAAGAGTGAGAAACTTGGGGTTTCCACGGTGAGCGAAATTATTATATTCTTGTAGTAACCCCACTTGTTGATCCTCTTAAATCTTTATTTGTGATTGAAATCATTTATTTTTTTCAATAATGGTAAGCTAATTATGGGTCCAAAAAATTATGATCATCAGAGATTGATATACACACAATTGATACAAATTTGTCTTACAGTGTATTCTCCAAATGATATTAGTCATCCATATAAATGGTATCCGAACATATTACTATCAATATCCAATTAATTTGAGTTTTTGGTCCAATTTTTTTTTTTTTTTTTGTCCAATTTGGTCAAGTTTTATGTTGTTGTCAACTTTTATTTTGTAGGGCTCATCGAGTACTAAGTAAAAAAATCAGTAGTTTGCTTGAACTCCGATAAGTACATGAACAAAATAGATACTATGTACAAGGAAAAATGGGCAATTTAAGTTTCAAAATATATTTTTTGTCATTTTATTTTCTTTGTACAAATCTATTCAAAAAAAGTCTGAACAAATTAACAGGCTCAGAATATTTGTATGGGACCTCAAAATGGGTCCCACACACGTATTGTACAAGTGTTGTATCCGTATCTCAAAAAAAAAAAAATAATCAAAATCAAAATCAAGTAAAATTGACTTATACCTCACCTAACAGATGTACAACGACAGCTTACTAATTAATGCCAACCAAAATTCTTACCTTACGTACCGAACCAAAATAAGATCTCAGAATTGACATCCTGCAAATGAAAAGAATGTGCAACTTCTAGATTTGCTGGCTGTAGCTTTGAGCTAATACTAATTTGATCATCATCCCCCTCAAGGGAATAGGGATTAGGGGCAGGGCACAAACCAAGAGCTTGTCTTTGAGGTGATGAAACTGGATTCATCATTTATTATAGACTGAAAGATATGAAAAATTATACAATAAATTAGAGAACTCCCGATCTTTTTCTTTCGTTATCCGCTCTCAGTGCACGCCTCTTGGGCTCAAGAATTTCTGTATAACTCAAGCTCTCAACTCATAACGAAATCTACTTGATTGATCTGTGTACATGTAGAGTTAAGTACTTGTCCATATTCCTTTGCAATAGAAAATTATCCAACGAGCTAGAACAACACTCTGCTGTAATAGGAGCCTCGAAATCTAAAATCGTGTGATAGATATTCACCTCATATGTACAGCTCCTTTTGGGTCCTCTCTCACGCTTGGCTAAGGAAGAAATTAGAAAACCCTTTCTTTGGACCAATTTACTGGTAAGCTTTCCAAATACTGTCGAATGCCATGTGATCATCATCATATATACCGGCCCATTTATTTTTAGAAAGTAGGACAAGTTTCTTTACCCATTTTAAAAGCTTGGTTTTTCCCAAACTTCTCGCAATGTTTAATGTTTTTGTAATCATGCATGTATTTGGACATACTCATTGAAACACCGCCTGGCATGTAGTGATTTGTCAAAAAAGAATCACGAGCTACATTCCCATTTCCCAGGACTTAACGTGCGGAACACTACCATTGATCTAAGAGAGTGATACTACAATAAAAATAAATAAATAAAAACTTACTCTCCCTCTCCGTTCCTAAATAACAGTCCGGCGAAAAAACTCTCTCATTTTCATTCGGTGCGAAAAAATTCGAAAAATGATATACGTGAGTATTTCATTTTTTCATTTGAAAAATGACACGACTTTTTGTAATGGACTATATATATATTATTTTGGAACGGAGGGAGTTTTTTACTATCACTTTTTCTGATTAATTGGTCACGATTCCATGGACAATCGAAGTTTTCCTTCATCCCTTGAGAAAGGTACAGTTTAGAACCCCACCTTATGTTATATTGTTGGAAATTTTTCAGAATTCCGGCGAACACATACGGCTGGATGGTCTCTCCCAAAGGCCCCTCATTGATTCATCGAATCTGGATGATACTTAAGTGTGGATGGTTAATTATGCACCCCCATGATGTGAGATTTGCGGCTAAATTGTTTCCAGCGGTTTCATAATTCATTACTTGTGCAGCTGATTAATTGTAGACAATCTCGTTTTTTTGTCCTACATGTTTCCCATATTCCAAGTACCTATAGTACTCCTGATGTTGTTTCTGTGTGAGAGAGATAGAGACGCGGGTTCACTTCGCCAAGGCGATTCTCAATGGTGTTCTAGTTATCGTGGTTTAGAAAGTTTTATTTTGGGAGACAGAAACGGTGCACTCTCCAACACCCTCTCTGTTGTCTAGCCGTGTTCTGAAAATGGCTTTTGGCCATTGCTTGTAATGGTTTTGATCTAATGGCCCTTGAGAGCAATCTAATGGATGTGATGCGTGAATGTGATCTATAGACTGCAGGTGGTAGCGGCTAGATAATGGCTTTAGCACCATATTGAAGTAGTTTTGTCAAATTTTGACCAAATAGCATTGTAGCAGAAAAAAAAAAAAAATACTTTGACCCTGAAAAAATGGACTAAACCAGTAGAGATACTCCAAATTCGGACACCCATTATCAAATTAAAAAATAGAAAAGGTAACTCCCACATCTATTTTGAAAAGGTAGGATGAGTATGATTCCTATCTTTTATAAGAAATTAGGTGGGATGCTTCGTGTGTTGCACGAGTGTCGTGTCTGTGGTCTTTACGTACTATAGCGCTTCAATTTTGCGTTCGTGATGTTTGAAATGCGGAAATGAATGTTACACATCAAACCTGAATGTTCACAATACATTTTCCAATTGTATGTGTAGGGATGGAGTCGAGATTTCTATTCGGAGGTACCATCCAAAATCAATATAATCCCTACCTCCGTCCCACAAAGATAGTTTTATTATAAAATGATGTGTAATTTTTAGATAAAAATCTCAATTAGTTCTTTAGTTTAGTATAAAAAAAATAAGAAATTATGCACGGAGATGCTTTGACTGTGTTCGGTTGCACAGTTTAGTTTTGTTTAGTTTAGTTTTGATGATGTAAGCAGGTGTAATAAGTGGAGAGAGATAGAGAGAAAAGTGAAAAAAGTGATGATGTAATCAAAACTGGAACAGTGCCAAAACTGCCCCAAAACCCCCAAACGAACACAGCCTTTATCTCTTTATTCGAAAATTGGACTTTTGTTTTTTAGTGGACTACCTTTATGGGCAAAAAGAGTAATTAGTATTCAAAAAAAAAAAAGTATACGTACGTCTTCGAAGGTTACTCCCTCCGTCCCATATTGCTTGTCTCTTTTGGGAAAGCGTGCGTTTTGCACGCAAAAAATGATGTGTTTATGAGAATTATTTTTTAAAAAATTTTACACCAATTTTTTCTACTCAATGATATCTTTAAATTGTTGTAAATTTTTTTTAAAAAAAATGAATGCCAATACATTAGTTTTTGCATGCAAAATGCACGGAAATCTAAAAAGGTCAAGCAATTTGGAGCGGAGAGAGTAATTATTTATAATACCCGAAAAAATGGGTTGCATTCACATTGTTTGAGCGTTAGGACCGTTCACGGCCCAAAAGATACTAGTGGAGGCGGAATGATCCGCAGGTTCTATGGTATGAGAGATGGCCCAACAGTCGAGGTCTATCGTTCTATGGGCTCAATGTTTTTCAGCCCGATTCCTTCTTATGGGCCTCAGATTCATCAAATTTAATTGCCACTTTAGGAAATATTTGATTTGTTTATAACTTTTAGCAGGAAATTTCATTTTAGTTATTTTCTGTTTAGGCAACCTTATAATATTTTTTTCGGTTAATTGTTCTAGGGTCCAGAGTGGGGACTTATTGACCCATTTAGTCCATGTTAAAGTTTTACAAGGTCTAAGGTCCACAATTTTTTTTTTTTTAAATTTTGGTACTTTCAAAGGGTACCCTAGAGTTTAGGTTTTAGGGTGCACTTTCCTATTATAGGGTTTTAGTGTTTTAGGCACTTTCATAGGGTACCCTAGGATTTTAGGCACTTTCATAGGGTACCCTAGGATTTTAGGCACTTTCATAGGGTACAAACTTTGTTGGCACTTTCCTAGAGGTACAAAATTTGTTTTTGGTAAAAAAAAGAAAAAAGAAAAAGAAAAGATTTCAACATTAGGACTGGATAGGTTATAAACTTGTTTGGTGGATTAATGGGGTTACAAATTCTTTGCCTAGGACTTTTGAACAAGTCTCCCTATTTTTTTCTAGTTTTGATTTCCTCGTCAAATTAGAATTTTCTTGTTTGGGTAATTACCGTAATTTCCCTTCTTCTTTTATTAAAGACTTTATTAGCAAATCAAGACTTTTATTCGTTGGGTTTCGACCACATAAGTACTGTTGTAAGCTTTAGGGCTAAGGGGTTATTTATTGACTAATGAAAAATTGAGAGTTTTCTTTTCTCATTTGTTCAAAGAGAGAGTATTTCCAGTTCAAACATCGTTCGTTATTGTCCTTTGTTTTTTCTCTTTCTTTATTCTCGTCAATTTGTAATTCATACGCTTCGCTCCATCAACAACGCCATGTTTTGGTATCATCTTAGCAGCATGCACCACTAGAAAAACTCCAGCCAAAGCCAACAAGAAACAGACATTAAGCAGCTTTAATCAAAGCAGTTAACAATGGAACCGGGGAGTCTATAGTGAGCACCACACTACAAAGTGTAGTGACTATACGGCCCCCGCTCCCTTTAAGGATACCAACCAAAGCAACCCAAAAACGGGAAGTTGGAATAGCAAATGAACTGAAATTAAAGGCCTTTTTTTGCTGTCCACACTCTTGTTAGCCTCACACCATCACCTGCCGGATTTCCCGCACACAGCGAGTATGAATTCTGAATTCGAGAGAATTTTCTTATCTTTGATTTTGTGATGTCTAAAACTGCTGAATTTTTTAGCACCTCACCGAAAAGGGATAGAAATGAATATTCTTAATTATTTTTATTATACCCAATTCTTGACAGTATTCCAATAAAATTCTCTGTCAATCTATTTCTTTTATATTGCTAAATTTTCAAACTTTTTTTTTTGTACTTCGGAAATATATTAAAACTAAATTAGGAAACCAATATTGTCATGCCACATTGTTTGGCCAAAACACAAGGAAAACACACCATTAGTCTAGGATTTGCCTATGATTTAGGCTATCCCTAATGAGAAACTCTCTTATGGAGAGGGGGCTGGTAGCTAGAAATGATCTTGAGGTCTTTTTCCTATTCAGCACCAACTCTCTTATGGATAGATTCCCCCTACCTCTGCTTCAAGATTTGATGTGCATGATAGCTTTCCGTAGTATCCCAAGCACCAATTTCCTTTATCTTCTCGAAATAAGCCTTCAAATCCACTGCTCTGTTGGAGTCATACCAGTATTCATCCGTATTGAGCTTCATATCACCTGAATTAGGAAGTACCCAATGTGTTAGGGAAAAAGCTACAATACACACCCCTTATTTGGGTGTGTATCATATGCACCCCTATTAAAGTTACGAAGCGATTAATAAAACTTACGATTTTTCTTATAAAAGTTACGAGTCGTCGTGCCAAAATGTTACTCACTCCGTCCCTTTTTAAGTGATCCATACAGGAATACGTGCAATTTCAAATCCCTAAAAAACACATTTCTCTATATAACTTTTTAATTTGTTTTACACCAAATTAAAGTGCTCATTGAGCACTTTAATTTGGTGCAAAAAAATTTAAAAACAATATGCGAAAGTACATTTTTAAACGTCCGCAAAAATACACATTTCTCAAGTGGATCACTTAAAAATGGACAGAGGGAGTATAAATCATAGAAAATGTTACGAATCACATTGTTGAAAAATACGAAACACTAAAAAATGTTACGATTGCCAATGAGGTGACACAATATGGACCATGCATATGGTACATACCTTTAATGGATGTTTATTGTAGTCATTCCCGTGTGTTAAGACACAACTCTTTCTCTAAATTATAAGATGAAGTTAGATACATAATCATCAATAAAATTTTACAGTAAAAAAACGTATCATTTTAAAGTACGCTTGGTCAAACCCATCAACTCTTTATCTCTATTTTTCAAAATTTTCCCTCACTTTTACCCATCAATTATTTACCCACTAACTTTTCAAAAAGGCAAAATAATAGTCGTACAAATTTTTATCTATTAACTTTTAAAAACACTTGCTTAGTAAGGGGTGATTTGGCAAAAAAGAAAAAAGTAGTTTTTGGTTTTTTTGTTTTGTCTTTATTAAAAAAAATAATGGTTTAATTTTGGCTTTATTAAAAAAAAAATAGTTTCGACCATAATTTTATACCTTTTAGATTATTCATAAACTACGAAAACTTGATACAAAACTAGCAAATGTAAAAAAAAAATTGAATAAAGACAACCAAAAAATCAAAAAACCAGTTCTACGCTTTTTTGCCAAATCACCCCTAAGGAACGGTCCAAAATGAAATAGTCGACTATAAAAAAGGGGACGGAGAGAGTAATTGTTAACTTTGAACAAAGTACCTCAAATATCCACAAAAAATGCCCTCAACAACCAACTTACCAATTTTCCTGACAAAATGTTTTTTTTTTTTTGGTAAGAGTATTTTTCATTAAATTATCAACTACTAAAACATTCAGCAGTAGTACATTGCCTTCAATTCATACACCTATACAAGGACCAAGAGACCAAGCAACCAACCAGCAAGAAACAACAGGAGTACAACTGAGAAAAAGCATTGCAGAATGTGCACCCTCAATTTGCATAACCATTGTTCTTTCCCTACTGTAAAGGGCAAAGCACCGGCCGGTCACCTTTTTTTATGGTATTTACGCCCAGGTCCACCTGGGATGGGAAATGTTACGGGCCAGGAAAATTCCTCATGTTTGTTACCCTTCTCTCTCGACCCACTCCACATGGACACTTCCAAATGCCTAAATCCTTGGGTACATTATTAAAATACCTAAACCTAAATCCTAGGGTACCCTATAAAAATGCCTAAAATCCTAGGGTACCCTATAAAAGTGCATAAACCACTAAAACTATATAATAGAAAAATGCACTATAAACCTAAACTCTAGGGTACCCTAAGAAAGTGTCTAAAACCCTAGGATACCCTATAAACCTTAGGGTACCCTATGAAAGTGCCTAAAATCTTAGGGTACCCTATGAAAGTGCCTAAACCACTAAACCCTATAATTGGAAAGTGCACCCTAAACCTAAACTCTAGGGTAACCTACGACTAAGGTACCCTATGAAAGTGCCTAAAATCCTAGGGTACTCTATGAAAGTGCATAAACCACTAAAACCCTATAATAGGAAAGTGCACCCTAAACCTAAACTCCAAAAAAGAGTGGTTTACCTTAGTGGTAATTAAAAAAATGACTTACTTTGGTGGTAATTAGCCATCTCTTTTCTAGACCTAGAGGTAATAATCCCTAATGTTAAATGTATCTTTAAATTTCTACTCTTACCAGCTTCCAACCAACCACCATATATCTCTGTGGGATCAATTTACCGAACATAAGGCAACTGACTGCAATGGCAAAATTACCAATTCTAACTGATTACCGAACATGAAGCAACTGCAATTGGATCCAGGCTAAAAAAATCATCATATTCTTATAAACACCAATTCTAACTGATTGCAACACAACATTCTGTTTATAATCATCCGCTATAACGAGTCGAGCCGAGCCACGAGTTGCTCGTGAGCAGCTCTGGTCGTTTACACCCTTATACCCAGGTATTGGTCTGGGGACCCGGAACTCAACAATGTTTATCTTCAAACCCTCCAATTCCAGAGGCTACTGGACAGCAAACATGGTAAAAAAAAATTACTCCTACATTAATAAGTTTCCAATGCTAAAAACCAAAGCCCCAAACCAGACGACATAATTAAGATTGTCAACTTGCCAACTTTAGTGACAAAGGCCAGTTTTGTTGTCATATGATGGTAATAATTTTTAGGTAATTTTACAAACTCAATGACACTAAAAAAAGGGGGTATATTTCAGCCTCAATATCCAAGCATCCAAGGCGCATATTGAGAGTCACTAACTTCAACCAGAAATTCATCTACTTGGCTTGCTCAATATGCAATCAAGGGACAAATTAGTTCACTAAATATCAATTAAACTGTTAACATAATCGGTTAATTGTTCTAGGGTCCAAAAATGGAGACTTATTGGGCATTTAGTCCATGTTAAAGTTTTACAAAGTCTAAGGTCCACGATTTTTTTTTTTTTTTTTTATAGAATTTAGGCACTTTCAAAGGTCCTAACGCTAGCATTCTTTGCCTAGGACTTTTGAACAAGTCGCCCATTAAAAGGATGATTGGTAAGTCATCCTTAATTTAAAGATGCAGAATTCTGAAGTATGATAGTTTTAAGGGGAAAAGATGTAACCTAATCAGGAAATAAACACATTTCAGAAAAAGATGTCCCAATAAAAATTTCATCTCAAAATATAGATTAACCGAATTTTAGAGTTTGTTTATGAAATCGAAGTAGTTATAGAAGTATTGCATGTAAGTTAAATTAATTAGATAGTTGTAAAAATACGTTCCATATTTACTCTAGTAAAATAGACAATATTGAAAGAAGACATAAACTTTTTATGGAATTCTCAACTTATTCGTGGGAAATTGGCAAAAAGAAAAAAGAAAGACATAAAAAAAATCAGCCACCCAAAATGAAACACCGTACAATGTCTAATCGTGAAAACTGTAACGACCCGGATTTTTCGTAAATAAAAATTTCGCTTAATATTTTAATTATTTATTTTAATTTTCGGTTTATCAGAATATTTTTCTATTAAAATATTATTTTATCCTTTTAATTCGAATAAATGGAATTCTAGCCATGTTTATGCGCGTACGAGACCGAGTAACACATCCGTTACACTACCATAGCACCCGGGGAGAGAGAGAGAGAGAGAGAGAGAGAGATCGGTAGAGAGAGAGAGAGTGAGGGTGTGTGTGTGTCTTGTGTGCATGCATGTAAGTACAATGCACATGCAAGGAGTAAATGCAAGTTCACTTGCACAAGTAATGGGTGATTAAGGGAAGTTTCCTAAGCCTAGGTTTTGTACCCAAAACTAGTTAGAATAAGCCTTGCTATTTTAAGAGTAACATACACATACCCACACAATACATGCATTTGAGCACAAACTACACAAACTAGACTTAGTATTACTTGACCTTGCACCCCAAGTTTTCCTAGAGACACTTCCTTAATTTAGGGAAGAATATTCCCACCTAGTTATAGCTTGTTAAGGCTACCCCTAGCTATTTAATGTGTTCACATGCACATTAGGTGTATTTGGTCCTAAAAACACCCCGTAACAAAGGTGACCGTGCAAAAACCTACACAACGGGAGGCATATTTTTCCCCCACCATTGATCCCCACGTTGGTTACTTGAATTTGCCCCATATTGGTTCATTCTTGCAAGCATCTAGACCTTAGGACCTAGATTCCTACCTAGATTCACTACAAGAAATTTCACAATTGCCGACTAAAGTTTGGTTGGCAAAAGTACCCTATTTAGTCGGGAAAAGGAATCGCCGACTAAAAGTTTGGTTGGCAAATTTAGTCGGCAATGCTCCGTCGGCAAAGATATTTGCCGACTAAATAATATTTGGTCGGCAAAGGTTAATTTCCCAACCAAAATTTTGTCGGCATAGGTCAGTTTTCCCGACCAAAAGAATTAGTCGGTAACGATTTTAGTCGGCAAAAATATGCCACGTGGCAATTCCCTCATCCGAAAAAAATCCGGCCATGTCCCCCTTCCATTAGCTAGGGCTGACATCATCTAGCCAAGCGCTGACGTCATCCACGCAAGTCAATTAAATTGACTCCACCAAGTTTTGAACCCACAACCTCTTGCTTTGCACTCCAAGCACTTAACCACTAGGCTACCTAATGACTTGTGTTGCATTGGATCAATAAATATATTTATACTATATTTCATTAAAAAAAAAATTAGTACATAATTTTTTTTATTTTTAGTGTAAATCGTAATTAAAAATATTAAAAAATTAAAATGCATATTTGTATGTAAATTAAATATTAAATAATTTTTTTCTTAAATAATTAATAATTTTTTAGCTGCATTTCCCGACTAAAATTCATTTTGTCACCAATTGGGTCTTTCGCCAACAAAAGTTTAGTCGCCAATGATAGTTTATGCCGACTAAATAAAGTTAGTTGGCGTAAGTACCAACTTTCCCCGACTAAATAAAGTTAGTTGGCGTAAGTACCAACTTTCCCCGACTAAAGTCGCATTTGGTCGGAAATGGTGCACTTTTGGAGACTAAAATAATTTAGTCGGCATTTGGCCGTACATTTAGCGACCAAAATTTTTTAGTCGGCAATGGCTATACTTTTGCCAACTAAATTTTTTTGGTCGGCAATTTTGGTCGGCAATTGTGTAATTTGTTGTAGTGATTCCTAGTCTAAACTTAGATTGCCAACTAAGTGTACTTCCCATGTGCCATTTAAACACCATTTACTCACCCCACATGGTGTAGTTCGGCCAACATAGGGGAGGACTACCGAAAATTCTAAGGAGGGAGAGAGAAGGTCCCATCTTGTCTATAAATAGCCCACCCATTTGTTCTTTGAACCACTTTGCACTTTCTTTAATTGTTTGTCTCCAAAATTCCCAACAAACTACCAACTTCTTCTACCACTTAGCCAACTTATTTAGGGACTAATTAGTTTCTTACTAAGCTAATTAGTAAGAAAGATTGGTAGATTAAGGAGCCTCCACACCAAAGGATAGCTTTTCGGCTTCCGGTTTACACCCGGAAACTAAGGTAGTTTACTAAACTACTCTTCTAATTAGTTAATTCTAGTTCTATTAAGTTGTTCTAATTAATTTTCTAAGCATGATTTTAGAGTTTGATTAAGTTAATTTATGCATGTGTTAAATTGCTAAGCATGTTTCTTAGTAGTTTAGAAAGTGGATTTCTTGTTAAAAGATTAACAAGAATGTTTATTAAGTTCTAATTAGTATAGTTCTTCATGAAATTAGAAGTGGATTAGTAAAATTAGAAGTAATTAGAAAGTGATTAGAAGTGATTAGAAGTTAATTAGAAGATGTGTTTTGTTTTTCACTAGACAAGGTTGTAGTATTATTTTGTTAATATTTCTTGGAAGAATTAGTTGATCTTGGTTGATTAACTCATTGGTTGTTGTTTGAAGTGTTTTTCTTAAATAAGTGGAATAATTTATTTTTATGATGAATTTGTTTTTATTAGAAAGAGATGCTATTGTTTATTTTTGGTAAGAAAGTATGGAGTTTTATTTAATAAATATGAAGAGAGGATTTTTCATAATTGATTTCTAGAAAGGTTTTACTAAAATATTTGTGAGTTTATTTGATCAAGTTTTCTAGAAAGAAAATTGTGATTTTTGCTAGATATGAAAAAGATGTTTTATTTGAGGTTATTAGAAAGAAAAGTTTCTAGAAAAAAAATAGAAAGTATATTTTTGGAGAGATTTATATATTTTTTAGAAAGTCCACAATTAGTTGTGGTGGATTTTTAGCAAGAGATTTCTAGAAAAGAGTTTTGTTTAAACTATTTTTAGAAAGAGCAAGTTGATTGGTTTTATTTATTTTGGAAAGAAATAAAATAGTTTTGAAAGAGGACAAGGAAGAAATGGGATTTTTTGTTGAGGAAAATATTTTATTTGAGAGAATTGAAAATATTATTTTTGGAGAGTTTTAAATATTTGATTTTATGTGAAAAGATTTTTAGAAGGAATATTATGTTTGAAGGAAATTAGTGCATTAAGATGCATGATTTTATGTGGAAAGGTTTCTAGAGGAAACAATATATTTTAGAGAGTTGGAATATTTCTATTGCATGATTTTATGTGAGAAATGTATATTTGGAAGAATATGAATTTAGAGGAAATTATGGAATATTGCATGAGCATGATTTTGTGCATGTGGCACTGAGCACGTACGCGATACGTTACGTCACCGGTCGTGAAATCGAATAACTGTTAATGAGAAAATAGAGATGAGAATGAAAATGAGTTTTGAAATGAGAAATGAAATTTTTGAGAAATGAAATGAAATGAAATGTGATAAGATGAATAGTTGCCACCTCAAGTTCCGCGGGGAGAACTTAGAGGATTGGAATTAATACGGTAGTGCAGCGAGGCACCGCCCCATTTTCGTGGAGTGAACTTGGTGGTAAGGGCTAAGCATGCACAACACATAGTACGGGCCTTGAAACATACTGTGGGGATCAGTAAGACGAGGAAGCCGGGACTATGTCGTGTGAGTCGCGGGACGGACGGACCGTGCAAAGAGACTGGTTAGGTTCAGTGATGCACGACACCGGGGCCTCGAGCGGAAGGGTTGGTACCGTCAGCTGAAAGGAGGCGTAAACGGACCAATAATTTCAGAGTGGTGTGAGATAATTGACTTGGTTGAAATTTGAAGAAGAATGCCAAAAATGGGAAATTGGTAAGAGCTACTGTTTTGAGAAACTGACACGAGACACTGTTTTGAGACACTGAAATGAATTACTTTTACTGCGCATGTTTACTCTGATCCGCATAAACACGCATGATGTATTGCATGGTTTACTGTTCACAAGTTTTATATACTGTTTATGAACTTATTGTTCTAGAATTGCTACTTAGAAGCTTAGCATAGTGAACTACTGGGCGTTATCGCTCACGGTGTTGCATTCGTGTAACCCTGGCATAATACCACGATGTTGCTCTGCGACTCTGACGTATTATGCCAGACTATAGAGATGAACAGGAGGAGTACTATGGCTTGAATGCCTACGGAGCAGAGCAGGATTCCGCCGGAATGGTCGACCGTGCGATGGAATAGAGAAACCTAGTCAACCCTGTAGAGAATATCTGTATTAGGCAGGAAGATTTATGTAATTTCTTTTGGGTTACTGTTGTAAAACCCTATTTATTATTTATGTATTCATTATTAACAAACCCAAATTTTGGGGGCGTTACAAAAACGACACAAGACAACGTGACATGACATAAGTCAATGTTAGAGCATCTCCTACCAATCTTCAAATCTTCAAAATGAAGAACGGAAGTGACATATTAAGGGGAGATTTTGTAATTTATACCCCATTTTCTTCAAAAAGTTGTACCTTTTGGAGGGACTCATCCTCTTTTTTGTCACATCCATTCTTCAAATCTACTTTTGGTTCTTCAAATTTGAAGAACCAAAATAGATTTGAAGAACCAATTCTCCAAAAAGGAGGATGAGTCCCTCCAAAAAGTACAACTTTTTGAGCAAAAGAGAACATAAATTACTCTAATTACAGGAAATTGTGTTACGAGTAGGCTCACGTACACAGACCACCCCTCATGGTTGTAGAGCCGCCTGTGCTTTTAATATTTTGATTATTCTTCTTTTTTTGGTTTGGCGGTCTAGGCTATTCGGGTCAACTTACGCACATCTCAACTACTCTCCTCCCTCCCCCCATGTAATATGACGAATGCCAAAAAAAAAAAAACTACTCTCCTCCCTGGTCAAGTCAAATACACAATATTCACGCCAAAATACGGAATTCACAAGGAATTTTTTTGTTGCAGCCTAGGCCTAAGAATCAAACTTTGATTAATTGTGTGGGGAGCAAATACCAACCAACCGAAATAACCCTGGGGCTAGGTTTCTATTACTCAAGCAATGTGTTGAGCTAGATTATAATTGTAACATTGGTGGAATGAATTAACTAAACTGGTGGTTGATCAACTACCAGTGTACTACTTATATCGTCCCATGTTATGCCTCTTTTGCAGCCTTTTCTTTCATGTGCAGAGCAGCTAGCTGTGCTACATACTAACATACCATACACTCTTTAAGTGGCTAGTTTTGTTGGCACAGACATGACCACAGGCCTCGCCAGAGAAATAAGAGAACGAGAATGAATAAACATAAATGCTGGAGTACTATCATCGGCTAGTTGTAGCAGAATAATAAAGGGTAAATTACATTAAACCCCCCTAAACTATAACCCATTAGCACTTTGCCCCCTTAAAGTTTAAAATTCAACACTTAACCCCCTCCAACTTTCCAAGCGTGTGCGAGTTGACCCCTTAAGTTACGGACCTCCACCTTCCCAATGTTTTTTTGAAAATCCGAACCGTTAGATGTGTTTAAAAGGTGTTTTCAAGGTCCACTGCGAAGATTTGGCAAAAAAAAACACCCGGAAGGGCTTGATCGGAGCAGTTTTTCACAAAACGTCGCACACGCTTGGAAAGTTGGAGGGGGTTAAGTGTTGAA
The DNA here is from genome assembly GCA_016920895.1 of Vaccinium myrtillus. Taxonomy (NCBI): domain Eukaryota; kingdom Viridiplantae; phylum Streptophyta; class Magnoliopsida; order Ericales; family Ericaceae; genus Vaccinium; species Vaccinium myrtillus. The sequence continues at coordinate 5,255,040 of CM029281.1, read as the reverse complement.
TTTTAAACTTTAAGGGGGCAAAGTGCTAATGGGTTATAGTTTAGGGGGGTTTAATGTAATTTACCCAATAATAAAAGCTGGAGTTTCACTTAATACATTAAACTCAGATGAACTGAAATTTAAAGTATTTTTTACTGGAAGTTCCGCACTCTTGTTAAGTAGCCTCGCAACGCTTTGTCGAATTTCCGGCAACTTAGCGAGTATGTACGAATTCTAAATTCGAGAGAATTTTCTTGATAAAATAAAGGATTAAACACATGAAATCCGTCACGCTTGGAAATAAAGAGGGAAAGTGTTGAAACATGAAAACAACAAAACATGAAAAAATGCATCCGACGGATGAGATTTATCCGGTACACTATTTTGAGAGTGTAGTTAATGAATCTCACTCGTTAAAAACGAAGGATGTCCTTGTTTTGAATCGATCATGAATTCTGCATGCATGATTCTTTGTGCCCTACCTACGAAGGAGGTCATTAGTACACACACCAATACTGAGTACTAGTTTTCAGAAATTCGGCATTGCATTAACTCCTTTTCCTAGAAATGAAGACGCATGAAAGTGATGGCCGAGGTGCGTATTTGGTCTCATGACATAAATGTCCAATGACTCACCAGGATGGAGTCATGGGTTCATGGCTACAATTTGAAATAATAATAAAATAAAATAAAAACCTACTATTGCATAGAAATATATATATATATCATCAAATTATATAACCACGCCACTCTTTCTCATATATAGTGTGTCCCCGTTATGCAAAAATCTTGGTTCCGTCCCCGTTATAACCATAATTAAGTATAAAAATAAAATAAGGTAATCAATAAAGGTTAGCAGACAGTTTAAACCTAATTAGAGTTCTGCTCCGTTTTCTCCCCTCTCTCTCTCTAAAAACTCTTCCCCTCCCTCTCCCTCTCTAAAAACTCTTCCCCTCCCTCTCCCTCTAGCCCCCATTTTTTCCGGATCTACCGCATGGGGGAGGCTCCTCCTTCCCTCCCCCCCCGCCCTCCTCCCCCTCTCCCCTCCTCCCTCCTTCCTTCTCTCTCCCTCTCTCTCCTCTCTTTCTCTCCTCTTCCTTTCTCTTTCTTTTTTTGCGAGTTTTAGACGATGATGGCGGCGGCGATGCTCTGCGGCGGCGTTTGGGATCTTGGTGGTTGGCTTCCTCGGTCGTTTTGTATGATCCGTGTGATCTGGCGGTGCTCTCGGGGTCCGATCATGTGTGAGATCCACGGTGTTGCGGATCTCGTTTCTCTTCCCTCTTCTCCCAGCGGACGGTTGGCCTCCCTATTGCAATGGCTGCGTTCTCCTCTTGCCATCTGCTCCTCCTTCGGTCTTGATTTTCCGCCGGTCACTTTGTTGGCAAAGTGACCGTTTACGCTAACGGCTTAGGTTTTACTGATGGCCTTCTTTGTTGGTCGCCGTTGTTTCGGGATCTCCTCTCATCTGCGCCTTCACTCGCCGGTTACATTGATGGGTGTCTCCGGTTCTCAGGCTTAACGGCAAGGAGTGTTTTGTGGTTTGTTGGCTGTACGCAGATGGTGTGGCCATGGTTTTCTCAGGCGGAGGCAGTGGTGGATGCCGGGCGGCAGGATGTGGATGGCGGCTATTGCTTTGTTTTTAGGGTTTCGATATTTTGAGATGATTTGGGCTTGGCCCATTGGATGTTTTGGGCTTTGCCCATTGTGATGTTTTTTCTTTTATCCAACCCTTTGTTGGATTCCTCTCCCCTCCCCTCTCTCCCCTCCCCCAACTTGATGTACCCTTATCAAGTTTTCCCTTAATAATACTTCTCTTACTGAGCAAAAAAAAATAAAGGTTAGCAGACGATCCCTCGGGCAAAAAATAGGTTCGTAAACACTATAGAGATGGATAATAATACATTTGGTAATGGTGGGCCCACTCTATAGTCATTTTGATGGAAATTCAACGCATCATTCATTTTCAACTCAAATTTTAGCCAACGATTAGTTTTAGATGGTTATATTATGTGGGCGATTACTTTTTAATTGAAATATTGTTATAGGGCAGCACCATGGATAGAGTCCCTAAGCATATAGGTAGAAAGAAAATAATGAATGAGAGAGAGAGATAGAGAGAGATTGGTAACACTTTCCTGATTCATTAGACCAAGACTTAAAACCTTAGTGCCCATTTCCTCAGCTAACAGTAGGGGTGTAAGCGAACCGAGCCGTTCGGGAGCTCGGCTCGGTTCGGCTCGCTAAGAGCTCGTTCAAGCTCGGTTCGTCAAATAAACGAACGAGCTCGAGCCTATATTTTCAGCTCGAAACATAAACGAGCCGAGCCCGAGCCTACAAATGCTCGGCTCGAGTTGGCTCGGAGCCTATATTGTTGGAAAAAATACAGTGGCAATTCTGAATTCCAAAGAACAATTTCATTCGACATAATCATACATGAACATATTACAACGAAACAGAGATACATGAACAGAAATAAATTTGACAGAAACTAAGAATGAAATACAAACAGTAGATGGAACGCCGAGTCGTGTGCAACCACACTCTCCTTAACAAAGATGCGCCGCCTACCGTGGGTGTTGTAGGATGAACCGACGTCTTCGTCCCAGGATACAACGGTTAGAACCACAGCCGACAGAACACCTCTATCGACTGCCTTGGCGAACTGAAGCTAACGCCTGCCTCTCTCTCTCAATAAGGATTTCTGGAATATGATGTGAAGCACGAATTTCTGATGTCTCAACCAAATACAAAGCTACCCTTCTTATAGCTGGAAAATGAGCTGAAGGCTTGATGACGAGATTAATGGGGGAGCCTCCCCATTCAATACGAAATTGAAATCCCCAAATGAATTCTGCAGATTTGAAACTCCTCTCACAAATGCTGCAATTGATTTTGAGGAGGAAAAACTGCCACGGGAATTAGTATGCCATCAAACCTCATCATGGAGGGGTGTAACTCACGTATTAACCAGCGTTAATTGCATCACGTGTTTGAATCCGTTGGGTGGTCTCGGTTGCCTCGGGAGACCCTCCGAGTGTCCCGGTTTCATTAACAAAATTCTCCAACATATATAACTCTGCATATACGTACCATTGTATGTATACATCATATACGTTGCATTTTTTGGGAGACAAGCTCTCCACGTGATTGCTCCACTTTGAGGTGAAACACTTACTACCTCGCTGTGCCACGTGGCTGCTCTAGGCAGTGGTTGCACGGGTAGTGTATAGCACACACTGCTCCACTTTGATATGGGACAAAGTTCACATGTGAAGAGTGAAGGCTTCAGCGTTCAAAAGAAATCCCATTGTCCAATGAAGAAACTCAAGGCAATTTACACCTAATAAATAAAGACCCAGCCTTCCACCACTCTCTGCTTCGCTGGAGCTTTTTTATTCGAGCTGTACGAGCCGAGCTTCGAGCCGGGTCAAAACTTGGCGAGCCGAGCTCGAGCCTGGATATTTAGCTCGTCACGAGTTTGAGTTGAGCTCGAGCTGAGTAAATATTTGGCGAGCCGAGCTCGAGCAGCCCAAAACTCGGCTCGATTACACCCCTAGCTACCAGTATAGCATCCTCAATCAAGTTATTGATAGGCTCTCTTTTCCAATGCATAAAGTACTACATTAACCAAAGAAAAGAAATTACTAAGACACATATCACATTAATTACAATATTCAATTAGTATACACGGAAAAAAAATTCAAAATAAATATGTAACTCTTAATTACCTGAATGTTGTACTTCGGTATAGCCCAAGTTATTTTGTAACTTGAGATTTCCCAAGTTAACCATCATTGACCAAAAAGTCCAAGGCCACATTCCCCACAAGTACCATTTATAAGTGTAAGGCCTAGAGGCAAACGCGGCGAATCCGACTCGGAGATGGTAAATGGATTCCCACGTTGTTATGTGCGTTAAATGCACCACATTCGGCAACTCCTCCGGTAGCTGGAGCGAGGTTTCATATAAGGTGTCCGTGGATTTATCCATGGTGCTGTAGATGTAGTCGTAGATCGGCATGAAAAGGGAGTAGTTGGTCCGAAATTGAGTGTGGTGAAGGGAGTAATACCTGGAAATTAATTAACCAATTTAGGGCTTAAGTAATTATGTAGGTGATCAACAACACACCAGATTAAAGAGGGAGTAAATCAAAATAAGGCATCATCAAAATAGGATCGGAACATAATGAAAATGTTACTCACTCCGTCCCTTCTTAAGTGATCCATACAGGAATACGTGCAATTTCAAACCCCTAAAAACATATTTCTCTATATAACTTATTAATTTGTTTTAGACCAAATTAAAGTGCTCATTGAGTACTTTAATTTGGTGCAAAAAAAATTTAAAAACGATATGCGAAAGTACATTTTTAAACGTCCGCAAAAATACATGTTTCCCAAGTGGATCACTTAAAAAGGGACGGAGGGAGTATAAATCATAGAAAATGTTACGAATCACATTGCTGAAAAATACGAAACACTAAAAAATGTTACGATTGCCAATGAGGTGACACAATATAGACTATGCATATGGTACATACCTTTAATGAATGTTTATTGTAGTCATTCCCGTGTGTTAAGACACAACTCTTTCTCTTAATTATAAGATGAAGTTAGATACATAATCATCAATAAAATTTTACAGTAAAAAAACGTACTATCATTTTAAAGAATTATAAACGTACAATTTGATTTTACTATTTGTGCATTTGCCCTGCAAATTTCTGAATCACTCCCTGGTCGAGGGCTCCATGTCTTGACGGTTGATGTATTAAAGTCTCAAAAAGTTCATTATTGAACACTTTATAAGGCCTTCAAAAACCAGTAAAAGTTCAGTGCACTGAATCACGTCAGAGTGATAAATTTCCAAAAATATGGCTTCAAAACCAGGAGTTCTAACTGACTGGCCATGGAAGGCGCTTGGTAGCTTCAAGGTAAGAATTAAGATATTTGTAACATAATAAAAGAGTTCATCAAACATTAGGAATTGAATTGTTTACTAAGTACTAACTTTTCTATTGTTAATTCTTTGATGATGGATTGATAATATCTGTAGTACATGGTTTTGGCACCGGGGGTGGTTCGCAGCATGTACTCTTTCGCTACAAAAATTGAAAGTGAGAGAGACATTACGTGTATGCTCATTCTCCCGTTTCTGTTGTGGAGGGCGATTCATAACCAGATATGGACTTCTATTTCTCGTCACCGAACAGCTAAAGGCAGTAACAGGATCGTTGATAAGAGTATCGATTTTGAACAAGTTGATAGAGAAAGCAATTGGTATGTATATATGCCTTTCTCTCCCTCTCTCCTATCTCTCTCTAAATTCAGTAAGGATTTTGAGGCCTCCATGCAGAGCCAGCTCATAGGTTTCGGAGGCCTAAATCGAACTTATTAAATGAGGCCCACCCTATAGTTTGCATACAAAAATTGGCCAATAAAGAGTCTTTATAAAAACTATTATACAAAAGATTTACCATTACAAATGCAAACCTATAGTTATCCAAAAATATACAACCGCTACAATATTTCAAAATTTATTATTTGAACATTAGTCGTCTCGCACTTTTAGCGGCAAACGTACTAATTAAGTCTTCATAATCAAACATCTTCACCATATCCTTCTCAATGGACAAAATAGTCAATCCATTTAATCTTTCTTGAGACATGGTTGACCGGAGATAATTTTTTTGTATGGAGGGGTTACACAAAAATTATATTGGGCCTAGTATATATATGTATGGTTCCTAACTAATTGGGGGCCTAAAATTTTGATTTTTGGGGGGCCTAAAGCCCAGGGTTCTTTGGATTTATGGGTAAGCCGGCTCTGCCTCCATGGCTCCATTGATATTTGTATAAGCATTGATTATCTTATAGCATGTCTATGTGCATGAAGAAAGTTATGGACTGCACAAATTAAATGCCCAACATTGCGTATTATCTTAGTTTATGTTTTGTACTTATTAGTGTAGTCACGAATATATTTGGTACTTTTTGTGGTTTACTAATTTTATGGTTAGTGAAAACTTTTATGATTCACTTGTTTTGCATTTCTTATGATTCAATTTGTGACACACTGACACGTATGTACTTCTTGATTCATTTATTATGACTTTTTTATGGTATTCGTTACATACTATTTTGATCCATTACGGATGAATTTGTGTGTACAAATTATTTTACTATATATTTATAAAAAATATATTTAGTGCTAGTTACGAATTATTATGGTTGGTTAGTAATATTGGTTAAAGTTGTAACATACAATTCTCTTATGTACATGGGGAGAATAATTTGATAGTAAACCAAACTAGTTAACAAAGGCTTAAATCGGCTACATGAACCAGTTGTTCCATTGATCTGTCGACAGCATTGTGTTCCACGTTTCCAAAAAAATTGAAATCTTATCGAACAACCGCGTCTAATGTCCATTTTTCACATATCCTCCCTCTTATTGTTACCCGGCCTCAACCGTTACCATATCTTTCCATTTTCATATCCTTACAAAAACCAGGTGATAAGAGGTGCCTAGAGACATTATATGGTGTGTCTAGGAAATATCAAAAAAGGCAAATTGATATGGTTAAGGACATCTAAGAAGGGTGCTTTCATTACTATTAGATCTCAACATGAGGAGCAAGCAAATTCCCAACCACAGTAGTTACGTTGCACTTTGCCTTAATTAGATATTTTACTAATAGGAGGCATTTCTAGTAATGGCTCCCTTCTATGAGCTACGGTGCGGGATTTTTCGTTCGGATCATCGAAATTCAATCCCGAACGAAAAATCTCGCACCGTAAAATTTAAGGGAGCCCTTATTGAATATTTGTTGTTTACTAATAATAACCCATGATATATATCATTTAAGGCTGATATTATCATAGTAAGTGAAATAAAAAAACGTGGAGAGACGCATTAGAGTCAAATGATGGAGTAAACAGACTGCTTGGGAGTTGGGATGTGGGTTTAATGGTGTTCAACGTGCAAGTGTTGGTAGAATAAAACAAAGAATTACCAATAAGATAAGGTTTTAGAGGCCATGTTCGGTTTTCAGTTTTGGTTTAGTTTTGGTTTTGATGACATCATCATTTCCCTCATTTCTCTCTCTATCTCTCTCCACTTATTACACCTGCTTACATCATCAAAACTAAACTAAACTCTAAACCGAACAAATTTTGGATAAACTTTTAATAAGGAATGAGAGATCGGGGATGATATAACCAGGGCTGGCCTAGGGCACTCCAATAAAGGCTAATTTTTTGGGTACTCCATTTTTTACAAATGGGCTAGACTAGGACTCTTTTTTTACCCAAATAAAGAAAAAAAAATCCATTATTAGTTACAAAATAGCCCAAACCATTGTGGCCCAATCTAAAAAAAAAGGTCCAAACATAAGTTTAAAAAAAAAGGCCCAACATGGATTTTGTTTGTAAAATCCATGTTGAATGTATCCCGAAATCAAAATCTGTATTGTATCTTGGCAAAGGTTTTTTTTTTTAATTGAAAAATGATTAGTTAATTGAAGAATGATTATGTGATTGATTAATTAAAGGAAAATTAGAATGCTTCAATTTCTCTCAAAATCCGGAAAGAGGAAAAAAATTCATTTTCATAGTTGTGGGTTTACTGGTTCTTACTAATTTAACTTATGGATTTGTCATATATCGAAGAGTTTTATACCCTTTGACCTTGTCTCAATGGATTCCATTTTTTTTAGTGTAATAGCTTCATTTTTTGATGCCATAATAAGGGAATTTTCTTTGCCGATGAATTCATTTTTCGATGTCATGATAAAATAACTTGGCAGAAGAGGTGAATTATACAAGTGTAATTGATACTTTTGCTTCTAAAAACGCCAACACGAGTAATATTTAAGTGATAATAGTGTGTTATATATGTATTTGAAGACTTTGTGTTTTGACTTTTTGTTACTATATAATAATTAGTAGAACTTTATAATGTCTTAGTTTTGTTGTATTGTGATTGTTACTGGAAAAAAAATTAAGTGTTATACTCTTATGGCACATTTTTTAGGCCAAGCCTAGGGTACTCCAAACCCTTGGGCCGGCCCTGGATATAACACAAGCACAAGTTAGATAAATCAAATAGTGGAGTGCTTTAGGAGTTTTGTATGACTTGCAGTCACCGACACATTATTTTTCAGCGAATGCTACATATTTTTTCTTTCTACAAGTAATTGGTAGGATCATGTGATCAACAAATTTTTTTTTTTTTTTCCACATGATACACATGCAAATAAACTCAAAAATACCTTAAACAATTACAGTACATGATTTCAGACTTCCTAGCTAAGACAATCTATGTGGATTGCATACATACGTTAGCTGAGCACATGGACGGAGCCAAGACTCGAAGTCTTATGAAATGAATCTTGATTTGCTGGTCGAGACCAAATTCAACCATTTGAGTTTTAATAGGACGGTTTTGATAGCATAGAGAATTAATATCAAATATTGGTGTTATCATATCACTCGATGAAAACAGCAGGGTATCATTCATGATAATTTACTGTTTCGAAAATGAAAATTATTCTAACTTTTTATTTATTTTTTAAGTTTTATAATTTTTTTTAAAATATTTATAAAAAAATATACAAAATATACTTTAAAATCCGGGGCCACCCCTGCCCCTATAACTCCACCCCTGGCTGGGCATCTCTCCACTTCCATATAGATACTCTAGTTTTATGTTTTTGCTTGGGAAAAATTGCATAATAAACCTCAAAATTTGAGTCTTATAACAAACTAAACATCAAAGCTTTAATATATATATATATATATATATATAGAGAGAGAGAGAGAGAGAGAGAGAGAGAGAGAGAGAGTTATTTAGTCCGGGAATCCTGGATCCGGGACTCCACCTTCCCGATATTTTTTTTATGATCCGAACCATCCAATGTGTTTAAAACATGTTTTTAAGAGTCCCCGTGAGAAATCATCCAAAAAAAAATACCGGGAATGGCTTGATCCAAACAGTTTTTCACAAAATTGTAAATATACAGTTTTTTGCGAAAAACTTCTTGGATCAAGCCCTTCTCGGTATTTTTTTGTGATGATTTCTTGCGGAGACCCCTTGAAAACACCTTTTGAAGTCATTGGACGGTTCGGATTTTCCAAAAATAATTTTTAAAAGCATCAAAATACCGAAAAACCTCCAATCCGGGATCCTTGATAGGATCCGTGGCGTATATATATATATATATATACGAAAAACTTCTAATCCACACCTCCCGGAAATTATTTTTGAAGATTTCCCGCGTGGACCCTTGAAAAAACCTTCTAAACACATTGGACGGATCGGATTTTCCAAAAATATATATATAGCCCACGGTTCTAATCCACACCTCCCGGAAATAAGAAAAAAATGGTTTTTTTTGTGTTGCAAATTATTTTTGGAAAATCCGATCCGTCCATTGTGTTCAGAAGATTTTTTCAAGGGTCCACGCAGGAAATCTTCAAAAAAAATACCGGGAAGGGCTTGATCCAAGCAATTTTCGCAAAAAATGTAAATATATATATAGGGGGCGGATCCATAGACACACACTTTGCACACACATTTTGACACTCCATCTCAGCCATTGAGATGGAGGGCTGAGATTAAATTTTAAAAATGACCCATTCTCCCACATTTTAACACTGACCTGTTGACCCCCACTCTCTCTCTCTCCCCAAATCTCTGAACCACTGGACTCTAACCCACCTCACTCTCTGCCCCCTAGCCCCGAGGATGAGCCAACGCCGTTGACAAAGCGTTCCTGGATCCCATGTTGGGTTTTGTAAACTGAAAGGGAAAATCAAACAATTTCTTAAAGAGAGATATTACCAATTGCATTAGCAACAAATTCGAAGGCATTACTTATATGTCGTTCCTAATTTCGAGCATAGGTGGGTGCAAAATTGATTCCCTGGTTGTCATTTGAATGACACCAGATATAAGAAACTAAAATCCCAAGTGATGTGCCCATTAAAAACGAACTAACTATTATCATCAATGGGGTTTCAAAGACCAAAAACCTAGAAACTGTTCGATGTACGGAAAAATTGAAACCAGACGAGGTGAGAGAGAGAGAGACCTTGGTTGTTCTTCATCAATGGGGTTTCAAAGACCAAAAAGCTAGAAATTGTTTGATGTACAGAAAAATCGAAACCAGACGCGGAGAGAGAGAGAGAGAGAGATCCTGGTCGTTCTTCGATTTCCTCTTCTTCTCCTTCTTCCATTTGTTCGATGTTCTCTTCTTGTGGAGATTTTCAGCGTGGGTTCAAGGATTTGGGGAGAGAGAGAGAGGGTCAACAGGTCAATGTTAAAATGTGGAAGAATGGGTCATTTTTTAAATTTATATATATATATATAGGAGGAGCTTCTAATGAGGATCTCACCATGAGGACTTCCATGAGGACTTCACCATCCGGACCAAATTTTCATGATCCAAACCGTTAGATGTTTTTAAAATGCATTTTTAAGGGTCCAAGCGGAAAATCTTCAAAAAAAAATACCCGGAAGGGCTTGATCCACACAGTTTTTGTTAAAAACGCTAAATGCATTTTAAAAACATTGAGCGGTTCGGATCGTCAAAATTTGGTCCGGAAACACAAAAAAGGGGCAGGTCCGCATAGAACTTCCAATGAGGGAGTCCTCATTAGAAGCTTACTATATATATATATATATATATATATGGGTAAACTTCTTATCCGGACTTTTCATTTCCGGACCTCATGATCCAAACATTTTTTTGACGATCCGATCCGTCCAATGTGTTCAGAAGGTGTTTTCAAGGGTCCATGCGAGAAATCTTCAAAAAAAAATACCGGGAAGGGCTTGATCCAAGCAGTTTTCGCAAAAAATATATATTTACATTTTTGCGAAAATTGCTTGGATCAAGCCCTTCCCGGTATTTTTTTTTTTTGAAGATTTCCCGCGTGGACCCTTGAAAACACCTTCTGAACACATTGGACGTATTGGATTTTCCAAAAATAATTTGCAACACAAAAAAAACCATTTTTTTCTTATTTTCGGGAGGTGTGGATTAGAAGTTTTTCGTATATATATACACCACACTTCCAGTCCAAGATCCCGGATTTTTAAAAAATCCTATATATATATCTAGTCCGGTCTTCCCGTTTCCGGACCTCCATGATCCAAAAAAAATTTTGACGATCCGAGCCATCCAATGTGTTCAGAAGGTGTTTTCAAGGGTTCTTAGCGGAAAATTTTCAAAAAAAAATACCGGGAAGGGCTTGATCCAAGCAGTTTTTTGCAAAAACTGTATTTATATTTTTGCGAAAACTGCTTGGATCAAGCCCTTCCCGGTATTGTTTTTTGAAGATTTTCCGCGTGGACCCTTGAAAACACCTTCTGAACACATTGGACGGCTCGGATTTTCCATAAATAATTTGCAACACAAAAAAAATCAATTTTTCCTTATTCTCGGGAGGTTTGGACTAGAAAATTTGCATATATATATATATATATATATATATATATATATATATATATATTCGTTGGCTCGTGAACAAGCTCGAACTCGAGTCAAGCCTAGACTAGTTCGGCTTGAGCTCAACTTGCTAAGTTTTCATTAAGCTCAAGCTCAAGCTCGTTAAAAATTTAATAAACAAACTTGAACATGGTAAAACTCGGCTTCGTTCATTGTTGGATTTGATTCTTTTATTTTTTCTTCCTATCCTTTTTTCATTACTTATTGCAAATTACCCATTGAAATGGAAGTCAGAGATTGCACTTTCCCTCTTCTGCTACCAGCTTTTCCCTATCTTTTGGCGCCAGTGTCATTTAATTCACTTTCTTCCTCAAAGATTGATTACTTTGTTGTTGTGGTGACTACTCATAGAGGTATGTAATGTTTCCTCCATAGTTATTGTCGTCTTTTGGTCTCCCTGTAATATTTTTTTGTCTCATCTGCAAATTGCAATTGGGTTTATCTTAGGTGACGCTTATAAGTGTTTGATGAAATGCTTATGTGGGTTGGTTACTAGATAAATGGTTGGCCTGTGAAAGAAAATCGGTCTTCCTTCTTCGGACATTTTCACCTTTGCTACAAAAAAATTCAGTTATAGGTCAACACAACTCTAGTGAAAATTTTATGAATAAATTTTTTTCCTCACTATAAATAAATGGAAGCCAAGTTTTGTTTTGCTTTTGGCATTTTTGGTTTATCGGAACCGTAAGACTGTTTTGACATAAGCTGAGAAAGAGTGCTCCAGATTATAGGATCCAAAAAAGTTGGTTTCTTTAGAGCCTAGATTATCTCAATCATCTCCAATGGTTTGAATAATTTAGATTTTGAGCAAAAGCTGTTTTTTTGGCTTGCTACTGTGGTATTTTATGAAATTTGGCAAAGTTACTCCAATGGTGTCAAAAGCCATTATTTACCTTAACCCGTCACAACATTAGATCACCTGGACTTCCAAATTTGATCATACAATGCAAGTAGCAACACTTGAATGTTGGTGAAGCGATAAATGGCTTTGCCATTCCTTGTGCCAAATTTGACTTAGAAAATGCAAAGCTGTTTTTTAGCTGGAGAAATGGCCGACCTTTGGGCGTCATTTTTTAGGCCCCAGGTCGAATAATGACTTTGGCTTGGAGATGCTCTAAGCACATCGTTGAGTAGTCACCAACGGATCCGATGACTTAATGAGCAACAACAGAAGGCAAACAAGAACATCTTTTTAAAGCTTCATTTGTAGGTTCCTTGAGAGTTTGAACACCTTATAAACACTAAAAAAGTCTAGAACATCACAAACCCTCTGAATAAGGTATTTTCTGTTTGCTCCATGTGTCTGCGTTTCTGTGTTATTATTATTAAACCCAGGACAGGGGCATAGGGATTAGAATTAGAAATTATGAAGCATAGGTGAACTTAGAGAACTTAGGGTTTAGATTAATGCAACACGAACATAAAATTATTGTCAACTTAGTTAACTACAGAATCCTATTCTAAGTCTTGATTATATCATTCAAAAATGCTATTAATGGGGCTTAAATTTTCCTGTAGGGAAAATAAAGGCCATTACCCAACCATTCTGATCAAGAATCAGGCATCAAATTTTGTAGGGAATGGAAGTTCTTTTTACTTAAGTCCCCTTACTTTCTTCCCTGCAGGGATGACCAGATTTTGTTCAATGGGCTTATATTCTACATTGCAAATATTATACTGCCAGGAGCTTCTCACCTACCCATATGGAGAACAGATGGTGTAGTCCTCACAGCTTTGATCCATGCTGGTCCAGTGGAATTTCTCTACTACTGGCTCCACAGAGCACTCCACCACCATTACCTCTACTCTCGCTACCATTCCCACCACCACTCCTCCATTGTCACAGAACCCATTACATGTACGATCAAAAGTTTTAGAGGATAAATTGTATGCAATCAAATATGTTATAGAACTTTTTTTGTACAGAATGATGTGCTTGGGAAACTTCTAAGTACCCCCAAGGCCCCGATTGATTTCTCTCTAAGCTCACTTTGTCTTTAGGGTACAAGAGATCAAATGCATGCGATGGGTGGAGAGAAAAATCTGAGGTTGTATGGTTTTTTGTAAACTTTTTGTTTCAAAAGAAAGCACCTACCATTGTGGCCTAAAATTTCAAAAAGGGCTTTTGCCACATCATTATTGCCTGAGTTTTGGAAGGAAAACCTATTTGTATTTCATAAACTGAGAAAAAGGTTAGCCCAATGTCGAAGTCTTGGAACAAAACTTAAGTCTTTTGTTCTGGTAATATGTTATTCATATACACATCTTTTTGTTTACTTGGGCAGCTGTTATTCATCCATTTGCGGAACATATCTCATACTTTTTGCTCTTTGGAATTCCAACGATCACCACGGTGCTTACTGGGACTTCCTCTTTGGTGTCTATGTTTGGTTATATAACCTACATTGATCTCATGAATAACATGGGACACTGCAACTTTGAGTTCATTCCAAAGTGGCTCTTCTCCACTTTCCCCCCTCTCAAGTACATGATGTATACACCCTCGTAAGTCTCAGATTGCTCTACATCCGATAATTACTCTAGACATCAATTATTTTTGTTCGATATTGCATGACAAATTGTTGACATGAATAACATCTTATACGTTTATCTTTTGGAAAGTGAATCATAATGAATCCTATCATTTTTGTTTTTTTTTTTTTTGTACCGTAAAGATCTTGATTGCCTACCTAGGAAGGAGGCAATGGGGATGCTGGGAGACATGGGCCTGTTCCAAGATTTTACTTTGTTACCAAAAAACACTAAATTTGATTTCAGTGAGATTGATATTGTGGTAGTAAACAAGCACACGAGCGATAGTTATGATAATGTTGCTATTACTACTAGTCGATTGATAGTGAATACTGGCAAATTGCTCAATATATGTTGAGCTCAATTCTGTCCATAGTTCTTTTTTTCATACGTGATAGTTATGTGCTAAAAAATTGACCAACCGTTCTTCTGTGCACACAGATTTCACTCTCTGCATCACACCCAATTTCGGACCAACTACTCGCTTTTTATGCCAATCTATGACTATGTCTATGGTACTATGGACAAGTCCACCAATTCACTCTATGAAAAATCTCTAGAAAGGGAAGAAGAGTTGCCCAGTGTAGTTCATCTCACCCATTTAACAACACCAGACTCCATCTATCACCTTCCAATCGGGTTCGCTTCCTTTGCCTCCAAGCCCCAGATGTCAAAGTGGTACCTGTGGCTGATGTGGCCTGTGACCGTTTGGTCCATGATTGTGACTTGCATCCATGGCCGCACCTTCATCGTAGAGAGAAATGCCTTCGGAAAGCTCAAGTTACAATCAAGGGCAATACCAAGATACACCATTCAAGTAAGTCTTGTAAATATCTGTTCGGTACATATTTTTACTTCTTATTTTAATTGTTTCTTGTGCTAACAATGAGAAGTATTTGGCATGCATAAGTGATTCCAGCATATGTATTCTGTCGTGTTTATATCTCTGGCCATGTCTCAATTCTCAATTTAGTACTTTTATCTGTGAAATCAATGAAATGTGTTTCATTTAGTCCCTAAGCTTGATGTCATTGAGAACTAGTTCTATGAGAACCAATGGTATTTTAGGGGAAAGCACCTTAACCCTCATGCCCAAAACAAAATAAAGGAAAACTAAAACTGGAACTTATGATCAGTAATGTAGGCACTTTTTGTCATTTTTTTTTCGTTTTTCAAAATACACCTAGCCTTTTTAGCATATTTCATAATTCAGACAAAAATTTCCATAATTTTGCTACAGAGCGCTTACATTAGAGTGTGAGGACCATTACCACCCTTCTACCAAACTACCACCCTACCACCACCACAACTACTGCTACCACCACCTCTATCTCCACCGCTGCCACGACCAACTCCACCTCTGCCACCTCCACCTCTTGACCTTCACAACCATGTCCATTTTATTCCATTTGACAATCATTCTATGGGCCAACTGAACAGTGGAATGAGAATGGGTGTGGACCTTTCAATCCCATTCCACATTGTTTCTATTTCCAATATCATTCTGTTATCTCTCCATTCCATTCCTGATAACAACACTACCAAACATGGCCTTAGTGCAGTTAGTGTTATGCGAAAAAAGATTTAATTACCTTGGCATGAGCTTAAGTCCTCCTTATATAATCAAAATTTTCTTTATTTTTTGGGTTTTATATATTTGTGATTGTGTGATCGTTGCAGTACTTATTTCAATGGCAAAGAGAAGCTGTGAGCGACTTGATTGAAGAAGCTATAATAGAAGCAGACGCAAGTGGTACTAAAGTGTTAAGTCTTGGTCTTTTGAACCAGGCAAGTTGGTGCTTTTTCTATCTTAATTCTTTCTCCGGGATATTGATATTATGACCAATCACATGCATTAAGTTCCCTTAACCCGTTTCTTTTTCTTCCTTATTTCCTCCACTAGCTCTCTCATCTAACCTCAATTGGGTAAATACCAAAACTGTCACAATTTCCATCCTGTTTCTAATTTTCAGAACCAGATGTTCAATTTCATACTTTTTTAAAACTTTTTTGGAAAAAAACAAATTCCTTTGTAGAAACTGAGTTAGCTATCTACGTGTGGCCATACTTTTTTCGGACTCTTGCTTGCAACATCGATTCTATATCAAAGTCCTGAACCACTTTTTCAATTGTATAGCATCACTGCTGGTTTTATAACCGTACATATTTTCATGCATATGCATATTTACTAGGGAGAATAAATTTTGAATTTTGCAGGGTGAAGAAATCAACAGATATGGGGAGGTTTATATCCAAAGGTACCCTCAGCTCAAAGTAAAGGTGGTGGACGGAAGTAGCTTAGTAGTTGCTATTGTGCTAAATAGCATTCCCAAAGGAACAACCCAAGTACTCCTCAGAGGCAGCTTATCCAAGGTTGCTTATGCCATCGCCTCTGCTTTATGCCAAAGAGGCATCCAGGTAATCAAGTCCTCCTTCATGCATGTTCAATAAATCACTGCCCATAATTTTACTGCCCAAATGATGAAATTGGACCAAGACGTGTTTAGACTGGTCTACTGGATATACAATATAGTTGCAGCCTAGTTATGGGCTCTACAGGTTGAGGTGCCAAGGTGGGTTTTGTTAATGCTAGAGCAACCATTACAGGGTTTAGCCATTCTGGGCCCAATCGTTTGCATACGCTGGTTCCTGCCCTGCTACAATTTGTACTTTTTATGTTCCACACATCACACACGCGCGCACACAGAAATTACAGTGACATGTAGTTAGTTTATGTGTTGATAAATAATATGGAGAAAAACCAGTCTTGGGATGAAATCAAGCATGGACAGCAAAGCTGAACCTTGTCAATTGTTTTTCTGATATCTATTCATCCATAATCAAATTTGTGTCAGGTTTCTACAGTTTACAAATTTGAACATGAGACGCTTAAGGTCAGCACTGAATTCGGAGACAATTTGGTTCTGTCAAAGAGTTATGCTGAGAAGGTAAATTCTTGTTGTGAATTACTTTCTGCCTCCAAAATTAGTCTTTAATGGAGTTTATTTATGTTCATCAGTACCTTTCACAAATTGTACACATTCTGAAACGTTTTATAGAGGACTTGTAATTGGTGACGAGTCAGGTTGCTTTCACTTGCCTCACAGAGAAAAAAAATTGAGCAAGATGATGTGGAATGGGTCCCTTCATTTTGCAATTAATGAACTACTAACAAAGATGGATCTTAATACAAAAAACACCATTGTTGCAAATTTTGAAATGTTCTTTAGTACTAGTAGTATTTCTGTGAATTTAGTATTTTCAAATCCTAATTTCTTTTCTAATGAATTGTCAAATTAAAGGTGTTTAAAAAGGATTAATATTTAAGGTTTGTTTCGTAAAAGTGCATAGCTAAGCTGAATTTAAGTTCTATCTCAGATATGGTTAGTGGGAGACGGGCTGAGCGAAGAAGAACAGCTGAAGGCATCAAAAGGGACATTGTTCATTCCCTACTCCCAATATCCCCCCAAGAAAGTGCATAATGACTGCTTGTACCACCACACTCCGGCAATGGTGGCTCCTTCATCCCTTGAAAACTTGAACTCGTGTGAGGTTAGTGTCAGTTTACTTATCCTTCATCACCCACTAGTTTCTTAAGTTTCAATCTGACTATTGTAGCTTAAATTTATACTAATAGTATGAGGGATCATGGACTCTACCACTACCCGATGATATGTGCAACAGCAATTGGTTTTGAGTCGAAAATTAGCCGAGGCAACAGTTCTCTAGTCTTTTAGAATATTTTCCCCTCTAGCTTAACATCATATATAGAATGGAGATCTTATTTCGATGCATAAGGGTACAAAATAATTTTCAAAACCCAAAGTAACATTAATGTAACTTTCGCAACACCATAAGTTCTATATTAAACCTAAGGTGCAGTTTTTTGTATTTAAGAGAGTGATTTAGTTGATATCGCTTTTCAAAGTTCTCAATAAGGTTCCAAGCACAGAATCAACAATCTATGACTACCATGTCATTAAGATTTTTATAACATGGCTGTAGTTTTGAAAAGAAGATATAGTTTTTGTAGATGTGGTGGTCTTTCAGGAATATAGATCATGAAACAGATTACCGATTTTTATAGCCTGTTTTCTATAGCAGTACTTATGTTTGTTTCATGAGATACCATGGCTGTGCTTGTTTGGTCATTCTGAGAATTTTGGGCTTATTTGTGATAGAATTGGTTGCCAAGAAGGGCGATGAGTGCTTCACGCATAGCTGGGATTGTGCACGCCCTAGAAGGATGGAACGTAAACGAGTGCGGCCAAAAGATGTTTGACGTTGAGCAAGTATGGGAAGCCAGTCTCAAACATGGCTTTCGGCCTTTGATGACTCCAAATAAATCACAGGCACTTCACTTCAATGCAAGTTGGCCTGGTTTCTGAAGAAAAGTGAACTTGAGGTTCCTTCCCAGCAACCCATGACAAACACATGGTACTATTGAAGACTTTTGAGGTTGCGTAATACTACCTTTTGTGATTTGAAAAATAAATTCGAGTTTATCTCATGTTTGATTTGTCCTCTTGTTCTGCCTCCTTGCGTAATATTTTTTGTGATTTGAACAATAAATGCGAGTTTCTCATGTTTGTTTTGTCCTCTTGTATTGTGACTATGCAAAGTGTACAAATAAGAGTGAGAAAAGGTCTGTAGAGGGACCCAGTTTCTCAGTTTGTTTGTAATACACAATTGTGAGTTTGAAATACAGTATCGGAGTAAGTATGATCCTCCTCTACTTGCATCAGTTTTTATTGCACTCTCTACACACTTTGTATTTATCCTTGAAAACTTTTGTAACCAAGAAAAATCTTTCTGGATACTTTGCTTCCATTTGTGTTTTCCCCCTTGTTTAACGTATTCGGACTATATGTTATGGGTACATAAAAATAAAACCACCGTATCAGATGGTATTAATATTTTTTTTTTTTAAAAAAGAACTTACTCCCCCGTCCCCTTTTAAATGTGTTGTTTGGTAAATCCAAAGAGACATCATCATTGCAAATTTCATAGCCACTTATATCTCTTTTTTTTTTTTTGGTACTTCGGAATACTATCTATTTATATCTTTACTTTATACCTTTCACATCAATTTTTCTCTCTATTTTTCAAAATTTTCCCTCACTTTTACCCATCAACTCTTTACCCACTAACTTTTCAAAAAGGCAAAATAATAGTCGTACAAATTTTTATCTATTAACTTTTAAAAACACATACTTATTAAGGGGTGATTTGGCAAAAAAGAAAAAAGTAGTTTTTGGTTTTTTTTGTTTTGTCTTTATTAAAAAAAATAATGTATTAATTTTGGCTTTATTAAAAAAAAAAATAGTTTCGACCATAATTTTATACTTTTTAGATTATTCATAAACTACGAAAACTTGACACAAAACTAACAAAAAAAATTTTTTTGAATAAAGACAACCAAAAAATCAAAAAACCAGTTCTGCGCTTTTTTGCCAAATCACCCCTAAGGAACAGTCCAAAATGAAATAGTCTACTATAAAAAAGGGGACGCAGAGAGTAATTGTTAACTTTGAACAAAGTACCTCAAATATCCACAAAAAATGCCCTCAACAACCAACTTACCAATTTTCCTGACAATATGTTTTTTTTTTTTTTTGGTAAGAGTATTTTTCATTAAATTATCAACTACTAAAACATTCAGCAGTAGGTCAAGGGACAAGTACATTGCCTTCAATTCATACACCTATACAAGGAACAAGAGACCAAGCAACCAACCAGCAAGAAACAACAGGACAACTGAGAAAAAGCATTGCAGAATGTGCACCCTCAATTTGCATAACCATTGTTCTTTCCCTAATGTAAATGTATCTTTAAATTTCTACTCTTACCAGCTTCCAACCAACCACCATATATCTCTGTGGGATCAATTTACCCAACATAAGGCAACTGCAACGGCAAAATTACCAATTCTAACTGATTACCGAACATGAAGCAATTGCAATTGGATCCAGGCTAAAAAAATCATCATATTCTTATAAACACCAATTCTAACTGATGCAACACAACATTCTGTTTATAATCATCTGTTTTAACGAGTCGAGCCGAGCCACGAGTTGCTCGTGAGCAGCTCTGGTCGTTTACACCCTTATACCCAGGTATTGGTCTGGGGACCCGGAACTCAGCCTCAATATCCAAGCATTGAGAGTCACTAACTTCAACCAGAAATTCACTAATTTTTAGGGAATTTTGCAATCAAGGGACAAATTAGTTCACTAAATATCAATTAACCTGTTAACATAATCTACCTAATACAAAACTCTTCAATAAACTACAACTCCGCCAGACAATTACTCATTATTTAGACTCAAAAAGGACACTATTCTTATTTTCCTTACTTGACACTTTCATATTTTACATTTACCAAAAATTGAAATATTTTCAGGATCAAATTAATTCAAGGTTGAAATCACAGATCCAACAGGATCGATTGAAGTTGCAGAACAGTTCTTTGGAATTACTGCCGAAGAAATGCAAAACAACACCATTGATGTAGGAACACATTCTAAAGTTGCTTCAAAAACATGATATTCTTTACAAAGGTCGATGGAGTCAGGGAGGGACTAGTAGGGGCGGTCACCCCTGCAAGGGAAAAAAAAAAAAAACCTCTAGTATTATATAGTAAAAAAAAATTCTATAAATTATATAGGCTCGCTTATGCAAATTGTATAGGCTCGCCCCTGCGGCATAAAATTCCTAGCTCCATCCCTTACCTAGCCCCTAAAGCATCATCAACTAGTTGCAGAATAAAAGGAGGCTAGGAAACCTCAAACGAGATGAAATTGAAGACATTTTTTGCTTGAAGATCCGTACTCTTGATAGCCACACTGCCAGATTTCCTGCACGTAGCAAGTCCGAATTCTGAAATCAAGAGAGTTTTCTTAGTTTAGTCGTGAGATGTTAGCTAGAACTGCTGAATTTTTAGTAAGTCATCCTTAACCTTAAAGATGCAGAATTCTGAAGTATGATAGTTTTAAGGGGAAAAGATGTAACCTAATTTTAGAGTTTGTTTATTAAATCGAAGTAGTTATAGAAGTATTGCATGTAAGTTGAATTAATTAGTTAGTTAAATACGTTCCATATTTACTCTAGTAAAATAGACAATATTGAAAGAAGACATAAACTTTTTATGGAATTCTCAACTTATTCGTGGGAAATTGGCAAAAAGAAAAAAGAAAAACATAAAAAAAAATCAGCCACCCAAAATGAAACATCGTACGATGTCTAATCGTAAAAACGACACAAGACAACGTGACATGACATAAGTCAATGTTAGAACATCTCCTACCAATCTTCAAATCTTCAAAATGAAGAACGGAAGTGACATATCAAGGGAAGATTTTGTAATTTATACCCCATTTTCTTCAAAAAGTTGTACCTTTTGGAGGGACTTATCCTCCTTTTTGTCACATCCATTCTTCAAATCTACTTTTGGTTCTTAAAATTTGAAGAACCAAAATAGATTTGAAGACCCAATTCTCCAAAAAGGAGGATGAGTCCCTCCAAAACAACTTTTTGAGCAAAAGAGAACATAAATTACTCTAATTACAGGAAATTGTGTTACGAGTAGGCTCACGTACACAGACCACCCCTCATGGTTGTAGAGCCGCCTGTGCTTTTAATATTTTGATTATTCTTCTTTTTTTGGTTTGGCGGTCTAGGGTATTCGGGTCAACTTACGCACATCTCAACTACTCTCCTCCCTCCCCCCATGTAATATGACGAATGCCAAAAAAAAAAAAAAACTACTCTCCTCCCTGGTCAACTCAAATACACAATATTCACGCCAAAATACGGAATTCACAAGAATTTTTTTTGTTGCAGCCTAGGCCTAAGAATCAAACTTTGATTAATTGTGTGGGGAGAAAATACCAACCAACCGAAATAACCCTCGGGCTAGGTTTCTATTACTCAAGCAATGTGTTGAGCTAGATTATAATTGTAACATTGGTGGAATTAATTAATTAAGCTGGTGGTTGATCAACTACCCGTGTAGTACTTATGCTTGTACTACTTTATATCGCCCCATTTTATGCCTCTTTTGTAGCCTTTTCTTTCATGTGCAGCTAGCTGTGCTACCTACACTCTTCCAAGTGGCTAGTTTTGTTGGCACAGACATGACCACAGGCCTCGCTAGAGAAATAAGAGAACGAGAATGAATATACGTACGCTTCTACAAAAATGTCCTATAAGTTTTTCTGGTTTAATTTGTTTGGTGATCAACAAGAGATTTCATAGAACACGAAACATAAATGCTGGAGTACTATTTGACTCCTACAACATCATCGGCTAGTTGTACCAGAATAATAAAAGCTGGAGTTTCACTTAATACATTAAACTCAAATGAACTTAAATCAAGAGTATTTTTTACAAGAAGATCCGCAATCTTGTTAATTAGCCTCACGAATCAAGATGTTTTGTTGAATTTCCGGCAACATAGCGAGTACGTACGAATTCTAAATTTGGGAGAGTTTTCTTGATAAAATAAAGGGTTAAACACACAAAATCCGTCGCGCTTGGAAATAAAAGGGAAGGAAGGATGTCCTTGTTTTGGATCGATGAATTCTGCATGCATGATTCTTGTGCTCTCTCTACGAAGGAGGTCAGGTCATAAGTGCACACACCATAAATTCCATGTCAAACTTTCACATGTTGATATATTTTTCGTTACGTTTCACGTGTTGTTGTTTTCGTTACTCGTCACTTGATTCGTTACGTAAGAAATAAGATTGGTTTTCCCAGCCTAACCCTTCAAAACTCTCTTAGAGCAAATCCAATGCAGTGCTATCGATCCATGGTTCTATAGTCATAATATGAAACCAATTTTAGAACCAGGGCATCCAACACATAGTCAAAACTAGATGGAAAATGGAAAAAATCTATCGGTGGTTCTATATTTAGAACCAAGGATGGCCATCCTTGCCACATCACTAAATCTCAACCGTCATTTCAGTTAATGTACCGGAGATTACTTGAAAATGGCCAAAGAATGCTACCCTCGCGGAATTTGGCTGGAATTGAACCGTACTATATCACATGTAGCCGGAATATGCTCTCACCGTGAGCTACTACAATCACTGGAATCAGGAAGAGGGGGCTTGATTGAATGGAATCTGGTTGGATTTTGAGGGTTTCATGGTGAGGGTTTGAGTGTGGGGCTTTGATTGGACAAGAAGAGCGGCTTTCATTTAGCGGTTTCACAGAGGGTGAGGGAGAGAGAGAGGAGTTTGATCGGATTTGGTCAGAGGAGGAGACGAGTTTCACCTTTTTTTTTATCGGCACAGAGGTGTTTCACCCATGGGGTGAAATCGCTTTTTAACGCGAGAGAGAGAGAGAGAGAGAGAGAGAGAGAGAGAGAGAGAGAGAGAGAGAGAGGAAATGGAAACAAAAAAGGGTTAAATGGTGATTCAATTTCCACGTAAAAATGAAAAAAGAAAAAAAGAAAAAGAGAGAAGGTAATATCAGGCCTTCTACGGTTTTTTTTTTTTATAATTGTATCAACAATTTTTTTTCCAACGGGCATTTTAGCTGGAATATTAGTTAGGATCCGAGGTTAAAAATTAAATGACAACAGGGGTTAAAAATGACGTAGATAGTTGAATTGAGCTTGAAAAAGTAGGAAAAAATTATGTGGAAGGAAAAATTGGTTAAATTTGAAACTGTTTGGTTCTATTATAGAACCAACCATTGGAGAGGCAGTTTTATAATTTGGCCCAAAAGCACTTTTTGTTGCAAAATATGGCAATGGCTATAACCATTTGTCATTTTGCATTGAATTTACTCTTAGATATCATACTTGTTTTCAGAAATTGGGCATTGGATTCTCATAAATTGTTGCATTAATTACGTTTCCTAGAAATGAAGAGGCATGAAAGTGATGGCCGAGGTGCCTATTTGTCCTCATGACATAAATGTTCAATGACTCGCTGGATGGAGTCATGGGTGGCTAGTAGGCCGGGGTTGTCGCCCCTGTTAAAATTTGGGAAAAAAATTCTACTATTGCATTAAAGAAAGAAAAAAAAAATATATATATATATATATATATATATAACAAAATATCTAATAAGGACTCCCTTACTTTCTCCAGTGCGGGATTTTTTGTTTGGGATCGAATTTCGACGATCCAAACCGTTAGATGTGTTTAAAACGTGTTTTTAAGGTCTACCGCAAGGATTAGTAAAAAAAACAATACCCGGAAAGGCTTGATCCGAGCCGTTTTCGATAACATGTGTATATGTACATTTTTATCAAAAACTGCTTGGCTTAAACTCTTCCAGGTATTTTGTTTTGATAAATTCCCGCGTTGGATCTTAAAAATGCATGTTAAACACATCTAACGGTTCGGATCGTCGAAATTTGATCTCGAACGAAAAATTCCGCACCGTAGCTTATATAAGGGAGCCCTTACTAGAAATGGACCAAGCAATTTTTTCACTTTCCGAACTGAATTTCGACGATCCGAACTGTTAGATGTGTTTAAAATGTGATTTTAAGGTCCACCATGAGGATTTGTCCAAAAAAAATATTTGGAAGAGCTTTATTCGATCAGTTTTTGTTAAAAACGCTATATATAGCCCGCTTTCGATACGCAAAAATCCCGACTCCGTCCCTGTTCATTACAGCTTTCAAATCACTGCAGTCTGCGTAGGATTGTCCTCAGCTGTTGGATCGGCTCATCAATGAAGTGGTACTATCTACTGCTAGTTAAAAGCTTTTTTTGTTTTGTTTTGTTTTAATAAACTTATCAAGCATTTCTAATTGAACTGATTTTTTTTTCAGAAACCTTCAAAACAATATTTTAAACAAATTGAGCGGCTCCGATGATTCATGTGAGACCTCG
Organism: Vaccinium myrtillus; assembly: GCA_016920895.1. Classification (NCBI taxonomy): domain Eukaryota; kingdom Viridiplantae; phylum Streptophyta; class Magnoliopsida; order Ericales; family Ericaceae; genus Vaccinium; species Vaccinium myrtillus. Next base: position 5,230,159 of record CM029281.1, on the reverse strand, counting down.
AAATAGGTCCCACACGAGTCGGTGTGGTCGGTATGTGACCGAGTGGGTGTGTCTGTAGAAGGATTCCAGTGAAAGGACTTGGAGTACACATACCTGTTATAAATAATACTTCGTCCATCTCATTTTGTAAATCCTTTTTTAGTATTCCAATTTTTTTTTAAGGGAATATGTGTTTAATGTATATTTCCTCAAAAATTTGATTCTGATTTTTCATTATTGTCCTTTGATTCTCACTTTCACAATTACTTACTCCATTCGTCTCATTTTGCTTGTTTATTATTCATTTTTGTCTCTTTTGTATCTATTGTCTATATCTTTCAGTATGGATTTTCAAAAATACGCAATATGGATGTTATTTGATAAATTTTAGTTTGTTACTCAAAATCATAAAAATATTATAGATGGAAAGATAGTATAAGCAATAGACACAAAAGAAACAAAATGATAGTAGACAAACAAAATAGGACGGAGAGAGTATTTTCAAACATTTATGAGGGCTAGAATTGAAAATTCAAATACCTTTTTCTTTGTGTTTTCAAAAGGGAATTGATATTGACACTGTCCATTTTGATATTGACACTCCTCATTTTGTCTTTATTAGGGTGAAGTCACTAAATCACCCTTGTATTTTGAAAGCAAGAGAAAATAGTATAAGGGTGGTTTAGTAACTTTACTCTTATATAGACACAAAGTAAAGAAATGTTAATATCAAAATAAAAAAATGCCAATATCAATTTCCTTTTCAAAAAGGACTAATATGTTAGGACATCCAATGTTGGGACATCCAAAAGTAAAATAAAGAACTACTCCGCGGAGCGGATATTTTTCAATGGCGTTGGGAATAAACGGAGTAATAAACACGTGCTGCTACCACTAGTACTAGGTAAAGTCAATCATCCATTCATCTTCTTTGGTCGGCCACATTATCACGACTACGACCACGATCAATGCAGAAACAGCCACGTGTAAGGTTCTTATTATTCTGCAATAATTGATCAATAATTCGTGATTTAGATCATTCAAACATCACGCATTTATATAGAACCTACAAATTTAAACGTGAATCCAACAAGAATGTAGTGTTTGATTGTCCTAAAACACCACGTGCTCGTGCTCCGGAACACTGAACAATTAGACTTAGGCCTAGTTCATGCTAAATTTTTCGTCTTTAGACTAACGTCAAAATACCACTTGCTTCCGATAAAAATATAATCCATGTCTCTGTAAATTTAGTTATTTGCTATTTTTTACTATATAATTTTTTGTACGACAAGAAATCAAAAACAGTATATAAAATTGCGAATCGAAACTATAAAAAAAATCATATATATATTTATATATATACAGTCCGGATCTAGTCCGGGACTCATAGATTCGGATCAAATTTTCATGATCTGAACCGTCCAATGTGTTTAAAACGTGTTTGTAAAGGTCCCTATGAGAAATCATCAAACAAAAATATCAGGAAGGGTTTTATCCAAACAGTTTTTCACAAAACTGTATATGTACAGTTTTTGTGAAAAACTACTCGGATCAAGGTCTTCCCGGTAATTTTTTTTGATGATTTCTCGCGGAGACCCTTTCCCACTGTCATTGGGTCACTTTCAACTCTCTCTCTCTCTCTCTCTCTCTCTCTCTCTCTCACATTAATTGCTACTGCCCCGTCCTCTCTCTCTCTCTCTCTCTCTCTCTCTCTCTCTCTCTCATGCGTGGGTTTTAGGTGGGACAATTAATTTTCTCTCTTTAATTTTTGAGATTGTGTTCAATTTTGGGGTTCAATTTTATAGAAGTTAGGCTCTTTGAGGTAGGTTATAGTGGGTTTAGGTATTTTGGATTTAGGCACTTAGGGTGCACTTTCCAATTATAGGGTTTTAATGGTTTAGGCACTTTCATAGGGTACTCTAGGGTTTAGGTTTATGGTGCACTTTTCAATTATAGGGTTTTAGTGGTTTAGGCACTTTCACACGGTACCCTAGGGTTTTAGGCACTTTCATAGGGTACCCTAGAGTTTAGGTTTAGGTATTTTCATTAAGTTTGGGAGTTTAGGCACTTTCATTAGGTTTGGGGGTTTAGGCACTTTCATGGGTTACCAGGGGCATTTTTGGAATGTGGAGGTGATTTGTCCTCTTGACATTAAGAAATTAGTTTGTGTCATATTTCCATGATTAACTCACATACCATGTCCTTGTCGAAGAAAGACTCATTAATTAAATACGTTGTAGATCAACTACCCATTGTACTCATTCTTTTATTACTTAGTGCTGGGATTATGCGTGAGGCGGGCAATTAAATACTTTCGTACATAATTTGTTGCACAAAAATAAAAAATTATGAGCATTTGTACTTTTTTTTCCCCCGAATATTGCAAACCCAACAAGCCAGCAATGTAAAATACTTTTTCAAATTTTTTTTGCATCGAATTAAATATCTCTATTAGTAGTTTTTTTGGTGCAAAAAAAGCAAATAATTATGCGCTGGAATACTTTATGTTTTTATTCGAAGAAAATTGCAAAGTCAACAAACCACCAATGTGAACCCAATAAGCTAGTAGTAATGTAAAATACTTTCATACACAATTTTTCAAATTTTTCCACATAGAATTAAAGATCTCTACTAGTAGTTTATTTTAGTGGAAAAAAAAACAAAAAAATATATGAGCAGAGGTATTTTATTTTTTGTTTGGAAGGCCACATAAGTAATGTTAGATGAAAGTGGGGCATTCTGGTCAAATTGTTGTACCAAAACGAAGTAAAGACTATGGCCTTACGCCTCTACTTTTGTACCCTCACAAGTCACAAACAAAACAAACTTAGCTGTCGCGAGATTGTTGTATATATTATATTCATTTACTCTTAATTTGTTTTACTTCTATTTTGTTTTTGTTTTTATTGATCGCACGCTCCATTCTCTAATCCTTATTGACCAGGGGCAGTCCTAGGGGATGCAAGAGGGGCCGGTGTCCTTGCACACCTTTCGGTTATCACATTAGTTCTATTATTTTTATTATTATTTTTGTTGATAAAAGTTATGAAGAATTGCTCTACATTACAAGCCTAAGTAAAAAAAATTTGCTGTTTTATTCACTTGAAATAACCTATACACTAATTTTCTTCCAAAATGTATACTTATAATCCACTTTGGTTTTTTTGTCGTATTCTAGCTAGAAATGTAATTCACGATATTCATGTTTGCTAGTTTTTGACATTTATTTCTTTGTTATTAGTATGGATGGATCTGGTTTTGTTGTTAATATATGAGTACGTACATGGGATTTGGCTCCCCCGCATAAACAATCTTGCGTCTGCCTCTGTCGTTAATTGTTTATTTCTTGTCTTATATTATCATGTTATTTAATGGCTAAAAATCAGTTACTCCCTCCGTCCCCAAATTTTGGTCTCTAAAAAATTAGTTATAACTTCAAATCGGTAATGAATTTTATATTCAATATGGATCTTGTTTGAAATATCTCAATTAATTCTATAAAACAATGTAAATTATGAGATATAATCAATTGAAAAATGGCACGAACTCCCAAAAGGACAAATAAATTGGGACAGAGGGAGTATTTGCGAAACCATTGAAAGCAATTGAGATGCGGTAACGACCCCGCCCATGCCTTGCACAATATTGTCTGCTCTGGTGGCCCAAGCTCTTGGACTTCCCAGTAGGTCACCCATTCCTGGATTGCTCTAGGGTGAGCACGCTTAACTGTGAAGTACTAATGAGCTTTGACGCCCTCACGGCTTTAAAAGGCCTTGTGCAAGTTAGAGCATGATCTATTTTCTTATATCATAGTACTCCGTTGCATCCAGGTGGGTCATGGGCTGTCACATTCTCCCCACCTTATGATGCAATGTCCTCGTTGCATATTGGCTAGGGCTGCAAACGAACCGAGTTGCTCACGAGCAGCTCATGGCTCGGCTTGTTAAGGCTCGGCTCGGCTCAGTTCGATAAGAAAACGAGCCGAGCTCGAGCTCGATTTTCAGGCTCGTTTAGTTAACGAGCTTGCTAAAGCTCAGCTCGGCTCGAAAAAGCTCGGCTCGATTACATAGGCTCGGCTCGTTTAAGAAGGCTCGTTAAGTAAATTACCCTGACTCGGCTCGATAAGGGCTCGGCTCGTTTATGACCGAGCCGAGCTCGATTTTTCAGCTCGTTTACTTAATGAGCCGAGCTCGAACACTACAAAGCTCGGCTCGGCTCGTTTGCACCCCTAATATTGGCCCAGAGACCTTCCCCCGGGAGGTATAGCACTTAGTTCTGCATAGCACTTTGTTCCCACTCCAGGATTCAAGAGGTGGCTCCTGCAGATTCTAGAGGTGGCTCATACCCCGTAGTCCGGGGTTGTGCTCTAATACCAACTGTAACGACCCCGCCCATGCCTTGCACAATATTGTCCGCTTTGGTCGCTCCAGGGTGAGCACGCTTAACTGTGAAGTACTAACGAGCTTTGACGCCCTCACGGCTTTAAAAGGCCTTGTGCAAGTTAGGACATGGTCTATTCTCTTATGTCATAGTACTCTGTTGCATTCAGGTGGGTCATGGGCTGTCACAGATGCCCTATGTCAAACAACTACGATCAACCTTCCAGTTGGGCGGGGTGCTTAACACATTCCCCTCAAAGTACCCTTGGATCCCGACAATATGATCATTCGTAGTTTTCTTGTTTCCTAAAACCAAATAGCGACTCTAAACGAACATTGCCCAGCTGCAAAGAGCAATATTATATAGACATGTCACAATAGATGTGATGAGTTTCGTCTATTGGTCATCATGTGAGTGAATCAGAGCCGCAATAGACAGGTACATATTCACAAAGAATTTTGAGGTACTTGATCCCCTACAGAATCATCAGTTAATTGTGATTTGTGAAGAATAAAAGGGGATTCACTTAACAAATTAAACTCAAACGTACTAAAATTAAAGGCCTTTTTTGCTATCCGCACTCTTGTTAGCCTCACACCACACCTGATGGATTTCCTGCACATGGCGAGTATGAATTCTGAATTCGAGAGAGTTTTCTTAGCTTTAATTGTCGAATGTTAGCTAGAACTCCTGAATTTTAAGTACCTCACCAAAAAGGGAGAGAATGAAATATTCTTAATTTAATTATGACCAATAAGTTATTGATACTATTCCAATAAAATTCCTTTATGGTGATACTTGGCAATCTATTTTTTTAGTGCTAAATTTTCACACTATTTTTTTTTTTTATGCAAACAGTACTACCCCATTCTCTTAATTACAAGATGAAGTTAGATACATAGTGTGGGGGTGTTGATTTCCGAGTGAACCTCTTTCACAATGGGGCCTCCGCCTGAGCCCTTTCACCTAAGCGCGCTCCTTCCACTACAACAATTTACACCATTCCCGACTAAAATCGCCGACTAAATAATGTTTAGTCGGAAATTGTTGTTCATTCAACGACTAAATAAACTTTGGTGGCAAATATCACATAAATTTCCGACTAAATAATTTTAGTCGGAAATTAGTATAATCACCGACTAAATTTTTTTTGGTCGGAAAATATTCAAAGGTTTGGCCGACTAAAATGACTTTAGTCGGTGTTTCTTATATTTTCCGACTAAATATTTAGTCGGCAATTCATTTTTTTTTCCGACTAAATATTTAGTCGGCAATTCTTTTTTTTATTTTCCGACTAAATATTTAGTCGGCAATTCATTTTTATTTTCCGACCAACTATTTAGTCGGAAATTATCTCTAATTTGCCGACTAAAATTTTTTTAGTCGGGGAATAATAGTTTTCCACCAATTCAACGATTTCCAAAAATTTCGCGAAAATTTCGGCGGGAATTTATTTTTTGCTTGTGTAAGTGAATTATATATTTATGTAAAGTTAAAAAATAAAAATGAAGTCGTGATTCATCATTCATGAACAAAAAAAAGAAGTTACATTTCTTTTTATTCATTTTTTTTTTTTGAAAAAGAGAGAGAGAGAGAGAGAGAGAGAGTCAAAGAGAAATTGAACAAAAAAAAAAAGAAAATAAGCTTGTAAAATATTTTATATGATTAATAAAGTTTGAAAAAAAATTCAAAGATGAAAAAAAAATGTATACCATATACATTGCCTTTTATGTAATAAAGATTTTGGAAAAAAAATATCAATTTCGTTTGGTGAAAAAATATATATAAATTGAAGTCAAGTCACGATCAAAAAAAAAGTCACGAACAACATAATTTTAAAAAAAAATAGCAAAAGGGAAAAATAAGTTACAATTTTTTATTTTTTATTTTTAGAAAGAGAGAGAGAGAGAGAGAGAGAGAGAGAGAGAGTTTGAACAAAAAATAAATAAATAAGCTTTTATATTTTCCGACTAAATATTTAGTCGGCAATTCATTTTTTTTTTCCGACTAAATATTTAGTCGGCAATTCATTTTTTATTTTCCGACCAACTATTTAGTCGGAAATTATCTCTAATTTGCCGACTAAAATTTTTTTAGTCGGGGAATGATAGTTTTCCACCAATTCAACGATTTCCAAAAATTTCACGAAAATTTCGGCGGGAATTTATTTTTTGCTTGTGTAAGTGAATTATATATTTATGTAAAGTTAAAAAATAAAAATGAAGTCATGATTCATCATTCATGAACAAAAAAAGAAGTTACATTTCTTTTTATTCGTTTTTTTTTTTTGAAAGAGAGAGAGAGAGAGAGAGAGTCAAAGAGAAATTGAACAAAAAAAAAGAAACTAAGCTTGTAAAATATTTTATATGATTAATAAAGTTTGAATAAAAATTCAAAGATGAAAAAAAAATGTATACCATATACATTGCCTTTTATATAATAAAGATTTTGGAAAAAAAATATCAATTTCGTTTGGTGAAAAAATATATATAAATTGAAGTCAAGTCACGATCAAAAAAAAAAGTCACGAACAACATAATTTTAAAAAAAAAGCAAAAGGGAAAAATAAGTTACAATTTTTTATTTTTTATTTTTAGAAAGAGAGAGAGAGAGAGAGAGAGAGAGAGAGAGAGAGAGAGAGAGGAGAGTTTGAACAAAAAATAAATAATTAAGCTTTTATATTTTCCGACTAAATATTTAGTCGGCAATTCATTTTTATATTTTCCGACTAAATATTTAGTCGGCAATTCATTTTTTATTTTCCGACCAACTATTTAGTCGGAAATTATCTCTAATTTGCCGACTAAAATTTTTTTAGTCGGGGAATAAATAAATAAGCTTTTATATTTTCCGACTAAATATTTAGTCGGCAATTCATTTTTTTAACAAAATGATAATAAAAGAAAAAAGAAAAAAGAAAGACTCTCCAGACTCCCACACACGGGCACTACTGTAAACCCAAAAAGAACCGGCGCTAAAATTACCCCCAAAGCTCTCATTCACTGTGACTTTAGGGAGAGAGAAAAAAAAATAAAAAAATTACAAATTAAAAAAATAAAAAAAATTTTAGGGAGAGAGAGAGAGAGAAAGAAAGATGGACAAAAAAAGAAAAAAAGTTATAATTTTTTTTTGGAGAGAGAGAGAGATAGAGAGAGAGAGAGAGAGAGAGAGAGAGAGGGAGGGAGGGAGCTAGGGAGGGAGTTGGACAAAAAAAGAAAGAAAACGTTACAATTTGATTTTTAAAAAAAATGATAGAAATTTCAAATTATAGGAATTAAATTCTTGTTGAAATTTATAAACTTGTTCTCACCTAATGCTTATTTTATGGGTTTTCAAAAGTGCATACTTTTGAAGAGTGTCCATTAAGAAAGAGTGCATACCTTTTATCTTTGTTTACATTTTTTTGCAACATTTTTCAATGCCTAATCCAAACAACTTTGCTCTTTAATTGGTCCATCGTCAATATCTTGCCATGCATCATACCATAAAAAACAATTTGTGAATAAAATGTCCATTTTGTTTAAATTCGGTGATATATTTATTTTGCTTGAGGAATCTTTATTTCTCTATTATTATTACGTGTTTCAAACAACAATTTCTAATTTCTAACTCTTGGAATTTTAAAATGTCTGTAGTGTCTCCGACCTTTGGCATAAGGGTAAGATCAGGATTCAAGCCCAAGGAGGGCCCAACTATAAGAAGTAATTATGTTAACAGAATTGCAATCAATACTGTGTCTATCAAATATGTTTATTATTTTTTGTCACACGATAGGATGTTCGTATTAGTTAGATTACTACAAGAGCCAACTTCGTATCCATAACAGCCGAATCCTATATTTCACGATCCAAAGGGCTATAACACAACTATTGGGCCAAACCCTATGATTTACATCAACTATTGCATACTCTAGTTATATCCCATGTTTTTTCAAGAAATCAATATTTTACTTACCAAATAACCAATATATGCATATATGTTTGTGTTTCAATTAGTTACCAAACTGACTTATTCCAAAAATTGACTTATTGGCAATAAGTCAGTGGAAGTGGCTTTTAGCTTTTTGAGCTAATGTATTATGGAGATCGAATGACTTGTCTAGTAAAACGTAATAAGTTAGTTTTGAGAATAAGTCAGTTTTACGGAACAACCCGGCCTTGAATATTGTAAAAATTGTCAGATGAATAAATGATAGAGGTGGCATGTTTGTTGCAAATTTCTAAATAAAAGACGAAATATCAAAGATGATATTACTCTAAAGAAATTACTATAATATACCAGAAAAATGATGTTTCAAAACATCATGTATATTGGCAGGGGAGCTATTGGGGGGCCGGCCCTAGCCACTTTTAATAAACATGTAAAAGATATTTTAATTTGAGTATAATTAGTATAATAATCTATTTCATTTTTATAAATTAATTGGGGTTAATTTCAAATAATTATACATCAACCTATTTATTGTTGCATCGGGCGAAAATGATCAAAAAATATATTACATTATACGGGAACACAAAAGATATATTAATATAAACGACATTTTTTTTAATGAAAACTTATTTTTTTTTGTTCGGATTCCTCGGCTCAAAATTTTGGCTCAGCCACTGTTTATTAGAGAATTAAAAGTGACTATTATAACTAGGCTACGTAAATGTACTAATATTTTATAGACACGCGCATGGCCTTTATGGGATTTTCTTATATTGAAGAAGATGTCTTCATTTGACGTAGGTTCTAATATTTTATGCCAAGACTTCTAGAAGAATATAATTATACTAAAAAAAACGCTTATTTAATGGTAATTAATTTGCATAAAAAATTTATAAGAGTTTGAGCCCCTACCATGTTCACCTGCAACACCAGAATTTTTTATGAATAGGTGTGAGCTAGGCTTATTGGTACAATATGTTACGCCGTACGCTAGAGTTTTAAATTTATTGGTTGACATTTTTTAATCCATATCACTGATGATATCTATCGTAACTCGGGCATTTATTTCAAGTGCATATCTCGTTTTTTTACACCACGCGCGATTATGAGCAGAGAGCGAGAGAGAGAAAAATCTTCAATAATTTCAAAGTTGTTTTGGCTGACAGTGAAAATGAACCCTTAAGCTCCGATCGATAAATTCACTTCCTTAGTGTCACAATCTACCCAAAAAAAATCTTCAATAATTTCAAAGTTGTTTTGGCCGACATTTTGATTTGATGGATCATGTGGTACAAATGAACATGCAAATTTGTTTCCTTCACTAGAAGCCGGAATGAAGATAATGACTTGTGAAATGGAGGGGTTGGAGCAAAGTCACCGGACATTCATTGAGGTCTTGTCCTTTTCAATGAGTATCACCTTCACCGCATGAAATCCAGGATGCCCTAATTTTTTTAGGGATTATGTAGTGATGGATAAGTCATAAGTTGGGAGCTGATTGTCTCCCTAATTCTGAGCGCTCTTTCCTAATCGATTGGCTAGGACGAATCTCGTCTGGGGCCTTTGCCTAGGCGCGTAGGGGCTCCGCCTGAGCGCTCTTGCCTAGCCGACCAGCTAGGACGGATCTTGCCCGAGGCCTTTGCCTGGGCGCGTAGGGGCTTCGCCTGAGCCCTTTCGCCTAAGTGCTTCGCCCGAGCGCTCATTCCTATCCGACCGGCTAGGACGGATCTCGCGGGGGGCCATTGCCTAGGCCCATAGGGATTCCATTTGAGCCATTTCGCCTAAGCGCTCCGTCTGAGCACTCTTGCCTAGCGGACCGGCTAGGATGGATCTCACCTGGGGCCTTTGCCTAGGCGCATAGGGTCTCCTCCTTAGCCCTTTTGCTTTAGCGCTCCACCTGAGTGCTCTTGCCTAGCCGACCGGCTAGGACGGATCTCGCCTAGGGACTTTGCCTAGGCGCGTAGGGACTTTACCCGGTCAGTTTGCTTCTTCCTCTTGAGGCCTTCTCCTAGCCTCTATTAATTCGCATGAGGACTCCACTTAGCCTGCGCATGTAGCAACATTGTTAGCGCCTAACCGACCGGGGTTCCGGCCGGGAAGGCACTCCGACGTTCAAGTTAGAGGAGGAAGAAGATGAAGGAAGCAAAGTACCCGGTTCGGTCGAGTGTCAGTTTGGCAAAGAGTGTATGGTTCAACAAAGTGCCCGGTTCTGCCTGACGGATGGATGCGCCTAGCCGTCAGTCCTCCTAGCGGCTGAGGCTAGTATGGGTATTGGCTTGTTAGGCCCTTTGAGAAAAGTATAATTCGGGTCACTACACATAGTCAACAATACTATTTGATTGGCATATAAGTACTCCTATTATTTTAAGAAATTATGAATTGTGGGTTAATTATTAGTAATTTGTGCGCCTCGACCAATACAAATTTTCTAATCCGTCCCTGATCAAGGGCCCCATGTATTGATAGTTAGCCACCTTTGCATTACCCAAGCTTTTAAGTCTCCAGTACGAAAATTTTGAACACTTACACTATATAAGGCCTTCAAAAACCAGAAGAAGTTCAATAGGTGAGAGAGTGAAAAATTTCGAAAAATATGGCCTCGAAACCAGGAGTTCTAACTGACTGGCCATGGAAGCCGCTTGGTAGCTTCAAGGTTAATTAAGATATTTAACATATAGTACTGTAAAAGAGTTCATCAAACATTAGGAAATAAATTGTTTACTAGTTAAGTACTAACTTTTCTATTGTTCTTTGATGTTGGATTAATTAAACAGTACGTGATTTTGGCACCGTGGGTGGTTCATAGCGTGTACTCATTCGCTACGAAGAAGGGTAAGGGCAGACCTGCGCCTGCAACATGGTTGGGTTCGATTTCCCTTGGAGGCACTCAGAATTTAAGTAGGGGGATGTGGCGGTGGTGGATCTAATGTGGCCCTGCCATGGAGTGGTTCCTACTTAAAAAAAAAAAAAAAATGGAAAAGGTGGAGGGAGATAGTAAATAAGGAAGTCATGGTAGGTGTTGTTGGTTCTCCTAAAAAAAATAAATTTCCCTGCACATTTTGTGAGAAAATACAAGTCAAATTTAATGGCTTCAGAGTTCGGATCGTATGGGAAAATTGATTTTGCATCACTTTTTAGCGTATTCTTGCAAAGTAAACATCAGAAACCCTTTATTATTATTATTATTATTATTATTATTATTATTATTATTATTATTATTATTATTATTATTATTATTATTTTAACCACAAAAACATCAACAACAAAAAAAAAACTGAGAAGATCAAGGAAAAGAGACCAGGTGCTATTCAGCCCAAATATATGGCCTAAGTGGACCGGTTTACAAACACCATTTCAAGTCCGTTTATTAACAGGTTGGGCTAAGGGCCCAATTAATGGGTGCGTGGAGAAGTTTTTCTCTCGGTTCTTTTTTTTTTTTTTTTTCCATCTTCTTCAATACAAGTGTAAGGAAAATCCTATGGGTACAACACTTTTGTGTTCACCAAATGTACACCGCTTCCATGGGACCCATTTGAGATCACACATAAATGATCGGAGCCGCTCAATATTCTTAAAACACATTTTTAAGGGCCACTGAAAAAATTAGCTCATTTTAACATCATCGGTAAGGACTCGGTCGATTCTACACCCGATTTTCTGACAGGAAATTGGGCAAATAATCAATCAAGGCCTTACCGATGTTAAAATAAGCTAATTTTTTTAAGAATATTGAGCGGCTCCGATAATTTGTGTGGAACCCCAAAATGGGTCCCACAAAAGCGGTGTACATTTAGGGTACACAAAAGTGTTGTACCCCTAGCAGGACTGCAAATGTAACACCTCCCGAGTCATATCATCTGGACCAAGTTCGGGCCAGGCTTATACTATATAATAACGAGATTTGTGCATGTTCAAGCCCAGCTATTAACAACCAGACTTCATTTAATATTCACAAACGCTTCTAAAACGCAGTATCACAAACATAAATTAATCAACCATAATGATCACAAATTAGAATTCACAACTTACAAATCACACTTATTCAATAAGAAATTGAAGAGCAAGAAGATAATGATGAAACTTACTCTTGAATAAGAGGAGATGCGCCGCTTCAAATAAGAAAAATCATAAACAGCTAGGACTTACAGTGGTAACAACACACATATATGCTATTAGAATAAAAATATTACTTTACTCGGCCCGGGTCAGTTGGGCCTCAAGAGATTTCCCCAAAACACAGTTCATTTAGTAAACATGCTTAAAATCTCAACCCAACTTGCAGCTTAAATATTACCCAAGAAAAAATGGCTGGAATGAGCAGAGACTAGCAGGCCGGTTAGTATGCACGCCATTTATTTTATTTTATTTTTTGGGTGTGCACCCCTTCTTTTATGCTGCGTCTACGCACTTTCTTCATCCATTGTTTCCTACAAGCTTTTCCCCATCCGTTGGCGCCATTTCCATTTAAGTCACTTTCTTCTTCAAAGATTGATTATTTCGCTGTTGTGAAGACTGACAGAGGTTGGTAATTTTTCCTCCTCTACTGCTGTCGGTTTGCTCTCTCTGTAATGTCTTTCTGTCTGATTTTCAACTTGCAACTGGATGATCTTAGATGGTAGATTGGTTTATTTGTAGTGACGCATATAAGTGTTTGATGAAATGCTTATGTGGGTGTTTGATGAAATGCTTATGTGGGTGTTTGATGAAATGCTTATGTGGGTTGGTTACTATTTACTAAATGCTAAATGTTTGGGATGTGAAAGAAAATTAGTCTTCCTTTTTCCGGACATTATCACCTTTAGTCCTTTACTAAAAGAAACTTCAGTTTTTGGTCAACACAACTCTAAATAGAAAATTAGTCTTACTTTAGACTATCCCAAGCATCTCTATTGGTCTGAACCATTTTTTTTCCAAGCCAAAGTTATTGTCCAGATAGTTAACTACAGAATCCTACTATAAGTCTTGATTATATCATTCAACAATACTGTTAATGGGGCTTAAATTTTCCTGCAGGAAAAATAAAGGCCATAAATTAGCCTACATTTTGATCAAGAGTCAGGCAACAAATTTTATAGGGAATGGAAGTTCTTTTTACCTAAGTCCCCTTACTTTCCTCCCTGACTCCCTGCAGGGATGACCAGATTCTGTTCAATGGGCTAATTTTCTACATAGGAAACATTATCATCCCAGGAGCTTCTCACCTACCCATATGGAGAACAGATGGTGTAGTCCTCACAGCTTTGATTCATGCTGGTCCAGTAGAATTTCTCTACTACTGGCTCCACAGAGCACTCCACCACCATTACCTCTACTCTCGCTACCATTCCCACCACCACTCCTCCATAGTCACAGAACCCATTACATGTATGATTACTTTATCTTTTGTACAGAAATAATGTGGTTGGGAAGCTTCAAAGTATCCCCAAGGCCCCAATTGGTTTCTCTCTAGGCTCGCTTTGTCTCTAGGGTACTATTCAAGACATGTGGTGGGTGGAGAGAGAAATCTAAGGGTGTATGGTTTTTCGTAAAATGGTTGTTTCAAAAGAGAGCACCCATCATTGTGGCTAAAATTTTCATAAACAGCTTTTGCCACGTCATTATTGCCTGAGTTTTGGAAGGAAAACCTGTATACCATTTTGTATTTTGTACACTGTCAAAAATGTTAGCACAATTTTGAAGCCTTAGAACAAAACTTAAAGTCTTTTGTTCAATGTTATATGTTATTCATGTGCATATCTTTTGTTTACTTGGGCAGCTGTTATTCATCCATTTGCGGAATATATCTCATACGTTTTGCTCTTTGTAATTCCAATGATCACCACGGTGCTTACTGGGACTTCCTCTTTGGTGGCTTTGTTTGGTTATATAACCTACATTGATCTCATGAATAACATGGGACACTGCAACTTTGAGCTCATTCCAAAGTGGCTTTTTCCCATTTTCCCCCCTCTCAAGTACATGATGTATACACCCTCGTAAGTCTCTAATTGCTCTGCATCCGTTAATTACTCCAGGCATCTGTTTTTTTTTTTTTTTTTTTGATATTGCAAAGTCTCTAAGTACACACCACGCGACTGATAGTGATGAAAATGTTGCTATTACTACTAGTTGGTGGATAGTGATGCTATTAGTAACAAATTGTAAAATATATGTTGAGCTCAATTCTGTCCATAGTTAGAATATTCTTTTTTCATACTTGATAGTTATGTACTCAAAATTTGACTGACCGTTCTTTTGTGAAAACAGATTTCACTCTTTGCATCACACCCAATTTCGGACCAACTACTCGCTTTTCATGCCAATCTATGATTATGTCTATGGTACCATGGACAAGTCCACTGATTCACTCTATGAAAAATCTCTGGAAAGGAAAGAAGAGTCCCCCACTGTAGTTCATCTCACCCATTTAACCACACCCGAGTCCATCTATCACCTTCCAATAGGGTTTGCTTCCTTTGCCTCCAAGCCCCAGATGTCAAAGTGGTACCTCTGGCTGATGTGGCCTGTGACCTTTTGGTCCATGATTATGACTTGCATCCATGGCCGCACCTTCATCGTAGAGAGAAATGTCTTTGGGAAGCTCAAGCTACAATCATGGGCAATACCACGATACACTGTACAAGTAAGAGCTGTAAACATCCATTGGATGTACGTGTTTACTTCACCAACTATTTTTTAAAAAAAATCTGGTAACAATGCGAAGTATTTAACATGCATAAGTGGTTCCAGCATGTGTTCTGTGGTTCTTATATCTCTGGCCATGTTTCAATTGCTCAATTTAGCTCTTTATCTGTGAAATGTGTTTCATTTAGTCCCTAAGCTTGATGTCATTGAGAACTAGTTCCATGAGAACCAGCTCTGGTTTAGGGGAAATAACCTTAACCCTCATGCCCAAAACAAAGTTAAGCAAGACTAAAAATGAAGCTTATGATCCATAATGTATGCACTTTTGGTCATTTTGTCCTGTTTTTCAAAACACCCCTACCCCTTTTAGCACATTTCGTAATTCATGTCAGAAAATTGCTACAGAACACTTACATTAGAGAATGAGTACCATTATCATTTACCACCACTTCTACCAAACTACCACTACCACCGCTACCACAACTACTGCTACCAGCCTACCACCAACTCTATGTCTACCACTGCCACAACCACATCCACCTCTTGACCTTCACAATCATGTTCATTCACCTGAAACCTGTTATTCCATCTGACGATCATTCTATGTGGCAACCAAACAGCGGAATGAGAATGGATAAGGACCTTTTAATCCCATTCCACTTTTATTTCTTTTTCTGATGTCATTCCATTCTCTCTTCATTCCATTCCTGATAACAATACTACCAAACATAGCCTTAGTGTAGTTAGTCCTATGTGAAAAAAGATTCTTTGGGTTTGTGTACTTCTTGTGCTTATATGGTTGTTGCAGTACTTATTTCAAAGGCAAAGAGAAGCTGTCAGTGGCTTGATTGAAGAAGCTATAATAGAAGCAGAGGCAAGTGGCACTGAAGTGTTAAGTCTTGGTCTTTTGAACCAGGCAAGTTGGTGCTTTTTCTCTCTTAATTCTTTCTCCAGGATATTGATAATGTGACCAATCACATGCATTAAGTTTCCTACATGTGGCCATATCTTTTTCAGTTTTTTGCTGGTACCATCATTCTATATTGATGTCCTGAACCACTTTTCAATTGTATTGCCTCACCGTTGGTCTTATACCCATACGTATTTTCATGCGTATGTATATTTACTTGTGATAGTAAATTTTGAATTTCGCAGGGTGAAGAAATCAATAGAAATGGGGAAGTTTATATCCAAAGGTACCCTCAGCTCAAAGTGAAGGTGGTGGATGGCAGTAGCTTAGTAGTTGCTATTGTGCTAAATAGCATTCCCAAAGGAACAACCCAAGTCCTCCTCAGAGGCTGCTTATCCAAGGTTGCTTATTCCCTCACCTCTGCTTTATGCCAAAGAGGTATCCAGGTAATCAAGTCCTTCTTGTTCAATACGTCGCTGCCCATAATGTTACAGCCCAAATGATGAAGTTGGGCTAAGACATTAAGACGGGTCTACTGGATGTACAATATAGTTACAGCCTAATTCTGGGCTCTACATGTTGAGGTGGGTTTTGCTGGTTCTGGCATTGTTTTCCCCTTGTCCTGCCCTGCTACCCATTTGTTCGTTTTATCCACACATCACACACACTGGGAGAGGGAGAAGGGAGTGGGGGTGGGGAAGAGATAGAGAGATGTGACATGTAGATAGTTTATGTAATGCTAAAGTATTGGGAAAAAAAACCAGTCTTGGGATGAAATCAAGCATGGGCAGCAATGTTGAACCTTGTCTATTGTTTTTCTGATATGAATTCTAACGTAAGCCAATGTGTCAGGTTTCTACTTTTTACAAAATAGAATTTGAGAGGCTTGAGGTCAGCAATGAATTTGGAGACAATTTGGTTCTCTCAAGGAGTTATGCTGAGAAGGTAAATTCTAATTATGAATTACTTTCTGCCTCTAAAATTAGTCTTTAATGGAGTTTATTTCAGCTCATCAGTAGTTCAGTACCTTTCACAAACTGCACATGGTCTGAAACGTTTTCTAGAGAATTGTAATTGGAGATGAGTCAGGTTGCTTTCACTTGCCTCACAGAGAAACAAAATTGAGCAAGATGATGTGGAATTGGTCCTTTCATTTTGCAATTGACGAACACTATCAAAGATGAAGCTAAATATAAAAAAACCCCATTGTTGCAAATTTTGAAATGTTCTTTAGTAAGTATATCCCGTGAAATTAGTAATTACAAATCATAATTTCTTTTCTAATGAATTGTCATAATAATGATGTTTAAAATTAATATTTGAGATTTCTTTCATACAATTGCGTAGCTAAGCTGAATTTAAGTTCTATATCAGATATGGTTAGTGGGAGATGGACTGAGCAAAGGAGAACAGCTGAAGGCATCAAAAGGGACATTGTTCATTCCCTACTCCCAATTTCCCCCTAAGAAAGTGCGTAATGACTGCTTGTACCACCACACTCCAGCAATGGTGGCTCCCTCATCTCTTGAAAACTTGAACTCGTGTGAGGTTAGTTTCAGTCTACTTATCCTCCATCACCTGCTAGTTTCTTAAGTTTCTATCTGAATATTGTAGCTTAAATTTTTACTAATGGTATGTGGTATCATGGACTCCACCACTACCCGATATGTGAAACAGAAATTGGTTTTGGGTCGATTCGGTCGAAAATTGGCCGAAGCAACAGTTCTCTAGTCTTTTAGAATATTTTCCATGTAAGGGATTTCAATGCTCTAAACATCATATATGGAAAAGAGATCTCATTTCAATGCATAAGGGTGTGACATAATTATCAAATCCCGAAGTAACAGTATGTAACTTTCGCAACACCATAAGTTTTATTTTAAACCTACGGTGCAGTTTTTTCAAAGTTACATATGCACAAGTTTCCAACAGATCATCAAACACAGAGTCAACAATCTATGACTACCATGTCATTAAGATTTTTATAACCTGTACTACTGTGTTTCGAAAAGAAGATAAACACTATGTTCATTTCACATTTCCAAAAAAATTTCCAAAAAGATTCTTTCCTCATCTCTCATCTCTCCAATCATTAATCATATTTCTCTCTCTACTCATACCCCTCTCTCCAATCATTATTCTCATTTCTCTCTCTATCTCTCTCCAATTATTACACCTCTCTCTAATTATTATTTTTTTCAAAAACCCATCCAAACACTATCTCAAAAATATTTCTCAAAATATTATTCTCAAAACTCTTAACCAAACAAAGTCACTAGTTTTTGTAGATTTGCTCTTTCAGAACTATAGATCATGAAACAGATTACCGATTTTTATAGCCTGTTTTTTATAGCATTACTCGTGTACATTTCATGAGATACCATGGATTTCCTTATTAATTTGGTCACTCTAAGAATTTTGGGTGTATTTGCGATAGAATTGGTTGCCAAGAAGGGTGATGAGTGCTTCACGCGTAGCTGGGATTGTGCACGCCCTAGAAGGATGGAATGTAAACGAGTGCGGCCAAAAGATGTTTGACGTTGAGCAAGTATGGGAAGCCAGTCTCAAACATGGCTTTCAGCCGTTGATGACTCCAAATTAGTCACAGTCACATGGGAAACTATTTAAGATTAGGCTTGAAGACTTGTGAGCTTGCGTAATATTTTTATGATTTGAACAATAAATGTGAGTTTATCTCACGTTTGATTTCTCCTCTTGTTCTGCCTATAAAGAGGCGTGTAGTGTGATTATGCTAAGTGTGCAAATAAGAGTGATCGAAGTGCGTAGAGAAACTCAGTTTCTCAGTTTGTTTGTAATATGCAACTGTGTTTGAAATACAATATCAGGGTTAGTGTGATCCTCCTCTATTTGCATCAGTTTCTATTGCACTTTCTTTACACTTTGTATTTGTCCCTGAAAACTTTTGTTTTTTACCAAGAAAAATCTCACCGAATACTTTGTTTCCATTTCTGTTATTGACTTGCGTTGCGCTACGCATTCAGATTGCATATATTTTGCATAAAGATTTCGGGTACATAAAGCTACTAGTGTAATAGAAGGTATTAAAAAGAAAGAACTGAATCGTTAACTCCAAAGAAAGTACCTCAAGTATCCTCAAAAAATGCCTCGGCAATCCTATCAACAACCAACTTACCAAGTTTCCTGACAATATGTTGCGAAATCAAAAGAAAATAAGAGAAAATGCTTCTCTTCTTTTGGTACTTGGAAATGTGATGCACTTGGCTTCTGCAAAGTGGACACGTCGGATGGGTTTCAAACCACACATTGATGCAGTCCACATGGAAGCAGTGGTTGCATTTGGGCAGTTTCCGGCACCTCTCACCCCCGGCGACATTGTCAAGGCACACTGCGCAGTAAAGGGTGTCCATTTTGCCAGGATTCGGCTTGAAGGTGAAGAGGTGCTGGTTGCAACGACGCCGTTTGAACAGGAGATAGATGATGAGGAAGAAGATGACCATAATGGAGAAGATTGTTGGGTGGTTTGTTTTGGTGGAGAATGTGGGTGTGTAGAAGTACTGGTTGTTTTCCATTTCTTGAGCTGCTAGATTTTCATCAAGGAGAGGACTCTCTCTCTCTCTCTCTCTCTCTCTCTCTCTCTCTCTCTCTCTCTCTCTCTCTCTCTCTCTCTCAATTTTTGCAAAATGGAAGGCATTTGGCATGTCCTTGTTGGGTGGCTTCAAATAGTCTTTGAATTAGCTGGAGGTAGGTTGCCTAAATCAATGCAGACAATATTTGGTAATTGTTTCAGTAGGAAGACTTGAGGGTTAGTTTTACTTTAACTTCAACTTCAACTTCAACTTTAACTTTAAAAAGAAAAAGTTGATCTTTTAACAACTTCTCCCACAATGGAGAAGTTATTCCAGATGGTGGTTGTTTTTTAGGATATATTCCGCCTTCAATCTTGCTCTATAACCCAGTGATAAATTGCAAGCAAAAGTAGCTTTGTATGTAGTAGTACGCAATAGGCTAGATATACTTCTAAGCATAGTTGTTGTATATTATATACATTATTATCCGTGATGCAGTGATAAAGACTCAGCTCAATAACTTTAATGTCTAAGCACAGGTATTATTACCAACGGTTAGGCTTGTTCTCAAGAGTCTTGGGTTTGAGTCTGAGTACAAGTATTATTACCGACGGTCAGACTTTGTTCTCGAGAATCTCAACATTGTTTATTTGTTTTATATATATATATATATATTATAGGCAGATTTTTTCGTCAGGGATCCCTGACTGGAGGTTTTTGGATGTTTTGAAGTTTTTAAAAATTATTTTTGCAAAATCCGAACCGTCCAATGTGTTTAAAATGTATTTTTAAGGGTTCCCGCGAGAAATCATCAAAACAAATACCGGGAAGGGCTTGATCCGAGCAGTTTTTCATAAAAACGAACATATACAGTTTTTATGAAAAATTGCTCGGATCAAGCCCTTCCCGGTATTTTTCTTTTTTTGCTGATTTCTCGCGGGGACTCTTAAAAATACCTTTTAAACACATTGGACGATTCAGATGGTCAAAATTCGATCGGGATCTATGAAGTGTAGACGAAGTCCGGATTTTAAGAGTTTGGATGGGAAGTTTGGTGTATATATGTATATATACACACACACATTAATTCTTTGGACAAAAAGTCTATGTACCCAACTTTCGGACACAACTTTGCTTTGAGCCGTCCGATATATGTGAATCAACGTACATCGAGCGGTTCTAGATGCAATAATATTCAGAGTTGCGTTTTAAAGCTGTATTTCATAGAATTGCTCCTCATGACCAGATGGAAACTCGATCAGCATTCATAAAACCAACCACAATTGTATATTATCTTAAAAGTCCATTGTTCTAATTAATAATTCTGCTAAATAAAGTTGGCAAAAACCTTTGGTCTGGGACATCCCAATGATCATAACTAGGGGCGGTACTAAGAGAGTGCAAGGGGGATCCCGGCCCCTGCACAATTCCAAGTATTTTCACGTATTATACTAGTTTTTCAAGTTAATTAAGAAAAATTTGATGGGATTGACTCCTGCAAGTTCCTTGAGTGAAAAAAAAAATCTTAAAATTTCTATTTGTGTGAGGTAAAAACTCCTGAAATTTCAAGTTATCAATCATTTTTTAGGTTGCTTTTATAAAATTTAACGGTGGCTATGCACATGCACACAATATCGTCTCTTATTCAGACCTCGCAAGTAGAGACAAATGCTTACAAAATATATTTTGTTATAAATATGAAAATACACGTGATTCGACCCCTGCTTGACTCCAATCCTACGTCCGCCACTGAATTCATAACTCAAATACAGTAAGTCACATACTATAACTAATATTGCTAGCTACCCATTGAAGTCCCACAACTTAATTTTAAGTACGTTGTCAAAATGAAAAGTATCTATATTGCAAAACAGACATTTTAAAATGTCTGAACATATAAACGCGAATAAATTTTATAGTTGGTCAATAATTTCTTTTATTTATTAAAGTCATACTTGTGCTATTAAAAATAGACAAAACTTAATATGTTAAACTTAATTAAATCCTAGCTCCGCCTCCACCACTGACCACCACCATTATAATATGTTAAACTTAATTATCTTGACAAGAATACCCACATACTTATATTCAATTACGTGTCATGAAAAGTTTTAAGAAGATGAAAATACCTTAATCGAAGACCAAATTAAATACGATTACTAGGAGTAGTCCATTTGTAATATAGACATTAAAATAAGTTGAAATAAAATGTTTTCAAAATTTGGAGGGACTGGGCCGCCGTCCCCCACTTGCCGATCTTTAGAATGTTCAACTTGTTCACGAGTCTTTTAATGAGCCAAAAATATCACGTATTCAAGCTCTTATGCAGGCCTAGTGTAAAATGCAAAAGTTAAAATGCTATTTATAGATAATAGATTATGACTAGGGCTGCAAACGAACCGAGCAGCTCGTGGCTCGGATCGTTAAGGCTCGGCTCGAGCTTGACTTTCAGGCTCGTTTAGTGAATGAGCTCGCAAAAGCTCGGCTTGATTGTATAGGCTCGACTCGTTTAAAGATGCTCGTTAAGTAAATTATCCTGGCTCGGCTCGTTTATGACCGAGCCAAGCTCGAGCTCAATTTTTTGGCTCATTTACTTAATGAGCCGAGCTCGAACACTACAAAGCTCAGCTCGGCTCGGCTCATTTGCATCCCTAAATTTATGGGCACTCCAAAAAATGCAAATTTTTTGGACACTCTCATACTTATTCACAATGGGCTTGAGTAGGACTCTTTGTGACCCAACAATGGTGACTCAAAAGGCCTAAACAATTGCAATCCCATGAAGCCTTATGAAATCTGCCGATGTGGGACAATTCAACAAAAAGCTGAGCAGTGAGCACTCCATTCCCATGTATTCACAGGTCCCACATTGGCTAATATATGTTCATCAACCCTTCCTCTTCCTATAAAGATACCACCCCACTGAAAAAATCAAAAGATAAACCTTCAAATAAACAAACAATTTATAAATCAATAATTATAAATGATCTAGCTAACAAAAGTTGAAAGCACAAAATTAACTCTACATTTTTATTTTGAGATATATAAGTGTAAGTATGTATGCTAAATACAGCCTTATAATACATAGTTATGCTAAATATATAACTCTACGTTAACTCTACATTTTTTAGTTTATGATACATAGTTATGCTAAATATATAACTACATTTTTATTTTGAGATTTTTTTTTTTTAGTTTTGAGCTGGTCAATGGGGGCACGTGCCCTCGCGTGACCCACCTTAGATTTGTCCCTAGTTGTATTCTTTAGGGCACATTTTTTAGATAAGGCCTAGGGCACTCCAAACCCTTGGGTCAGCCCTGAGCGGGTCGTTACATCTAGAGTTACAAATTAGATTTTTACTACGTTTATAAATAAGTTCATGCATGAATAAACAATAAAAACATTTATGTTTATCATTCTAATTCTTCAAATACTTGTACAAGTATATACATGTACAAGTTATGGAATTTTTATCGTGTACATATGTTATTTATTACTACATATACAATCTATACATGTTCAAGTGTATATAGAAAATTCTCATGACATATATATATATATAGGGAGTGCTTCTAAAACGGGATTCCCGTTTCCGGACCTCCATGATCCAAACATTTTTTTGACGATCCAATCCGTCCAATGTGTTCAGAAAGTGTTTTCAAGGGTCCAAGCGGAAAATCTTCAAAAAAAAATACCGGGAAAGGCTTGATCCAAGCAATTTTCGCAAAAAATGTATATTTACATTTTTTGCAACTCTGGTACCCTTCTCACAACTTTTAGACCTACCCAAACAAAAAAAGAAAAAGAAATAGATTACTTTCTGCGTACGATATCAAGTTGTCGACATCTTCATCTTTGTAAGATTGCATGTGCTTTGATTTCGATGATGTTTTGATTAAGGCAATTTGGATGGGAGTCAGAATTCAGTTGATTGGTGATATTATGATACACATTCCAAGTACAAAGCATACGTAGGATTGGTTTGTCGTCCATAATTGGGTTGCGATCAGATTATGTTGTCGTGAGCCTGACAGTTTTTTTGTAACTCAAGTGTCCAGGCATTTGCGCACTTCGACTAATCACAGGTTCAATCTCACCTCTTACTTGTAGAAAACCCAGTTAAAGCTGGAGCAAAACGTCATGTAGACTGGCCCACCGAGGAATTGATAGCACCTGCGAGATTTTGAACGTGAACTCTTAAGAGGGAGCAAAACCTAAGTCATAGGTCTTGATCACAAGGCCAACCCTGGATTGTGAGCCTGACATTTTGGCTTGGTATGAGATAATGTTATTTTCTTGAATTTTGAGTTTATATTGTAGTATTGTTCTGTACAAATATTGTCGCCAAAATCTTGTGTCACCATCGAGTTTCCCCACAAATTTACGCCCAAGGCGACTGGTATATATTTTTTTAGTATCAGTACAAGAAGAAAATAAAATGATATAAATTGAGTGAAAAAACCAGGTGCCAAACCATATGTGCAACAATATACTTGAAACTTTAGATGCCTTTTTGTAGTGATGAATAGAAAAAGAATAGTGTTATCGACACAAATATCCAAATACAGATGTGTCTAAATTAAGCACTCCTACGCACGTGAAATCAAGACACGTAGTACAATTTCGGACACATCTACGCCCGTGTCCTTACATCATAGCTTCCAACTAAAATGGACCGTGCTATGGATGTACAGATTTGTCCAGAATGAACATGCCACTGAACAGTATACTCGAGCATAAATGATTTGAGTTTAACCTGGCTATGAATGGATCGAATGCTATGTTGCACGAGACACGACACCTCGACACGCAAATCGTTAAAATTTGGAGGATACATTTTCGGAAGCACGTTGTAAACCAAGAAAAGTGGTACGGGTCGCTAGCACGAACCAAGGATCTGAGGAACACGTTACCATCGCTCACTGACAACAATGCCCGCATTGTTGTGGGCAAGTTGACTGCAGAGCAGTCTAAGGAAAGTCCATTTTTTGCAATGTCTTATGGGCCCAATAAGAATAAGAAGATATGAGGGAGCCAACGAAAAGCGAAAGCCAACAAAAAAGCCTAAGGAGTAAGGAATAAAGCACAGTGTGGGCATTTGTGCGCGGTAAAACCAAAAAAATATGATACAAACATAATAAACTAAAAATAAGCTCTGTGCATCTAAAAGAAGAACCACAACCGTTGGGATTAAAAGAAGCTTTAATCTTCGCACCCAATCCTTATATATATACTCAAAATTTGGGTTGTATTTTGCACATGGAATTAACTGTTCAGAACTTTCTTGTTATCCTTTCACCAGTAAACGAAGAATGATTATTGATTATCATCCACATCAAGCAACTGGTATAAAGAACCATAGAAGGAGCCCTGCACCTCACGGCATGTGTGAGTGTGTTCTTATTAAAAAAAAAATGTGTGTGTGTGTGTGTGTGTGAGAGAGAGAGAGAGAGAGAGAGAGAGAGAATAACAAATCCAAGAGTACAGGGCAGC
The DNA here is from genome assembly GCA_016920895.1 of Vaccinium myrtillus. Taxonomy (NCBI): domain Eukaryota; kingdom Viridiplantae; phylum Streptophyta; class Magnoliopsida; order Ericales; family Ericaceae; genus Vaccinium; species Vaccinium myrtillus. The sequence continues at coordinate 5,205,291 of CM029281.1, read as the reverse complement.
AACACAATAATTGGTAATACGAGTATGAAGCTCTTATTAGAATGCAATCGCAACAACAAGACTATGGAGGGAAAAGCCTCACACGTATAACCTTATGTTTACCAAAATTATAAAGTTCAACAATGTATCTCCCGGAAGAAAAGTATTCATAATATGCGGCCAAAAGAATAAACTACCTGGAAAAGGAAAAGGAATAAATATTATGCCTTGAAGCATGGAAGATTCATAAGCACAACAAGAAGGTCTCGAAAGAAAAAAGGATACTCTTTTATCCGTAACAAAGAAGTCATAGAGGTATCAAGCAACTTGTTACCTCAAAATATATCCGTCTCGGTATGGTGTATAGAGTGCATTACAACACCTACTCAGCCTGCAACAACCGTCAACCACTCTGTATAAGGGTTTAAACAAAACCAAAACTAAATAAATCGAAGTGGACAATGGAATGGGAGAACAATGAGTTGGATAATAGTTGAGCATACGTTTACAAGAGTTCATTTGGGAAGTAATTATTGCAGGTAGATGTGGTGTAATTATTCCAATGGTACATCTTTATTTACTTGAACGCAACCCACTGGTTTCCATTAGTAGCATCAAACAATTTGCGGGTTGTTTTAAACCACATGCATTGCTCTTTCCCCACAAAACTTCATTGTCAAGTTCTATTAGATTTCTATACTTGTTTTGAATTCCCTTAATGTTCCAAATATGGCAGCATCTAACAACCCTTCATCCTTTACTCCACACCAAGTCAAGAGCTATGAACAGTGGCTAAACCACATTTTCATTGTTGGAATCTCATCACAACAAGGTCCAGCAGCATCAATAACCTACCATGCTAGTTCACAGAAATGCAAAAACACTTCACTAACACTCTTTTTCAGAATACATAACATTTATCTCCATAGAAACCAACGGGCCCAAAAGCGATAAAAATTCAATGGAGCATTTCTACAGTGATTTACCTTTTCGTGCAATGGGCTGAAAACTGCTTTCACAGCTTCAAAAACCTCTTCGACAGGCTTTGCTGCATCAATCTGAAGGTGGAAGGAATATCAGTTCAGTGTGCGAATAAAATGAAAGAATGCTGGCACAAAAGAGCACAAATAAATCATTACCTTTCTAACCTTCCCCTTAGAGTTGTAGTACTCAATCACAGGGAGACTAGATTCCAGGTAAACATTAAACCGCTTCCGGATAGTTTCAATGTTATCGTCATCTCTACCCTTTATTTTCCATAAAAGAGAGAAAAGTGATAAAATCAAAAGAAGTTTAAACATAAATATCACATTGTTTGAAGAAACATATATAAACTTCAGGGAACAGTAAGCATGTCTAACCTGATTCCGACCCAAAAGGCGCCTCTCCATCTCTTCTTTTGGACAATCAAAAAACAGTACGAACTCTGGTACAATACCAGTCTGCATACCATCAATGATTGGAAGTGAGTATAAATGCAAGTTATCACTGGATGGGACATTTGTAACTGGCTATTCCACTCCAACAGTGAGCATGCTTGCAGCAAAAAGAATACAGATTTAATCAGATGAATTAGACACTTACAACAGACTCAAATGCTGCACGGTTTTCTTCATTGCGAGGGAATCCATCAATGAGAAACTTGTCGTTTCCATCTTCTTGAATTGCCCGTTGAAGAAGCTTAATAGTTACCTCGGATGGTACAATTTTTCCCTCCTTAATCATGTTCTGAATCATGGTCCTACAAAACATTAGTGAAACAAGTGCTGAGAATGGAGTAGTGGCACAAAAGAACTGAAACATCATTTACTAATTCAACCCGATACAAGAATAATTAGGTTACCACAATGTACCTATGGGCCAGGAGTACACTATCTATGAGAGTAAAGAAAAGCTATTTAACTCAATAGACAGAAGCTTAGATGACCATTTAGCGTCCTTAGACTTACCCATTTTCAGAACCAGATTTTATTTCTGCTCGGAGAAGATCACCAGCACTCAGATGGGTGTAGCCATAATTTTGCACAATGTTTGCACACTGAGTGCCCTTTCCACTGCCCGGGCCACCTGTCAATTGGTTAGAGAGGGGTGAAATCAGCAGATCAAATCAGAAATTAAAAACGCCCTTCAGATCTCAAGAAAATAACATAGACAAGGAAAGCAGACCTTGATAATAGTTGGTTCTAGATATATAACGATAGTGGTGTACAAAAAGAATTTTTCTGGACAATTTTTATATATATATATGTGGGTTCATCGTGGTTACCATTTCAAAACAAGAGACCCACAACTAGGCCGCAAAATCTGAGAAAACCAGAAGAACATCATTCTGGACAGGATCTATGCACAAAAATACTAGTTTGCTAGCAGCATTGTCCATTAGCGTGGTGGCAACTTAGCAGCATTGTCTTCTGCACTGTTGCCTCCATCTTTCCATATGATTTGCTTTCTCACTCTCCATGCCGGCAAAAGCAGTGGTTTTAATGACAGAGTAGAAAGTGATGGATCAAACTTAGCTAATCTTAGGAAACGTAAATACGGATCAGTGAGGACATTCCACTCCCTTGGTTGGTGGGGGCTATGCCGTCCTTCCTTTCGCTGGATGGACAGTTGAGGAGGTCACCCAAACATAACAAGAGGACAAGAGTTTGCTTTAGAGCATCAAGGTGTCCAACAATGTAAATACATGTCCTTCGCAATTGCAAAACTCACTTTTATGTTCACAAAGAAAGTGGCAAATGTGGGACTCAGAATCATTTGATGCCCTATATAATTGAATTTCACAATTCTACTAGAAAGTGTACAATAGTACATGATTTCTATTTCGTCTCAATATTCTGATTCATTCTTTGTCTATTACAAAAGGAGCCAATCCAGGCACCGCGTATGATCTAAAGTCGCGATAACTATGTTCCAAGTAAAACAAAGACTTTCCAAGTCAGTAGTTCCAAGTAAAACAAAGACTTTCCCAGTCAGTACATCTTCACCTAATGCCAAATACAAGAACTTTGAAGCTATTGAAGGATCAATTGTTGAAAATTTGAAGACTATAACAGAAGGCAAAGCACTCACCCAAGACAAAAACAACTGTAACCTTCTTTTCACTTAGCAAGCTTTCATCTACAACCTGGAATCAGGTATACTGTCAGATGCCAGCTTAAAATCAAATACATCTTCCTCTTCTCACATGTTAGATAGATAAAAGAAAAAATAAAAGAGAAGCATTCAGCATGCGTAGAATATACAGGTGTTTAGCAGGCAACATCACAGCAATACTAACATAACAGATCCAAACTTTAGCTTACAGCCTTGATCACCAGTGTAATCTGTTAATGATGACAACTTTAGGAAATCATTGCACATGCTGCTAGCTCTGACCATGGCCAAGAATACCGATAACATTGCTGAATCATGTTCTATCAAGAGGATAAAAGCAAAGTATTTGATTTTAAGCATTTATCAGGTCAGATGCTTTCAAGTTTAGGGTTTGACCAAAATTTTGAAGTCTTATGTATAGTAACATAATCTAGTGCCCCCCTGACAATTTCCTGCATATTTTCCAAAAGAATTCAGAGGGAAAAAAAATACCTTGTTTGCAGCATCAACAGCAGTCCCCATGTGTCCCAACTAAACTTTATAACCCTATGCAAGAAAAAAAAAATCAAAAATTAGACATTCTAAACAAAAGACTGAACATTTATGTCACCTTTTAGAATATAATTATCTCATTTGAGATTACTGAGATGATTAATCTCCTCACTGATACAATTAATCTCCTCACAAAGATGTATTGCCCCTTGTTATTAGTCTGGGAACATGACCCTAGTTGGATGCAGCTTTGAAGTTTGCTTTGTATAATTGGATTAAGAGGAAGCAAAGGAGTGCACAAAATATAAGAAATTATGCCCACCATAATCAAATGTCTCAAATAGCCATCCCATTAGATGGAGATCAAGCTTTGTTTGAAAACTTAACAAGTTCAAAACATGTGAGGCTTCTCTTGTTTATAGGACGAGCCGATCTCGAACGAGTTTTGATCGAGCCAAACACGAGCCGATCTCAAGTAGCTTGATTTTTTTATGAGTCACAAGCCAAAAGAACCGAGTAGTAGCTTGTTCGAGCTTGTACATTTTTGGGTCAATTGTAATGAGCTTCAAAAATTCAAGCTTGGTTTGTTAATGTTACAAAACCGATTTGAACGATCTTCCAATGAACGAAAATAAGCTCAAACCCGCGTAGCTTATTTCATTTATCGACCCTAACTCGAATAACTGAAGAAAACTAGATACCCAAAACCATTACTCGAGCAATTTTTCCCAAGATCTGATTCAGGAACACCAAAAACGACAAAATTGAGCACAGATCAATGCAATCACTAGTCAGATCAAAGCAAATTTACCACCTCCTCAATAACCAACATCGAAATTCAACAAAATTCTGAGATACTGTATTAAACCTAACCCAAAAGTGAACAGAGTAAGCAACACCGGATCAGGCAAAAATTAGAGATTGGTGCGAACAAGATCTAAGAGACTCGCCTTAAAATGAGGAAGCTCGTTCGAATGCGGATCAGAAAGCGAGGCAACTCGTTCGTGGATCTGAGAACGTATACAAAGGTGCCTGATTTATAGAGGCAGAGCTTCTCTCTCTCTCTCTCTCTCTCTCTCTCTCTCTCTCTCTTTTTTCTCTCCCTGGAAGTGAGCGTTATGGTCGGTAAGGTGTTAACGAGGGCTTGGCGTAATTGTAACGGTTTACCAGCCATTAGCTTTTCTTCATTCGTGGTCAACGACCCTGCTAATCTCAATGAATGAATGAAATCCACGAGGGCCACGAGGATCTGTGTTGCCAACATGTGGGAAAGTAAAGAAAAGAGGAAATTGACAAATTGTCAAGAGAGAACTAGGTGAGCAGAAAACCCGTCAAACCGTTAATTCAGTCAAAATCAATCCAAATCGATTGGTTTGGTTTGGTTTTTTATTAGCGTGGTTTGGTCTTGGTTTAAAAAAATTAGAATCCGTACTCAATGGTTTGGTTTGTGGATTTACGTTCATGGTTCAAGTTCCAATCTGATCCGAACCATGTATGTATATATATATAAGTCATAGTCAACTAACTTCCTAATTTAATTTATTCATTATTCCTTCTCTGGCAAGATTTTATTTTGCTTAAGATTTACAACTTATTCTCCTAATTCCAATACACCAATAGTGGTTTAGTCATAGCAAATAAATTCAGTGATTGAAATTCTCTATTCCAATTTTGATTCCACAACACGTTTCTATTTTCCAAATTTATATACATGATTCGATCATAGCCTATACCTATTCCTTGATTTCCTTCATTACCTTGAGTAATTACCCTAAATTTCTATTTATGAGGACCTATTCGTATTCTATATAAACCTAACGTAGTAAAACTAAATTTTAAGTACTCTAAATAATTAACGGAAATAATATCTCAATTTTAAGCAAACTATGGTTCGAAACCGAATCCGAACCGTATTTTAATGGTTTGGATTGGTTTGGTTCTATGCCTTTTGTGGGTTGATTTGGTTCTCCAAATTCATAATCCGTAGGTAGTGGTTTGGTTCTTGGTTTGCTACAAAACCGAACAAATCCGGTCCATGCTCACCCCTAGAGAACATTACCATGTCGGTGTAAAATTCCTCCTTTGAGGAATAGTACAGTACAAGAAAAAAAACATGAAAGTACATTCGACGGATCTCAAACAGACCATGAAAGTACATCCGACGGATCTCAAACAGACCAGCAGGGATCTGTTTGAGATCCGTCGGATGTACTTTCATGTTTTTTTTCTTGGTTTCTTTTCCTATTTCCTACATTTCTCCTCCTCCTTTTCATCACCAATTTTGTGAGCCTCATTGTATATAAATCGTTGATCTGAACCGTTCATCTTTTAGAACCTGCAGAATACTACATCTCTGCAAAAAATCAGTTTGATCCGACATCGACAAATATATCAAAATTTGAATTTTGTTTTGTAAAATGGACAGTCATGGATTTTAAAGTTAAACTGTCCTTGGCCGTCTATTTCGTAAAACAAATTTCAAAATTTTATATCTTTATCGATATCCGATCAAACTGATTTTTTGAATGGATGCACTACTCCGCAGGCCCTAAAAGATGAACGGTTCGGATCAAAACAATAAACTCTCGGTGGAACACACAAACGGCAGTGGTGAAAAATGGGAGTCTTACACTAGCGATGTAAAAAATGTTTTCTTGTTAGAGGGGGAAAGTGTGAGGAAAAAATGGTGGAGAAAAATTTACTATCCTTGAAATATTTATTTTCCAACATCAAACCAACGAAAATAAAATTTTATTATAATATTTCAATTTTATCGATGTTGCAATATTTATCATAAAAATAAATATTTATTTTGCAATATTTATCCTTGAAAAATTAAAATTTTATCAATTTTAAATGAACATCCATCGAATATATCGTCCACAAAGTGTGGACATACAGTATTATAATATAAATTTGATGCGATAATACAATCTTAATATAATATTTTAATTTATTAATCCCATCAAACAAACGAACCTACGTATATGAAAGAATGTATGGTACATTCGCCAAGTATGATCCGAGATATTGGACCACGTATAGAGCAATGTGAAGCCATGAAGTCATTGTCTCCTGTTGGAGGATCATATGAAATCTCAACTTGAAATGCTTTTAAGAAAAGGAACAGGTATTCAATTCCTTACAATTTGGTCCACTACTCTTTTTCTTTTTGATCAGATGGTCCACTACTCTGGCATCAAGTTACATTCTTCACCAGATCACAATATGAACAGAAAGTCTAAGTACCTAGACAATTACTCAGAATTTGAAATCAGTGGCTCAGATTCACTTGGGCAATTTTCTAGGTACATTTTATGAGTATGTAGCACGGCTACAATATAAAACCGTAAAATTAGTACTATGTTCCACTATTTTTTTTCCCATGTCAAGTTGGTAAGATATCAGAATCACAAAATTAGGCTTGCATTTGAAGCATGGCGAATTACTCAAAAACAAAAACAACTACTAGATCGGTCAGTAAAAATAAGGGGTGTCGCGCTAAATTCTTTTTGTAGCATTTTATTATTATTTTTTATCTGCTTTTCATAGCAATTTATCGGATGCCTTATATATGCGTATATATATATATATTTTTTGAGTAGTGCTAATGCCAAAATAGTATAGAATAATACCCTGCTTCTCAAAATATGCGACATGGGTAGAGAAAAAGAGGATTTAAAATTGATCATCTGGTCCCCTGTTGTTCCAAACAAAATTTCAGCTCACTTTGAACACCTTGTAAGGATACATTACCACAACCGAAAAAAGGGACATTAAAATGCCACAAAACAGGTTTTTACGACAAAAATGAAACGGGATCTTGCATCCCATAACTGTAAGATCTCCGCGCTTCAACTTGACGCCTCATCGTTAGTTCAGCTTCATAAAGAGTACCTTAGCTGTCGTGCCATGAACTAGAGATGGTCAAAGAGGTAATTTCAATTATTTGGCACGACCAAGAAGATGTAAACCGGTTCGTTGCTTAGCCAGCTTTGGGGTTTCAAGTTGCCATTTCTTTGATTAATTTTCACCAAAAAGCGGGCAGGTAGTTTCGTTTGTAACTAGGAATTGAACAATTAGTCACCGAGTAAGTTGTACAGTTTCTAGGTTGATCTCTTGGGTTTTGATCCTCGCTGATTGAGAAAGCAGCTGCTCATGCACTCTAGCCTTAAGCTGCATAATGTATACATTTGGTCCACATAAGATACAAGAAGAATCGGAAAAACTTGAGAGAGAGAGAGAGAGAAGTACAAGAAGAATCTGGAGGCCACTAATGTAGCAACCATGAACAAAGAGAACAGTCAACATCAGTTAATTTAGGAGATCATATGTTGTTCTAAATACTCAACACTTTGTGGGGAGAAAAAGGAAAAAACCAACTAATCTCTAGGCGCCCCCCACAGCCCGACTAGGGCCTAGTGACTTTTAGAACATTGTCCACCGGTAAAATAATCAAGGAATGTCATCAGTAAATGAGGCATAAGCTACTCCGGGAATATTAAAGTCAAGACAAACTCTTTGGATGGATATGGTCTTTGTGTTTCCAATTTCATTAAACACTTTGTTGAGATGACTATGTTGGTTTGATATGAATGTAGCTAACCCTATTTTTTATGCTCTCTCATTCATCTAATCTCTCCCTTTTACTTTAACATCATACCTTCAACACAATTAATGCTTTTTCTTTTGTGTTCCTTCCGCATTCTACGTCTACCACCAGTTTCAGAATTCTAGTGTTTTGGTCTTGCACTTACGGGAATGCTGAGAAAGGAGAAGCAGAGGGGAATACGGGTGCATTTGCAAAGCTAAGTTTCTCTCTTTTCCCTCCCTTTTCCCCTCCACAAATCAAGATCCAAACAAATCCAAATGGAAGAAACAGGCAAGAAAGGCTACTTTCACCACAACATACCTACATAAATGAGTAAAAAGTCATTCCAGTTCAGAGTAGAAAGGGTCAAAGAATGGAAACCTCATTGAGCCCGGCTTCACTATTTACTGACACATGGATGGCTCCATCAGGTCCCACTTTCCGGTACCTTGCCAGCTCAAGATCATGAGCATCACTATCGTCTGTAACGTAAACAACAGGAGATTCTTGAAGAAGGTCGCATTTAGAGACCACATCCAGCCAAAGATGGTTACTGAACCTTTCTTTGATTTCCTTGTATATGACAAACTGTAGTATCCATTATCAGAGACCAGGAAAATGTTAATCTAAACGAAAAATTTCAACTCAGGATGAAAAAGTCATCAGATGAGAAAAAACAATCTTCTTGCTCTCAAGAACCTCTAGAAGCAGGATGAGATTGACGAGCAATTCACTGATTTTTTCAACAGATTGACTGAGAAACATGGAAACTTTAAGCAGCCATATCCCTGCCCAATCTGTTGAAAGATTCCAGGTCTTCATTTCTTTCCATCAATCCTCACCCTCCATAAGGTATCACTCATAGTTACCAAAATATACTGACTTTTTTTTTTATGCCACAGTGATAGCGTTACTGGGTTAGTTGTTAGTAAGTTACTATAATTGCACATACAGATTCTTATATAATTCATGGACGAAAGTGTATACTTTTTATCTTGCCCAAGGTGTGGAATGCATATTCCTAAAATCGCCATGTCAGGGTATCAGCTTCGTTTAGTGTGTTTGTGCTTCTTATCTTCATTGGCATTTATCTCATGTCTGTGTATGTGCTAATTAGACATACAAGAATTACATAAACACCACCACATAACATTTATTGTGTTCTATTGAACCACTATAGCACGAAGAAGTACCTGATCAGAAGGTGAGGTGCCACATTCTCCAGAGAGGTCATGAACATAAAGTACGGCAGTTGGCAAATGTGAGAGAACAGCAAGAGTTAACTTTTCCAAATTATTCCTGTCATCTACAGATACATACAAGAAAGAGCCACGCGTTATTATTTATTGAAAAGAGAAAAAAAATGCAGACCAAGAAAATGAAACAGCCTGGTGTAGAACTGAACTCACAATCTAACCTCAATACTACTGACATTGGTCAGTCCATACTTTATCCAGAATGGAGGTACCAGATAACGTTAAACTCATACATATCTGCTAATTGCCTTATGATCTAGTCAATTATAACATTAGATGCATTGTCAAAATAAATTACAAATTTTGTGCCATCATAATTGCCTAAGCTAAGAGACGAAATTCTTTCCTTGTCCCTTTTATATTTTTCAAGTTTTTGGTCTGCATCAAAGCTCTCCTTGCTAATGCGGTAATCTTCTTCACAGGACATCCACACCACCTCAATCAACTCCTCTCTATATCTTAACCAACTTCATTCATCAGGGGTTCAAGATTCAGAAATCGGGACACTACTAATGCAGCACAGCAGCAATACTAACATCTACAGAGCCAACAAAAAGACCCTTAACCCTTCATTGAAAGATGACCGCAACTTGTTCATGCTCTGTTATTGCCACACTTTCGATAGCTTGGAATAGATTGTCGGGCCCATTTACTAACAGCTAAGAATTTAAGACATTTGGTAACTTAACATGGTATCAAAGCTTTGATTTGTTAGAGGTTTTGGGTTTACATCTCTCCATCAGCATTTCATCCCCATATGAATTCTGTTTCTCTCCTTTGCATTCTGTTTCATTTTATGTATGGATGTTTGCATCTCCATGTGCAAGGCAGGATTACACATGAGAAAGGGTGTCAGAAGTTTGATATACATTGTTGGGGCTATTTCCTATCATCTTAAGCTTTTGGAAAAATTGGTCACTTATCATGTAGTATAAATTCTCTAATACATCACCCAAAGTTTATTGTTTCTTCTGCAAAGCCAAACTTTTACCAGAAGAAATGGAAGACAAGAAACAGGTAGAAGAACTCCTGCAGGAGCAAGAAGCAGAACATGTGAGGAATGAGCATGACATTTGTAAAAGTACCTCAACAAGCTATAGATTGCAATCTGATACTCCCGTTGAACTACAAATATCATAGCAGATCAGAAATCTAACCCACATACATAAAATCAATCTCAGTGCCTACTATCTTCTTAATGGCCCTACTCCAGCCATCTCACCCACAGTCATCCACAATAAGGTCCATCAAGTGACACGAAACTAGTCCTCCAAGTCACCCAAAAAAAGTCCCTACTTAACTCGCGAAACTTAAGCTATATATGTATACACAATTACAATAACCTGTATTCTCAAAAATATCCTACTATCAAGTCTTAACTAAAATGAAAAGGAAACATTTCCTATTACATAATTTTATCATTATAAATTACACAAAAGCCTTGTATTTACAAAGATGAAAACAAAGTCTCATGATTATCTTACCATCATGTCTCCTCAGTAAGCCAGGTGTGTCTGTCACCTGCAGTCAATTCATAAGTGAAGCACATCATAAAGGGAAACAATGGATGGTAGAAAAATCCTCCAGACAGGACATAACTGACCTGGAAATTCTGGTAATTGAAAGCAATATGACCCATTAGAATCCCTCGAGTGGTAAAAGGGTAATTGCAGATCTATTTCAGGACAAACCGAATCTTAGTTAGAACTAATAACAGCTATGTGACAGCAAAACAACTATCATTTGCATGTAAATCAATAAATGTCATTCGTCAACCCTAAAATTAAGAGGCCGCCAAACTCATGAGAAATGCAAGGGCATAATACCAAGGAGACCAAGTTCTCAAGACTTTCAGCCCAAGCTTCTAACTTTTGCTGAGCAGTAACACAACTCGAAAGAGCTTATAGCTAAACCCATAAAATAAAATTTAACAAAAGAAGCATTGGAAGGCAAGTCCACCAACTAGACTTGGTAAGTGTCAAGGTAGTAGCACCAGAGGCTTGGGATTTTACCCAGCCTCCATTGGAGATGGTGTATTATGGATGTAAAAGATATATTTTCATCAGTGTCACACTCTCTTTTTGGGTACTCCTAAAAAAGGCAGACAAATAAAACAATTAGTTATGATGTGTGCATACCTCAGGCTTCCCCGTCGAAAGTATGCGGACCAAAGTTGACTTCCCAACATTAGGAGCTCCAACAAGGCAAAGGGTTGGTGATTCCAAATCTACCACTGGCATTGCCCTTAAAGTCTACATCCGTGTTAACCGAAAGAAAAACATATAAGGGAGATGAAGGTGGACAAGCATTGATGCAAAAGGAACTTTGTTTTCGATGTCATCTCACGAGTAAAATCTCGAACTTCAGGTAAGAGGTCTTATCAAAAACTGCTCTCTTCTCTTTTCTCCCTCATTTCAAGTTCATCTTAACAGATACAATATCTTTTCAGAAATATTTGTTCTTACGGAACTGTCTCTTCACGGTAACAAAGCAACAAAAAAAAAAAGGGACTATTTAACTTAAACAAAAGTATCATGGTATTTGTCAACCTTTTCAATTAACCGTATCTATTTTTCTCCTTTTAAGTTTTACCCATCTAAATTTTTTTGCTTTTTATAATAATTATCACCCCGTGACTCCATTCCTCTCCCCTAGAAAAGTTGGTAGAAACGTAAATTCCCTCCAACTATGACCTAAGATATCTTCTATTGAACTTTTAAATGCATAAGAATATATATAAATTTATACAGTAAATAGGAAAGAAATAAGCCAAGAAGGACATGGAGACAACCCCTGCTGTGGGAGACAAAGATACAAATATGGAGATTACAAATAAAGTTAAATCAATTATTTCTCAAGGAGGAAAAATACTAGGTTAAAGGTGAAGAAATGGTAAATATAACCTCATATATGGCATATGCTGGATAATCGATATTACACCTCAATATCTTGTAGCTGTCTAAAAGAAAATTGAATTGTAAAATTGGACTATCAGTCTACTGGAACAGATATTACAGCTCAATACTTTGTAGCTGTCTAAAAGCAAATTGAATTGTAAAATTGGACTATCCGACTATCACTCTACCCAGCGTATTTGTATCTCCAATGGCAATTTACCTTGGCAATGTTTAACAAATTGTCAACAGCTTTTCCTTCTTGACTAAAAATCTCTTCAAGTTTCTTCATTCCCTGCAGATTAAAATAATAAGCATTTAAATGAACAGGCATCAAGGGCCTCAGATATGGGATTTGCTCAAACTCAGCTGAGTCATCATGAAACATTGTGGGTGACAATAATAACTGACCTCACTCAACCGCTCCTCTGCTTCTTGCTTCGATGTTGACTGCCAATATTTATACACGCATTATACCAATAGATAATGTACTTAGAATAATAATATCCTTCGTGTTAATAACAAAGTAAAAGTCCCTTTTTAACTTCTGTTTCCTTCAACAACAAAAAAAATCTAAAAACATCCAAAAGAAGATAAGCAGAACAGTCAAAGAAAAAACGATACCAACACGCACACTGAGAGAGAGGGAGAGAAGAAACTAACACCAAAAAGATTCGAAACCACTGCCTTTACTATTAAAGAAAAGAGCCTTCCATTGACTGCACTGGGAATCCATGTCTCCAACAGCCCAAAAAGTGCTTGGATTTCACTGCTTTCTTCTTTAGAGAGGTAAAATAGCATTGGGGATTGAGTCGCGACTCGCGCCCAAGGGACACTAATTAACAATGCTCCCTGGGTTTAATTTCACTAGTTAATTACAAATAATCAGCCACCTTCAACCAGGCTTTGGCCAAAGATCAAAAGTGGCAGCCTACCAAAAACTTTGCCAATGAGACTGGTCACTGGACAATCTGCATCCATGGGAAACCTTAGAGAGACTCAAACAATATTACCAATGGTCTCATAAATTACTTTACTAAGCAATTAGAAGGATTTTTTTTCAAACGAATAACAACGATAAAATGAACCTTTTAATCAGCCAAAAGTTGACTCCACAAACATTAAAATGAACAAACATCAACACCAGGAACCTGACAAGGCGGTCCTGTACAGAGGCCCAAATAACACCTAGTCACCCATCAGTTTCTTTTTCTTTTCCAATGGAAAGAAACCAAAAAAGGCCTAAACTTTCAGGGTTTGGCTTTCCCTTACAATTTTCAGCAATGCAGGAGGATTTACAACATTTGTCTATTGACTGGTCCCATTAGCTAGGTTCCCCTTCACAATAGCATTAATGTTGTGGTAGGTAACATCTTGGTGCACCTTCTCAGAGTGCCAAACTGGTCCCGGTGCAAACCCAGTTCACCACATACCTTGCCAAATGGACGCCAGCACCAGGATCCTAAAAGGGAATCTGGAACCCACACTGCCGCCACTAGCCAAAAGCGGGCTCCATAGCACGATCAACTTCACACAGTAATATGAGTGCACATCAGCAGTGTGCCACTAGAAGGCTTTCCGGTCCACAATCGAGTAGACAATATTTTTTTCTTATGAACTCATTGAGAGGATAAAGTGGACTTTCCATGTGAAGACTATACTAGTTGCAAACATGTAGCATCAAAGAGAAAAATTCATCAAAACATTTACTAGGCCCATGCACCGTTCAGACTTCTAATTGAGCCTGATAGAATCTACCAATCATAAGCCACCCATAAAAAAGGAAAAAAGAAAAAACCCTTCACAAATCCTCCAAATTTTAAAAAGCCATTGGAGCTGCGCAGTTACAACACTACCGTAATAATACCAAAAATAATCCTCTTCCACGAACAAGAAGGCCCCTCACCCCATATGTTCAAAATAGTTATACAAGGGAAAAAAAAAGAAGAAGAAGATCCACTGACCAATTCTAATGGTCTTTCAAAGTGTATAGAAACCAGTCAACAAACATGAGTCTTAATGTTCAGGCAATTGAAAACCAAGTGAACAGTGTTATTTCTTTAAATGATCATGCATACAGCTATTAACCAGAGACTACATTATACAAATCTGAATGCAGGAGGTAATCAGGAGCAGAATTTTTTAACACCAACCATGGGAGTGGGGCAAATATGTAGGGATAGGAAGTTCAAAGGACTTTGGAATACATTTAAGGTGATAAAATTTTGTATCAAAGCGAGAATAACTTGGATAGCTTTCAGGACGCAAGAATCAAGCTAGATTTCATCAGGTTGCTGGCGATTTATGTTCAGGCAATACTATTGAGAAACATCATGAAGGTGACACATTGGTATAGAATTGTAGAGCATACAAAATCCAACCTTGGCACAGAGTGCGGCATGTTCCTTTCCAACACCTGTCACCTTTTTCCTCAAAGCATCAACGTGTCCCAAGACCTGTCAAAACGTAAGAGAGTCCATAGTTTGGTTGACTGCAAAAAAATTCACAGATGCAAAGAATTTTCACATATGCACAACACATGTGTAGAAAAATCAAGTTAAATTGAATGCTCAAGCATCTGAGTATCACTTGCAATAGGCTAGTAGTTGTAATAGTTTGTAACAAACGAAAAGGAGAACTTCCAATTCCAGTTTCGCTTTCCCGAAAGCAAGTCCAATGGCCTAGCACGCATTACGTTGGTGAAGAAACAGATACCTA
Organism: Vaccinium myrtillus; assembly: GCA_016920895.1. Taxonomy (NCBI): domain Eukaryota; kingdom Viridiplantae; phylum Streptophyta; class Magnoliopsida; order Ericales; family Ericaceae; genus Vaccinium; species Vaccinium myrtillus. The sequence goes on along the minus strand of CM029281.1, from coordinate 5,190,265 downwards.
GTACTTCTTCATACGTGGCACTGCTTCCAGGACACTCTTTTAGTTAAGACAGTCCAATAACTTGTCTTTAAAGAAATTGTATCTAATTGTACTAGCTTTAAACCGTCTAAAAGAGGAATACAAATATGGATACCACAAGGAAGATAAAAAGGTCCCATGGAAACTACATAACTTCAAGAAAAACTACATAATTAATACCTCCTCATAATTTCCATCTCCAAGAGTCAATTCCACAAGAGACCGCTCGTAAGGGTGCAGCAGTTTTCTCTTTGGGAAGTTCTCCTTGTACAACCTTAAGGGAACGGAAAGTTCCTAAAGAACGAAACAGAAAGCTACGTCATCAGTTCTAACAAATCAGACAGAGAACTAAGAAGAAGGAATATTGACACGGGACACCAACACAGAGAGAAACACAACAACTCCTGGAAAATTACGACTAAGATACAGCTGGAACGCGACATCAGATAAATAATGCATATAGGAAAAGAATGAAAATTACTTCATTTTCAACGAGTCATGTGAATGTCACAGCAGAGAAATGGGAAAGTAGAAGCACCTCCCCTGGTTCTTTGAACAAAGGTTTTATTACATCAAAAGACATATAAGAAACAGAACTTATTTTCACATTTATATGTTGGAAAAGATATGGAAACATAACGTCCCAATATCCTTTAAGAAGCTATATTCCCATTTCCCAAAAAAATTTCAGGAAGTAACAGGTGTGTTTCTAGTAAAATTCCTGAAGGAAGAATGGGTAGTCATAATCCATTTTCCATACTGGTCCCCGAAGTTACTTTCTTCAAACTCGTGCCTGAACCCATATGACATGTTTGTTCTATAATCCATGTGCATTCAAACTATAGACATCACATGTCCCTGTACGTCTGAAGTGCATTCTCTCGTGTCCAATTTTGCAGAGAAAAAAAAAAAACAAATTCCATGACATTTTGAGATGATTGTTCAATACATGTTGAGAAATGTTCAATAGTTGCCAATATCCAACACGAACAGGGAATTTTTCTAACTACTAAATTGCCCAAAGGAAGGATGATATGTAATATACTTAACATTTTCAGTTACGCCAGTTTCAAAATTTGTCCAAACTTGTGCCACGACACTTTTGTCATATGTTCCATCATCCTTTCTCCAAGCTGTAGACATGTGTGTTCGGGACAAGTGCAGCCCTAATTGTGTCCGGTTTTACAAAAACACTACATGAGATGTTTAGACGTTTGTCCAACAAGTGTGGAGACATGTTCACAGGTTGTCAGTATCCGAATGGCCAGCATACCTGTCATCGAAGAGTTTGTACTTCTTAACAGAGTACGGAACTGAAAATATAGCGACAAAGTTTACAACAAGCAGTTTACCTTCATTAGTGTATCAAGTTGCTTTGCACCTTTGTTTCTCTCACGCTTCGCTGCGTTGGGAATGCCTACGGAAAGTCCAAAGCGTCCAAGTTATCCATCGGTTTCATAACCAAGTTCAAATCCAATTCACACAAGAGCCACAGATATTCTATTACCTTTTGTAGCTGAGACCCTTTTTGCCTTCCTTAGTGCCGAATAAAGAATATCAACTGATGGCATCACCACCGGTAACTTTTGAAATGCCCCAACAGTTTCTTGGGTTGCTAATACTTTATCCTGGAATATGAACAAAGCAACAAGAAGTAAATCTGTTGTCATGTCTTGCAATCAAGATCAATACGAATTTAGAATGGGGACACAACCAAAACGAAAATGGAACATAGAGCTGGAAAGTTGAACTACAAAATGCAGCGAACACAAAACAAATATATCCCATACTTTCACTAATTATGTGAACCACCCCTTCTCAACATTTTTCATAAGAAAGGTAAACCAAACATAAACCACACATGATTTGAAGTTAGTTTACAGAAGTTCCATAGGCATAATTTATTCTTTTCTTTACCACCTTCCCAATGCTCTTTACCTCCACGGCTCCACCCCACCTTCCATAGGCATAAAAGAAAGAGAAAGAGAAAGAAAGGAAGATAAAAGGAGTTACTAAACAGAACATTATTACTAGGCATTGGGTTCTATGAAAGCCTTCAGCCAGAGGACCACTTTCACCATGCCATAAACCATTTTCTATTGTATTTACCAGTGTTCTAAAAGAAGGTCTGGAAGGCCAAGTACTCGCCGTCTAAGCGCTAGAAGGCCCCTCGCCGACTAGCCCGACTAGACCGACTAGGCGCCGAGTACTCGGCCCTGGAAGCTAGAAGGTGTCCGGCCGCCCTGGGAGCGCCGAGCGAGTTTTAGAACCTTGGTATTTACTTCAGTATCACCCTTACCTATATCACGCAAGTTTTGTTTAAGTTTAGGAAACAACTAATCAGGGCATTAAACAAAGGCATGAACTAATATAGATGCAGAACCAATGGAAAAAAAACGAAAAATTCCTTGAATCAGTAGAAACAAACCCCAAGGTTGAAAGCTTGATGACGACCTGGAGAAGTGAAAGATGGAGACACCGGAAATTGTCCAAACAGGCACTTGTGAGCTAAAATATGACAGAAAGTATCTGCGTAGCACCCTACAAACGATTTGCCCTAAGCTAGCTGATGAGTACCAAACGTAGATTATGGGCTGCAAGTTTGAACACATTTCTGAGCTCAATAACCTACATGGCTCTATGAGGCTTTATAAATTAGCTCTCTGGGCCTACATTTTCGAGATTGAGAAGTGAAACTTGTATCTGAGTAGTCAAGGGCATTTATTACAGTCCAATTTTTCAGGACAGGGCTAAAGTGGTTGTACAATGGCCATTTTTTGAGCTAGATGACATATTGGTTTCTAGGAATAACCCCAAGTAGTTTTGGAACTTAAGTATCATGAGACAATGCCCATGCACTCCCAGCAACTATAAAATAGACATGAACAGCATTACAATTCAACATTTCAAACAAAATAAGGAGTGGTAAATCATTGCTGGAAAATTACAACACAAGAACCTTTACTTTGTTCAGTTTATTTGGGTCATTCGGTACATAGCTTCCATTCACAATTTCATAAGTGGCTGTTTGCATATCCTTACTGAAGCATAGGGATGGCACCATATACCGACCTACAACTGAAGGCAGCATGTCAGTGAAAATTTTGGGTATTAACATTACAAGACAATTAGAAATTAAAACCAAAGTAGACTTGAGAGTAGCAATGTCACCATCACAAGACGAAGGGAAATCGAAACCAAAGTAGACTTGAAACTAGCTATGTTTAATAACAAAATAAGAAAACAAAAAAGGTAAAAGATACTAAATTAAGTGCATCAATTATGAATGTGAGATAGGCAACAAGCGGATATGTCAATTAAAGATCAATTTTGAGAGACCCATGCAATTGGGTATGTGAAATTTTAAACAAGAGAACATCTAAAGGGCTGTCATTTCGTTTTAAGTTGGAGCCCTCCAAGATATCTAACATGGCAATCAGAGCTAGGTCTTGGCGGGCTCTCCTAGCGTTCAATTCCGTTACCTCATCAATCCATAGCTCCACGTGCTACCAGTCAGCACGTTTGGGAGTGTTTGACTTCGTCCTACATCGGTCATCTAAGCGACCCAAGCTTGATTAATATAATTTAGAGGTTATTCTACCTATTGCCAATTGGTTTTAAATTTAAACCCTTCAAGAAATCTAACATAATATACCGAAATGCATCTGCATATTTGCATGAAGTGCATCTTGAAAGTTGGAAAAAACAAACCCATGAAAAACTTCAAAATACAGTAACCATAACAACCGTAGAGAAGACACTTGCTACTCGGAGAATATTTGAAGGGTTACTCAGTGAATAGTAAGCGTAATGAATCTATGCATATGGACACAGAAACGAGAGTGAACCTTTAGAAAACTTGGAGCGAGCGAACAATTTGGTCGAAGGAATCTGCCATAGCTGTATAAGGCTGGAGGTCCCGTTCATCTCTCTCTCTCTCTCAACCTCAGGAATGGTGCCGACAGTTGCAGCGGTTTATATGTTATACAAATTCATCTTTAACGCTGCACACAGTCGCAGGAAGAAATAGGTTGGGGAAATTGCAATAAACGGGAAAAAGGGGCAATTGCCAGATGGTGGTAAAATGGGCAAATATTTGCACATAATGCCTGTGGTGATTTCCAAAATGTGTCATGTATGTGCAAATATTTGCCCATTTTACCACTGTCTGGCAATTTCCCCAGGTTCTCCTCCCGTTATACTCTCACAAATTTTTTTTGTCCAGCAACTTAAAAATAACACAAAATATTCCACAAAAATTCAATATTTTTTTTGACAATTTTCTAAATAGAAACTAGTACTTTTAATTTATGAAAAAAGTTTAAAATTTTTCTTTTAAAATACTTAGTATTATTTTTGAGTACTCATTTTGCGGACCGGACAAATATTTTTTGTGTTTTTATATCATATTAGAATTAATGAATTATTTCTTTCAATATGTACAACAATATTCAAATCTTTACGGACAAATTAATTAAAGTGCGCATAAATTAATTCGGACACATTTTTTAACGGCACATGTTTGATCCGGACACATTGAGTCATAAAAACATACCCCGACATTCCATGACAATTCGACTTTTTTGTGGTAGTCAAAAATTGGTGGATGAGGGGATGATCAAGCATAGCAATCCTTCCAAAAGACCTCCCAAACGTGACAATAGGAACTCCCATGACCATTAGACTTTTTTGTGGTAGTCAAAATATATCCTGGGGGTTCGCTTGAACCCTCTAGGTTAAAATAAATCACTATTTTGATTTCTCTTTAATACTATCGGTACTAATTATTCATTAAAGTCATGAAAATTCACTTAAATTTCTTTTATAGGGGATAATACGACTCAACAAAATAAATAACGCAGGCCCAACAAAAATTTTAACCAATATATATATGTTTCTTCTCGTTAGAACATAACTTTTTTTTTTTTATAATACAGGGTCTCGGGCCAACTTGTGAGGCACTTCAAACCAATTCATATAGTCCCTCCACAATCTTTTACATGCTTGTGCATGGGGTGAGACGGTTCCAAAAGTTGCCAAGAAAAATAAAAATCGAGAACTTACATAAAGCTTCGTATTCAAAAGATTTTCCTTCACGTTAATCCTGGAGCCGCCCTGCAGTATTACAAATTGAATATTGAATCTCTTAACACGCCTAGCAGCAGCACGGGAATCGCAACAAAAAATAATATATATGTAAATTTTACTGTAATATATACTTGAATTCAACTATAAAAATGTTGAAAATTTAGCCTTTTTATGTAATGACGTTACAGGAGTTAACATGAATATGTATCGCAATATGCAATAGCTACAAAATCCAATCTCACAATACTACGCACAACATGATTTGGATAGTCCATTTTAAATTAATTGAAAACTAACCTGCTCAATTATTCAGAAATCAAGCCATCCTTTTCATGAGGAATCAATCCAATATTGTACCGAGTTCGAACTCTCTTGTCATACAAAGAAAATTGAAAATAGAGTAATACTATCAAACTATTATCGAAGTGAGAAGAAGAATGCAAAAAAAATATACTTCCTCCGTCCCATATTGTCAAATGTCAAGCCTCTTTTCATTTTTGGAAGTCTCAAAGAATTGTCTATAACGTTTAATTTATTAAGTTTTTTATATTCAATATAGATCTCAATTAATTTTATTAAACAAAGTTGTTGGAATGACAAAAAATATCATAGATTATGAGATATAAACAATTCTTTGAGATGATAAAAAAGATAAAGAGGCTCAATAATATGGGACGGAGGGAGTAGTAATACTTTTTATATTCACAAGAATTCTTATTTTTGATTGGGTAAAGGCATATAATCGGTTTTATATATATAGATTTGTTTTCTTATTATTCTGTTGACATCTTAAAATTATTCGAGAAATAATTATGGAGTATATCATCGAAGATAGGCATCAACATATGAAGGAGGATAACAATTAGAAAATATGAATTTTTATTTGAGAAAGGCTGAGAATCCTTGTGAATATGTAGATATTCTTTCTTTAATCATTCGATTGAAACTTTTAAATCAATTGCTAAGATATTGTTGTTTGTTAAATGAAAACAATTGTTTTAATTTTTATACATCCAATCATTTCCTACCCCTTGGCTCTCCCACATCTATTTCCACTAATATACTCTTTGCGTAATGTATTGTCCAAACACATCCGAACCGTCCGCTACCAAACAAATCCAAGCCGTCCATTGCCGAGCACGGACGGCTCAGATTGGAGATTATAATTAGAACCCTCAATTTTTTGAATAAAATCGAAAAAAGTGTAAAAAAACTGACTTTTTGGCTTATTTTTGTCTTTATTCAAAAAAATTTAAGCTTCAATCATAATTTTTTACTTTTTTGATTCCTCTCGCCGAGATGAACCAATAATACACAAAAAGTTGATGAAAAACTAAAAAATGTGAAAAAAAATCAAATAAAGACGAAAACATAAGCCAGCCAACTTATTAGGCCAAACCTCACCATATAATCCGTATCATATCGACTTATTTTCCTTTCATTCTGTTGACATGTTAAAATTATTCGAGAAATAATTATTGGTTAGTGTATCACTGAGGATAGACATTAGCACTTGATCAAAGGATGATAACAATTTGAAAATATGAAATTTTGAATTGAAAAAGACAGAGAATTAATCCTTACGAATGTAGATAATTCTTCTCTCTCATTCAGTTGAAACTTTTAAATCAATTGCTAATTTTTTTTTGTTTATCAAATGAAAACAAGTATTTTAATTTTAAAAAACCTTTCATTTTATCCACTTGGCACTCTCCCACATCCCTTCTTACTAATCCACCATTTTATCTTAAAACCGTGTAATTTTCTAATAAAAAATAAAATACTCTCGTTCATAATTTATTGAATTTATTCAGGTTGTTGTTAATGCCACAAGGAGGTTTGTTAGTGCCACGAAAATAGATTCATGTTGATGGTGAACAGTGAACTGAATCAGGGTTGGTCATTTCCTCTTACCCGTTCGAATCCGATCCGATCCCCGATCCGAACGAGCCGTTGATTTTGTTGTTTCTATTGATGAAATCAATTGTGTAAAGTTTCTTCTCGATTGAGTTCAGAAAGCTTGTCGATCGGGATCCAATTTGTGTTTTTTAATGATATTTTTCATCCGATTAAATGCCTACTGATACGCGATCCATTTAATTTTTTCTAAGACTGATGGATATCATAATACCGTGCTCATGATGTTCGACACCTCTGTTTGTAACTTGATTTTAGCATTTAATTTGTAACTGGAATTCTAAATTTCTAGTAATCCATTTTTTTTTTAAATGATTGGATTCCTAAATCTCCGTGGGGATCCCCGTTCCCCATTTGGAGTGGAGATGAAGGATGAAAATAAAGTCTCATTGGAAATCGGGTAAGGAATGAATATGGAGAAGGGGATTGGAATTTGGGGGTGGAGATAATACTCTCCCGCCCCTATTCGTCCCATGCCCATCCCTAGAATTGATTGATGAAGTGGAGACCAGAGGAGGTTTTTTGCAGTGTTAGAGAAAGTACTACTATAAAACAGAGAGTAGAAACAGGTGGGGAGAGAGAGAGAGAGAGAGAGAGAGAGAGAGAGCGAACAAATGTCAGATGGGGTAAATTCTTCGTGGAACTAAAAAAATACCTTCGTGGCACTAAAAAAATACCTTCGTGGCATTAGCACCACCTTTTGTTCGCAAAAGACGAAGACAAAGACAAAGACAAACCCCATATCCCACAGGATTGGAGAAACCAACAGGAGACATCGGAACGTTTCAATTCATCGCAACTGATATCTCTGACTCGGTGACTCATTCCCCTCACATTCTGAGTTACTCATTCATCCGACAAACCAACCATGCCAGCAGCTCTGAGTTCTCTCAATCTCTTCACTGACTCGGTAACCATGAACCAACTCCACAAAATTAAACCATTTCCCAGAAATAATCTCACTTCTATGCCCAAGGCAATCACTCCTCGGATGTCCATTGTATCAAATTTTTACCCAACACACAGGTATATGTTCCTTTCTCCATGCATGTTGATTTCTACTTCTACCTTTTTTTTCTTTTTTTTTTGAACGGCAAAGATTTCTACTTCTACCTTGAATTTAGTGTAATGCCTGTATTCGCTGATATGTTATGTATCTATTTGTAATTGAGAAATGCTCGAAATAGCTTTCTGCGTCTATCTCTGAGTTGTTTTTGGATACCCATTAGTCTTTTGTGTGATACATTGCAATAGAGCATCTCTAACCATTCACTGGAGAAAGTATATAACTAGATTCACAGTTACAAATGACTGGTGAAGAAATTGTTGGGAGTCTGATCCGGCCTGAGGTTCTTCCCATGTACCCGTAGACCTAATCCATTAGAAGTATCCACGGAATCCACACCACATCACCTGGAACCAATATACATTGAATGTATCCGCTTAAAAGGGGTTGTTCACAAAACTGACAAACTCAAAGCTGACTATTGCGCTTTACGAGACAGGCCACCCGCTCGTAACACATCAACCTAATTTCACTCAATAAGCCAGTTCCACAGATTTATTCAGTTTAAGTCAGTTCGCGGAATGGAGCATAAGCCTAATAAGTGGTGAGTCGCTCAATTGTATATTAAGGTTCAATGCTTTTTCTATTTATCTGATGTGGGACTCACTCTTTCACACGTGTTCCCAACAGAAATGCTATATTTTTGTTTCAGAACTTAGGGTTTCCAGGCCAACATATGGACACTTCAACTGCATGATTTATTCGAAGAATGTTGTTTCGATGGTGCAAATGCTGTTGATTCTATTTTTTCTCACAACTAAATGAGATGCTACATGTGGGTCCCATCGAGAAACATAGAGAGATAATTGGGCCATCCATATTTGGGCTACAGGATTTGGCACTAGGTATATCAATTCTGAAATATAGTAAGAGAATTAGCTAGCCATTAATAGAGAGGAGAAATTTGATCTTCATGCTATTTATATTATATCACCATTGATACATGAGGCTTGAGAAGCTTTTCTAGGCTAATATTGAACAAGTCATTAATGGTTTAAGCTGTACAAGATCAATGCATATTTCCTAGCTTGGACTGCTTTTGGGTGTCTTTCAACATCTCATAATTAAGTTTATCGTTTTCTACTTTTATGGATATTTGTATTTTAATTGGTGGTAAAGATGGCAAAAATTTTATGTGAGCGCTGAATTGGGTGAACCCGTTCACCAAAATAAATAGTATAAGGCATCATAGAACTCCTTTGAATAAACACCTACCGATTTTGGTGGTATGTTTTATATGCTTCTTTAGTCTTCGATTGGGATTGTACTGACAAAAGGTGTTCCATCTTGTGCACCTAATCGTTCACTAGCAATCTCATGGTTTTTTGGGGTTTGTTGTTGATACTGATGATTATACCATGTTTCACATTCAAGTATCTTAGTGGTTGTATTTTTTATGGCACGCCTGAATTTTCCTGGGTGTAAGACTCAGTGGTAAAGTTCTTTCCCTCTATAGTGAGTTTGTAGGATAAAGTTATCATTTTCCCCCCATTTTGCTCCCCATAACCTGCGATTCGTTTGGTAACACTTTAGTTTGTGAATAACTTACCTGACAGCATTCTTGATATTCCAGACTTGTAGTTATAGTGGCCATGTTCGGTTAACAGTTTTGGGCCTGTTTTGGTCCTGTTTTGGTTTGCTTACATCATCATTTCCCTCATTTCTCTCTCTATCTCTCTCCACTTATTACACCTGCTTACATCATCAAAACTAAACAAAACAAAACAAAACTTGTTAACCGAACAAGGCCAGTGTTTGTAACTGTCAGAAGCTTGAAAGTTTGACTTGCTAGAACATCTCATAACTTGTCTGTCAATTTAGATGGATATCTACAGAGAGAAAGACTGAAGCTGCAGAGGTTTTTGAAGTACTGAATTACTTCAACTTGGGTTAAATATCCAATTGTAATGCCAAATATTTTAAATGTAAAATTTCAATGCTTCCGGTCATAATCTAGAGAATCTGTGTTATGGATAGTTTATTTTGACGGCATTAACAAATCTTTCATCCTTGGAAACAGCAGTTCCTCACTCTCTTTCCTTGCTCCTCTAGAAGCAATTCTATTTGATATTGATGGAACTTTATGCGATTCGGATCCGATCCATTACCGTGCCTTCCGTGAAATGCTTCAAGAGGTACGTTACATACCATGCCTCTTTTAATGCATGTGTGCACATGCTTTTTCCTATTATCTACTGTCACAGACCATTGGGAAAGTGTCCTGACAGATTGGTTTCAATGGAGGAGCTCCCATAACCGAGGAATTCTTCATTGAAAGGATTAGTGGCAAGCATAATGAGCAACTCTGTGAAGTCCTCTTCCCTGACTGGGATTTCCCAAGAGCCATAAAGTTTATGGACGATAAGGAAGCATTCTTCCGTAGGTAACCTGTGCTCCTCTCTCCTATATTAACTCCAATTGAAGTGCCAGTTCCTAAATGCTATTGTCTCCAGTCATCAGACACTAACTATTTTATGCCCTTGCCCCTTAGTACCATATGGCTCAAGACAATTGAGTCCCTTAACCGATTAAAGATCAGATTATGACCTACTCACTCCTAAGGTACTCAACACTAGATCAGTTTAAGGATCTTTTTATGATCACAGACATACTACTTTTCCTTTCATGTAGTTTGCTCTACTAAGGTTGAGTTTGGATCTAGATTTCTGGAGTCAAGGGAAAGGTAAAGGAAAAGATAACAATTAAAGATGATCGGTTTAGGTGATCTTTGTGATTTGCTGATAAATTTTCTCCATGAATCCATGATTGAAACACAACCTAAATGTAATGTGATTGTGTGGAAAAAAAGAGAGTGATTCTATGAGAAAAACAATCTCAGGTGTAAAAAGTTGATGTTAAGGCCATTGTTCTCCCACAAATAAACTGGAAACACCTTAATAACCTTCTATAAATATGTTACTGTACTGATCACACTTGTCAATTTTTGTGAATGAATCTGTACAACGGTTGTTAGTTTAAGCTTCTCAGACCATCTCTTGGCTTTTCTATCTTTCCGCAATCCATGCCAACTTTCTTGGCACAGCTTCTGCTTTCATTTATGGGGCAAAAACAATAGCTAAAAGATGAAAACAATTGATATACTCTTTTTTTTTATAAATAAATTGATATACTCATTTGGAAGTTTCGTTTTCATGCTTATAGCTTCTGCTTATAACATTTTCAACTTTGACCATAATTTAAGCCGCAACAAACAATAACTATGCAGGTTAGCAGCAGAAGACCTACAACCTATGAATGGTCTCAACAAGTTATGCAAATGGATTGAAGATCGTGGCCTGAAACGAGCTGCAGTGACTAATGCTCCTAGACCAAATGCTGAGCTCTTGCTGTCAATGCTACGCCTTGAGGATTACTTCAAAACACTTGTCCTTGCTGAGGAATGTGACAGAGTCAAACCATTCCCAGACCCATACTTGAAGGCCCTTCTTACACTTGGAGTGTCCAATAAGCACACCTTCGTCTTTGAGGTTTTCTTATCGACCCTACTATGGTCCTTTTGTTTCCACTTGTTTGCTGCTCATTCAGCTAAAGATTTGAAATCACATTCTTCAACAGTTGTAATTTGAAAAGCTAATAATGAGCTTTCACTTTTCAGTTTTATGCTTAAAAAACTCAAGTAAGCTCAAAAAGCTTTCAAACTTGGGTTACATATATTTTTTGAAAACCAAAAAAAACCCCTTTTTTCACAATGGAAATTTGTTTTGCGAAGAACACTAACTGGTAAGCCAAGTTTGAAAACCTTTCTTGTTTTTTAATTTCTGATAGTTGCTTAATTTTTTTGCTTGGAAAGGACTCCGTTTCTGGAATAAAAGCTGGAATAGGAGCCGGGATGCCTGTTGTCGGATTAGCTACGAGGAACCCTGAGGAACTACTGTTAGAAGCTGGTGCTGTTTTCACCATTAAGGATTTCGATGATCCTAAGTTGTGGAGTGCTTTGGAAGAGTTGGAAAATAAGGCACGAGATAATAGGTAATAGCTTGTATTGAAATTACAGAAAGATTTTTCCTCGACGATCACATTATTGTATTTTCAGCTAGCTGTGATTTTCAATTCCGACAACAGAAAAAGGAAGGTGCAAATTTTTTTTCCAATTAAATTACCATTCTGATATATTTCATTACTTGCGGTGATGTAATATACTATTTGCCAAGGTTTATACTTGATTTGCCAACATTAAAAGATCATAAAGGTTTATACCATTTGCCAAGGTTTATACTTGATTTGCCAATATTAAAAGATCATAATGTTTTGAGAATTCATGGCATTTTGGGTTGCGTTCAACAGTTTATATGACACTGCTAATTTGACAGTTCAACGCTTATGCTTATTATAACCACAGTTTATATGGCACTGCAATTTGACAATTCAATGCTTATTATAACCACGATTGCGTCTCTTTTCAACTATTACTCTACCGATTTTAGAGCTCAACAGTTGCTTCAGCCAACTAGTTAAACAATGTCTAATTGTGCCACAGAGCTCTCGACTATAGGTGTGACAGACACTTGGCTTGTATCGGTCAGTTTCTGTTTGGAAGCTTCGTCAAAGTGAAACTACCGTGTACAACTAATCATTGACAAAAAACATGCAGGTGCTCTCATAATACAATACAACAAAGACTGAATTAGCCATTTTCATTGACAAAAAACATGCAGGTGCTCTCACAATACAATACAACAAAGACTGAATTAGCCATTTACACTGGATGTTAATTTGGTTTTATTTTTTGTCTTTCCTGATTGTATTTTGCCATTTTCAGTTGTATAAACATATGCTTGTATGCGGTAGCGTGTGTTTTTAATAAATTTCTCTCTTTCTCGCTAAAAAAATTTGCTTATGACAAAGAAACTAAGAATCTCATCCTTCCAATAATTCAACAATCAACAAATGTCTGCTGCAACCGCAACTCTCTATATCACAAACTATGTCGTCGTTATACAAAGCATCTCTAAAATAATGGTCAGTCTCATCTGACCCAAGATACGGAATCAATCTCATCCCTGGCCGACTTATACAGTTCAAGCCTTTTCGCACATTGTTGCCTCCTCTCCATCAAAGCTGGATCTTCATCTAACATCTGAGCAAGCTGTTTACCCTACACATGGAGAACACCACATTCTCGTTAGTGTCGCAACAATTTCAACAACGTTACACTTGAATGGGTATTTTAGAATGAATTGCTAACTGCGAACAAGTTAATTACTCAATTCCAACAGCATTTCATCAAAATTGGATACCTTTGTTAATCTATTACCATTAGCAACTCCCGATAATCTTTTACTCTTTATACAAGTTAATCTTAATACCATATTTTTGCGCTAATTTATCAGGACCACTTCATTACCCCTGACTCTACTGCATATTTTATACCATATTTTTTCCGCTGTTTATTAGGACCACTAAAATACCTAACTGTACCGCATTTTTCAAGGCGGGGAACTTATTTAAGACTAACAATCTGTGTTACAAGATTGAAAAGCTCTATCGAAACTTTTTCCACACACAGGAGAGAGAAGCTAGGCCAAAACTTTATCTAAGCAGGCACGCGCTGGAGAGAGAGAGAGAGAGAGAGAGAGAGAGAGAGAGTACCTCTTTCTTGCCAATTTGTACGTAGAAGCGATTGAGCAAGTTCTGTTTGGCTTCCTTAACCTGACAATACACCACTGCCTTGGGAATGGTAATCTTGATTGTATCTCCCACCATCCCCACATAAGAAGATACATTCGATGCTATCCTCCTAAAGTGCCCCTCCGAGTAGCGATCTATAGCTGGGGTTGCGGCAGCGGCACCAGGGGGGCCACCTGGGGGGTTTCCCGCTTTCTCCATTTCCTGGGGTAGTTTCCTGAAGAAATCAACAGTCAGGTATGAAGACTCCATGTCCACCAGTCTTATAACTGTCTTCTTACTCTCCTCCCTAAACCTTTCCAAGGCTTCACCAGCAGCAGCAGCTATTTCACCTTGCAGAGAAGGAAACCGCCTCAACTCCTGTCCCCCATCGGAAACACAAAATGTTAACTAAATCCCAGAATCCAAATAAAAAGGACGTTAGAACATCTGGATTGACTCTTTTGAAGGGCAATTTAGTGTCAGAAAATAGTCATTTTGTTACCTAATCCACAAATTATTGCTACATTGTATCTTTTAATGCCATTGTTAGTAGATTGCAAAAGTTAGTCTAGTTATCAGTGCCCTTGTTAGAAGAAGCTAGCCTTAGAGAGAGAGAGAGAGAGAGACGCGCGCACACACACACACACAGAGAGAGAGAGAGAGAGAGAGAGGGTTTCAATGAAGCTCATTCACTTATAAACAACCAAACCTTTTTACAAACAATATTGGGTTCCACTTTTATTACGTTAACAACAAAAAAAGTATTCCAATGGAAATGTTCTTAGTGCTTCTTTTAAGAAGTAAAATATGTAATGAACTTCCAAAAGTAGTTCACCTGAGTTTCTCCAATTGACTTCCTAACGAGATCCTTCAAAACGAAGTGAACCTATGAAACAAGAAACATCGATCAGTAACAGATTCAGATGCAAGTTTTGCACACTAGTCGTAACGATCAAATTGAATGACCAAAACAGTTGGAACACTACAACTTACAGCATCTACTGAAGCTTCAGCAGGGCCCCTAAAATAATTTAGTGACCCCTCAATAAGTCTTCGATAACCTTGCTCGGGTGCTATCAAGTGTGGTTGGTAACCATCTGCCTCTGATACAATTTTCCTTACATTTTGCAGAGAAAGGTGCCGATCAAATGGAAGCTTCCGTAAAGCAGCAGGGAGCTGGTTATCGAATACTCCATAAATTCGGTCACCTCCAGGTCGGCTGGAAATAAGAAAATAAATACGCAAATATTTACCATAAATGTAAAGGTAGGTAGTTTAAAAAAACAGAATAAATGAATGATACACAGACCTTCAAGTACTCAATAAAAACATGACAAATAGCTAAAGCTGCAATGAATTAATAGTCAGAATCTTTAGCTGCCTGTCTTACCAGTTTATTAGGGGACAATGTGAAATACATGAGATTCTAGTTGCAAGCGGGATTATGCTATTCATTAAGAATGCTCTACTAGTCCGCAACTACAAATTCACAAACTGAAGGCATGAGATTAGCCGAAAATTGGTAAATTAGCCCTACAGAAATTATGCTGTTTGCTAAGTCTGCAATTGTGGTTGGCAAAGGCATTTATGTGCACAATTCACCTTCTCCTCGTTTGGTAAGTAAGTTGATGGAAAATGTGGACAAACCATTTCGATAACAAACAGCCTTGTATTTACCATTTCATGACAAACAGTCTTCCCTTTAATGATGACCTTCAAACCATCATGGAAGCAAAAACTGATGCCTCAAAATGAACTTTGGGTGATGGCTGGCCTTTATGAGTGTTCCGTTTCAGAAGATCACTTGGTATACAAAAACTTTGGGATGTCTACTATCTGGTTTATGGGTTAAAAATGTGAAATCATTTATGCCAACTTTTGTGGTTTCAGGTTTAAAATCCTTAAATTTACCAAGAATATTGAGAACTTCCAATGCAGACAATTTCCGTAGCTATTGATAAAACCATAAATTTTCAGAGTATCAACTCATAGGTTGTCAGAAGTTCAAAGAACAAACTCTGCATCAGGAGGGAGAAGAAGATCAAGTGCTTACCCTCCATCAAGATGCTCCTTAAAAATGCGGTCAAAGGCACGACAAAGTTCCAAGATAGTGTAAAGTTGAGCCTAAAAAAACCACAGAACATTTTGGTCACTGAAATTACAGTGTCTCATTCAAGAAAATTCATGAGGTGAAAACGGCTTACCCCTGCATCAACAGCAATAGGCCTACCGAGGTGGTCCATCTCGGATTCAAGTTCATCAATGCTTTTGTTAATTAATGATGTGATACTTGGTATTCTTGCCTTAATTACAGACTCCAAGTGCTGAAAATTAAAACAATAATAAAAAATGGTGCCAATTTCTGTCCAAAATAATCTTATAAGGAAAAGGACATGTAAGGTGTACCTGGGAGAGAAGTTTCGCCAGATACTCTGAACCCATTTTACTTGCTAAGTGTCCATAATCAGGACTTGATGCAAAGTATTCGCGCTCCCTACGCCTTGCAACAACCATATCTACGTTTTTATTTATATCTGCTTGAGAACGATTCACTATTCCAACCCAGGGATGTTGTAGACGATAGGATCTCCCTTCAAGGACCTTCATGTAGGAACCAGTGATGCAATGCAACAAATTAAAGATTAGAGAGAAGGAAACTAGCGATAAGGACATAGTTACAAATGTACATGAGCAAAAAAGAGTAGTCTGAAGGAAAAAAAAAAGTAAAGCAACGATCTTATTTGGCATCACTTATAATAGGCTTAGATACTTGAGATTCCACACACACACCCCTAAACGTATAAATGCAAAGAACCCAAAATTAACTAAACTCCTAACAACCTTTATGAAAAACTATCTACAATAATTGCATCACACACACACACACACACACACACACACACACACACACAGAGAGAGAGAGAGCCTACATCCAATGCATTGGTTCCTTTATCCATCAAATCTAACTTTGTCAAAACACCAAATGTCCGTTCCCCTGAGCCATGGAAAAGGAAATTCCGTAAGCGAAAACCAGGCAACATCAGAAAAGTTCAGAATTTAGCTGTAATCATGAGTGATCAGCACATACCAGTCGGATCCACCTCCCTTGAAATTTTAATAGCATCAGATGTTGCTATATCTTGATTGGCTGGAGATATTGCTAGTATGATGGAGTTAGGCTGCAGAAACCGTACACTGATTAATTAGTGCCCATGATATATGACTTGGGTAATCTCAAAAAGGAACTAGTAATGCATCCATGACACGTATAGTTGTCCATGGCAAGAGAATATATACAACAAAAACAGAAATTAGTGAGAAGCATGGTAATGAGTATAGAAATTGATTTGGGTCTCTAGGCCTACCCTCCCTGATGCCTTTCCGCTTTAATTTGGGGGCATGGTTCTGCGGTGAGCGCAACCACTTTGTCCATATTGCCAAAAGTTAGGTCTGTCTTCAATCATCCTCCGCCCATACCCCCCAATCATTGGGGACTAGATGGGTTCTGTTATTGTTGCAAGAGAACATATATTGAACAAAAAATCACGTGATACAAATGCAAGAAAGAACAAACCACAATGCATTCACTTAAAAATGTCATTGAAAACGAGTACACAAGCTGAAGGCCACTGTACTGGTTTTCAATAAATTACTTATTGATAAGCAACCTAAGAACCATTTACACATTCTACAACGACTGTTTAGGCAGGCTCATCCCATTGGCAATCATGAGACCTTTGTATATCATTTCTTCACCAGAAATTTAGGAATTCGGGTAGTAGACAGTAGTGTTCCATCGTTTGGTTCCTTTCATCTTCCTCTAGAGAAGCTTAGCTAGCACTAATTTCTTACAACATAACCACAATTAGTCATCCACAAAAGACAAAACAATCCTAAGGCAGATGCATTCTTTTATAGGCGAAAAGATGGTCCATCAATACCTTTTCAATGTAAGACCGCACCATATTTTCAATGTCTTGAACAATATTTTCAGATTGTCCCTCTGCAAATAATAAAACTCTTTTATTAGAATGAAACCACGAATAGATATTATGCATACCAAGTTCTACAACCAAAAGATATTACGCATAACATACCAACGGCAACTTTTGTCAGACCAGGCAAATCAATTAAGGTCAAGTTGACAACTGCCAGAAAGAAGCCATCAAACAGTGTCAATGAATGTAATATGTGGGTGTAAGTAGGAATAAATAAACACGTGGATGATATATAAAATCGGGAGAGAAAGAGAGGCTATTGACGTTTAGTGGAAGAAAGCATGACAAAACAAAAGGTGAGACAACACTGAGTCTTCCCTTGAAAGAATTTCTATTTCAATTTTCTCTCAAAAAGCCTACCACTTAGTTCACACAAGTGAGATGGACATTATATCAACAAAATTTGGAACCAAAATACCAAATTTAACTTATTGAATGTTTTGCAAATTTTCCACCGCATGGTACTTGATCTGTCGAAATAGGGTGTGAAGTTTGTGAAGCCAATTCTTTAACTTAAAGTTATCAATCGACATGTACCATGCATATTGCTTACGTCAAATCACAAGCAAAGATGCAGGCACTTCAATACAGGAATGACTTCAAATTACATTTTTCCTGCGCCTAATTTATCAACAAGATTTGCAAAGGGAACCAAGATCTGAATTCTAGAAGGTGGCTTTGGAAGCCAAGTCTGTGGCAAGTTCAGAAAGTCCTAGACAAGCCGGAAAATTAGTATTGTGTGTTACGTGATAATGCATGACTTTCATGCTCCTTGCACTCAATTAAACTGCAAGCATTATTTCAGAGAAGTAGCTCAAAAGAAAGCAAGCACGAATGAAGCATAACCATGACGCGTCAAATGGCAAACAAAAACATAAAGGAAAACTGCAACAAGCCTGGAATTACATATTATTTTACCAGGCCAACTAGCAAATACAGTAAAAGGAGTAACCCACCATTAGGAGAGTAGATACTAAGATGGATTGGGACAGGAGAAATCTGTTTTGACTTTCCAGTCAACCTATCGGTTTCGTCCTCAATTTCCTTACGAACCATGGCTGCAAAAAAGAATCAGACGGCAAACAATTGGTTCCAGCATCAGTATGAAGTCTATAGACCATATTTGCAAAAGAAACAAGGGAACGGGCCACAAAAAAAAAAAAAAACGTTCACCAGTAGTGGTACTAATATTAAAAGCCTGCCCTACTATTGTTCCACATAGCATGTGGAGTATCATGATCCAATTCCAGTTCATTTTACAAATTAACATTCGAGGTAACACAAAATTCACTGTGAACACTTCCTAGGAGGCTAGGATGTACAACCTTTACATGAAATCAACAATTAAGTCATATGCAACATGGGATACACACCAAAATCAGTGAATCTTCGCCGAGGTAGATGAGAAAACTCCGCATACTCCTGTCCTCCATCTATCCTATACAGTTGCAACACCAAAGGCCGCCTAGTGACAATCCCTGAAAAATACCCAATATGAAAATACAAGCTCAAAATACCCACCTAAAATTGAATAAAAAAAGAAGAAGAAATTACGAGAGTCAGAAGAAGAACAAAAAATTTCAAACAGAAGCAGAGTTAATGAAACCTAACCAGATCCTCGAGGAAGGAAATCTCTTCCAACTATGCTTTCTAATACGGAGGATTTTCCAGAACTCTGATATCAGCTCGAAACAAAACAAAGCATCAGATAAAGGAAATATCTAAACCAAACCACTATCAGTTTAAAATAGAGGCTCAGATCAAACAATATCACTAATCACTTGATCTATCATTCCTTATAAACTTATAGTTCCCATTTCTCAATTCTCCTCCCTCTTGCTCCACTTCATTTTTTTACTCCTCTCTACCGCTGCTACTGATTTTCTGTCTCTGTCGCAGACTACTCAACCCCACCCTAACATAACCAATAACCTTTGCTTTGACAGACGTGAACTTCAAATGAAAGGATTTCACGATGATTCCACGAGAGCAAGCTCAGATTAGACTTGATTTACATATGGATTTCAGCATTAGTTTGGAGCTTCATCATGGAGTTTACAGTTGGACAATGTGAACTTCAAGTTCCTATTACGAGGTGTTATTTGAAAGCATTAAATTAAACAACTGTAGGTATACAAGGAACCCAATAAAATGCAAATCTTCTACACCTCTCATTTATCTTCCACTCTAGTTTTCCAAGACACCTACAGCTCGTTTTTTAGCAGGATATGTTTTGGAGGGGGGAAGGGGATATAATAAGAGGGGCATAAAGAGGTGGATATGGTTGGAGGGGGTGTTATTTTAGAATGGGAATTTAAAAGTTACTTGATTTGTTTTGTTGTTGTAGAACGAGGATACGAGAGGTTGGACAATGTATAATTGTGTGAAATCTGTATCCAAATAAACAAAGCACAATAGGGGGGATGTGTCCAAAATTTATCCCTTCGCAGGTGGATATGGAAATCCAAGGGATATTATATCCGGGTAGCAAAGAGTAAACAAACACTGGATATAAACCCCACTCGGATTTCTAATTCAGGCAAAGGCCATATCCAGCTTCCATTTCCCTCTACCAAACAGGCTGCTACAGCTAAAACTTTGGACGATAACAGTCCTTTTGGCAATCTTAGAAGAGGAAATACAAGAGAAGACATGTTTTCCTCCTTTTTGGTGACAAGGAGAGAAAATGAAGTGATTTCTCTCGACTTATTTGGATTCACTGCATAAGAGAAAAGATACGAATATATCTACTGGAACAATCCGGTAAATGCATCATCACATTTTGTTTTAGGAGTATAACTTAAAGATGGTCAGTCAGACAGGACGAAGAATGAGTAATAAGAAAATTTCTTTTCTCACCAAGTATATTAATTGGAGAGAATTGAAAACTGGGGTTTTAAGGGGGAAAAAACATTTGTATTTCTCCTCTTTAATACACCAAACAAGTGCCTGGGGAAGACAGAGAATCCCATTTATTTCGTCTTCTCTACAAAACACCCAGATCCAAACAGACAGCCATATCCATCCACTTTAATTTCATGTCTATCCAAACGGAGTCTAAAACTCTCTAAATACTTATAACCACCATAATCAAAACTCAGACTTGATTTCAGCTCAATTCAGCTAAAAATATAAGCCCACTTATGCGCACACGCGCAAAGATTTGATTTGCATCGGTGGTTACAAGCGGCGCCCATTCTCTCCAAGGGAATATGGGCAAAATTCTGTTATGTGTATTCGGATCTACAATTTAAGCTTTAACACTAAAATTAAAACAGTTATTAAAAGGAAAAGTTTGAACATGAGGGGTAAGTTTGAAGGTCTTTTTTTTTTAGGTGGGAAATCCAATAGAGAAGGGAGAAGATCAATAGTGATGGCTTAGGAGGATTTTTGATTGATTTTTTTAAAAAAATTTTCTTTAAAAAATAAGAACTTCGCAGTCACACGTGCACATTATAGATAGATAGATTCACGACAAGGAAAGCCGAAAAAGGAGGAGAAAAAAGGTAAACCTGTCCACCGACGACGGCGACGGAGGGAAGAGCATCCCAGAGAGAAGAGAAGGCGGTGTCGCCGCCGCCGTAGTCGCCCAGGGCAGTACAAGCCCTCTGGATGCGGTTTACCAGACCGATCAGACTCTCCATGGTGGCCATCTTCCAAAACCCTCGCAGAAATTTCAGCTGAAAAACCCTAGCAGGTACTTTGACGCGAAGTAGAAGCCTGAGAAAGTGGTGACGAAGGTCGAGAAGAAGAGAGCGGAAATCTAGAGAGAGAGAGAGAGGACTTGTAATAAACGCGACTGAATAGCGTGTTAGGAGAAATTGTGTTGTTTGTCGTTTTGAATCGCGTTGATTGGGTGGCTCTCACCTTCACCTGGTCCTTTCCTTTTTCTTTTTTTTTGTTTCAACGGTTTGAATTTTTGAATTTTGAAATGTTTTGTAGTAACTTTTAAGTTCTTGTCCAAAATACAAATAATTATGCTTGGGAAAGATTTTTGTTCCCCTTTGAGACATGTAGGTAAAACAATGTAGGGTAAATTTTGGAACCGGGTTAGTATTCAATCTGAACTGTCCGTTCAATAACTAATGGCAATCTGGACCATTGAAATTTTTTATTAAACGACTCAAATGGGGTATTACAAGGGTGTATTGCCCAAACCCCTTTTTCCGTGGGTTTTGGAAAATAGAAAAAGTTACAATTAACGAGTAACCCACTCTTGTCCGAGGAATCAATAGGAGGACGCCGTGTCAGCCAAGTATTCAAAACTGCAACTCTATGACGCAGATTCGTTAAATGAAAGGGTGGTCATTTCCTTCAAGCAACATTTCTTGTTGTTCCCTTTCAACCCCGGTTAGGTATAGTTTATCCCAAGTCAATTTAACTTCAAAGATTAAAAAAGAAAACGAGTAAAGTAATGGATTGTTGACACGTGGACTTTTCTTCGCCGCCTCTCGCGACGACGTCTACGTTTTCGGTTTGTATGCATCCTAATTTTGTTTTTATGATTGAGAGACCGTTACTCTTTTTTTTAAATTAGCAAGTTTGAACCGCTAGTTTGTTAACTAATTTTGGACATGGTTGAAATGTTAGTTGTTTTTTGTTGTGGAACTTTAGATTTTTGTGATCAAGTTCTCTTGTGATTATTATAGTTTTGGTAGAACTTTAGTTTATGATTAACAACTGGTACATGGAGATATTACAAAATCGTTAAAAAAATATTCGCAGGGCCAATTATCGGAAGTAGTAACATCTACCGCATTAAATTTCCCAATTCTATTTATTGTTTACATCGACCATAATTAAGGGAGTGTTCCATTAACAAAAAAACAGTTTTTTTCAAAAATCAAGACAAGTCATTCTCTCACAATATATCACATAAAAAACCGTAAAAAGCCAGTGTATTTTAAAAATGCCCTTAACGGAACCCCCCCTAAATCTTGAAGTTATGAACTATTCTTTATACTATTAAAAAATTATTACTATATTTTTCAGTAAAAACATGGGCAAATTACAAGGATTACCTTAAAAGGGAGACGGTAAAAAAAAAAAAAGACAATCAATAACAAAAAGACCTACTCCCCGTAAAATTGTAAAAACAATTAAACGAACATACATATAGGAAGAATAAACAATATAGCACTTGCAAAAAAACAAACGATTAGAGAAAAGCGATCATATAAAGGATACTAACTGTAGCACCCGTCGATGTGGTGCACGAAACACATGAGAATTGTTGCAGTTATCCTCAATAGTATGCAATCGTTTGCACTTACGCATTGCGCATTTGTTGAATGTATGAACGCTTTGAATACCGTCAAGTTCCATGAGTTGTAGATTTTGCATACGAGCCCTGCTTTTTGTTGGACTAGCCATACGACGACCTCCTTTCTTACCATTGTTATCTCTAAAAGCCTTGATGCGCATAAACCTAAGATATCTCAACATTTGATTGGTGGAAGGGAAGAAGTCAACTCCCATACAACTATAGGAAGTCAGTGATTGAATTGAAGTGGGAGTTTGGCCAATTGCTCTAGGAGAACAGCTAGGCGAGATTCCGCTTTGGTTGCTGCCTCTGTGACTTCTTTAGCTGCTGCTGCTTTCTCTCCAGCTATCTTGAGTAGCTGGTCCAGCTCCGGTGGAATTTTCTAGTTTGGTTTGCTGCAATATCCTTGGAGCAGAGCATGAGCCTTGGGAGCAGTTGTACAAGCCTTGATCGAGCCAGAGAATAATCTCCCTCCGTAGAATCATCGTCAGTAAAGGCCTGGATATGCTTGGACTTTAGGTGCAACACACTTGAGCTCTCTATTGTGACGAAAGAGTTCAAGTCAGTATCCTGGGAGAGAGGGTCCTCGACATCGTTTTCTGAAAAAGCCAATATGCGCTAGACCTTAGATTTCTCACACCTAAACCCTGATGTGCAAGATGAGCTTTTACATGAGTCGGAGACACCACAATGTTGGAATGTTGAGGCGGTGTGTGTAAATCAACTGACATAAGAGTAGGATCACAAACATATGTTTTTGCAACCTCAACAATGGTTGAATTATCCAACACATTATCCCGGGAGTCACAATTCATGTGGTCCTTAGAAAGCTCGCTTTTGCCTCGAATCTCAACTGTTGAGATACTAGGTCGATGAAAAAATCGAAAGGCCTCAGAACTAGATAACGATCTCTGGAATTTCCTATCAATGAGGAGGAAATGTTGTCCCAAAATAATTGGATACTTTCTCTTCAAAAACTTTTTGGTGTTATAATCGTACTTATTGCTCCTACTTAACCTGTAAGGACCTGTGATTTAAAACTCTCTCTTTTTATTTTTGTTGAATGAGAAATAGTGAAATTTTAGCCGAATTAGAGTTTCACCCGTGATTTAAACCGCAACTCTATAACACAGCGTCGTTAAGTTAAATGTAAAACGAGCCATAGTACTTGATAACAGTAAAGGATTTTAGGAGTTGAGAGTTTCTGGTGAAAGACTCATAACGATTAAGTAGTGGGTAAGCTCAATGATTGATTTTGTTCCATGGAGGTGCTCCATGTACTACTAGATATGAGTTCCACTCCCACCCGCCCCAGAACATATGCAGTAATCAGCCTTGCCCAAAAAAACATTTTTCTTTGCAAGAAAGGGGTACATAATCCTTTACTTCTAATGAAAAACAAATGATATTCGAAAATTTAAACGCCACGTACAATGATATCCTAACATCTTCTGCAGGATCTGAAAAATGAGAGGATGTTAGAATATCATTTTGGCTCCATGCATACTCCACGAGCAAACGGATTTCTATTCGAGAAAGAATATAATTCACTACGCAAAACTCCAACTCTATACCCAAAGACCGTCAGGGCTGGCCCAGAGGTAAGCCCCGCAAGCCTCCGGGCTTAGGCAACCCCCGGGTTGGGGCAACCAAAAACAAAAAAAAAATTCCTAAAACTTAGATATAAATTTAAAATAGTTTCCACACAAAGCACAAAGCTTGCTCTTGTTACGGTGGCAACTGGATGATGCCCCCTCATGCAAGAATGTAAGTTCAACTCCCTGGGCACTCTTTCTTAGAGGGTGTTTGACCGATCAATTTTCCCTTTTTCACATTCTCTTTTTCTCTTTTTGAGTGTTTGGGAGCCAACACCCAAAACACATTCTCTCAAAACTCATTTTCCATTTTGCACATTCTAGGCTAGAACCCAAAAAGAGCTTCGGAGCTCCTTTTCAACTTCTACTTCTGCATTCTGATCTTCCCTAAAAATTCCACTCCCATTCTACCCCTCTCCATTTTTCTTCAGGTTAGACATTTTTTTTCCAGTACGAACCCAAGAGCATCAATTCTGATTTTCCCTCAAATTTGCTTCTTTTTTTTTCCTCCTAAATCAGGCCGCAAAACAACATTGGAGCATGAATTTGATGCTTCGATTGTGGAAAATGTATGAGGTCTTCGTTGTTGGCAGATGATTTAAGCGCTCCACCAACCTCTCAATCATGCATCAGGGTTCTTTAGGTCACCTAATTCACGAACCACAACTTGTGATTTGGGTTTGAAATGGAGTTTTTTATGTGATTTGGGTGTAGATTTTTTTTTTTTGATCAGTTGATTTGGGTGTAGATTGGTCAAGGGATTTAAATGCTTTGACTCTTTTTTTCCCTCTATTTCTCCATTTTTATTAGTTTTGGCTCTTTTGGTTTTTCTTTCGGTCCATAATATTTCAAAAATCACATTACTAAATTAATTTTGTTAGAAATTTGCATTTAACAAGTGTACCATTAAATTTTGATTAAAAAAATTATCCCCATGGTGGGATTTCAAAAAAAAAAAATCAACCAGGTTTATTATTTTTCTCACACATGTTCAACTATGGAGCAAACATTTTTTATTGTTTTTTTTTTTTAAGAACTCTTACAATCATATATTTTTAAGTTTATCTAAGTTGAAATTGATAAAAAAAAAATTACCTTCGTTCTAGGCCTATCAATGGACCGGAATGGATCCAAATCTGATCCAGATTCAAAAAATGCACGGAGAAGTTTGTTTCTTTTAATCGGAATCATAAAACACTATAATTGTGGTTACATTTTGATATAATTCAAGCTAAATGCACAATGTAACCATGATTTTTTTATTTTTTATTTTTACTTTTTTATCTTTTTATTTTGTTTGACTATAGTAAGTGGGCAACCAAGCCTGCAGTCAGGCTTGGGCAACCTAAACATCGGGGTCGGCCCTGAAGACCGTTACAGATTGCTTCTCTCTCAAATGCTTAGAATGGCTGATTACAAAAGATTCATGCATGTATAGCATTGAATTGGGTTCTATCCACAGAACTCCAAGAGTCGATATGGATATGGAGGCTTTGCTTCATCTCTTTGAATTGAGCTACACTTGATGTCCATGCGAGGAAATCTTCAACAACATTCTTCATTATATTGGGTCGGGTGCCTAGGTATCCACCGTAAGTCTTTCATTTTTTGAAGACAAACCAAGCGACGACCTGCACATTTGTTTTCCAAAGCGAAAGCAGGTAAAAAGAATTCGTCAACCAAACCA
This sequence comes from Vaccinium myrtillus, assembly GCA_016920895.1. Taxonomy (NCBI): domain Eukaryota; kingdom Viridiplantae; phylum Streptophyta; class Magnoliopsida; order Ericales; family Ericaceae; genus Vaccinium; species Vaccinium myrtillus. Next base: position 5,164,005 of record CM029281.1, on the reverse strand, counting down.
AAGAGAAATTGGAAGGTTTTATATAACTAATCTTGAAAGAGAACCACACGCCTGGAAATTCCAGAGAATTCTTACACTTCTGGTAACTCAGAATGCTCATTCCTCGTCTCCAAAATCGTGCTGAAATAATGATCCTGTAACGAAACAAACTTGAAATAAGGGTATTCATGGTTTTAACTAAAGGCCATTACGGCAGTTACATAACGAGATTTTGGGTCTGACATCAGCCCGTATATGTATGGGCATATCACCGATACTGTTATGCTTCCAAATACCGTGATTTAAAACTAATGGTGTATTATATGCATCTAATTGAGATTTTTTAACCCCTTTGCGATTAGAAAATAGGCAATAGAAACATTTTCACACGGCAGGTAGAGAAGGTACCTGTATATGAAAACTCAGTTGGATATATATATCGGGGGCATGAGCAATCTTAGGCCAATCCTCTCCTATCCCTTCTTCACATCTTCTACTCAGGTGGAAGCAGCCCACGATACACAAACGACGTAGTGCAGTGATACGTTGCATCCCTTGTGGTAGCGACAGACGATTATGGCAATGGCGGATCTCAAGTACTTGAAGCGACTCGAGATTTGGGAGGACGGACTCTGATAAGGTTGTCAAGTTCTTGCAAGATGAGAGATGCAAGCAGAATCATTAAGCCCCTCGGGCAAACTCACCAGCTCAGGGAGACCAATTAATACCAACTTCTTCAGGCTTTTCAGCCCTTTCAAATCATACTCTTCCGAGAGTTCAAGATTTTTACAGTAACGAATTTCTAAATATTCGAGGGAAGTCAGGTGTCCGATGCCAGCCGGCAAAGAAGCCAGTTTTGGGCAGCTCCATATGACCAATTCCCGGAGACGAGTGAGGTTTTGTATACCATTACCCAAAGACCTCAATTCACCGTTAACAAGCAGTAGCAATATCCGAAGAGAAGTTAATCCACCTATCCCTTTCTCTAGCAAACATGTCAAGTTAGATGATAACGATAAGAACCAGAGGTTAATTAGTTTCCCAAAATCTTCGGGCAATTGATCGAGTGTCGATCCATATAGATCCAAATACTGCAAGTTTAATAGCTTGCAAAGAGATTTAGGGAGTTCTTTAGTCAAAACAATTGAGGTACCTTAAATGGTTCAAATTACCTATATCCTTGGGCAAGACATGTACATCCCTACCTCTACGGTAGAGTTTAAACCACTATGACCGTAATTCAGCACTCGTAAGCATCTAAAGCCTGAAATTGTTTCTTCCAGAGATGATCTGAAATGAGGCTCTGTTTCTCTTGGTAAAAACATGGTCCGCAACTTCTTTGCTTTAATCAAATGTTTTGGGAATTCACAATATAGACTCGAATCAAATGACACATGCTGAACCCTCTCAGGAATTATCATGATACTTTCTCCTGTCACAGTCAATCGTTCATCACCAACCACGTATTGTGCAAGATCGTGAACAAGATCATGCATCTTATACTGTTCACTTTCAGGTTGAAGGACCTTCGTGCCCGCTCTTCTACGTACCTTTCACCTGTATCTTCTAATTCTTCATCCTTGTGTGAGGACTGTATGAATCCTTGGGCGCCCATCCAACCATAGATTAAATCTCGCTTGAAAATTATTTGATCTTTCGCAAATAATGAACAATAGGCAAAGCATTGTTTTAAATATGAGGGCATTTGGTCATAACTCAACTTAAGAATCGGTAGGATATCATTCTCATTTTTTACAAGAGACCAAATCTCATTGTTCCTCACAAACAACCAATCGCGCTCATTAGTTTTCATGAACAACATCGCTCCTAAGGTTCTTGCTGCAAGAGGTACACCTCCACACTTCTATTTCTCGACCAATGTTAACAAGGGTCTGATTCATATCCTCTTCTCCTTTTTCAAAAGCCCATTTCACCAATATACGCAAACAATCTTCATCGGAAAGACCCTCAAGCTCATATGGTTCCATGGTGCGGACGATTGAAGCTACCATAGTGCGGCATCCGAGCCGTTGATCTCGGCAATGAACGGCTCGGATTTCATCTCAGCAATGAACGGTTCGGATCATGCAAGTACCAAGATGAAATCCGAGCCGTTGATTGCGCGATCAACGGCTCGGATGCCGCACTACAGGATGCCCTCTTCGAAATAACTGTTAGTAGTATTTTTTATTTTGAGGTTCAGTTTATTCATGTATGTCTTCATCTGACAAAATAATTGATAAGAAAGACAACTTATGGTTCTTTAATTATGTAAGGAACTAGTTTTTTTTTTAATCGGCAAGTTTGAACCGCAATGGTTAACTAATTGCGCCACATGTCCATGTTCCACTATTTGGGACCACTATTTGGACATATGGCGCAATGCAGTCGATTTGGAGGAAAATTTTGTTTCCACCGACGGTGGAAATAACTTAATCTCGCTGTTAGTTGTATAGTGACTCTTGGATGATTAACCGGTAGATGGAGATATTACAACATAAAAAAATATTCACAGGGCTAATCATTAGAAGTAGTAAAATCTACCACATTTAACTTTCCCAATTCCACGCGAAACTGGCTTGGGGATATCCCTAGCCGGATTCAAAGGGAAGCCTCTTTAGATCTTTTTTCGGGTTGAGTTTAATAAATTTTACCGATTGACAAAAAAAAAAAAACTTTCCCAATTCCTTGGCTACTTTACTCAAAACTTACCCAATTTCTATTTATTGTTTACATCGCCAAAATTAAATCTTGAAGTTTTAAACTGTTCTTTATACTAAAAAAATATGAGTATATTTTTCAATGACAGTCGCCTTGAATATGGCGGCAAAAAATTGTAACCGTCCTTTCTTTTTAGTTTACTCCTTTCTTTAAATTTTGAAGTAAACTTGTGAGTTGTGAGTGGTAAATCATTAAATGAGGTTAAAAGGGGCTCACAAAAAACTTTTAGAAATCAGGAGGTAGTTGGATTTCCGATAGGGAAAAAGAAAAGAAAGGAGGACAATTCTTTTCTTGATTTTGGAAAATACTTTTCTTGAATTTTGTTGTTTTTTAAACTAGGAAAAAGAAGAAAAGAGAGAGAGAGAGAGAGAGAGAGAGAGAGAGAGAGAGAGAGAGAGTTGTTTTCATTTCTTTCTTTCCTTCCTCTCCAGCCACCACTTCAATTGCCCCTCTTTACTCTTAAAAAAAACTAGGTTTTCACGGTTTTTTATATGATGTATTGTGAGAGAATGACCTGTCTCGGTGTTTGAAAAAAACAGTTTATTGTTAGCGGAACACCCCCTCCTACTTTCGAACACCATTTTAGGGCAACTCCTACTACGCTAATTACCCGACCTCCAACCACTTAAAAATTTTATGAATCGATGACAATAAGTGATTGATCCTGTGTAAAACACTATAACAACTTGATTCTTTAGTTCCACATTTTTTGAAAATCAAAATGATTAAAACTAATCAATAACCAATAAAAAGAAAGAAGTTCAAATTGACTTACCTTGCCTATGACAATAATAATGACTAAAATAGTGATATATAAGTAGAATAAAAGCACTAAGAAAATGAATTTTGTAGAGAACCAGGGAGCCTTTAGTGAAAATCTCGGCCGTTCATTCTTATTTTGTGAATAATTTATTTAAGATCCGGACCGTCCAAAACACTTTGGACAACCAAGATTTTACTCACTACGAGGTGTAGTGACTACAGGACCCCGCTCCCACTAAAACATGTGTTAAAGCTCTCTAACGGACTAGCTAAAAACTTATTTGCAAACGTTCAATTTCTTTTGTAGGAGGGTTGCCGCCTGACACCCATTTCTGTGTGCTGAGTGGCTTGCCACAATTAACAACCTCTCTAGTGCCTGATATAATTAGTCACCAAGTAGCACATGCATTGGAGCTACCAAAATTGTGAACCATCCTAACCAGTAACCGTGCCCATAAAGGACCGTGGAATTGTTATAAACTCTCATCTTGTAACATAATGAAATTTCCAAAGGGAGGGGAAAAGAAAGAAATAATAAATGTCTTTCGAGTTCAAATGTGAAATTGAAAAATTGAGTACGATAAATACTTGGTTCTGTAAAGAATGAGGTATACGATAACAAATTGATATTGTACTGCAATTTCTGCCATAAAAACCGATATATGAACTTACATTCATCGACCAACGCAAACAATGTCAAACCCAATGAGCAATTTCGAAGTAATTCAAATTTATTCAACTGTATTGAGACCTTTTGATGTAGATTTGCTATAACAAGGTTACAAAATCCTGTTTATGCCCTATCAAGCACAACACAAATCGTAGGCAGAAACCTATCAGGATACATACCGAATGATGAATAACTTACAAGCCCAAACGAAGGCCACGATGCATTGTTTCCCCTCGTAAAGATCAAGAAAAGCATCTGGACCCATAGATTATGTAGCCAGACATGAGTTCCTCAAACATGGAGATATGCAAGGATATGAAGTGCTCAATCCTTCTTGTACACTAACGTTGGGTACTCTGGACTCCACATGTTGTTCTTTACATATGTTTCAATTTCCTCCTGCATACTCATGGACAGATAAACTAAATATGCAATTTCGTGCTAGAATCTTAAATTGGTTATGTCCGAAGCTTTGAGCCACACCTCATCAGAAATCCAATTTGAATCAGCAATAGAAGATTCAAGGTCAATGTCATTACAGGTATCGTTTTCGTTCTAAGAAAGGTGTATTTAGGAAAGGTAAAATGTCACCCATAAAATCTCAATGCCAAAAAGCAGAAGCCAAATTATGAACTTTAAACTAACATTTACATTCTGAAGGGTATTAGTGCTTCTATTATTAGTGGTCGGATCAACATATAGGAAGACCAATCTTTATAATCACCTCCCAATGTGAGACTGCCCTTATTCACATACACAACTACCCCAACATTTACAGCCTAAATGACAAGAAGGGAGTAAAAACCAGTTAACTGCCTCGTATTGTTAGGTGAACCCAAAAATCCAACATGGGAAGAGAACTACCACATTTGTGCAAGGTAGGTATTCAAGGCCAACCGAAAGTTGTCCCGTACACCAGGCAGGAGACGATGTTTTAAATGCATGCTTTCATGCATTCTTAAGCCTACAAGTATGTGCAAATAGAAAAGTAATACATGGGCCTTTGAATTGTGCGCATTTCAACAATGGGATGCATGGCTTACAAAAATGCAATAAACATTCCAAAAAAGGGAAAAGTTGTAAGCAGTTGAAACTCCAAGTGCATGGGTGACTTACATGTCAACTGCTACTGATGGAGGGATATTCAAATGTACCGGTTATGTGGATTTTTTGGTTACTAATGTCTGTGGCCTCACCTTGAGTCCAGGAGCTGGTTTGAGCCTTTCCAGAAACAAAGGAAAACCAAATGTTGGCAAGACACTTTCCTTCAGCTTAGTTTACTCTCCTAAAAGCAAGTTAGCTGTGATGAAACAAGCCCAAACTAAGCCAACAACCTAGGTCAATGAGCTACTTTCATTTAGGGGTGAACTCAACATGTTTTACTGGCCCATTAACATGTGGAAATCTTCTCTACAGCTAGGAGAGTCCAATGACTAGTGTTCTTTATCCAGCTCTCCTACCCTCGTCTTGCTCTAATTTGGCCCAAACAATCGGGAAGGGAGTTGTATGGAATCGCCTCCTTTATTTAAGAGCCATCACCATATATAATAGCAACCAAAACATTAGGGAACATAGAAGTGAACTGGAGATATGAATTAAAACAAAAAGTACCTGATTAAGTTTCCGGAGTTCTCGGGCATCCATATCACGGTATCCTTCTGCCAGATCCTCGTCTATAGCTTCCTTAACCACAGCTGTAGCTACCTCCTTTGTAATATCACGTATTCTGCATTCGTGAAGAAGAGAAAGATAAGTGCACAACTCATTTCAACTGAAGCCATTAATCCAATGAGAAATTCCTAAGATGAGTACCTGGATATTGGAGGATATATAATTCCTTTAAGTACTTCCTCCTCTGTCATATATTCAGCCAGGCTGTAGAAATCAATTGATGTCACCAAACCCAAAATTAGTAGGAATAGGAAAAGAAGAATTTCACTCAGGGCACACTTGTTAGCTACAGTTCCCATCCGTCTTGTAAAGAACTAGAACTCAAACTGTCAGCAGTTACGAGACTAAGCTTCTCTGGCCGTAAAAAGTGAGAAAAAGAAACCTTACAAAGTGTCTCTTCCAAGTTGAAACATTATTACTATCAGTTCATTATTCATAGAGGTGCGACTGCTATAATCGTATTGCACATATCAAATCATTTAGTATGTAAATCAGTTACCTACATATAAGCATGTCAAAACTATTGTGAGGTGTGAGGTGTGACGTGTATAATTTTCGAACTATACAAATTGGTTCAGAACAAGAACAGATGCTTTTGTTATGATTTGAGATAACGTACTTAACTTTATTTCAAATAATTGTAAATGTTTATGCACAAGAAAATGCAATTTAAACCTTCCCCCTAATCTGTCCAGGTCCTTGCTCTATAGTTCTATTTCCCTGCCTATCTCCATACACTTTTTTTGCAAATCCACTTGTTTCAGAATACAATCCCTCATTCCCTCCACCATTGCCATAACTCAAGGAGGTCAAGGGTACACGTCCTCTGCATTGGGTACATTCTCGTTGGGTTCTTCTGAAGTGGTTGCTGAGGGTGGTCATTTGAGCAGTAATATGGATTTGGCTAAAAAAAAAAAAAAGGACCGAGGAACAGAGTCCGCGGATTCAGGGAAAGAACTGATGTAGTAGTTTAAGGGGCTAAGTGTCATTTTGTGTCTTTAATGTATGGGGTAGTATAAATAGTTTAAGGGTCATTCATTTTAGCTAGCTTTTATCATTTTAAGAATATATTATCAAGAGTTTTAACTCTTTGTATCCCATTTTGGGAGTTTCTTTCTCTAGTTTAACTTAATGGAATATTCCGGTTGCCTCACATCAGCTCCAGGTTTGTTGGTAACAATTCTCATGTGATTATAGGAGCATAATGCGAATCGTAAAACTATTTTGCTATTAGTTTCAAAAGAATTCAAAACGTAGAATGGAAAGTACCACTCAGCTGCTGCCTGTAACATGCCATCAGATATAATCCTAGAGCCAGATAGCAGGGTACCAAGCCCAATCCTGCATGATCAGGCACGAGGAAGATTAGAACATGGGAAAAAAGAGAAGAAACTTGAACCCTTCTATTTATTTATTTTGAGAGAGGAAATATAAAACTAACCCAGGAAAGAGGTACATGTTGTTTCCCTGGTTGCAATGGCCAATATGACCATTTCCTGTTGAATTTGAAGTTACGGTTAAAACATCCCTTAAATTGACTATGATGATTTGGTGAGTTACCGAAATTAACAAATCACTTATCAATGTAGCACATATTCAAAATTCCATCGCATAAACATACATAAATTCAGAGAAATCGCACTAAAAATGTAGCTAAATGTCACATTAGCCTAGAATGAGGAATCAATGTTGGGGTTTTACATCTAAGGAGCAAAAGCTTTGAATAGAAGGAAATCCAATTTTTTTTTATTGCATAGGTAGCAAATCCACTCATTTATAATTAACATTAGGTATCAAGTCAAGAATGGCCAACGAAGATTTCAATTCAACTGTTTCAATCACTAGATACTCAGGCGCTTGCGCAGTTAGATGCAAGATCAGCAGATTTCTATCGTTCCCAACACCAACATTTTAGGGACAAGGAAATTGATTCAGGTATGACAGCACAGAGACATATAGTAAACAAGAGTTACTACACATACCGAGATCGACGTCGTTAAATGGGCTTCCACTTGCAAATATTATGTTCTCACCCAAGACAGAGAATGCTTCCTCTGGGGTGCATTCAGCTGTTACAGCAAAATATAAGAGAAGTAAGACTAGCAAGCTTTCAGACTTATGAAATAGTATGAATGAACCTACCATTTTTTGTAGGGTTTGACATTGCAAAGATTGCTGGTCGAGTCGAAGTTGAACATTTAAGAGCTTCTAACACCTGATTACATGAAGTAATGGTCTCATTTCAAAGCATAAAAACAGGTAACATTCGAATCAAACTTTGGATTAAAATCAACACCGACAATTCCAAAAAATCACCTATTTTCTTATCAAGCCAGCATGAGAGAGCCCAGCTAGATGCAAAAGGTTTTATACCCAGATGTCAAAATCAACCAGTTCATTATGCTTAGCATTTATATGGATCAGAAAAAAGAAAAAGAAAAAAAAGCACAACACGTAATCAGGGGCCTCTACCACAATGAATAAAGCGAGATTCCAAAAGAATCACCGCACCATATTGGACTGTTCGAAACATTGATCTGCTCGTGTTAATACATTTTGGAAATTCCAACAAGCTAAATGGAATAACACCACAAGAAGGTGCTCTTCTTATCAGAAGGTTGACGAAAAAACAACACATGGGTGTCATGGGCTTGTCTGACTTGTTCATGTCCCAACTTCTAAGGAAATTGCAGGTTGAATGGTTGATAATATTTACTTAAAAATATTTAGAAAAAGGACAAATTTATGCAAGTGATTACTGATGACAAAGATTACAATATTCAAGTTGGACTACAACCTTTTCTTTTCTTTTTCTGAGAAAAACTTGGACTATAGACAAAGATAAGTAAACTATAGAACTCGTATGTGCAAAGTCATCGAACAACGTATACCGATATATACATGACATGTGAGTCGGTATCACGCTGAAAGTTTAAGGTAATTGGATAGTTTGGTTAGTTCTCTGTGACTCGAAAGATACAACCATTAAGAAGAGCATTGGGAAGTGAATAGAAGTATACACAAAAATTGATGGTTCAAATTGTCCTATACAGTTATCTTCATGGTGGAGACAGGAGAGAGTATTTCTCATGGTGGAGGCATATTTGGCAAAACACCATAGTACTTTGATTAAAAGGATTTGATTCAAATGAGAAATGACAATACTCGTGACTCTTTGGAGATGTGAGGCGTCAGTATATGATCATTCTTAACACAAAGATATATAGCACTGTGGGGTAACAATTAGTTAATGGAATAAAAGTTATAAAACCATAAATCATGGAGGAATCCCTTTTTTTTTTTTGGTTAGTAACAGTTTATAATAACTAGAAACCTTCTGCTATATTCCAAACATTCAATACCTCTTTGGAGAACAGGCCCCCAACTGCTGACAGCCCAAGAAGTACATCAGGTTTCACCTGTCGTACCTGTTTAGCAGAGAATGGAAGTATGTGATCAGTAATGTACAGCAGTAGTTCACCAAATAGTTTATACTGTCTACAATTCCAAATTTAGAAGCTTGCACCATCCAACGATAAACAGAGAAGGAGATGAATCTTTCATTTTTCTATATTGACATGTAAACTACAACTGATGAAACTTCGGAGTTTGGACGATGTCATTCAGCTTCCACAATAAATTAAATATCATAATCAAAACAGAGATTCCGAAAGAGATAAGAGAGAAGGTAATAATAATAACGTGGTTGATGATTGTAGACAGACTCCGTATTGTCAAACGTTATGGACAACTGAAAGAATACCTGACACAAAAATTGAGATTAAGCTGTGGCATAAAGAGGAAGACTTTGAAGCACTACCATCACCTCTAGTCAGCCCAACATAGTTATTCAAGGGTGAAATTTTGATTAATTCGACGGTTTCTAACAATTTCAGGTGCTACCATTTTTTAACTCAATACCAGATTTCGGACTCAGCTATAGCCATCATAACAAGAGAAATGAAATAACAGACTAATTAATGACACTAATAAATGGACTCCTTTTAGTATCATACATCATGGAGATCCCACTAACACCAGTACCTCACTTCTCATTTCAAAAACGAACCTGCATTGATTGTGGAACGAGTGCCGAGATGTGTGGCAGTAGACTATCTAGTTATAGACAGACATCAACAAGTCCAAGAAGTGTCAAATGTGTGTGAAGGAGTGCCGAGATGTGTGGCAGTAGACTATCTAGTTATAACACGGATAAAGTGCTGGAAATGTTACCGACCACTTCCTCAAGGCTTGCCCCTTCCATTAGTCCTTGACGACCAATCTCTTTAACCTTCCTTGCAAATGGCAAGGCATCCGGATCAATGTTTTCACGCTCCTCAGTTATCAGGCCCTGATAACATAGACCACGATCCAATCAGCCAGAAACAAACTGAATATGGACGGGGAAAAAAAAAAAAAAAAGATATAACAAGATTTTGACATAGTTCACAAAAAAAGGGGATAAACACCATGATAAATAAACAAAGAAAGTATTTTCCAATCAACTGAAGGAGTAGGATTCTCAGCCTACCGCTTTATGCAATCATATTAGCTGATGAAATAGCTCACCTTAGCATCAACTACCCAAAATTGACTGCGTGCACTCTCAAAGGCATACTCATTATTTCCTAACATCCGTGCCATTGTTTTCCTAGCAGCATTAAGAACCCCTATTCCTGCACTGCAGTGGCACAAAGTTAGGCAGCAAAGTCTAACATGTAACACCAGTACTTGTTCTATATGGACACAATTAGGATATTTCCACATAGTTCTTTGCCAAAACATGCTTTGCTTGAGATTTACAAGTCTATTCAAGCAATAAGTACAAACAAGACATCAAAACGTACGAGGGAGACAAAAAGCACTTGGCGCAAAATATTCAACTGTTTCTTCCTCTTTACAATGTAAGGATGCATAGATTTGCCTGGTTCATAATGAAATACAAGTAGCAAACCTTCCAGCTCCAGCAACCACAATTTTCATCTTTGGGAAGTCAATCATTGGCTTTCCTTGTGCTCTCACAGCTCCTAAAAGACCAGCAATTGCAACTCCTGCTGTTCCCTGCAATGGAAATGGTCATAATCCTAGTTGCCAAATACAACTGTAAACCAAAACGTCATGCTAAGAAGAGAATGTATTCTCGATTTTCCTTGAAGTAAACGGATGATTCTTTAGCTTTCTTTCTTGTTTTTAACTGCGATGATTCTTTAGTTGATCATAAAACACCGTAAATGGGGAAAGACAACGCATATCAATAACGAGCATGAATTTTAAAGGTCCATTCCAATGTTGAACTGACTGATAAACATTTAAATGTGGCGCTGATCAAATTTTTTTACTTAATTCAATAACAGAAGGAACAGCAACACAGAAACGCAGCCTATTGTGTCCGTAACCACTAGTTAAGCTTCCGGAAATTTCAGACAATTTTACAATGGCACAAACACACATTTCTGACTGTTATGGTAGATAAGTTAGAGAACAAAAGCAAGCTAAATAGCTAATCAAAGTCTATTAGATGGTTTATGAACTATGCCAAATTTTTTGTATCCACTTAACAATGAAGAGATGTGATTGTTATCTCTTATAATTGAGAAAGTTGTTTACCTGAACATCATCATTAAACATTCTGTAGATATTTCGGTAACGCTGCAATAACTTGAATGCCCACTTACTTTGGAAATCTTCAAACTGGGGCCAATCAAAGCAGTATTAGTATCTTATTTATGAAGGTGGAAAACATTTAAAGAATAAAAAAATAATCGGAAAATAATATGTCCAAGAACTAATACCAATATAGACATAGATATATTAACTACACATATAACACCTGCACTATCACATTTGGCCAACGAGTGAACATAGCCTCCATGAATTCATCAACAACTTCAAGATACTCCTCTCCGTCAAGGCGGTGTTCTTGCAATCCCAAATCTATGACAAAGGACAATAAGTCATTGAATTTTTCTACAGCGAGAGAAATAATCGTAAATGGATACACACAAATTTAACGAAATCAGGTTGGGATTGAATAGACATTTTAAGGAGCTAATATAAACAAGCCATGACAAATGGCCTAGATGTCAATCCCAGTAGTTCCGCAAACAAATACAAAAATGCAAAGTCAAAAGAAGAGCAGACACCATGATGCAGTTAGACATACTAGTAACTTAACAAGAGCTCAACCATGTCTTTAATAAAGAGAAGTATCAATTCTTCAGGAGAGAGGAAAATTGAGGATGACGTCATCATTGTACCATGATTATCTTCATTATTGGCAAAATAGAGTTCCAAGAAGAAAAATCCATTTGCCGAAACTCCAAAAGGTAAAAGAATTGCTTCGACTTTTATAAATGAGATTTTTCTTCAGTAACCCAAATTAACCGCTTTAAAGATTGGAAGAAGATCCAACATCTTATGAAGTCAAAATGAAAATTAACAGATTTCCCACTAGAACTGGCAACACTAATTACAAGGCAGATAACTTTCTGGGAAGTAAAATTCTTAAGAATGATACTCTCTAAAATGGCATGAACACCTCTTCAAAGTAAAAATAATTTAATGCAACAAAATCGTGATTTCGAAGTAAATATTATTATTTAAACTTCATCCATCTTTAAGAAGTTCAGGATTGTAACAATTGACTGAACTGTTTCAAAATGACAGGATGATAAGCAAACATATCCAAAGTCACTCATATAATAACCACCAAGAAGAGATAAATGATGCATGGTGTATCCTTTATCAAATTCTTACACAATGGGTTTTTGAGAAGCTTTTCATTGTTAGTTCCGACATCAATCATGACAGGAAGTACCTGTTCAAGGTGGAAAAAACACAGGCTCATTCAGTCTCATCTAGCAGTTAAAACTGAACTTTTTTTAGTACCCTGTGTCATGTATTTATTCAACATCAAAAAGGTACAAAACTAACAAGTAAAACTGTAGACCAATGTTAAACCCAAGTAAACTTGATATGCCTCAGCTGCAAAGGCTCATTCAGTCTCCTTTGATTTCGAAGTGATTGGAAATTTCTATCTTTGGCAAGCAAATGACTCAGATGCCCCAATTCAGTTTGGTGAGCTCATGAGAATTTACATGTACACCCAGATAAAGGGACCAAGTTGGCAGTAGTCAGAAATTAGAGTATATGGTTTTCCTTAGCATCACTATGCAATCTGATCCAAGCATTATCCAATGGTGGTCTCAGAAGGAAGCAACTATCAACTTTATCATTGATTCGAGTTTCACATAGTAGATGTTCATTTAACTTTTCTTCGCATCCATGCGAGGAAGTGATACTACATTTCTTTGTGACAGCATCCTACAACAAGAACCCATGGGCCACCTAGCAAAAAAAAAAAAACCAAAGACCCATGGGCCGAGCACGAGTTGCTTAGCTTTATTCAGTCCAACGCCATGTACTTATAACATAGCGTAAAATGCTAGAAGAGTTTCATCTCATAGGTCACCCCAGCAGAGCCCATATCCCGCAATTCCCCGGGTTTTACATCTCATTTTGAAACCGAGTCTGCCATGTCACACACAAAGTGATGCAGAACCTGGTCCCCACAATATTCTCTAAACTGCATCAAGTATCAACCAGTCTAACAAAGCTATCCAAGTCCACTCAAACTGCCTCATGGATGAACAGAACCGACTAGCCGCTGGTTCTATGCCTTGACTATGTGGCCGCACTTGTTCAATCTACCAAGGTAATGCTAATGCTAATGCTAATGCTAATGAAATCCACTTTATATTGGTCGGGATAGCAATATGAGTTCAATGGGTCGCAGTATAGTGAACTCCTTCTACATAAAGCAATATGGCTTTTGCAGTAATTAAAGACTCGTGTCAACACACAGGCACAACATTTAATGTTATGTCCTCCATATTCTGCCAAAAAAATCTAAACAGTTTCAGCTCGAATATAGTCCAAGTGAATCATTTACGTTTTTTTGTTATAAGTTAACAAAACATGCGTGCAATAATTAAACACAAAATACAAAGGTGCACAAAGAAAGAATTTACTCTCTGAGGATTTATTCCAGCAGCTGCAACATATAAATCTAGCTTCCCAATTGCAATTCCAATACCCTGAATTCCGAGGTCACCCAGACCCAATATTCTGCTTCCGTCTGTTACCACAATCATATCAACCTAAAACAAAACTCCTTTCATCACCACTCAAGAGCAAGAAACAAAAATCAAGTGAAGAACGTGAACTGAAATGTCTGTAACACAGTCAAATGACAAAATTCTTGCAAAGCATTCAGGAAACAAGGACTGCTGAAAGCCAAAGTTCCATGCACTAATTAATTTCTTGTTCCCACTCAATATTGCAAATTGAAAGTCAAGAACGCAAATATGAGCGGAAAGAAAAAGACAGAAAAGCTAAAAACACGTCACATTTTTCAGAAGCTTAGAGAGAAACTCTCCCCTGTCAAAACAGAATTAGACAATCTGAATTTAATAATTGAGTACCACGTGGCTTTAAAGCTTCCGATTAACAAGCATCAATTTAATTCAAGACCTAACAAACAGAGCCTTGCCGATAAAAAAAGACAGTGTGTTTATCAGCAGTACCACCTACCTGATCAGCTGGCCAATTATAAACCATTGACATCATTTCACCACGATCAGCAGCACTAAAATACATCCCCCTGGGCCTTCTGAACAATCCACTATAGTTCTGGCAGACAAGACCAACTGTAGGAGTATAGACTATAGGTGCCAATTCCTCAATTTTGGCAATTAAAACCTGTAAAAATGAAAAAATAAAAGCGGTGTTGTGCAGTCAGTTACAGTCAATGAATCTTACCTTTTAGACAGTTTTAGCAGCGTCCATAAAATGGAGTGATTGAGATAATGATAAGAAAAGCTGTATAAATGCTTCAACTGACTACCAGAGGGCAGGGAAATCAATAAACAGGGAATATAGAGCAGCAGCTAGACAGAGGCATCAGACGTCACTAGAACAGAATGAATTGCAGTTCTTGATCTAGATTCTCATACACAGTGTGGACATATCATGTTCTCCATGCAGAATAGGATACATTGGTCGCTACCAATTCAATTGGAATTAAAACTCTGTTGTGAAAGCTCTGCTCAGCAATGACGCTCTTCTCAATTGGGCAAAATGAGTTATGGAAAATTAATCAGAAGTATTTTCATCATTTTAGTCCGTCCTTGTTAGTTTCAGGCTATCTTTTATAGCCTTACGCTGTGGGCTTGTCCACTCTCATTTTAGCCATCTTACATATGGCATATGCCTACTTAAGTGACTTGACATGAGCCCTTATAAGGTATACCCAGAAGCCCTTCATAAGGTATTATAGCATAAGCACGCGGTCCCTTGGGAAGAATCCTAATGTTTCCATTAGATCGGACTCAAATCATAACATTTTAATTTTTGGATGATTGGTGGTCTAACTTGTGGATGTATATTCTTGGGCCATTCATAATAACTTAAAGCTAATGAGAAACAAAATTAGAGCTTTGGTTCTCGGAAGTTGTGGGTTAAGTCTGTTCGGTTGTATCTATTCCTTGTTTGGATTATGCCTTGCATTTTGCTTCGCTCTATGTTCACATATTTGCATCCCCCCACACAAGACGGGTTTGCACATGGGGGTAAGTGTGTAGAAATTTAATAGCTTAAGCTTTGGATTTGGGGACAATTGGTGACTTGACAACATGGTATAGAGCTCTGACGCCACGAGATGCAAGGTTTGAGTCCTGTAAGATGCAAATGCTCTTCAGTTAAGACTTAAGAGTACTTCGTCTAGTGTGTCCTGTATGCACTGCGTCAATTCCGTTAGTTTATTCTTTTGCTTGTCTCTCCATATAAAGACAAGCTTGCACTACAGAGGGAGGCGTAAAAACACTGTGGTATTGAGTATGAACTACTGGATCATTTCCAGACAGCTTAACTATTGGACAAACTGGGTGCACTTAAACTGAGATTAAGGACTCAAAAAATTGATCTGCAGCCAAGGACACTGGATAAGGTAAACAACTGGACAAAGTTTTGAACTCACCTTGTAGTACATAGTCTCATTTCTATCATGCAATCTGTTCAGTATCCGCCACATGGCTAAAGCATTTGGGTCGGATGGGCCATCCCTAGCATTAACTTCGAGCCTCTTCAGGTCCACCACTGTATGTTTGACAGAATTTTTATTGCCAACAATAAAAATTGAGAATACCATTTACGAGAATAACCTACAACAACTAAAACCATTCATTTTATAGTATGATTAATATTTGTGAACAAAAAGTTGCCATCTAAAATTCTATCGATAACCACAGGCCATGAGCTTGAATGCTATCTCTACCCAGCTCAATAGAGCAAGTTGCAGTATCATCATTGGACATTGATTTGCATAGGACTTGTGAAATAGTTGGAAACTAAACATGTTAATAGAGATGTACCTAAACATAGGAGCCGTAGGTAAAAAGACCAACCCAGTTCTGTCCGAGACATTTATTACATTGGTAAAACATGTGGCCACGGTCCTTGCCAAGGCAACAGATGAAGTTATGAATG
Organism: Vaccinium myrtillus; assembly: GCA_016920895.1. Taxonomy (NCBI): domain Eukaryota; kingdom Viridiplantae; phylum Streptophyta; class Magnoliopsida; order Ericales; family Ericaceae; genus Vaccinium; species Vaccinium myrtillus. The sequence continues at coordinate 5,147,657 of CM029281.1, read as the reverse complement.
CCTCGATCCCACTAGTGGAAAGGCACGAGAAGTCATAGTATAACAAGATCATTTCAATAAATAAAAAAAAGCAATACGAAAATCCCAACAACTTTCTCAGCAACAGCTACAGGTAAGTCGTTATTTCAACCCAAAGTGAATAACGAGACATGGTAAGTCTTATCATATTGAGGTAGTATACAAGAAGAGTCATATGTATTGCAACATGAGATAGACAGAGACAGAGAAAACTTACTGAAGCGTTCAATTTGTTGATCGGAAGACATAACATTCGGAGGCAGAAGACCGCGAAGATCAAGACGATCTCGTTCTGTCATAGAGAATGCTGTTCCCTGGTGGTCTTACAGGAAAAGGTCAAAATTAGTTTTTTGACTCTTCAACTGGTTAAGAAATGAAGGCATCTTTAATTAGACCAGTAGGCCTCCATGCTAGTACTCTAGTGTACATTTTAGCTATAGCTAAACCAAAAAAGAACCTCGTATCTGTATTAATCAGTAAATCAAAGATGCACTACAGAAGAAATCAAGGGCTTAAATCAAATATGACACCCAACATCTTACTACCGAATGTGACAGGCGACTGGTTCATAACTCAAGATGAAACAGATTAGCAAAACTACATCATTATTAGAATAATAAAATCGAAATCAAAACATCTACAGTTCACAAACAGAACTGATGTAACTCATGTAAGTGAAATCCTGCTAGGTTTCAAGCGGGAGTTCTGATGTTTGGGTGGCAAATGACTCCAGGAATTTGAGCCTAAAAGACTAGGCGGAATTTCAATCTTTGGCTGCCTCCCGAAAACCCTACCCCTAGAGCAAAGAAAGAGTCTAATGACACCAAATTACAAAAGCTGACTGGAATATTTAGCAACAACATGTGCATCCGAATGGCAGTTGAGCTCAAGAACTCGACACGAAAAGACTAAACCCATAAACCTGATGTCATTGAAGTTCTTGAACCACATGGGTGTTGTCTAAACTGCAGTCTTGTGTAATATTGAGAAACTATTTAAAGATAAATCATCCAAGCAAATGAATATTGGGCCCGAACCCAATGTTCTCATAGCTAACAGAGAGAGTTTAAGATAATTTCTTCTTTCATTCTGTGTGGGTATAAAATACCACCAAAATTCAAGTACCAAATCAAATCAAAATTACACGAGGGTGAAACAACGAAAAACAATATCCTAACAAAGAAATTTGGATTTTCTTCATTTGATCCTGTCCAATCTTGAAACTCATGCAAAGTAAGTCAACCAAACTTGCTAACCATCGAAACTTCATATTATAGTGTTTCCCCAAAAGGTTAATTATGACCTTCAAAATACTCATTGTCTATAACTTTGGCTTTGAAGTGGATGCTTTAGCGTGTCATCAAAGTAGGCTTTGGAGGATTTTGGGCAAGACTCTATTATTGATGCTGAAAGTGCACCTTGTTTAACTGGAATACCAATGAGATAGATCTATTATTTATCACTGCAAATACAAGTCAGCAAATGTGGGAAGTGTTAGAGCTTTACCCACCTTAAGTAAATGTCATTTCCAAAACTAGTAAGCCTCCCCACTCATTACAAACAGGGGCGACTATGCTGGCGGTTGAGGGTTTCAAGCCTGGGTTCAAATAATACACTAAGATTTTCTATTTTCACATATAGTTTGATTTTTTTCATATATGGTCTGGACTCTGCACTGAATCATTGGTGCGAAGCATAGTAAATGATAATTCACTTAGATTTGCGAATAAGTAAATAATGGAGCTCAGCAAAACAAAATAAACCAGGCCAGATAAATTTTTCAACGATGCTTTAAATACATTTCTATTGCCGCTGTGCTAAAAATCCTAGACTCTATAGGATTAGTGCCCTGATTCAAATTGCTATTAAATCCGAAGCTTTAATAACACTATCAATAGCAGAATGATCCAATATAACTAAAAGCAAATCCATATTACAACAATTCAAAGAAAGCAAAAATGACAAAATCACAGTACTACTCGAACTGCAGAATTACCTTGTTGAACCATGGATCATGAAGAATGTCGAGGCCTTGCTTGTGAACAATAGTGGGACGATGTCCTTCGGTAGTGGTGAAAGATCTTTCACCTATACAAGCAGTTGTTCTATGCTGCAAGCGCTTGATCAGAGACGAGGATATCCTCATCTGGCGCGCGAAGTTTGACATTGTTGCACAGCAGAGAAGATGAGAGAGAGAGAGAGAGAGAGAGAGAGAGAGCCCTAGATTTGGGAGTAATTAGTAGTGAGAGAAAGAGCGACAGAAGTCTGTCATCAGCAAATGGGGTGCTTGACGAGTTCGACGGTGGATCTGTGAATTCGCAGTAATTCGTACCGATGCGGTGGGAAGTTCGTTCGTTGGACGAGTCAACGAATTCAGACTCTTGTCCGAGACCATTCTTACTTACTCCTTTTTCTTCATTTCTGTAGCGTGCTGTGGCCGGACAAATTTGCGTGCATCTCAATTATTATTTTTTTAGTCCGGTCAAAAACAAGATATTGTCCTGTGAAAAGCAAGATATGTGTGACGAAGCTAGGAATTTAACGAGAAATTCTTACGGCCTAATCTCAATAATCGAATCACAGTCGATTAGAGCACCAATCACGAGGGCCATGTTGGGGAGACTATTGGTGCCGCTGATTGTGCCGTGTTGACTGTTTCAATGACCTGGGTTGTGTTTGGTTTTGGTTTTGAGTTTTAGTTTTTATAATGATTAGAGGGAGAAATAGGGATAATAATTAAAAAAATAGGTATTAATGATTGGAGAGAGATAGAGAGAAAAATAAAAATAATATTTAAAAATAGGGATAATGATTGAATAATAATTGAGAAAATCGGTTCTTGAAAACCAAAACAAACAAGGCCCTGATCGTCGGCTCTGATTTCTGAGGATCTAGTCCACTAGTCTTACTTCACTATTTAAATAATTTCGTAAATAATTGTGGTTATATAAATTACACGTTGGTGACACCGTGATAATGTTGATTTTGAAAAGTCGATATATAATGAATTGGGGTATATATATTTTTCAAAGTGGAAATTGCAAATCAAATATGCTTTGAATTTTCTTTATTTATTCATTGATAGCGGAGTAGTTCTTTTTAACCATCTTTGTGAAATAGTACTAGAAGAGTCTTTTTTAAGGTTCGGAGATCACCATTTAGGGCAGTGGCGGCTCCAGAAATTTTTCTAAGGGTGTTCATAAATTCTTATCCTCTACTACCTCTATAAACCACAACTAAATATAGACAAAAAAAAATAAAATTTCATTAATATCGACAATGCCGCCCAAAAACAACGGATAAAGACAGTATATTACAATTGCCTTCGACGAGTTCTCATGCTTTGAAACCGTTGCAGAATAACCTTGTTATCAATGGTATCAAATACATCACTCCCAATATAAATAATTAAGCAATCATTCATCCACTGATCTCTCATTCGATTGCGCAAATTGCTCTTTATATACTTTATCGCTGAAAAACTTCTTTCAACTGATGCAGTGGTGACATGAAGAGTCAATACCAATTAAAAAGCATCAATAAACATTTTACTATCAATATCATCCTATTTTGTAAATGCAATCAGTCTTTTACAAGCCCTTCGTTTGGGTATGCCTTAAGCCTTTTCGACATTTCAAATACCTTTTTTATTTGGGCTTTAACTTTTTGGGTTCCAATTTGAATTGAACTTGGGCTTTTTTATTGGCCCAAGAGTTCAATACTTGGACTTTTTTTTTTTTTTGGGGGCAATTTGTTGGGGCTTGGATGTTCAACAATGGACTAGTCAAAAATTTCTACATGTATTCTAAGGATTTTGGGATTAGAAGAAACATCCGCTGGAGATCAGGCAGGAATGAGAGCAAGAGATTATTTCAGGGACAGGGCTCCCGCATCCTGTCCGGGAGCGGGGTCTGTGTACTGAGCCCCTCACTACAGGGGTACAGTGAGCTCATCCGACTGTCCATCTTAATAAAAAAACGCTTGGATTTTAATCTAGATAATGGACGGCTTGAATCATTTGGAGTTAGGATTAAATCCGAGCCGTCGGTGCCGAGATGGACGCGACACACTACGGGAATGAAGTGAGCCCATCCGGCCGTCCATCTTGATAATGAACATGAATGCTCGAATTTTAATCGAAACAATGGACGACTCAGATCATTTAGAGTTAGGATTAAATCCGAGCCGTCGGTGCCGAGATGGACGGCTCGCATATGAAATATAAACCTGGGACACACTATATCAATTGTAAGAGTCCACGAGACAACCAAGCCCAACAACTTAACCAATACAATAAATAAGCCCATTATAGGGTAGAAACAAAAAAAGGAAAAGCCCTTACGCACATGCGGAGAAATTCGAATTCATAACCTCCTAGTGAAATGCAAGAGCTCTAGCCAACTGAGCTAACCCTGGTTGGTTGCTCCACTTATATATTGTGTTTTGTTATAAGAAAGTTCAAACTGCTCCTGTTAGGGCCGTCAAAAATAACCCGCGAATCCGAACCGAGCCGAACCGGACTGTAGGTTTTGGATAGGGTCCGCGGATTAATGGTCCGAACATGGATTGAAAAATTAGAAAACCATGTTTCGCGGTTCGGTTCATGGATTTTCGTAAAAGAATCGTGGATAAACCGAACTGGATAGTGAGAATTTTATAAGTAAAAAATTATAGATGTGTGTGTGTGTGTGTGTGTGTATATATATAGAGAGAGATAGAGAGAAAGAGAGGGAGGGCTTCTAGTCAGGGATCCCTGACTTTGCTTAAAGTCAGGACCTCACCTTTCCCGGTTAAATTTTGATAATCTGAACCGTCCAATGTGTTTAGAATGTGTTTTTAAGGGTCCTAGCAAGAAATCATTATAAAAATGACCGGGAAGGGCTTGATCTGAGCAGTTTTTGATAAAACTGTACATATGTATATTTTTTTTATCAAAAACTGCTTGGATCAAGCCCTTCCCGATCATTTTTTTTCATGATTCCTCACGGGGACCCATAAAAACACATTCTAACCACATTGGACGGTTCGGATCATCAAAATTCAATCGGGAAAGGTGAGGTCCTGATTTTAAGCAAAGTCAGGGATCCCTGACTAAAAGATTTTCGAATGTGTGTGTGTGTGTGTGTGTGTGTGAGAGAGAGAGAGAGAGATATTGGGATAAGAATTTCTTTAACATATTATTGGGTTTAGGTTTTATTAGTACTCCCGGACCTGGGACTGGTTGTGGTGTTATCTAGGGCTATTTTTGTTTAGACTTGTGGTCTGTGACTCTGTGGTGTGGTTTCCTTTATATTGTATCGTACTTGCTTCAATCTGATGGTATATTTTCTGTTTGTTTATGTTAATTGGACGCCTTTTCTCTATGAATGAAATGGTTTGTTTTTATTGAGTGTCTGATCTTCTGTATGCGAATGGGTACTGTACCCATTTAACCTTTATCTGTGTGCAATAATATTTTTCTTATTCCATTTTGCTAGTGAATCTCATACGACTAGATTTCTGTCACTACTTGTCTATGGATTATTCCGCGAACGATGCTCTGCTGTTAAAGCCAATCTATTGTGTTGGAATCTGAAAATCTTTTTCTTTTTTTTTATCTGGGCTTTGAACTTGGATTGTCGAATTTTTTTTTTTTTTGTGGAACGTAATAATTCATGGATAAAACATGAACCGAACCGTGAGTATTTTTATTGTTTTGGAACCGGACCGTAGACTTTTGGTTTAGACACAGATTGTCTTTCATTGGACCGAAAACTTTTGGTTCGGTCCTCAAACTCATACCAATGCGCCCCAAACTGGACCGTTGACAACCCTATCTCCTGTGAGTGGTCAATTGAGCACACGTTATGAAACACCAAACTAGGAACGTATGGGAGTATTTCGGAACCAGACATTATATTGTTAAAACAAAATTTGTGACTTGTTATTGATAGCTGCTGATAAACTGTTAACTTCTGTATACAATGAGCTCGGAACACTGCTATCTTGGTTGCTCACACACCAAAATCAGTGAAATTCATTGCAGAAGTACAAAAATTCCTTGGGAGTCTTATGTAAGTGAAATTCATATCGTTAGAACTGTTTAAAATTAATTATGTAAAATAAATTTATTTCTTGTTTTGTAGTTAAGATTTTGAACCCATCAACTTAAAAACATGGCTCCAATCTGGAGAAAATTTTGGGTGCAAATAGGGTATGGGACATGGGTGACGTGGTGGCCCTTCGGCACATCCGAGCCGTCCAAAAATGCATCGGACGGCTCGGATGAAAACACACTTTTTCTTTTCTTTTTTATTTTTTAAAAATTCAGACGACACTTTCAATCTGGACCGTTGGTTGCATTGTTTGGACGACCCGGACCGAGAGGGTACCATACCACATGGTACCCTCCCCGTACCCAAAATTAACTATGACATGATCATGATTCAAAGCCTCTATTAAATCAAAGTAGTTCAGGGCTCACAACCACTGGGCTCCAATGGAGTCTTGATGCAACTGAAAAGAAAGTAGATGAGAACAGAATTTAAAACAACAAAAGTGTACATTGTTGGGCCCGGAGTGTCCCCATGGACTTGGTTATATAATATCACACCTTGTGATCGTTCTAAAAACAGACTTGTGAGTAGGGTTGTAAATGAACTGGGCCGTTCGCGAACTATTCGAGGCTCGGTTCGGTAAGAGCTCGTTCGAGTTCGATTCGTCTACTAAACGAACTGAACTTGAACATCAATATTAGGCTCGTTTCATAAATGAGCCGAACTTGAACCTAAGTGGATTCGGCTCGGTTAGGCTCGCGACTCTGAGGTCAAAATAAAATTAATAATACTTTAGGGGTTTACATATAAATACTCCTATTTTATAGTTGAGAAACTTTTATGTAATTTGTTCTTCTTTTATCCCTAACTAGAGTATTTTACTACGAACATATAAGTTTTATCCCTAACTAGAGTACTCTATTTAGCTCTCAATATTTTTTTTATCGTGTTCTTTTTCTTTTGATTTCTTTATTATTGTGGTAGATTTGTTTATTTTTGTTTGATTTTTTTATTATTGTGGTAGATCTACATGTAACATTGTTCTGAAGTGTATCTCTTTCCCCTCTCAGTTTGTATTCTAAATTGCTAACGAGCCCTACCGAGCTTGATTCGAGCCTAAATTCGGCTCGGTTCGGCTCGTTTGACTTTAACAAGCCCTACCGAGCCAAGCCCGAGTTTTGAAATTTTTTCACGAGCCGAACTCGAGCCCACTTATCTAGGCTCGAATCGAACCCGAGCCGAACTCGAGCCTGACTCATACCTTAACGAACTGATCCCGAACCTCATAGGGTTCGGCTCGATTACAGCCCTACTTGTGAGTATAATGTCGAATGCCATAAAAAACTTTTTTGAAGCCCTTCCTAACACCAATTAGTTTTAAAAGAGATGGTGGAAAAGCGGTCCGACATATACAGAGAAAGACAGACACCCTTCTTGATTTGAGCATAAAAAGGGAAATGGAAATGCAGTGTTGCGTGGAAGTCTTTGGGGTTCTGTTTCTTAGTTTTCAAGTATTGGTTAACTAAATCGTCACTTTTTGCTTAATCAAGAACAAAAGCAATTTCTTGAACATGAAACCATGGCTTAATCTCTACAATCTCGTTTCCATCTTAAAGGCTTTGCGTGTGCAATCTCCAAAATTAACCTAACACCTTGCCAAACCATCATCATTTATCAACAGCTAAATGGTTTGTTGATGTTAACAAAAATTAAATCTGTTGTATATATAGAGCTACGTGCATAAAAAAAAACTTTTTATTCGGGGCGCTCGTTGATGACAACCTTCGAAAAATAATTTCATCCTTCAAACAGTTCAAACATCGTGATTTTTTTTATTTTTATCAAAATCAAAATCCTTATCTCGATATATTTACTAGTCCAATAAAATTTGATGTTTATTCTGCTTAACCAAGAAATCAAAAGCCCTAACCAGCGCAAAAAAAAAAAAAAAAAAAAAAAAAAATCTACTTTTAAAATCCATAGATTTAACATACAAATTGAGCATTATCTAACATTATTTCAAAAACAAATACTTTAATTTTTTTAATAAAGCCAAAAAAGTCTGACTTTTTGCTGAGTTTTTAATAAAGGACCAGTTTGTTAAGTTCATACACTTGTGGGCATATATACTGTCAAAAATATTTTATGAAATCAATAAAATATACAAGACAAATCTTTGGGGTCTAATATTCGATATCGAAAATCCAGGAGACAAGTGACCTCTATAACCTTGTTAAATCTACCTGTCTTTATTGGTGAGCCTCCGATTAGTGGTGATAAAAGAGCCGAACTTTTATTTGTTTAATACTGTACATGTTTTTTGATAACTGGGTGGTCCGGGCCAGTTTGCGCGCACCTCGACTAATCCTAGGGTCTATGTTTGCCCCGCAACACACATAGACCGGACAAAGCCAATACCCCATGAGAACTATGAGATTTTGTGCATGTTGCGCTCCTCAAGAAGTTAAGAAGAATTGAACTTAAGACCTCCTCTTCCTTTGAAGGAGTCCTTACCAACTCATCTACCCTTGGGGTTGAGTTTTAATATATGTTGAAGCATGTCTCGAGACGAACAGATCTCAAAATAGCTTTAACCAAGCTGAACACGAGTGGAGTAGTAGGTTGCTCAAGCTTAGTTTAAAAGTTTAACGAGCTTCAATAAAACGTTTAAGTTTGATTTGTTTGTGTAACAAATTAATCTTGAACGAGCTTTTAACGAACTAGCACGAGCTCGAACTCAATAACTGGTTGATGATATTTTTAATTTCCACTCTTGATTATAACTTGTTCACATTCTCTGAAAACATCTACTATTTCCCTTGCTTTAAAAAAAAAAAACATATTTAGAAACCTAACAAGAAAAAGTCTCTAGCTACTGGAGTCTCATTCATTTCGTCAATTGTCCTTTTTTGACCTTTTCCCATTTTTGTTCCCATTGACATGGACGAGCTTATGAGCTTAATTTAACAGCCTAATACTACAAGTTGCTGTTGCTTGTTTTTTGTAGCTGCCAGTTTTGGTTGCTTTTCTTTAATCCAAGTAAATGACAACTCTCTTCCTTTTTAATATGGTATATATCCAAACCCGAAGGGCTTATATAAGCATGGGTTTCAATTTTGAGCTGTTTGGTCAATTGGCCAATTTGGTCAATTTTATCCCTCAGATCCGGATTCGGCCTGTTGGTTTTGTTGTGATTTCGGTGGTTGTGGATGGGCATTTCTGTCTTTCGGTATGGTTGCAGGTTTTTTGGTAATTTATGTGCCATTTGTGCCTAATTTCCCATGGGTGGGAGGGTTGCTGCATTTGTGTACACGTGTTCTGCAAGAGAGGTGGACCACGCCTTCTTGTGTTGGGTTTTCGCGCCAGGTGTAGAGAGATTTGAGATTTTTTACTTCGTTTGTTTAAGGGTTTGGTTGAGCTGACGCAGTGTGTCAGAAGTTTTGAGAGAGTTTCTCTTTTATCTTTACTCTTTGCTCGAAAAACGGAGAAGAAATCGATGAGGAGTCAAGCTTTCGCTTGAGGATTCTTCTGTGCAACAAATCGACGGAGAGTGCAGGTAAGTGTTTTCGCCTCATGTTTGCATTGTTGTTCCGAAGTTCTCCGTTTAAAGGAACTAATTTTTGGTTGGTTATTGAACTTTTTTATGTATATCTTTTTGGATAAGTGAAACTTTCGCTTGAGGATTCTTCTGTGCAACAAATCGACGGAGAGTCCAGGTAAGTGTTTTCGCCTCATGTTTGCGGCGTTGTCCGGAAGTTCTCCGTTTAAAGGAACTAATTTTTGGTTGATTATTGAACTTTTTTATGTATATCTGTTTCGATATATCATGTATTTAAAGAGACTGTAATTAATTCTTTATATGATTTTTATTTTGCATAAGTTTTAAAATAAGTTTCGCAGTTAAGAGTTTTGTATTTTATTTTAGTACTGAGGTTATCAATTTAGTGTTGTTTGTGAAAATTATAAAATTTGTAGTTTTGGGTACTTATCAGCTACTAATTGTTATTATAGACCGTATATATATGGTTTGGATATGTAGGACATTTTGGTTTCTATTCCTTATTTAATACCACAGAAAAAAGGGTATAGAATCTTTATGTATATGTTTGTGTGTGTATATATTGGCTATATATTTTGTTGTTTTATACGAAAAAGACAGCTTTGGCAATAAAAATGTCTATAGCATATAATGTGTTAAATTCTTTGTGAACAAAATGAGTCCAGAGATAGTCAACTTCAATGAATTGATTTTATAGGCTTGTATGAAAGTATTACGTTTTTAGGATAGTTTTATCAGGGTTAGTCAAACATAATAAGATGCGTTTGTTACAATTTTAGTTCTTGGCTGTTATAATCAATCAGTGAAAGTCCAACAAAAAATAGGTTTTCCAATTAAGGTTATTCACTAATGATTCTTTAGTTTAGAAAAATAAGTGGAAAAAAATCTATTAGTTATAAATAAGTGGAACATGTTATAATTTAATAATAATATAAAATACTTCTCTCAAATAATTAGATAAAAATATAGGGCAGTAAATAATCTGCAATTTTGTAAAACCATGTCTGACAACATAGATGGTAAAATCATGCAATAACATCATTTACTTTATAATTATAGTTAGTATTTAATACCTTGAATTTGCATTGGATATGACTAATGGACTTTGCTTAGATATATACCTTTTTCATTTGTATAAATTTTGATACTGATAAAAATGTTAAAATTTCTAGGCATTGTCATAATGGCATTGCAAGGTCCATTTGTCCGCTTGGTATATGAACATGATCCACATGATTTAACTCAGAATGGAGGTTTCTACTATTTAGTTGCTCGTGGAGGAGCAAGAGAGAATGTTGGTAGGTCAGTCAATCAAGGAACAGGGCACCTTGTCTATACCCGGGATTATAACTTTGTGCGCATTTATAGTGAGCAATATCCGCTTGGTGTGACAATATTTTGACAAAATCACCAATGAACAGCACATCGACCTATGAATAAAGCACAATATTCACTGCAACGAACTACACCTGCATATCCTGCATTTGGAAGGACTAAACCCCACTCCCAAAGAATGAGAGTACCCACTTAAAGTCGATCTTCTTACCTGATCTTCCTATTTTTTGGTTTCTTTTTATGGTTTTTGAGCTAATTAACAGAATATTTCTGAACAAATTCTTCACGTTATCTGTGTATGACCAATGCAACCTACTTAAGAATATAAATATTAACCATCATCTCAAAACTCAGTGCTTCCAAACCTGTCTTACTCTACAAAAATCATTCCATATATGATATATATCTTTTGCTCATACACTACCCATTACATTGCACACCCTCATGTACCTTATTTAGTACACTAATTGCTCATTTCACCTGTATTTTTTCTCAACTTCTCTAATATCATATTACAACACATCAACAAAAACACGGGCATAAAACTCGTGCAACGCACGTAGCCTTGCACCTAGTATATATATAACATCGAGTCATCAACCCTATTTTAACTCTGGCCGGGTGGTCAAGGCCTCAGATCTAGGGTTTGCTTTCTCTTAAGATTTCAGGTTTGAAACTTTTTAGGTTCTATCAACTCTTTTGGGGCTTGTTCATACCGAGCTCGATCTGCTTCGACTTTAATTGGCCTTCCCTCAAGTAGGTGGTGTGATTTGGCTCCCAAAATTAGTCCAGGAACGCGTAAACTGGTTGGACACCTGAGTTGACAAAAAAATACATCTACCCAATCTTAAGAATTATTGTACAAATATTTTTGAATGATCGATTCTTTCAATAACAAGCATCGAGAGAATTTTTTTTTTAAAGGGAATGATTATTCTCTCAAGTTTCATGGAATAAACCAAATCACAAGCAATGTACAATTTGGAAAATTGCAAGTACAACAAGAAAAAACATCAAAACAGAGGGCTTACTACTGCCCTAGAGAGACGGTAGCAGATCCGCTGTCCCAATCTCCGTGTCCCAACTCCCTGTCCCATCCATCCGAGCCGTCCATCCGAGCAATCAATGGCTCAGATTCTCAAATGAATATGGATGGCTCAGATTTGTTTGGGGTGAGATGGAATCCGAGCCGTTGATTGCTCGGATAGACGGCTCGGATGGATGGGACAGGGAGTTGGGACACGAAAATTGGGACAGCGGATCCGCTCTCTAGAGAGACTCTCTCTCTGTAGAAAGTTAGAGATCCCCTAGGGTTTCCTACCCTTTTTGCCGGCGGCTCCCCCATCCGGCCTTCCCTTTCTCCCCCTCCCCCCCTTCCGGCCTTCCTCTCCCTCTCCTTCTTTCCTCCTTCCATCTCTCAAACCTCTCCCCTCTAGATTTTTCTCAAACCTTCCCTTTTAGCTTTTGTTCGTCAGTTTTTGAGGGGTGGGGTTGCCGCCTCTTCACCCCACCCCTCCCCCCGCCACCCCTTGCCGAGACACCCACCATCAACCCATGGGAAGGCCGCCGCTAAACCTTCTCCTCTGACCTTGATCCGCCGTCGTCGCCGCCGCACCTCCTCTGCCCCTCCGTTCCCTCTGTCGACCACCCCCCCGCCCCTCCACCTCTACCCCATCCTAGATCCAAAGCCCCCTTCATTTTGAACCCCGCCACGCCTCCGTTCCTGTCGGTCTGACGATGGATTGATCTTGGGTGTCTTTGCCCCCTCCGGCCAATAAAGATCTCTGATGCCATGGGCGGCGGCTACGAGAGCTTGGTCTCATCCGGAGAAGTGACTGGTCGGTGAACTCAGTGGATCTCGGTGCCCTCAGTGGGGCGACTCAGTGAGTTATGGTTGTACCAGATTTGTTGAGTTTCTGATTAGTTAGTCTTTTGTTTTGCTGTTTTGTATTTCCTGTTTTGTTCTCGATTACTTTGCGCTGTATTGTGTTATGGTTTGAGTCGGGAGTCCGTTGGGATTCTCTCTGCTAGTGACTGAAATGGGCTCATCATTCCGTCCCCTAGGTGTCGGGTCTGCTTAGGCAGGTGTGCCTGTGAGACGGTGGCCTTGTTTGCCTCTTGCCGTTCTCTTTTCACTTGTTAGTGGTTTGATTTCATTCCTGTCTTTCGTTGTAATCGGTGCCGGATGGCTTATGATATGATATCTTGACATTTTCAAAAAAAAAAAAAAAAAAAAAAGTACAACAAGATAAGAGTTTCAGAACTGTAAGAAGCAAGACTTGGGTCATGGGTGGTACGGCCAAATTCAATTCTATCAGCCACAACGACCATGAACAAATCCATAAATCGGAACCGGACCGATACGTAATGGGAATGTGTCGGGATACATTCTATAATTCCCTTTGATCACCGCTACAACAGTATGTAACTGCATTGAAAAATGTAAAATCCGTTCATATCGGCCGACATTTCAAACTTTGTTTGGAACTCATTCAAGATCGGTGTGTTACATAAACAAGCAAAACTTGAATTAACGCTCGTCGAGTTTTCGTATTTCTTAAACTTAGTACTCCACTTTTCTTGGTTATTTTCTTATGAGTGGATGTTCACACAGACGTATACGTATTCTTCTTGGGAGAATACCTTAATCAGTGGCGGAAGTAGAATTTGTATTTAGCAGGGGCCCGAATCACTTGTTTTTTCATATTCATAATAAAATACATATTTTATAAGTATATATCGCTACTTGCGAGGTTCGAAAAAGAGACGATATTGTATGAATGTGCATAGCCACCGTTTAATTTTATACCGCAACCTAAAAAATGATTGATAATTTAAAATTTTAGGAATTCTTACCTCACATGCACGACAGAAATTTTTTTTACTCAAAGGACTTACAAGGGCTAATCCCATAAAAATTTTCTTAATTAACCTGAAAATTAATACAATACGTGAGGATACTTGGAGTTGTGCAGAGACCCAGACCCCGCATCCTTTATGCTAGATGGTTTTGGGGCCATATTGCTTTCAACTCCCAATATCTAAATTCTGCAGAAGAAGCAGAGAGACTGTGGTTTTATTGTTGGGGAAATAATAAGAGCACTGAATTAGGTCATCTTCAATACATAGACTAGGCCTCTGTTGCAAAATCATCTAATCACCCACTATCATGTAATGATACATACATATTTGTTGGGGTTTTTTTTCCATGAAAATTTGCACAAGATAAATAAAATGCGGGTCCAATTGGTACATGGAAATTCGGCACATGGAAAAGTGAAATTATTTATTTGAGAGTCTTTGGAAAGTTGTGTGGGCTACTTCTTCAAAGCATGAGAACTTAGATTCATATATGGGAATGTTTGGGTTCGGAGATTTCAACAGCCATCTAGATATTTTGAATGTATAGATGGAACCTGTAGATGCTTTTCGTGTATCTATTTAAGGGGTAGTGTGCATTTGTACTAGGTGGATGTGCAGTGGCGACTCTAGGATTTTCATCCAACACTGACAAAAAATACATAACAGCCGGCTCCAACAGACCTGCTAACGTTTACCATTAAACACGTAGCTTAAAAGTGGAAACACAAGTTAGCTGGTAGACATTACCTATTATAGCACTTAATATGTCTCTAACTTTTCGACATGGGATGTCACATTGCGTACACTAAAGTCCCAAGTTAAGAAGAAATTTTTCAGTGTCGAGCGGGTACATGTGGAGTCTTACGTGGTACCCGTATCCCCCTATCACAATCGTCCAAAAGTGTTATCATTAATCTAAATCTCAAACAAATTATTACCGGTAATAGTTCAACTCTGACTCGTAGTAATAATTTATTTAAAATCTGAACCAATGATAATACTTTTTGGTACCCGTTCAGCACTGAATATTTTCTCGAAGCTATGACGTCCGAGTTTGCAAAAAGTGCTAGATCTTGGTAGTTAAAAGTTGCACTGTAGTGGAGTGCACTAGGAAGGGGGATCTCCTAAAAAGGCTAAATACTACTTTGTTATGTTATAGGCAGAATGGCATCTACAAGGTCCCTTCTCTTTTGGATCCTGCTACGGGTACAACCATTTTGTATAAATCGCTCTCGGGGACCCATTTTTGGGTCTCACACGAGTGATCCGAACCGTTCATTATTTTTAGAACATTGAAACGGCGTGATTTTGGTTCAAGCACTTCTAACCGTCCGATTGAGCTGAAATTTTGTGGAGCCCCTCGGAAAAATGTTCTAAAAACAAAATGGTCCGTACCCGTAGGATTACCGCTTCTCTTTTGGATACATTAAAAAAAAAAAGTGGTGTCTAGAATTTTATTGGGATCGGGATGAAAAGGACTTAGAAAAAGGTCAATGATTGTTACATATATTATTTTACTTCATTTTTTCCAATATGATACTGGCACAGTGGGCATTTAGAGAAGGCATATAATTGGAACATATGAAGTAGTAGTAAATAAAATGGCAAAAAAGCTGCATCATGGTGTATATTTTCGTGAGTGTGACAAGGTCATGTATACATTAATACATATCACCCCTACGACATAGGAAAATCTAGACGACGATTTGTTCGAGGAAAAAAAGATATGAAAGTTTATATCATCGAAGAACAATCAATACAACAGCTCGCTGATAAATTAGCTAGTTAAGTAGGTCATCTACAAAGTTTGCGCAATTTTAAAAACCGTGTGGAGATCCTCAGCTAACAGAATAACAATGAAATAGATTGAAATTGCCGTATATTTTTATGATGTAAAAAAAAAAAAAAAAAGTGGGGTGAGATTATCTATGTACTTACACTAGTAAAAAGGAAATGGTTATGATTGGGAACTTGTGCGTTGGGTTTAAGGTTTTTTTAGTTGATTTTCAAAAGAAAATAAAAGTCTAAGGTGCACATGGAAGATCATAAACTCCAAAGATTCACTCATATACGACCAAAATGGCATCAAAAAAGAAATCAGATTATCACTAATTAATGGTGACAAAATTGCATCAATCAAGCATCAAGAAACATGATCAAACTTGGAAGACCAACCTGTAGTCAAGACTTTTATAAGGATATTAAACAAACACCCCATTATCATTATGAGGGAGTATTACCAAAATGTCACAGATTATAAAAGAAATGAACTATATCCGCGATTTTATTTAAGAAAACCCTGCAGTCTTAAAATTCAGACCAAGAAATTCTCTCCAAAATTTATAATGAAAGGTCGTAATTGGCTCAAGAAATGATCTATATCCGCGATTTGATTTATTTTGTTTCTTAGTCTCAATTCTGGAACCGTAGCTTTTTGTTGTTTGAATTTTTTTAACATTAATGCACTCCACAGCTTTTCTTAATCATCTTTCATTATGTAAAAAGGAAAACAGTATTTCTTTCTCAAAAGAGAGGAATTCAGAAGTTTAGCTCGAAAATAGCAATGGTCAAACATAGGTGGCCTTTTGGCAACCAAAAAATTGCCCTAATGCAGAAGTCTTAAGCTTATGCTTAAAGAAAAAGCTTGAAAGAAAAAGCAAAAAGGGCTTCAACTTATTTTCAACTTGTTGGTCACAAATATGAAGAATGACAACTTAATGAAATTATTTTACGCAATTCAGAAAAATAAATCAGCTGTCTTTTTTTTGAACAGCGAAGAGAATTTCATTAATCATAGAGATCAAAAGATACAATCAGTATAATCGGAAAAAAGATATATATATTGAGAGAGGTTCAAATAATGCAGTGACTTTTCATCTACTAGTCTACTACTGTAACTCGTAAATACCAAATCTACGTTCAGTCCGCTCAATAAAATAGTTGCGAATAATAGTGTGGACTGGGTAATTACGTTAATTAAGAACAAGTTACAAAGACAATCTTTCCTGCTGGAAAAGGCTACAATACACACTCTTTATTTGAGTGTGTATCATACACACCCCTACAAAAGTTTCGATTTTTTTTATTATAAAAATTACGATTTTTTTTTATATAAAAGTTACGAATCATAGAAAATGTTACGAATCATATTGTTGAAAAGTTACAAAAAACTAAAAAATGTTACGATTGCCCAATGAGGTGGCACAATGTAGACCATATAATAGGTGCATATGGTACACATCTTTAATGGGAGGGTATTGTACCCATTTCCTTTCTTGCAAATACAAAGATTTTGGAAATGCGTAGTCTTCAAAATTTTGATCTTACATTGAATATCTTAGATCCTTATACATGGGGTATCCGGGAATGGTGCTGGACAGCATCTATATTGGGCCAATCATAGCCGTCTGTAGTCAGTAATGAATGGTTCAGGTCACATCTTATCCAAACAAATTTGAATCGTCTGTTGTCGAGTGTTTCTTTAGACATTCCTAGTTGCATTATGCATCGAAACATTGTCAAAATTCAACATAGGTTCGTGATTTTAGTAAAATACCGTAATTACAAACTCTTCACTTAAATAGCACAATCACGAGTGCGCGCGGTGCATTATATCCTATCTCTCGATTATAAAAAAAAAAAATTATTCCATTCAATGGTCCTGGGGCACGGCAACTAGGACACATGATGCCTCAACACCCTTCTCGACCTACATATTTATGACAATGGAATTAAGTGTGGTGAAAAAAGGTGCTAAAGCGCCACCGAGACCACTAATAATAACTACTATTTATCATTTATAATCCCACCTATGCAAATGAGCCACTTATCTATAAACCATGATTATCAACACCATCAACTATACGGCCCGATTGGATGCCGGATTAGTTTTAGGGGTATTAAATATGGAGGGGGTATAAAATAGTAGGGGGTGATATATATGGAGAGTGGCCCCACAGTGATGTGACATTTATGGAGGGGGATTAAGTAGTGCTTGGTTTGGATAATTTTGTAAGAAGGGGGATTAAATTTGAGTGTATGATGTAAAAAGCTGTCAAAATATTTTTTTGCCCTTGTGTGAATATCCGTATTAGTTATGTGTTTTTTTAATTAGATAAATCTAATAATTAATTAATTTATTATTGAAACTCAATAACTAATTAAGCTATAAGATTTAATTGTAATTAATTTTTATATTAATTGTTTTATTATAAAAATTAATTTAGATGTTTACTTTTTATTATAAAAATTATTAAATCGGATCATCTTTTAAGAGTTTCCAAAAAGTATGTCAAAAAATTAACGAGATTTTTGGGTAAAGAATGTATACTAACGAGATTTTTTGGTAAATAATTGTTTTATTATAAAAACTAATTAATTTTTTTAATTATTTTTGGGTAAATAATACTCCTAATTTTTTAGTATATTTTGAAATAATAAAACAGAAAACACAGCACATGCCAATGTCTTAGGAAGGGTATTGGGAGGTGGTATTAAAAGGGGTACAATGGTAATTTTCCAGGGGTATTAGGGGGTCATAAATATGGACACCCCACACTCCTGGGGTGTCCATAAATAACACCCCCTGCAGGGGTGATATGTAGTCCGGATGATAAATAACACCCATGCATTTATTTTTGGCAAACCATTCCATAGTCGTGGATCCGGACATAAATAAGATTCCCCATATTTATGCCCTCACTAAGACTCCATCCAATCGGACCGATAAAGTTTAAGTAATCATTGATTGAACACTACGCTTCCAGAAAAAGGTTAGACCTGAAAAATATGCTTTGGCGTGGTATTTTCACCCACTGAAAATGCATCTCATTCACCTTTGCCAAAGCACCCATTTTACTTTGTGTACTTTTGAAGTAATTTTTTAGTCTGAACATTTCCGTACAAGTTCTTTTTTCCAAGAGTCTATGGTTGTCCAAGTTAGCTTACGCGCGCGTTAATTATTCCTTTTCCCAATCCGATTCATAGTAAATTTTTCTCTTGTGACCTGACCCGAGAGAGTGCCAAATTTCAAACTCAACATTTCTGGATTTACAGCGCGTTAATTATTCCCTTTCCCAATCCGATTCATAGTAAATTTTTCTCTTGTGACCTGACCCGAGAGAGTGCCAAATTTCAAACTCAACATTTCTGGATTTACAGCGCGTTAATTATTCCCTTTCCCAATCCGATTCATAGTAAATTTTTCTCTTGTGACCTGACCCGAGAGAGTGCCAAATTTCAAACTCAACATTTCTGGATTTACAGCGCGTTAATTATTCCCTTTCCCAATCCGATTCATAGTAAATTTTTCTCTTGTGACCTGACCCGAGAGAGTGCCAAATTTCAAACTCAACATTTCTGGATTTACAGCTCATTTCTATTGTCACTTGAGTTGCCCTTTTGCGTTTTATACTCCTATCACAAAACTTAATTTCACACTACAATTTAGAAACATCTTGACAGCAATTTCCAATTCTTTCACTCAATTACTAGGTTCAATAAAAGAAATGACTGATTAATTTGGGACTCATCATAGAAAGAGTCCAGTTCCCCTCCAAACTCATTAAGGAAGTTCTTTTTAGGGAGATAGAGAAAATCCATTATAATAATAGGTATTATAACTGTGCTATTGCCATTAAATAAAAAAATCGTTTATCTTAAGAAAATTGGTATCGATCCAGGGCGCCAATTGAACATTTTTTTTCAACAAAGTTTTTCCATAATTATATATTGTTGACATAAGATCAATATGATGATTTTCACGATTGATCGATATTCTCGACGAACTCTATAAAATGAATAATTTTTATTATTTAATTGGACTCGAGAAGGACCCACTCGCACAGTGTTGTCCATTTATGAGATTAGAAAGGAATCAATTCGTTTTTTAGAAAGGATAAATGGTGGCGGCCGCCACCTCCACAAATTTTACAAAAGTCACTTCCTCAGGTTGTGTGTATCTTCATATTTACGGCTAAATTATGCAAGACCGCAGGCTTTTAATATAGTAACCCTTTTGAGTTTTGATTGCGAAATCTTGCTCTATTAAACACGGATTCTTTAAAAGTAGTCCTTGTGTGAACCAAAATCTTACTATCTTTATCCCTATGTGGATAAGTATTTTATTCCAGAATAACTAATTTAGGGCTTATCACATAAAAATAACTCGAGAGTTATTAACTACGGTAAATCCATATATAGGTATCCAAGAATGAGCTAGGGGTGGCTAGTAAGAACTGTCGCTCTGCTACAATTTGAAAAAATTATATTATTACGTTGAAATAATATATCTATCATCAAATTATATAAAACTGTCACTCCTCCACATATATAGATAGCTCACCCCCGCTATGCAGAAATTATGGCTCCATCCCTGTAGGTACCAATGAGCATTGTACAAATGGGGTACCAAACGGCTCGGGGATCACTTGTGGGTCCCACACGAATGATCCGAGCCGTTCATATTTTGAATAAAACAGGGGTTTTCGGATCAACCACTTACGTACGTAGGATTGAGCTGATTTCTCGCGGAGCCACTTGAAAAATTAGTTTAAGTTGAATGAACAGTTTAGGTCATTCGCGTGAGACCCAATCTGTACAATGCCCAGTTGTACGTATGGTGGGGTTGATAAGCTATGCAACTTGAAGGATTATGGGGTGTTCCGCTAGCTAAAGGTGTTTTTAGAATAGATTATTTTTTCACGATTTTTTTTATGTGATGTATTGTGATAGAATGAACTGTCTTGGTTTTTTTAAAAAAAACTATTTTTTGTTAGTGAAACATCCCCTAATGTTATTATCAGCCTCGTACATTATACTTTGAATTCCGTAAAAATTTAGATACAAGGTCGGGCCGTCATTACCCACAAAAATATTTTACATTCGTCACCCGAGGCTAAAGGGAAAAGGTGAAAAACTAGGAGCAGATCGCTTGTAGTTGTAGAGCTCATTTTGGGGTCCCACATGAATACTCCATGCCCCTAAAATACATTTTTAAGTGGCTCTTGAAAAAATAAACTCAATAGAATAACTCTAACTGTTTGATCTAATCTTTTTAATTTTTGATAACATTAAACACTAAATAAAAAAACCAAATGTTTGGATCAAATACCTAAAGCTATTTAGATGAACTGAATTCTTACGTAATCTTTCGAAAACATATTTTTTAAATTAACGAGCGATTCAAATTATTTGTGTGAGACCTTAAAGTGTACCCCACGGACTGATTTGTGCGCAATCTAGGGCTAAAATCTTGCTAACTCCGTAATCAATAGGGGACTACAGATTTTTGAGAAGAAAAAAAAAAAAAACTGTTGTGTTGTATAATTCTACTAATATTTTTTAAAAAAATTAAAACAAAAAGAAAGAAAGGAAGTAATCACATTATGGCCCCCTCAAATAACAATAATTTCTTTTTTTGTAGGCCAACGCCCACCTATACCCTTATTAACCCCCCAAGCCCCAACTCCCTCTGGCTTCTTCTCAAAGTCCCTCCTTCCTGCCTGTCTTCTCTCTCCCACTTTCTCTCTCTAAAAAAACTCAAAATAGTACTCGAATCCCCTCGGAGATTTCTTCCTCATCAGATCTTCGCAATTCAGTACCAAATCTAATCCAGCAGCAAAGAATCCAAACAACAACAACAGCAAACAACGACGACAACAAATTTTATCGGAAAACCTATCCATGTGCAGAAGATAAGATTCATAATATACAAATGAGGTGTAAGAAACACCTTACCGATCTCACCAGCAGCATCGGCGTCTGCGCCACTTGTCTCACTGAACGCCTATCCGCTCTCATCGACGCCCAAGCCCTAGCCGAAGAAGCCCAATTAGCCCGATCGCTAAAGGCCGATCATCAACAAGATCGCTTCCGGAAATCCGACGCCGGACATCCGCCGCCTCTCGTTTTCCCTCGCTCCGTATCGCCGTACATCTCTCATCGCAAATCCGATTACGCCCGCCCTAACCAACACAACCAACACACTCTGTCCGATCAGCTCTTCTTTTCTACTCCGCAAGTAGGCCCGACCGTTGTTCCAGAAGAACCGAATTCGTGCGAGAAGAAGAGCGGTAATTTCTGTTTGCTGTCCAGATTGTTTTTCAGATCGCGTCCGGCGTCGTCGTCGTCTTCAACTCGGCCGTCGTGGTTTTCTAACATGCTTTACTCGCCAAGTCGTCGGCAGAAAAAGGAGCCAAATCGGTCCTCCGTCGACGGCGATCGGAGACCGCAGCGGCGGTGGCGAAGCGATCGGGGGATGTCGCCGGCGAGAGTCTCCGACTGCTGCGGCGACGATGAAGAATGCGGCGAGCACTCGTCGGAGGAGTGGAAGCAGACGCCGCAGAGGCCGACGGCGACTCCGTTGCGGCGCGGCGGCCACTCGCGTAACGTTTCTGGATTGAAGTTCTGTTTGAGCCCGTTGGTGCGTGCCAGCCCAAGCCGGCAGTGGAACCAGAAGGGAATAATGCAGCCGGAGGTATCGATTCACGGCGAGGTTAGGGTTCCGGCTGTGGGGCCACGGTTGTCGACGGGAGTGGCCAACAGGTCGAGAAAGATAGCCGATTTCGGGAGGTGCAATCACGGCCATCGATAGCGCGACCCACTGTGACGGTTATTACAGTTAAAGTACGGTTATGCCCTTGTCGGTTTTTGGTTTTTACGTTTGACGGTTTGAGTCCTCTCTGCATACTTTCGTTTCCCACTTGTGAAGGGAAATGGTACGCTGAGATTGTGATTTCTCTGTAATTACGAATTTGACGTTTGATTTGATGAAATTACACATCCACCCCCATTTTTTTTTTTTCTCTTTTTGGTCAAAGGTGTATGAGGATGGTGTGTTCAAGTTCTTGAAAGTATTAAAATGTTGGAATTTGAAAAAACAAACGTGTTGACTCGTTAGTTTTCGCTAATTTTTTTTTTGTTTTCAGACTAATGACACGATCCCCGACGACCGAGAGGTGCACAACAAGCCGTCCGGATTCCAAATTATAAGTTGTTTCTGCTAAATGGTAATTTTAGTTTATGTATAAAAGTATAATGACCTACCTTGAAATTCTAAAAAACAAGAGTTTTAGTCCTTTAGACAATAGGAAAAACTCACCAAAGAAGAGGTTTTTTTTTTTTTGAAATTGCAACTTTTTTTAATATTCTATTGAGAGTGGCCTTCGAATTTCGGAATTCTACTTTTAATTGCAATTTTTTTGTATGTTCTCTAGTGAATGGCCTTCAAATTTTTGGATTCACTAATTATCTCAATTTTATGGTTATTTCCCAAAGCTTATGGACATGAATCCTCCTATTATTGTGTTAGCACAACAATTTCATAGTGACACCATCGGCAAAATATTGGGCATTCGGAATCAACTAATTCGGCAAGATATTGAGCATACGGAATGAACTAATTTCGCTCCGAACTACATATGATATGAAGAAGCCTAGTCCCAGTCCCAGTCCCATACCATTCTGCATTCCGAAGGCAATAAGATTACTGCGTGCCCGTTCCGTGTACCTCAACGAACCACGAATCTTGCTTCATAGTCTCACGAGAAGTTATGAAAGAGCGCGACTTGGGCAAGACCCAAGTACTAATTTCCATAAGTTGTCGTAAATCAAAGGAATAGATTACCGCAGTCCTGTTTCGTGTGCCTCGAAGAACCACAAACCACAAACCTTTTTTCATAGTCTCACAAGAAGTTATGACAGAGCGCGATTTGGGCAAGACCCGATTACTAATTTTCATAAGTCGCCGTCAAACAAAGGAATAGATTACCGCGGTAACCACGAACCTTGCTTCATAGTCTTATAGTAAGAAGTTATGAGAGCGCGACTTGGGCAAGACCCCAATTACTAGTAATTTTCATAAGTTGCCGTCAAACAAAGGAATAGATTACCTCGGTCCCGTTCCGTTTACCTCAATGAACCACAAACCGTACTTCATAGTCTTACAAGAAGTTATGAGAGTGAGAGCGCGACTTCGACAAAAACCCAATTACTCCTCCATAAGTTGCCGTCAAACAAGGGAGTTGGGGTGTATTGATTTGGGGGGTTGCAGAATTAAATGGAGTGGGAGCCTGAAACTGCAATAACTTTTGGTGGGGTCAGGGTGAGTTTTGTGGTACCTCACTCTCTGACCTCAGAGATCATTTATGCCGTCAACAGTGGATGGGGTGAGCCACAAAAAAGAAAAAAATTTGGGTACCGAATGGGTACTACCTGTCCGGGCCGAGCACAATCTCGACCGTCCAAAAGTGTTTTGGAAGGCTCAGATTGATTCACTCTTTCTCCTCTAACCTGATCACTCTCTCTTCTGTTTTTCTCTCTCCTTTTCCGGACCGTTGGATCGTATTTTAGACGACTGAGATTGCCGAGTGGGTACCATGTGGGTAATACCACCCGGCACTGAAAAATTTCTCCAAAAAAAAAGAAAAAATCCAGTGGTGCTGTTTTCTAGGAAAAAGGACCAGTACGGTGAAATTCCTTTGCTAGGGACGACCGTTAAACTTGTGTCTGCCAATTTTCTTGAAAGAAAGGGTAAATCCATAGGTACAATGAGGACAACGATGGAGTGAGCGAGGGATTAATAGGGGTTGTCGCCGCTATTATAATTTGGAGAAATCCTATTTTTATATTATTAAATTTTATAGTGCTTCAGAGATATAGCCCGTCCCTTTTGCACAAAAATTCTTACACCGTCTCTCGATGAAGAATGTATAGATGGGGTACCGACTGGCTCGGGGACCCACTTGTGGATCCTACATGAATGATCCGAGCCGTTTATTCATCTTAAAATAATTTTTTGAGTGACCATTATAGAAATCAGCTCATTCCGACGTGCATAGTGATTATCCAAAAAAAAACCCAATTTCATTCAAAATCGTATGGGACCCACAAGTGTGTCCTTGAGCCGGTTGGTACCCCAGGTGTACACTCCTCATCTGCACGTATAGTGGGTCTCAAAAAGTGGAAAAAAAGAAGAAGATAAGAATACAAAAAAATCGTGTCTATTGAATACCGAGCTTCTACCATCTGATGAACATGATTTTTTATTTTTATTTTTGGGTGGATTACTTGACGAGCTTCACAAAATAAACGGCTTCAATTACTCCATTGTTGATACGGAAAAGGTCCACAAAATCGAAACTAGACGGGACTGGATATTACCAGCAGTGGATGGACGTTACTCCAAAGTCAATGGTTTTTGTTCCAGTAATCCGAACTGCAAAGGTGATCGGTTCTATGTATGAAAGAGGAAACTTGGAATGGATAGTCAGCTCTTCAGTTGCTAAAAATCATGTTCATCAGATGGTAGAAGCTCGGTATTCAATAGACACGATTTTTTTGTATTCTTATCTTCTTCTTTACAGAAGCCCCCAAAAGGGCTCTACTGACACCTCATCGCAATAATCTGAACCGGTCATCTTGTAGGACTACAGAGTAGTGTGTGTGTGTAAAAAAATTAGCTTGACCCGGCATCGATAAATATGTCAAAAACTAAATTTTGGTGCAACAAAACAGCAGCCTTGATCATTTCAGAAGTTCAGTTTCTGAAATGATCCAGACCGTTTTTTTTTTCACCAAAGTTAAATTTTTGACATACCTAACGATGCCGGGTCAAGCTGATTTTTTTTCATATAAACACTACTCTACGAGCCCTGCAAGATGACCGGTAAATTATTGCGATGAAGTGTCAGTAGGGCCCCTTTTGAGACTTCCGTAAAGAGCCCCTTTTAGGAATTAATGGTGTAAGAGTGGAAGGTGATTTTGCAATGAAAGATATCATAATATCCCCATGTTCTGTGTCACTAAACAAAAATTAATGCCTACCAACTCATATTGGAGAAGTAATTGAAGATACTACCAATATATAATTAATCCTTGCACAACCGAAAGGGAAAACCTAATATTACAGCAAGTTGGTGGAGAAGGACATATCATCTGCAACCATTATATGATAACAGTCTAAGAATATGGAAAAAGAACTCTTTTGCTTTTATAGCATGAAGATCCGGGGACCCTAGAGGGCGTTCCCTGTAAGGCAGTCTTAGTGCGGCATCTAAGCTGTCGAATGTGTTTTTAACGGTCCTAATTTCATCTCGGCATTTTACAAATCTGAGCCATCCATTGCCAAGATGAAATTTGAGTCGTTGATTGTCTAGATCAATGTCTCGGATGCGCAGGCTAAGCTGCACACAGGCACCCCGGGTCTGAAGATCTAGTATCTCTTACTTTAGGGTTTTGGGTTTGCATTTCGTAGTATTTGTCATGAGATCCTATGGGTGGATTGATCGCATGAGTTAATGGACTTCTTTTTATATACAAGCGGTTCTATTCCATATCCTAGTCTCGCCGAACGGTAGGGTTTGAACCAGCACTAATTCTTGAGAGACAAGACTGTCACCACGACACCACGTGAATTGGCGCTCGTGTCCAATGAATGTTTATTCCGAAGTCTACAAGATTAGGAATAGTTTGTCAGTCACAAGATAATGTGTGGTACGTATATACTAACATTCACTAATCTTGTGATTAACGTACCGTCTAAACCTATGTATACAAGTTTTGAGTTTGATTTTTTCAGTCTAGTTCTTTATTTAAAAATATGATTTTATAATGGAAGTGGGTTAGCATATTGTGATTGATATCTTGACTAGCATTATCACGAAATCTAATGAGTTGATCAACTCATTTGATTCAGTTTTTTCTCGAAACCCAATAGTACACACCATTTTGCTAGTTTACTGTACGGGAATTTGGGAAGAGATTAAGGCTGTAAATGAACTGGGCCGTTCGCGAACTAGAGTACTCTACTACGAACAAATGAGTTTTATCCCTAACTAGAGTACTCTATTTAGGCCTCCTTTGGGTAAAAAAACCATTGTGGTTTATTTTTCGTCTTTATTCACAAAACTTTAAGTTTGACTAATAATTTTATACTTTTTAGATTTCTCTCGTAGAGAGGAGCCAAGAAACCACAACAAATCGACCGAAAACTAACAAATGCAAAAAAAATTTGAATAAGGACAAAACCAAAAAAACCAAAAAACCACCAAAAAACCAGTTTTTTCAATTCACCCAAAGGAGGCCTTAGTTATCAATATTTTTTTCTCGTGTTCTTTTTCTTTTGATTTCTTGGTTATTGTGGTAGATTTTGTTTATTTTTGTTTGATTTCTTGATTATTGTGGTAGATCTACATGTAAGATTGTTTTGAAGCATATCTCTTTCCCCTCTCAGTTTTTGTTCAAAATTGCTAACGAGCCTTACCGAGCTTGATTCGAGCCTTAAATCGAGCCTAAATTTGGCTCGGTTCGGCTCGTTTGAGTTTAACGAGCCGAGCCCGAGCTTTGAAATTTTTTCACGAGCCAAACTCGAGCCCACTTGTCTAGGCTCGAATCGAACCCGAGCCGAACTCGAGTCTGATTCATACCTTAATGAACTGATCCCGAACCTCATAGGGTTCGGCTTGATTCGGCTCATTTACAGCCCTAGAAGGATGGAACACTTTCGCCGTAGTTACGGAGTATTTTTTTTATAACCAATTTACGCGCATCTCGACAAATATGGGAGCCTTACGTGACTGGCCCGAAAGAGTTGATAGTACTTAGTGGTTTCGAACCTGAGATCTAATAAGGAGAGAACAAATCCCGAAGCCTCAAGCCTTGACCATCATCTTAACCTTTGGTTAATTTTATCATATTTATAACTTGTACCCTTTTCATAAGCTTCATGTCCCTTCGTACCAATGTGTTTGACTTCATGTAATTACTGCAATGCACAAGAAAATCAACCAAATGCTAAATAATGGCATGGCTATTTACATTGTGGTCCACTACTCCTTTAACAATATCACACTCAATAGGACAAACAATGATCCTCCATGTTCTCCCAACTAGTCCACTAAACTATAATTTGTGTATTTTATGAGGCCTTTATAAATAAAGTCTTGATGATCATGGGACTTATTTGAGGACCACAAGTTGAGTTCTCACCTATAATCATTGTCATGCCAGAATTTCAATATCGTTTTCAAATTTATCAAGTAGGCAGCTTTTGAGGATGGCCCAGCTGCGCCAGGGCCAAGAATATGCATTTCTACTAAAAAAGTGGCAATGGAACTATCTAGTATCTACCAACTATATACTCTCCAAGGGGAAAAAAACAGAAGAAGCGTGGGACTCCTTCATGCATGCTCCACTTGGCGGCTCGGGAGATATAGCTCAGTTGGTAGAGCTCCGCTCTTTATTTGATTGTTGCGATTATATATGGGTTGGATGTCTAATTGTTCAAGCGGTAATGATAATATCTTGTACCTAAATCGGTGGCTCACTTTTTCTAAGTCCTGGGGAAGAGGACTGAAAAATGTCACTGACAGACTCTATTGAGACAAAGATTTGTTGTCAAGAATGTAGAGGAGGTAGCATGGGCAATTGATCAAATCTAGTATGGATTGTATATAGACGGTAGTTGGAGTTAGCGGCTCTCCTAGGGTTCCCCCATCTGGGATCCCTGGGGAAGTGGATCAAGTTGGCTATCTCCCTTCAATCCTTTAAGTGAAATGCAGCAAAAGGAAGGAAAATCCGTGGACCAACCCCATCGTCTCCACCCCGTAGAAACTACAAGATCACCCGAAGGACGCCTTCGGCATCCAAGGGTCGCAGACTGACTATAGAACCTTGCTCAATAAGTGAAACGCTCTAGCTGTCCGCTCTCAAGTTGGGCAGTAAGAGTCGAAGAAGAGCGATCACTCATTCTTAAAATCAGTGTTCTTAAGACCAAAGAGTTGGACAAAAAAGAGGGCAACTATCTAGTATCTACCAACTATATACTCTCCAAGGGCATGCTTTATTTGATGAATTAGATTGCAATTTTATGAAGACTGAATTTCTCGAATTTAAATGCAACAATTGGGGGCCGTTTGGGGGCCAGATTATTGGATTCTCCATTTTTCATTATTGCCATTATGGGTGTTTTGGAGAGAATGCATTTTTCTCAAAACCCTCGGAAAAGTTGTGAAGGATATAAAACAATCCCTCGGGTGGTATCCTATTCAATGAAATCAAATACTCAAGCTAACCTCTAAAAATGGTCAATCCCAATCTCGGTGGTGTTTGGTACCAACAAGGAATAATTAGTCATAAATACATAATATTTTGTCTATTTGAAGGGAAGGACAAAGAAATTTTGTAATCAAACATAAAGACATTGTTTGTAATTATAATTGGGTGTCACTAATGCCACAAAGCATTTTCTTAATGCCACGAAACTTGAAATTTTTTTTACCATTGTATCAACACTGCTGCGTCTTCCTCTCCGAGCACTACATATCTCTCTCTCTCTCTCTTCACATTCTTCCTTCAATTTCTCATACTGAATCGCCGTCACCTTCACCTACCAGCGACACCACATATAACGTATAGAACCCAAAATTTTCAAAATCAGCAGCCATTACCAGTCCGCTAGCTGCTTCAATCTCCTTCCATTCCCTCCCTCTTCCACAAATCCCACTTTGAACCCACAATCAATTGATTAACCTCACTATCAATTGATCGGCAACGGTGGGTTTAGTGATTTGGTCCGATTTAATTAACCTCACCATCAATTGATTTGATTCTGCGAATCAGTGGGGGCTTTAATTTGTGTGTGTATATTACTTATATAATGTGCATACATATGTAAACATCCATATACTTAAAAAAAAAAAAAAAAAACTGTGAAATGTTGAGGAGTTGGTAGTTGTCTAGCTTGTCGATTTTTTGAATTTTCTGTACGAAATTAGAACTTTTTAAAATTAGTGAAATGTCACTAATTTTTAGGATCGGAGGTGGGGTGGTGATCGGTTAGAGGTAGGAGTTGATTTTTTGAATTTTCTATGCAAAATTAGAAATTTTAATAAGTAGTGAAATCTCACTAATTTTTTGGGCTACCAGAAGTGGTCGGCTGGAGGTGGGGTAGTGGTCGACTGGAGATAAGGGTTGATTTTTTTTTTTGTAGTATGAAATTAGAAGTTTTAAAAATTAGTGACATTTCACTAATTTTTTGGGTCGCCGGAAATGGTCGGCCAGAGGCAAGAGTTGATTTTTTTGAATTTTCTATACAAAATTAGAACTTTTAAAAATTAGGGACATCTCACTAATTCTTTTGGTCGCCGGAAATGGTCGGCCGAAGGTGTGATGGTGGTTGTCTAGGAGGCAAAAGTTGATTTTTTTTTTAATTTTATGTACGAAATTAGAACTTTTAAAAATTAGTGACATCTCACTAATTTTTTAGGTAGCCTGAAATGGTCGGCCGGAGGTGTGGTGGTGGTCGTCCACGAGGTAGGAGTTGATTTTTTTTTAATTTTCTGTACGAAATTAGAACTTTTAAAAATTAGTGACATCTCATTAATTTTTTGGGTCACCGGAAATGGTTGACCGGATGTGTGGTGGTGGTCACCTAGGAGGCAAGACTTGATTTTTTTGAATTTTTTTGTACGAAATTAGAGCTTTTAAAAATTAGTGGCATCTCACTAATTTTTTGAGTCGCCGGAAATGGTCGGCCAGAGGTGTTGTGGTGGTCAGCCAGGAGGCAGGAGTTAATTTTTTTGAATTTTCTATACGAAATTAGAAATTTTAAAAATTAGTGACATCTCACTATTTTATTTTTTTTTTGTATTTATGTTCGATTGCAAAAGTTGTTTTTAAAAATGTTAGTAAATAATTTTTGTCTTTATGTTTAATTGTAAAAGTTCCTTGTCCTTCCCTTTGAAAATGCCAAATGTTTTGGATTTTTGGCTAAGTAGCCCTATACTATGTGTGTGTGTGTGTGTGTGTTCCACCAGTTGCATTTAAGTACTACTAATTTAGAGAGTAGCTAGCCTGTCCATTAGTGCTACTTGGTGAAATTTCGATCATTTCCGAAGATTTAGTAAGCACTGTAGCAGAGACGAATCTGTCACAAGGACATAGCTTCTAATACTAGCCTTGATGATTTTCACGCGTTTTTTCTAGTTCAATCAATCTATGATTTTGTCGTTCATTACTCCATCATTTTTTATTATCACAATTGCACCAAAAATTTATAGTAATATATACATATAACATATGTTTAACAAATTAAAAAGACATACAAGCAGTCACATCAACACCACAAGCATGCTATAATATTTCATTCATGCATGCCAACTTGATTTGGAGCAATTCTCTGGGAAAATTTGACTTCATAGAGGTATGACTTGGATACTAATCAATCGTACTACTAATTTTATGACTCCCTAATCATCTCTGACTTATTCAAGTCTTGATTAATACAGTTCAACAAATGATGCCTACCGATTGTTAGACTTTTCGATCTTCATACTGTTCACACAACCAAGAAACCGTAAACGGCTTTCGATAATGACTTGATGGCAGCACATAATTCGGTACACCTTTTTATGAATTTTGCGGATGACATTTTCTAAGTTATAATAAATGTTTTCCCATTATCCCTTGGAAATTGTTCTTTGGAATTCGGATTGCCACTGTATTTTTTCCAACACAATCGGGCCTCCCTGATCTGTTTGTGACTGTTAGTAATACTCTCAAACACTCCTATATATATGTGTGTTTCCACCAGTTGCTTTTAAGATTTAGAGAGTAGTTTGTCAAGTTGGTTTGCTAGGTCCATCGATTAGTGCTACTTGGTGCAATTTCGATCATTCTATCATCGGATACAGGTGTCCGAAGACTTAGTAAAAATCGTAGCAGAGATCAATCTGTCTGAAGGACATAACTTCTAATACTAAGCCTTGATGATTTTCATGCGATTTTTCAATTTGTGATTTTGTCGTTTATGATTCCATCATTTTATTATCACAATTGCACAAAAAATTTATTGTAAATATATACATACTATAATGTTTGTTTTAACAAATCAAAAAGAGTTACAAGCAGTCACATCAAAACTACAATCACGCTATGTATATATTTCATTCATGCATGCCAACTTGATTTCGAGCAATTCTCTTGGAAAAATTGACTTCATATGGGTATGACTTGGATACTTATCTTAGGTGTTACTTTTAGAAGCTTATTTTACACTAGACAATGACACTTAGCTAGAATTGTTCAAGTTTTAATTAATACTGTTCAACAAACAACAAAACCTTCCGGATTCCGACAAACCATTGGAGTCTTTGTTTTGTTCCTTTTTCATTTGGATTTGGAAGGTCTTTCAGTGTTTTGAGTCTAGATGCTCCACCCGAGGGATCAAGATTTATTGAAAAGCCATTGCCATGAAGATTGCTCGGATTTAGATAACAAGAGGTATATATTTGTTTTCATATTCATATGACGTACGTGTCATTTGAGGCAGGATATATTTTTCGTAAAACTTCTTTAAAAAAAAAAAAAACAGACCGTTTTTCACAGAAGTCGAATTCAACTTTATCATTGATCCGAATTTTTTGTATTTAACAATAAATAAACAGAAGAGACAGAGCTTCACATAATAGGAATTTTTTTAAAAAGGAGTACAATTTTAAATACTATCAGAGTAATTATTTCATGCATTTGGGCTCAATTAGGTACCTAAATTAATTACACAAGTATGTGTCCAAACACTTTTGTGCACACACAAAGACACTAATGTGTTTCACACCGTCTTAAAATTTTGGGCTCTATTAGATACTTAAATTAATTAGGGCAAGTATGTGTCCACACACTTTTGTGCACACACTAAGAGACACTAATGTGTTTGACACCGTCTGATATATGTGAATAACACAAAATAATGAGGAATTCACGTGCTACCATCTTCGAAACATTAAGGGATTTACAGCTGAACTCAACCTCGATCTAGCTCCGCGCTTTTCCTCATCTATAGAGTGTACTACTCCTGATAAGTGCAAAAGAAAAAAGAAGGGTTGATTGGATCTCGGTAGTCACATCATCTATATATATTAGACGCAACGTGTGATTTTGAGAACGGATTCGTTATTCCCTTTGTACTATAAATATGATCCGATAAATGAAACCAACGTCATCGTAATTCACAAGTGTGATATATAGGCAGTCTTCGGTCGAAGGATTCGAATATGCTCTGAATAGGCATATTGGATGATCATTCAGCCCAACCCTAATTGGGGGATGCCAATCATTTAACGTCGGCAACGTGCTAACTTAGCTTAATTCTAAATTTGTAAACCAAAAGGGAAAAAAGCAGAGAAAGACAAAAGAAATTCCACCTGAAAGGCAAGAAGAATATGTCAAACAATGATAAACTATTAGGCCAAATTTAGCTTACTTGGTTTTTTTTTTTTTTTTTGTCTTTTTTCAAAAATAAAAATAAAAAATCTCACTTGTTAGTTTCGCTTCTAATTTTTATGGACTATTGATTCGTCCTGGTGAGAGCAATCGGAAAAGTAAAAAAATTATATATCCAAAATTTCTGTAATGAACTCAGTTATGTTTTTCTCATTTTACATTAGTTAGATGATTAGTTTGGCTTTATATATCCAAAATTTCTGTAATGAACTCAGTTATGTAAGTGCCGCTAGGCTGTTATTAATATAATCTTTTTCATTTTGATAAATAAATAAATTTCAGTATATTCCAGCAGGGCATGTGGCAGTATATGTTGCTATCAGATTATCTTATTTTCTTAATTTAAAGCACAAGCAAGAAAATAATTTTTAATCACTTAAAACAAATACAAAAGCCGATAATCCCTCAAAATTAGGTACAGATTCATTCAATGATCTCTCAGATTAAAAAATTAATCGGAAATTTAGCAAATGCATTTGTAAGACTATTAAGATGTGGAAATAAATAAATAAATAAACTGGGTCTAAGAGTTGAGGTTAGAACATGTATTTATTTTATTTTGTTCTGCGAAATTTAAGGTTGACAATGTCATATATTATCAATAAAGTCAAATTGGTAGGTATAAAAGTTACTTAGTGCTTGTCTCTGTGTATTTTGGTTTATTATTGCACCTTCCTAATTTGGGCACCAAAAAAAACCAGTAGTGCCATTACTGCCATATGAGACTATGAGTCATGAGAGATCTCGATAAACTTCAAATCATGATAATGAACTTTCAGTTGAGCACACCGAGGCACCCTAAACCCCGTAGTGTTTCGGCGCACTACGGTAACTGTTGGAACAATTGTTGAAATTAAGAACGTGTTACCTCAGAATCTGTGTATGAAAACAGATTACCAAACAAAATGAATTAATGGCTGAGTCGCGGACTAGGTCGCTCTCTTTAAGACGTTTCGCGGATTGTACAAGCAGTTCAACACACCACGCCGTCCCCAGGATAAAACAGCCCAGAATTCACTCCTTGTTTCGGCCTTCTCTGCACAGAAGAAAACCGACTACACTACACTTGTTTCGACCTTCTTGCTTTCTGGAATTTTTAACGTGGAAGAGTATAATTTTCGGAATGAAAAACAATGGAGTGGGGCTCCCTTTTTATAGCAGAAAACTGGAATAGTAAAACACAATTTTTGGAAACGAAATGAAATCAGTCGATATCAATCAGTTAGCGAGCTGATTATGAACACGTTTAATTGATCAGCAATCAAAAAACTTTCCATAAAGAAACTTTTGATAGTTGTATAATCGAGATAAAATCATCTACCAATACATTCTACACATCATACTGGCCGTATATGTTATTTAACTAAATATTGTCTAATAATTTGACTATTGATATACGATCATTTTTCTTACAATCTGCCCATCGAACTTTACAAAATGAATAGTTTGGATCCCGATAATAGACTCTCTGACTCCGTAAACCCTTTCAAAATGCCCTAAAACACCTTTTTTTTTTTTTTTTGGGGTAACGACAGAATGCACTGCAACCCTGTAGTGAACTTGTGTCGCATAGTGAAACACATAATCCTCTTGCATTATTTTGATTTATCACTAGTTGGCTTATATTGATGGTATGGTAGATTTTCTTCTCAATTCCTTAACGCAGTTTCTCAGAGAAACAAATGACAGAATTTTAATAGTCTGTAGGGAAGCCTCGTCAATTATGGAACTACCGAGGCTGCTGGGTCATTTATTTGATTTGGTGGTGTGTGTTATCTTGTCTATTTTCATTTGTACTCGGTAGGTTGTAAATTGTAATAGTCTTTATTAATGAAATTCTTCTTATTTCTCAAAAAAAAAAAAAAAAAAGACATAATTTCAATTTATTGCAATAAGAAACTTGTGCATAGGTTTCTCCATTCACCACTACCATTTCATTCAAGGAGATGATCCATTTTTGTGCAATCTGAGTTTCTTATTTACAAAACTTGCTTGTTTTCTGGTGGTGTTCTGTATCTTGCCAGAATTTTATAGCGCTGTCGTATAACTAGACGAATATTTTAAAAAATACTTAATTAAAAAAAAAAAAACTTCAACGAACTTCCTAAACGGGTCCAAAACCTCGTATTCTTGGAAGCATTAGAAGCATTTGTATTGTCCGAACCCTTTCCAATCCATTAATAAGAGTGTCAACTTCCTCTACACAACCTCGCTGCACTTAAGTACAGTTACACAATCGTTGAGCCAAGTGCCCCAGTTAATCATTCCCCTTAGTTACTAATCTCTTTTAACTGTGCATATCAAATGCTACAGTGATGACAGTTATTGGAGAAACATGTATAGCACTTTCAACTCATACTTGTAGCAGTTGAATCCCCTAACAACAACTTGAAGAGATATATCCTAGCAAGCAAACTAAAAATGTTGGAGCAAAAACCTCCAGTTAAATGCAACTGAACAAAATGGAACCTAATTCAAACACCATCTAGGACAAGTGGAAATGAATACCTTTCCATAAAACAGGTATCATCAACAAATCTGCCTTGCAAATTCAGAGTTGTAAACATAATCAAAAACCTATGAATCCACGAAAAATCTTATCAACTGCCAAAAAAGCATATGGTACAATGAGAGAGAGAGAGAGCTCTAACCAATGAAGTTCTGTCGAAGCCACCGATAGAAAATCAACAACTTGAAGAGTTAGGGGCCTCATTGATCTCATTTTGTGTTTTCTTTAGCTTGAGATCATCAAGATAGTTCTGATAGATATAAGAGGCAAAACCCCAAAGAGCTAGAAGCAAAGCGATAATCTTTACACCATTCATCTTGTCATGAAAGACTATCACAGCAGCAATGGGAGTAAGAGCTAAAGAAAAAGTACTGATGACATTCGAAAACAGAGAAGAGACGACGAAAATCAAACCCAGGACACCAATTCCGCAAATTTGCCAACCAACAGCGGTCCACACCAAAGTCATCACATAAGCAACTCTCCCCTTTCCAAACCCATCCATTTCTCCGTGTAATGTTTTCCACTCCCCACTCGCGAAAAGGCCAACAGTACAAACACAGGTGGCAACGAGCGACGTGAAAAATTGCATTTCCAACACTACGGAATACGTTTCCTTTTTCAAAACCTTCTGGAACGAAAGCTGTATAAGGGAAAGCAGAAGAGAGTAAAGAGCAGAAGCTCCAACTGTAGTTAAAAATCCAAGGATGTATTGTGATTTGGAGACTCCTGATGGTGCATCGGATTCGTCGTTTACCGCGAGGAGAGAGGCAGATAACGAAAGGACGACCACAGAGTTCATAATTAGTGCAGTGAACTTCTGTTTATTGATAAAGAAAGAGAAGACCGCATTAAAAGCCAGTTGAGTTGCACAAATGAGGGAATAAGTAGAGGCGGATAGGTATAACAGTCCAATGGAATAAAGCATGTTATCCCCCGCGATAACTACTCCAAGAGCAAAGTAAATTAAGGAAACAGTCTTGAGAGAAGGAGGAGGAGAATCAGATGGAGAGTCCTTAGAGGGATGGAGAAAAAAATATGGAATGAGGATAATTGGGAAAGCAGCAGTTTGGACTAGTGTAGCCATCCATTTGCTATTTCCTCCCTGATCATAATAAAATCTTCCTAGAATGACGGAAGCAGCTTGACCGGCAAGCAGAAAAAGTATGCTAAGAGCCACCAAAAACCACCATTGCCAGTGCTTAAGCTTGAAGAATACTGGCGGAAGAGTAGAAGTTTCATCTTGTGTCAATATTGGTTCTTGGTTATCTGCAAGTGGTTAAGACGAAAGGGCGAACACATTATAATCTCCTAAAAATGTAAGCTTATATGGTATCATTCTCACGGAAACACAGATCAAAGGCTGTAGGTGGAATCAAAGAGAACAATAGAACATCATACAGTATTGATAGCCACCAATTATAAATCCAGATAATTGCTGTCATATATTGAGTCGCTTGAAAAATCGATCTCCATCAAATATACACAGAGGTTCTAAACGGGCATCTCTTTCGCAGAGTAGAAAACCTGTTACCCATGCCTAGTATGATTCAACACAATAGGTTCTCCACTAGTACTCAGTATCTTGATTGGATTCTACAAAATCTTAAAATTCTTAACGGTCTACCATTAGAAGTTCTATTCATATGCAATTCCAAAATAGTTTAGCACCTACCAAAACAAGAACAGCTTAGCCTAGATGCGTAATTCTTAAAGCTTAAGAGAACAATTATTCCAAAAGTCTTACTCTAAATGCCAACTGAATTGAAAATTTGATAAAGGGAGAACCCTAGTTTTTTTAGGGAGAGAACCACCCTAGTCGGTGACTCCTCTGTTGAAGCTATGCGTATCTTTTAATGCAATATCAATCTCAACTTCTTACGACTGCTTACGTTTTCCCAAAAAAACATTATACATCTCACATACATTGCGCATCATACTAAAGAAAACCAGAAAACAAGATGATTGGTAATAGAAGCCCCTATAATTGAACTGTAGGATCCTATGATCACATTGTCGCCTACAAAAAACAAAAGCCCGTGTGGTAAGTAAAAAAACTAACAAGTTAATGAATGAGCTAACAAATCTTATATTCACCGTGGCCTTTATAGTGTGATGTCGATGACACTATTTGCAGTATGCATGTAAGTCATCTAATAGTTCTCGGTTTTCCTATAAGTACCTTGCAAAACTATTTGCAGCTTTCCAATACTTAACATCAGGGTTTTCGCCGATCACAATGAATGCTACTGTCTATGCAAAAACCATGCTTTCTCAAACAAAACTGATATTCCTGATGTAGCGATTTCCTATCAGTACCTCCAAGTAACTTACTCCAACTAAACCTACAGTAGATACATTTTCTTTATCTTGCAAATCCAATGACTGCCTTACCAATAGCTCTAGAAAAATTCTTACAAATCGGTGCATGATTACGGAGGCATGTCACATAAGCAAATTGTTCGAATTTCTGCCCTTCTACTTCCAACAAGAACTCTTTGTCATCAGAGATTGCATCAGTGTTTAAAATATGGTGGATTAAACATATTCAGGATTCCAAGTTTAAAACTTCCCACTAATGAAAACTCAACCAATACCATCAGTAACACAGAATGAAACACCACTTCTAAAATCTCCCGAATCCGAATTGTATGTGACCAAAGCAGTCTTGGATTTATGGTACTGAGAAAGAGCATGTCAAGTTTTGTTTTTTATGACGAATGAACCACCCCACAGAAGGCCACTAATTGGACCCACCCGTAGAGTGTAAACCACCGGGCAACCGAAACTGTCCACTGCCTCGGTCACCGGGTACAAATGTTACCCCCTCAAACCCTGCCCAAATCCAGGCAAAGCCCTTACCCTTCCGCCCGGGCAAGCCCGAGGTTGGTAAGCAGCTTTTCTTATCGTCAAGTTGCCAAAAGAATAAAAGAGCATTAGACCCAGCTTTTCTTTTTGTCCAATGATGTGTACAACCCAAATACAGATTTTGTGACAGAAGTCAATCAATTTTTAATCGAATACCCATCAATAATTTGGAGATAAACACCACTGCAGAGACAGAGACGGACTGAATTGTGACACAAGTCTTTATATACCGATACCCGTCGATAGTTTGGATACCTCACTGCACACACACACACAGAGAGAGAGAGAGAGAGTACCTGGCATGTTTTGATGCAGAGAGAGAGACACGAGCCCTTGAAAGAGAAGAACAGAGGATTTGGTTGGCAGAGATCTGGTGGGATCCGACGAGGAGGAGAGAGAGAGAGAGAGAGTCAGAAAAGAGGAAATTTTTTACGTATTCGTGTGACGAATTCTTTGACTCAGGGTGGCGTCTAACGGTGGTGGATTGCGCAACTTGCCATTCCCAGTTTGCCACGTCTACTTTAACAAGGGTGTAAGTGCAAGACCGACGGCGACGAGGGTTCCCATGCCTCCGGTGTCACGATGATGCACGACGTATCTGGCGCTGGACAAACTCCTTTGCTAATTTTAACGAATATCGGTATCTTTCGGATTCCTAAATGACTAAAAAGTCAGTTGAACAATTTGTCCAAAGGCAATTTTAGTATGATTAGCAAATTGATCACTTGTTATGGAAAAAGATGTGGACGGGTATCATTTAATACATAGAATTAAAAAAAACAAGTATATCTCGATCATATGACTATCGATATCTGATTATTTCATCCAATCAGGATGGCGAGATTTCGATATCCCCTCCCCCAGTCTACTTCTTTGGCTCACTAGTTTTGCCTACGGCTGTCCAGCGAATTACCCAATCCGTTCAATTCGCCTAAACCGTCCAAACAGATCCGTCCGTTTACTCACCCGAGGTACGTTACGGATAGATAAGGATCCTAATATTTTTATTTTGACAAATACGGTTCGGGTCAGTTCGGGTTTGATCCGCTCAATCCGCCTAATAATCCTTCTTTGATCCGTCAAATCCGTCTGATCCATTTAATCCGTAACCGAACCGACCCATCCATATGTCACCCACGGATGGTTGCGGATCTTAAAAATGACAATTCGTCACGAGCGGATCGGATCGAGAACCGAACCGATCCGTGGACATCCCTAGTCTTGCTATTAGGAAGTAATCATGATTATGAGACAAAAGTAGGAGTATTTTAATGCACTGCTTTGGCTCGCTTGTCTTGCTTTCATTAGAAAGTAATCATTATTAAGAGACATAATAGAGTATTTTAATGCTCGATTTCAACTACTCCATTCATTAATTCCAAGTGGAGGAAAACTTTCTAACGGAGCTTCCTAAAACAAAAAATCTATGCGTATGCAGACATGCATACAGACATGCATACGCAAAACGCAGGGACGGTCCAAAAGCATTTTTAAGGGTCTGGATTTTATTTACTCTTTGACCATTAAGAAAGTTTTTTTACCGGTCAAAGACTAATCAAGATCTAAATCATTGATTTGTTGAAATGAACGTTGCAGATGTGTGCGCACGTATAGGTGCGTACGGATAATCGGGCTCATCCTAAAAAGGGATTTTGAGGTGCCCCACTGATACTTCATCGTAATAACTTCTGAAATGACCCAGACCTTTGCACTAAAATTCAACTTTTGACATACCTATCGATGTCGGGTCAGACTGATTTTTTGCGTATTAACACTACTCTGCAGACCCTACAAGATGAAGGGTTCAAATTATTACGATGAGGTGTCGATGGGACCCCTTTTAGAGCTACCGTAAAGAACTCATTTTAGGATGCTCCGTGAATAAGGCAATCTCTTCCTAGTTGATTGCAACTCTTCCTAGTTGCTTTTCCTTTTTTCTTCGTAAAATTAAGTTGGTATTTTACATCTCACGCAGTGTTACTTGTTAGCATTACATAAACATTTGCTAGATAATACAATTTGTCCCACCAAGCGGCCATGAAGAATTCAATCCAAACATTAATTCAAGTGGTGGTGTTTGGGTGCCTATTGTCAACAATATGTGACAAAATAGTGGTCCAATGAACTTTTGTTTTTAGGCATATTAAATTATAGTAATAGAATATAGTACTTGTTTTAGATTTATTAGACTTATTTGGGACGTGTAATTATTTAAATAGGTTTTTTTTTTTTTTTTTTGGAAATAGAGAGAAGATTGAATTAGATAACAAAAAGAGTTTACACATGAAACAACGGAAAAAATCAAAATCTCCAATAGAGACATGAAATAAACAAACACAACATCAAGCAATGAAGCATGAAGGTCCTGTCAATCGCCGTCTCCTGTGTTAGGGTGGCGCACAAAAGAGGAGATGGCATGTTGGGCTAAGTCATGAGCTCGCTGGACCTCTTTCCGTGTAGCTTTGGAGATCTTATAAAAACTCAACCTTGAAATCTCTGTTTTGATGTTGTGTATAAAAAATATGTTGCTGTAATGATACTCACTCCGCCCTGCAATGTACATAATTAAACAGTCAGAATATATGTGTACAATATTATAATTATGAGCTATGGACCATTTAATTGCTTCATGTATAGTTAGAAGTTCCGATTGGAGGGGGACAGAACTATAAGATGAGCTAACTTTCTGAGCTAAAAGGGATCCGTCCGACATACTAGCAGTGAACCCTAAACCACACCAGGGGTGTCCATCCTTCCATGCTCCATCAACATGTAAAATGCACAAGTTCTGTGAAGAGAAATTGTCTGGATAGGGTTTTAAGATAAATGAGGGATTATTACAGAAGACTAGTTGGTTTCTTTGTTTCCAGATAGTCCAGAGAATGGCAATAAATAGAAAGAACCCATCCTTGTCATTCTGAAGGAGAATGATCCGGTCCAATAACCAATCATTGAAATTTAGGTTCACAGAGATTCCCAGAGTGGGGTGTGGAAATTTGCCCTCCACCCAGATTGTAGATGAGATGCTACCATTAGCGACTCCAGCTCATTGAGAGTGGGGTCAGCCGACTCCGCGGGAAGAAAAAAAATACTGCTTTTTAACATTAAAATTTCATAAATGAACCCCTTAAATTTGGTGGTGACACCACTGGATAACTCCTAAAAGTTTATAAAAGTTGTTTCTTTGTGTGACTTGTTTGAATTGATAAAGATAAGGGTACAGACAGAATTGTACCGAGAATGTACAGAGGGTGCACGGGGACCCACTTTTTGGTCCCACACGAGCGATCCGAACCGTTCATTATTCACTCATTCTTGTGACAAATTGAATGCGAAAATTTCACTAAAATAAAGCTGAATGGTATCCGAACGAGTGCCTAACAATAACATAAACCCCGACAAAATAATAGTCATTCACTCATTCTCCCCAATCGTACCACACGAATAACACATAACAAGGGTTTAGACTGGTTCGAGTATAAAGATAACCACCTGTTTTAAGTTGAACCTCAAAAAAGCAACGAAACCCAAAATTTTAATTTTATAACGAGAAGAGCTTTACAGATAATGACACAGCAATCCTCAACAAGCACATCCTCCGGACTGTTGTTGTGACTGAGATGCATTAGGATTGCTAGCTTTGAGATTGACATCAACCATGTCTTCTTGCTTTGTTGAAGACAGTGTTTCCATTCCCGGCAGGGCTGCAGCAATCTTCCGAAATAAGGCCTGGGAAAAGGGCGTTTGTGTTTAGTAAAATTTAGCCAAGAAAAAAATAATCTCGGATACAGCTATACCGGAATATTGAATAGGAAAAGAACATGACTCATAAGCAACTCTGGGAAATTCGAAGAAATAATGATATGAAGATATTTGACATTATACCAAATGAGAATAGCTCGAATTTACATTTTGTAGCCTCCCTCTGGATTTCAACAATAAAATTGAGAGCTCCATAATGATGGATTTGGAAAAACTAAATACTAGAATTGATTTGAAATCCTTCATGTTAAGGACTCTAGCTATACAAGGAGCCGGACAAAACACAACTCTTTTAACTCTAATACATCTTCCACACTGGTTTCACAAGTACCACCTCTTCTGTTTCTATTGAAAATGAACATATAATCCTTCATTTTAAAATCCACATTCATAAAACATACCGTAAGCTTTATTCAATATGGTTTCTAGTTTGTACTATTGAACGTAAA
This sequence comes from Vaccinium myrtillus, assembly GCA_016920895.1. Classification (NCBI taxonomy): domain Eukaryota; kingdom Viridiplantae; phylum Streptophyta; class Magnoliopsida; order Ericales; family Ericaceae; genus Vaccinium; species Vaccinium myrtillus. The sequence goes on along the minus strand of CM029281.1, from coordinate 5,104,982 downwards.
GTATTATGCTCATTTGATGCATTCTCTTGACTCAAAACTAACAGAGATGTTGAGGCCAGTATTTTGGCTATTGAAGGGGATATTCAAGCTAGTCTCATGGGATGGAAGACGCTATCAATGAGGAAAACGCTAGGCTCTGTGCTATTTGGAATCTGCCAAATAAATAGAATGTGGTAGTGTGTATTAGATTCTATTCTTTTATTGTTTTGTTGTTTTCGTTGTTTTTGTTGTACAGGCTCTCAAGGATATTCCATTGGCCTTTTGTTTTGGTTTAATAAAGAATTACTTTACCAAAAAAAAATCTTAAAAGAATTAACCTTTGGGACTTCAAACACCAAATAGTAGCATGGACTAGAAAACAAGTACCAGATAAGAGGCCCAAGGTTTCCCTTGAAGCATGAAAGAAAACTTACGGACGGATAGGGCTTTAACATGCATACTAGCATTTCATTTGTCTAGCTAACAGCATTTGTACAAAATGACAACATCCTAATAGTTACCTTTATGTTAAAGCCAGCCTTCGCGCTGGTTTCTATGAACATAACATTCATGTCACGAGCTTTGGCTTCAGCTTCCTCTATTGAGACTTGCCTATGGATCAATCACAAGATGCCAAACATGAGCAACAAATTACAGAATCTGGGCTAAATAAGAAAAGAAAACAAGATAGGCTGTTGGAGAAGCAATCAGTAAATTGTGGCTCGCATTAATGTACGATTTCTTGCACAAATGGGAGTGCTCTGGCATATCGACTCAGGTCGTCTGCTTCCCTTCTGTACCAATGGGCAAATTGGTTTAACCTTCTCCTCTGAACATGGATGGGATTGGAGTAATCAAGCACTACAGTTGGAAACAAAGGCGAAGATTGGGCACACAAGGTCTTGGAGGTGATAAGGTGGTGAATGAAAGTTCTTTTGTTTACCATCAAGATTTTGTTAGGAATCAAGGTTTAGAAGAGGCGGAGGGTCAGACCATAAAGATAGGTGGTGAAGGCAGAGGGTGACATGCTGGCCATAGCGGGAAGCCAGGAAAAGTGGGAGGTGGGTTTGATGAGGATTAGTGGCAGTGTAGGGCATTGGCATATGGGAGGAGAAAAAGAGAGGTGGCAGTGAAGGACAAGGCGAGGGAGAGAGGGGGGAGAATCTGGAGTTGGTTGTGATGAAGATGGGGATGATCTCCATTGTAGCGGCATAGATTTGGCATGGGTAAAACCGTAATTCTGACAACAGAGTTGCAAAGGAATTTTGGTTGTACAAAATGTTCACTATTTCGTTTACTTGACGAGAACATAACAGGCGAAATAATGGCCTGTTTGGTTTGCACGTCCCGTTGCTAATTTGTTTATTACTTTATTCGCTTATTTTGGGCTGAATCTGCACACTAGTTCTTATGCAACTGAAAACCTCAGGGGGCAGGGTGGAATTTTCCAAACATGAGGGAGTCAATTCATTTGTCAGAGATCTCAAGGGGTTCTAAGATTCCCTATTCTGTCTTATGGATGCATATTTGAATCCGTATCAATAAGTAGAGAATGCACTCACAAAGGAGATAACAGACTAATTCAGGATTATCTAAAACAAGTCAATTTTCAATTAATACCTCTTATCGACAAGGTCAGTTTTATTGCCAACAAGGACAATTATAACATCACTCCCTCGCTCGGTGCGAACCTCCTCAATCCATTTTGCAGTGTTTAAGAATGATTGCCTGCCTAAAAAAAAGCAAAAAGAAAATGCAACTAAAATATTATACATGTGGATCACACTTGTAAAGATAGGGGGAGAAATGCATACTTGCAACATCATACACAATAACTGCAACAGAGGAGTCCCTAATATAACTTGGAATAAGACTCCTAAACCTTTCTTGACCGGCAGTATCCCTGTTAACAAACAGCATACAAAGTGAACAGTTTTCAGAAATAACTCATATCTGAGTCCAATGAACCACTATTTCCGCGATCGCACTAAATAGAAGCAATCTATTACTACCAGGTAAATAGATTGTAGCCTATCCTATTGGCTTGAAATGTGTACTAAATATTGGCATCAAGTCCATCAGAATGTCAAAAACATAACAAAGTGGAAAACCTTGCAGGATGAGTATCCAATAATCTATCAACTAACAACTATTACAAAATGTAGTTAATTTGTCAAGCAACAAATACGAGCAAATTGTTAACTGCCATCTCCTGGCATTTGACAATTGCACCCCTAATGCATGCTATCAATTTTTTTACACAATTGCAGGCCGAACACCCTGATCTTGCCTTGAATAAGTTGATGTCTCACTACACACATTATGATTCATTACATTTAGCTTTTGTCTAGCTAGTTGTGCAAATGAAAGACAGGTTCAAAAGAACTAATAAAAACACATCCTTCTCAAGTGTTAAAAGACAAAATAACATGGTTCACCTAAACTATGATGTATTAAACCACCTACTTAATCGCATTTATATGTATCTAGTAGCATTTGATACAATATGTTATCCATGAAGCCTTGAGTATAAAAATAAATAAGTGAATTCGTTACTTATGACTTTAAACAGCTGCATAAATACGCTAGGCTTTACAGGTAAGTTACAGAAGTCGGAGTCCTGGTGATACTCTCTAAAGAAAGAAGATTGGAATAGCAAAAGACAGTCAGAGGTTTTTTGTCTGAATTTAGTTGATGTCATATGAAGCACGTGCTACGTAAGCTGTAAGTCGCTCAGAATTTCTATCAACTCAAAAAACAGTTTTGGCCCTTGCTATTGGCTCAGTTTCATCTAAATTCATCCTCCCCTCCGGGGAATAAGTGTAGGACTTGAAAGGAAATCTAGAACAACAATAACAGTGCTCATGTTATCCCCAAAGCTGTCAAATCACAAGTACAATTGAACTCACATATCTGCTGTTGCGCAAAGATATGCCTGCAAATATAACTAGAAGAGACTGCATCGCTTACCAGAGCTGTAACCGAACTGTACGATCTTCCAAATACATGGTCTTTGATAGAAAGTCGATACCAATAGTAGCCTGAATCACAATTTTATGGTGGATAAGTGCAAATGGGGAAACAGGAAAAAGACATAGCAATAAAATGTATTTTAGTGTTACCAAGAATTAGCAAGATATACACAAGGAGACTTACTAATTCCAACACATACAAACACTGTAAATTTGTTATAATGGAAGGAAAATGCTAGGGTCACTACATTAACGCTTAATCAAATCAGGTTAAACGAATTGGAAGCAAACTATAAGTATAATGAATCCTCCTTTTCAATGAGGAATTCATTGTATAAATAAATATGGGTAATTGCACTTTATGTCCGTGTGGATTGGCAAGGCAGGGGATCGTAGTCAGAGACTTGTCATGTCTCTCACTATGTAAGCCAATAAAGAGTTTGTTTTAAGTACTCGATAGTATATTCCAACTAATGCCAATTGGTTCTCAGGTGTATAGTTTACTTCTGAGTAAAACTCTCATACTAGTTTAAAAGTTTCATCTCTTTTGTTCTGGTACTTTCCCTTTAACCAACTAAGACAACTAGCCAGGAAGAGAAATCATAAGCAAACCAAACAGCTCAAGTTCGAGCTCTTTAAAAGTTCGTTTGAGATCGATTTGTAATGTAGCAAACCAAGTTAGAACATTCTTTTAAAGCTCGTTAAGCTTTCACATCAAGCTCAAACAATCTACTGCTCTGCTTATTCGAGACTTACAATGATCGAAAGGCTCAATTCAAGATGGTCTGAGATCAGTTCGTCCCATAACACAGTCAAGCTTGAAGAATCCACTATTCCGCTCATTCGGTAAGTTTATCGGTCCTAAACTCGAGTGAATACAATGCTGAACCAAACAGATCCATGCTGAACACACCTAAGTAAAACTACAAAAAAAAAAAATCCGTTCTAAATGTATCGAGTGGGCTTATGATTTGTTTACCTGATATGTGTTATCGAACTTGTCGTACATGAATCGAGTGATGATGCTGGTTTTCCCGACCGATTGATCGCCCAAAAAAACGAGCTTGTACTTGGCGAGGGCTGAAACCGGAGCCATCGCTCGGATCTACTCGAATGACGCGGCGGATCGTGTTATGAAGTGCCGAGATCCCGCAGGGAAATGGTCGGACTTCTTGCCGGGAAATTCGAAGTCTTTCCGGTTATGCTCCGACGTCGTACACTGACGGATCACAGAGAGAGGGAGAGATTTGCTCGAAACGGAAATGGTTTGAAGAGATTTCGCGGAAACCGACGGGAACAAACGGGATTGTTGCACGTGACGTGACATCTCTGTGTTTTTTTTATTTTTTATTTTTTTCAAACAAGCCGAGCCGAGCCGAGTCGAACGTTGTAGTATTCGAGTCGGCTCATTTTACGAGAAATGAACGGAACCTCAGCTGATCAAAAAACGAACCTAGCTTTTGCTAGCTCGTTTACTAAACCAATTTAAAACTCGAACTTGAGTTCTGCTCGATTACTAAATGAGTCGAACATCAACGAACCGTGTTTGTTTGCAGCCCTAACTATAGTGATAGTGTTAGTGGGTTGGATTTGGCGTTCAAGCACTACATTCATGTAGTGCCCTCAATCCGACTGTCTATTTCAAGTCGAAGGGCTCGAATTTTATCTTAACTCCTACAAATCTGAGTTATTCATTGCTTGGATTAAATCCAAGATATGCATTATTGAAATGGACGGTCGGATTAGGAGCACTACAAGAGTGCAATTCTTTGGGTTCTACAAGGACTAGTCGGTTAGTTGTTAGTAAAAGTTACTAATTACTACAGTACAACAGGTCAATATTGTTCCATCAACCTGAACTTGAGACCTTTCTCGTAAATACAGGCCCCCCATGATCACTTGGTCGTGACATCGTTTGAAAATAAATTGATTTTCAAGTATAGTACGATATTCTTACTTGTAAAAGAACATGGTTTGCTTCAATAGAAACTAGCATGAAACCCGTGCTATGCACGGTAAAATTAATAATTTTGATATTTAAAATATATCCACAAATAAATTAAAGGATCGATCTATGTATCCCTAATATAGCCAAAGCCACCGGGTTTCGCTAGATTAGGGTGTTCATGGGTACTTTTCCTCTTTCCTCCATAGTTTTTTCAGTTTTCTTTTTTCTCCAACAATCTTGCCCCCCTCCTTCTTTATCTTGTTTTAACTGTAAGCTAGACAAAAATCAGTCAAATAAAACTTATTGCTGAATTATCCCAAAGACACTTCACCCACAACTTCAATAGCGGCAATAGTAGATGACGAATAGTAGATAAAAATATGAGGGCTTGCAATGGCTAGTACGAAACCTAAAATTGAACATTGATGTATAGAAAATCATTCTTAACCTGTCTATTTTTGTAGAATCATAGTAGCTTTTTAAAATTATGAATTATTTGTTGATTTCACGTGAAATTCATAAATTATCAGATTATTAGTTAGATTATCTCAAGTTTGTAGAAATTTCAACTTTTAGAATAGACATTGCTCGCTTAAGATTTGGGAGGGGGAATCAGGCTGTTTATATTCCCTTTTGAAACTAATATTAAATTTCAACATCTGTCAGTTTGTACATATTTCGTCATCTCTAATGTGAGTTAATGAGATACGTTTATCAATCATGTACTATTACAATTAAAACAATAATTTTTTTTTTGACATCTTTTCAAGCTAGGAGTATGCAAATAACAATCATAACAAATATTCAAGGTCGGGGAGTACAAAAGAAAATCTACAATTATCATATTGTATTCAATTGAAGAACTCTACCAAAATATTGCCCTAAGGAGAATTTTTGGCGAACAAATTCAAAGTGAATGGTACATAGAGTTATGGAGCATAAAAGACCATATGAGGTTTTGTGGAATATACTAATTGAGATGTAGTATTTGGAAATTACCCTATTGATTTTTTCCTTTGCTTCTATGTTCCTAATCAGCAAATTTTGCTTGAAATTTGAAGTTAGTCAATGAATTGTTTCCTTTACAATAACCCGATTTGGCATTGTTACCCTCTTTGGATGAGCTACCTTCTACAATAGGAATTTTTCTTTTTCAAAATTATTTGTTTAAGATTAATTATCTTGCACCGAATCAAGCATTGACACTTGTCTCTCCCATAGTCCTTCTCGCGAAAACCCATTTTGCAATGTTAGTGGGTAAAAATTTGCAGCAATCCAGAAGAAGAAGTGTTATAAAATGTGAACCATTTTTGTCTAATCCTAATAGCTTTGGAATCCTCCTTCTATTTTGGAATCCATGGCTAGTGATAAATCATAATCTTCAACATTTCATGGATGATTTTCTTGTTTACAATTATGATGATCATGCGTTTTTGTTCATACTTGTGAACAAATGAGTCTAATTTTTTTTTACATTCAAAATCTATTTTTTTGTTCTAAATCTATTTCCTTTACATACACAGTAGCCTTAAGTTCAATATATGCAAGCTAAGTTAAACAAATCTATAATACGGGACAACATACTAATTAGGCGTTATCTTCTTACGTGCTGACGTCGAAGAGAAGTATGAGATTAAATACGGCTCCGGAGCTAGCACAGACAATACCCTGGAAAGAGGTAAAAAATAATTAGTTGATGTTACTCACTTCATTTTGAAGCACAATACAATCACTTCAAAACAATGCATCAAAGTTCGACATGCGTAGGTTAATGAAAAAAAAAAGGATATAAGCAACATTTAAAAATTTGGCCATGTAGATTTATTAGACCCCAAAACATTTAGTTTAAAAAAGTTATTTACAACAATCTATGCGGGAAAAAATATCGGCAAAGAGATCATTGGTTTCTCGTATAAGAGAAGAGGTGATGAAACACGATCAGGAGACCATCTTTCAATGAAATTGGGAAGATGGTGATATGGTGGAGGAATGAAGAAATAAATTAGTTGTAGGTGGTGGAGTTACTTTTACCATAAATTGTTCAAATTTTGAATTCGAATTTTCAATTTCAACACAAATAAATTATCCTCTCCAGTTAGAATTGTAATATAGATTTAGGTATCTAATAAACATGGTCATGTTTATCCGCTCAAGAATTGGCATTCCTATCAATTACTACCATTTACAAATTAAAATTCCAATCAGTCATTGGTAATCGCACTCCAAAAATTGATGCAAACACTCCAAGCTACAGTAATTTTCCAAAACCATCCTTTTGCAAGTTCCAATTTTACTTCAGATGCTCCAAAAGTTTTTTACTCTTAATTTTACTTCAGACGCTCCTAAATTTTTTTACTCTTCTCCTCTACCTCCTTTGTTAACGGAAGAAGAAAAAATGGACGCCCACCCAAACCCTAACCTGTAACAAAAACTCTATTGTGAATTGAGAACTTTAGATCGAGAATTCAAGTTCAGAAGGTAGTATTTTAGTTCTTTTCTTATGATTTTGTCGGGATTAATTTATGATTCGGTGGGTTTTGTGTATTTTAAGAAGGGCGTGGTTCGGCTAAAAAATTTCGCCATCATCGCTTCACAAATCCAAATGAGAGGGGAATCAAACAGGGGAAAAAAACATTGATGCACTTCAATACATCACCACCACTACCACTGCAGGCATAAATGTTGGAATTTTTTGGATCTGAAAGCTAGGAACGTCTTGTGAAATTTTTTTTTTAGTAGATTCTCCACGTCAAAATTTACCTTGGTATTCTGATATAAGGTTTCCTTGTTCTAGCTGTAAATTTTTTAAGGTTTCCATGTTCTAGCTATTAATTTTGTTGTGTATATTTTTGAAGTTTTTCTAACCCAACTCTCTCTAACCTAACTTCTCTTGTAAGCCCCTTTTTTCAGCCGCCTCTCAACCAGCCGCCGCCGCTCAGGGGGAGGCCGGACGCCTCATGCCAGTCTCTTGAACACCGGCTCCCCTCCCCTCCCCCTGTTTTTTCGATTTTCTAAGCGTTTTGATTAATCTCCCTCCCCAATCCATCCAGCCGCCGCGCCGATCGTTAATTTCTCCTGCTCCGATCTAACATGCAATAGCAGATTTTCATAGCTATGGACTATGATTGCTTCTGTCTTTACCATTTGGACTGCTAATGTTAATTTCTGGAAAACAATTTACCATTTGGACTGCTAATGTTAATTGCTTCTGTCTTTTTCCGTTTGGTTTTGGTTCAACTTTCTGTTTGGAGTGCCTTAGTAAATAAGGAGATAATTTAGAAGTGGTGTGCCTCCAGTAATTTTTATATTTTCAAAAGGATAGTTTTGTAATTTCATTATATTTTGGAGTGCCTCCATAAAAAAAGGGAGCCCCAAAATCAGCACCCTATTATAAATTAAAATTCCAAATATCAAATAGTAATGTAGGAAATGATGAACATGATCTCTGTATTGTTTTCCATGTTTGAAAATTTTATCCCACAAATCAAGGGTTTGATAATTAAAAGATTTAATTTGAACATTTAACAAAAGGATAATCAAGTAATTTCCTTACACATTAACCTCGCTGTGTTGATGCCACTTGTCGCAACCACGTCTCTCCTTGCGAAAAGTCATTCTGCTATAATATATAAGATTAAAAGATTTAATTTGAACATTTAACAAAAGGATAATCAAGTAATTTCCTTACACATTAACCTCGCTGTGTTGATGCCACTTGTCGCAACCACGTATCTCCGTGCGAAAAGTCATTCTGCTATAATATATAAGATTATCCGAACAAGGAAGTTTCTCAACAAAAAAAAAAAACACCCCAATATTTTGGGTTATGAAGGATTAATACCCCTGGCTCTATGTTTGTATGTACGTCAGTAGAAAAACTTGGGTGCTAAACGGGTACCACGTTGCGCATATTTCAAAAGTGTTTTGAACGGTTCAAATTTTAAAGAGAGACATAGGAGAGAGAGAGAGAGAGAGAGAGAGAGAGAGAGAGAGAGAGAGAGAGAGAGAGAGAGAGAGAGAGAGAGAGAGAGAGAGAGAGAGAGAGAGAGAGAGAGAGGCTAGGGAGAAATTTGGGCCGTCTAAATTTTTAGACGATTGAGATGCGCTCAGCACCACTTGTACCCCTACCCGCTCGGCACCCAAGTTTTTCTCTCAAAGGCTTATTTTATCTGTTTTAAACTTCTTAATGAAACTTCGAGGATAAACTTTAATTGTGCTAGGATGAGCCGTGAGCGTACTACGTAACTACGGGGGAATTTTAGATCCTTTTTGGGGTAGGTTTTTACAAATTGAGCTAACGTGCTAATTTTATTTATTTTTATATACTCCCCCGTCCCTTTTTAAGTGTTTAACTTTCCATTTTGGGTTGTCCCTAAATAAGTGTGTGGTTTGAAAAGTTAATGGGTAAAAGTTTGTACAATTATCATTTTGCCCTTTTGAAAAGTAAGTGGGTAAAGAGTTAATGGGTCAAAGTGAAGGACAATTTTGGAAAGTAGATGTAAAAGTTGATGTGAAAAGTGTAAAGTGGAGGAAAAAGTTGATGTGAAAGGTGTAATGATGATGTTTTTTAAATAAGTTGGATTTACGAAGTAATACATTTAAAAATGGACGGAGGGAGTATCAAACAACGTATGCGGCATGCCCAATATCATTTCACACTTTAGCCTATTTAAATTACTCCTACATATCTTTCAATGTGGCTTCATGCTTTCGACTTATGAAAGTTTCGACAACTTAGCTGATGCCATTTTGTGCAACAATTTCTCTTGTAGTAGTTTGGTCACTTTGGTGTAAAAGAAATGCAATCTTAGTAAGTTTTTGCTTTCAAAATTTAGACTAATTATTCCATGTGGAGTGGTGTACCTCGACTGCACGTGATGTCCAACACACTTAATACCACCCATTGTGTCGAATCCTTCTAAAGAAATATACAGTGAATAAAGATGTTGGGACACCACTTCCGGTGTCCCCAACACTGTGGATTAATTACTCTCTAAAATTTATGGGTCAATCTTTAGATTTGACTAGCCTTGTAATATCCGCTTCATTCCATTCCCATCTTTGGTTGGCGATATTACTGAAATTTTTACTCCGGCAAAGTCATAATTAGGTGAATAAAGTGAACTTATCATAGTAAAATTTCATTTTGGGCGTGCAGAGCAACTAAAAATCCCACCAATAAAGACGAGAATTCCTTTTTTTTTTCCCTCTTTGAGAAGGGCAATAAAGACGGAATTGGGGGGCCTGTAGTGAGTGAGTTCACTACATGCGTGTAGTGAGCTCTCTCGGCCGTCAGATCCGAGATCAACGGTTCGGATAAATTGGAGTTAAAGTTAATGTAAAAATGCTTTTTAAGTGTAAGACGATCCGAACCATTGATCTCTGATCGGACGGCCGAGAGAGCTCACTACATGCATGTAGTGAGCTCACTCACTACAGGGCCCCGGTTCCAAATCCATTTTTTTAATTTAACCTTTGAGAATAGCAATAAAGACAAGAATTCGATTAAACAAAAGAAAAAGACAACCAAGAAAGGATCAATAATATTGTTGGAATCAACTATGCCTTTTTATTCCGTAAGTTGCGCCCTTCTTTCCCACATGTCCAAAACAAACTACTCCATCTTACAGCTAACAGGCTCATTAGCTTTTGCAAGTTGCCACCCTTTTCACATTGTTGTTGGAGTTACTCACTCAATGCTTGGGTTCAAGTCTTCGTAGCCGTTCGCTTGAGAGTCGAGACTAAACATATAACACTATGGCGCTCATCGTAGGATTCTAGCTTTGGATCAACTCTATACATATGGATTCAGAGCTACACTCATGTAATGAGCAATCACGACCGTCCGTTCGGTAATTAACGGTCCTGATTAAATGTAATTATCCTACATGTAAGACACTTATCTTTTTATGTACAGTGCTGATGGCAATAGTCCCTGACAAATACATTGTTGGAGCTCGCTCAATGCTTAGATTTCAAGTTTTGATAGCCGCTTGCGAGGGACTAAAAATAATATTTGACGCTCTTGGTAGGATCTTAGTTTTTCGGGCGTAATCCAAGTGCGATGGAATTCCCTATAGATGATGATTGTTAGAGAGTTTAGAACAATAAGCCTTGATGAATATGTGGAGGAATTTCTCTCCTATATTCGTTTCAATAATGCTAAGGGTACACTACATATGCACCATAAATGCACACCACCCTGAGGTGGCAGATGAGGAGAGGCCTATTTTTTGGGTGAGCCCCACATTGAGCCTCTCCTCATCTCCACCTCGTGATAAAGTGTTTTTTGCACATATAGTGGGATAAACCTGGGGGTACCGAAGGTGAGGTACCGAAAATGTACAAAGCGTTCTCGGGGACCCACTTTTGGGTCCCACACGAGTGATCCGAACCGTTCATTGTTCTTAAAACATTTTTCCGAAGGGGCCCACAAAAAATCAGCTCAATCAGACGGTTAGAAGTGCGTGAATCAAAGTCCCACCATTCCAAATCAAGAACGGTTCGGATCACTCGTGTGGGACCCAAAAGTGGGTCCCCGAGAGCGCTTTGTACATTTTCGGTACCTCACTTTCGGTACCCATAGCAGGGTCCCATATGGTGTACCCACATCATTTTCCTATTGGTTTTGTTTTAGAAATTAAAGCTGCATGAAGTAATAAATCAATCCTCCTAAAAAGGTCCACACTTGGTCTAATTAACTGTCAATGGCACACGTTATGTGACACCCAATATGACAAGCTAATCCATATTTTATGTGGAATTTTGGAGGTTTGTGGCACAAATAGATAACCTAACCAAAGACAAGTAAATCTTGTCACGTTATTGTCCAGAACACAAGAATGACAAGCAGGATTGAAGTAGAAGTATCAAATATTGTACTTAATTGTGTTCCAGTGGAATCTTTAGAACATGATAAGATTCAGCCATGTAAGCCTTCCAATAGTTGCAGTTCTAAAAACGTCCACTTGTCGGATCCAGAGACCATGTAGCGTTATTCGAGTCGTCCATCTCAACATTCTTATAAAAGTGGTTGTAGTGCATATCTGAACTGTCGATTGTCAAGATGAATGACTCGAATAGGAAAGCTATACCGTGCAGCGCGGATGGTAGAACCCGATTTCCTATTGTAGGGTAATGAAATCAAATTTGAATTCAGATTTCACTGGTATCAATTCTTGCAATGGATTTGCATTCCTGAATGGTCTAGAAGTTATATTGACAGCTACCAATTATACCAAATGTTAAAAGATTTACCCAATCTGGTTTGGTATGAGTTGGATAAAATGTGCAAATAGAATCATTTTAATTTTTTAGCTACATTTTGCTCACCTAAACATCACTTTGTGGACCTCTCTCTCTCTCTCTCTCTCTCTCTCTCTCTCTCTCTCTCTCTCTCTCTTCTCTGAAAACCCTAGCCACCACTAATATTTCTCTTCCTCCTTCCCCTCCCCCCTAGGGTTTCAATACCCATGGTGGTGGGAGGGGAGGGCCATGGTACTATTTATTTTCTTCGTTCGTTCTTTCTCTTTCTTTTGTCTCTCCAGATCAATGACTTGTCGTCTGATCTGAGAGGATTATGTCTCTCGCTTTGTGAGAGTTGTTAGTTTCGTCTTTGGACGAATTTTTGTCTACAGATCGGGTAATTTCAGGCGAGGTTGCTTTACAATGGTATCTGTGCCGACAGTGTTCTTACCCGACATGATATCGCTGGCAGGGCAACTCGTGGTGGCTTTGAAGATCTGTAGTTTTGGGAGTTCATTGGTGCGGCATGTTTGGTTGGAGTCTATCCGATCGTCTCTGGGTATTCTTTGTCTTTTATCTTTAACTAAGACTAAGTCTCTTCTGACGCCGATTCTAGGTATGAATCTTGTAAGTCTTTGTTTGCGTCATCTGTAGCCATGTTCTCCTAGGGTGAAACACATCGATTGCCTTGTGCGTTTTGTTTCTCTATTAAGATGATTAGTTAGTTTAGCTTTGTCCAAGATCTTTATAATGAATTCCGTTTACGTAAGTCAACGGCGCATTAATTAATATAATCTTCATTTCCGTTTCCAAAAAAAAAAAAATCAAAAAAAAAAAAAAAATCACTTTGTGTTTGTATAGTGGCATGCATACATAAAATTCCACTTCCATATACTCCATCATTTTAAATTGGTTTTTGTAGAACTCACTAGTTTTCATCCATATTTTATTTTTGAAACAACTCGATTGAATATAGACAAGTGTCTGATGTAATTTTCGATTTTGCTCCTCAAATCACGAACTGGTAAAAACTTCTTAACGAAGACCGATATCATACCATCAAACACTAATATGGAATTGAGTTTATTTTTGTAAGATTTGATTATCAAATCACGCCCTACAAAATGAACGGCTCTATTGATCGAAATGAAATGAGACTTGGATGTAAAAATGCTTGTCGACTCTTTCATTTCGGGACGAAAGGACGTAATTACAAAGTCAAACCCCTGACAACCACCGGAAAAACTCGCTAATATCCTCACCCATCCTACCGGCCTCCAAGTCCACACTGGCGACTACACTCCCACTCCGACGACTGCTACCTACAAAATACCTACCTGAACTACGAAACGATAAAGTGCGTGAAGAAATCGACGCAAGGCGATCTACGTAATCTCTCAGCCAATTTCTCCCCGATACATCGGCGACCAAATTCGCCACCGGAGCCGACGCAGGAACACTCGCCGGAATTCCAACCGACTCCTTATCAACGGAAATCCCTCGCCGGTGTGTGGTGGACCCCACGGAAACCTCGTGACCAGCGTCGACAACGTAATCAAATGATCCGATCGAGTACGAACTCCGATTATCGACGGAATCAGTCTCCGATTGTCGGTGGATGCTAACAGTTCCGATCTCGACTCGGAAACTATTTCCTCGTTCTTCGGACGAGAGGATTTTATCCAGTATGTCCGACTCCGTTGGTTGTACGGATGACCTGCAGAGAGGACAGGTTTGGTTGGATGAGAGCCAGGCGTCAATGCAGTCGGCGTGGAAAGCGTGGCAACACAACGGAAGCAATCGAAGTTGATCATTGGCCTCAAAACTGGATAAACAGACTGCGCAATCGCCGCCGTTAGTGATGTTTCCGGTGAGGGAACTGAACCTGAACAGAGGCAGAGAATCGGATAAGCAAAAATCGCGCCGCGAATCGTGGAGGTAGTTGCGAGAGGGGAATACGACGTCGTCTACGGTGGAGGATTCGCGGAGGAGGGGGAAGTGGAAGCGGCGAGCGAGCCAGCGGAGGAGGAGGTAGAGAGAGGAGGAGAGGACGAGGGCGGAAGCAATGACGATTATTGCTATGGTAGCCGAAGAAGACGTCGAGGAAGTTCGTTCGTTTTGGCCGTCGTGGAAGAGCTGCGGCATTGTTGTCGACGCTGTGGTGGTGACTCCTCCGATGACGGCGAGGAGTGGCGGTGGCGGTGGTGGCACATCCAACCGAGAAAGTAAGGGACGCATGGCTCTGTGAAATCTGTATCTCAGTAAGAGAAGAGGGAGTAGAGAGAGAGAGAGAGTGGAGGAGAGAGAGAAACGCAGATGGAAGGGTGGCGCCGAGTATTTATGCCAGCGGTGGGTAGCGAGAGAGGGCAGGGAACAATGCGGGGGCACGTGAGAACAGTCATTTTCTCCACAGGGTCACATGCCTTTTTTCTCTCTTTTTTTTTTGTCAAGAGATAGTATTCATCAAAGATTCCCATGGGGAAAGATTGGGAGTCCACAGATCGGATACTATTTGTAATTTTGCGTGGAAAATGAAAATCTATGTGACTACTCTTTTTGACCGGAGAGATCATCTCATTCCCAGTTCAGGGGTGTTCCACTAACCCAGTTTTTTGAAAAAATTAGTTTTTCACGATTTTTTATGCGATGTGGTGCGAGAGAATGACATGTCTCGGTGTTTGAAAAAAAATACTCCCTCCGTCCGGATTTGTTGGTCCACAAACATACTTTTTCAAGTCCGAAAATGTTTGTCCATTTTCAAAAGTTAAAGGATAAAGTAGGGGAAAATTACTTTTGATGATGTGAAAACAACAAACACAAAAAGTAATGGAAAAAAAGTTGGAATCCCCAAAACGAACCAACAAATCCGGACGGAGGGAGTAGTTTTTTGTTAGTGGAACACCCCCTCAGTTTCTCTAAGAAAGTGACACGAGTTTTTGGAATTTTTTTGTTTTGATTCGTCTAAACGAGGAGAATCGAAAAAGTAAAAAAAATTTGACAGAAAATTTAAAAACCTTGATTATTTTGGCTTTCGGGCTTTTTCTTGGATTTTTTTAAAAGGAAATTTAGGTTTCGGTCATATTTTTTTGCTTTTCCATCGAGACAACCCATAAAAGTTTGGTGCAAAACTAACGAACGAGAAAAAAAAATTGAATTAGTTAGACAAACAAAAAAGGTACAATTGACTTTTTATGAGAAACTAGGCCTAAAACAAAGCAAAGTACAACAAAATTGAAAGAAAAATACAACTAAAAAACAAAAAATACAAGAAAAGGACGCATAAAAGTAGCTCCGGTGTGGGAATAATTCTAATCCTAGTTCTACAAACACATTCACACATAATCACATTGTATTTTGTAGGACCTGTTCATTATATGGTGAAAATCTCACAAAAGCGGAAAAAATTCAATACAACAGTTATTCGTAACCATCCTCTCACTTGATGTGAATCTCACGAATGTGAAGGTCCCACTTACGAGATGTGTTGTTTAAAGTAACCGTTGCATTGAAAATTTTCTCAAAACAAACACGCGACTTAGCATAAATATGTGTATAATTTTTGTGCACAAGTAGAGGAAATACTAACTTTTTTTTTCTCAATGTTGTACCTCTAGATGTATATCCAAGTGTGGGGTCAGTGTATGGAAGAGAAGGGAAGGCACGGCAAGTGCAGAAATTGAAAGCGAGTAAATGAATGACGGTGTTTATGGAGTGGAGTACCGGTAGTGCAGTCACCACCACACTATTGTGGGCAAGGATGGAGTCGGGAGGGGCTAGTAGGGACAGTCGTCCCTCCTAGGTTTTAAAAAAATTGTACGATTACATTGAAAAAAGAAATTTATCATCAAACTATATAGTCCCGTCCCCCTTCCGTTTTTGAGTTAAAAAAATAATAATAATAGTAACACCTTTAATATTTATCAAGCTATGAAACAACTTTGTACTAAAATTGGTTTTAATGAAGTTTAATTACAATTCTTTTAAACAAAACAAGGGCCCAAAATTTATAACCCAACTCACTTAAAGTCAGGGACTCAAGGCCGTTCATTTTGAAGAACTAAGGCTCATTGAAATTTCGGAAGCCTCAAACTCTTTAATGTCGTCTGATGCCTGATTTCAGTAGATACTAGATAGGATTAGATAAACGTTAATATCTTTTGCAATCTAAGTTGATAATAGAAACATGTTTAGTTTCATTTTTTTTTGAGTTAGTAAAAATTCATATCGTTGCTTATTTTGATTTTTTTTATTGTGTATATCCGTCTCCCCTACACCAAAATCCTAGCTCCGTCTCTGATTGTGGGGGAGAGCGTTTCAAATTCCCTGTTTCAAAACCCCATGTTTCTTTGTTGCAGGCGGGTTTGAGCCATTGGATGGTGAAATTTTTTAAAAATAAAAAATAAAAAATGTGTAATCCAACGGCCCAAAACCCGCTGCAACAAAGGAATAAGAGAAATTTGGAACAGGGGATCTCGTTTCGGGGAGAGTTGGGTCACTTTCCCATAGCATTTTTCTGTTTCGGAAAGACCAAGAAATGTGTTCATCAGAAGATTTCGCAATTTGAGATTGATTCACATCCTAACTTTGTGTCATTGTATTCTTCTATGGGTTACATCAACATCAAAGACATGATACGTAATATTGAATTGGAAGGCTCGCTGCATTAACACAATCATGAGTTGTGACTTTAGTCACATAATTCTTCAAAATTACCAACGCTCGCGCTCTCAATTCTCGCTCGCATATTGTTTGAGAGACACTTTTACGCTCGTGTGCTTGCGTTCCAAAATCCGCACACGCATTATGTGACTTGGGTCATGACACGTCTACTACCAAGAAGGCAAGAATGAGATTATTTTGGGGGTGCCTTTGTCCCTAGATGTGTTCAGTACCAATTACCATTGCCATTTTCAATTTCACCTAGAACTACTAACATAACATAATAGCAAAGCATAGGCAGCCCTCCACCATCAAGGCCCAACCACATAGTCCACTGACACTCTTGACCCAGCCCAATGGTCGAGTACCTCCACCATCAAGGCCCAACAACATAGTCTACTGACACTCTTGGCCCAGCCCAATGGTCGAGTACCAATACTTATCTTATGGCAGATGGGGGAATAATATTGGTTTACGCGGATGGAGTAACATAGGCACACACACCTTACTAGAAAATTAACCAACTGATATTACCTATGAAGAAAAATCGACCACTGACGAATGCATTCGTGACACATCACATAGTATTTAAAATTTTTACTACAAGAGTGATTACCACAACATTATTCTACCAAAAAACTCAGCGACATCAAAAAACTAAATCAATTAACAACTAATTAGTGAATGCCAATCCCAAGGGGGCTGGCCAAACAAGCATGATAAAGTAATAGGAATTGTTTGTCCTTCATAAGATTACATGTTTGAATTCAATGAAGGCCAAACATTCCGTACTTGGGGTCCTTGTATTGCAGGGGTTCAATGCATGATTCAAACCGTCCAATCCCAACAATTAATAGTCTGGATGTCATATCAGCTCTTGCATATTCAAAACCATCCATTGAAATATAAACCATTGATTTCGGCATGAAAGAATCAGATTGTCACTATAGCACTACAGGAATTCCGATTCCAAGCATTCCAAACCTTCGGCACATAGGATTGATTGTGGTCATTAATTTTAAGGCTCCAAAATTTTTCGTGGTGCATGCAAATTGTTCCGTATGTCTATTTATTTATTAAAAAAGAACTAATAATTAGTGAATGACATACACAACAACAAAACTAATCCCATCCACATGGAAGGATAAAAAACAATGATGAGAAAAAGAAAGAAAAAGGAAAAGCCACTTTTAATAGTTTGTGTGAAAACTCAAATGAATGCAAATTTACATGCTCAAAAACCTCATCACCCATAAACAAAACCTCCACTGTGAGTTGATTTTAGTTGATGTTTTATGGAGAGGTGATAAAATCACATTGTTTTCTCAATAGATAAAATCTAGGTGATAAATGATAAAATAATTATGGACCACTATGAGTTTCAAAAATAATTGTTAAAATCTAGTGTGATAAAATCTATTCATAAAAGATGATGATAAAATCAAATAATCCATTCAAGAACTCCCCGTATACACTTAGCCAATACCCAGGTGCCCATTGGCCATTGTCAATCCCCTCGCTTTTATCCCCCAATTCCACTACATTCTAGAGAGAAAGAGAGACCCAGATTCAGGAGAGAGAGAAAGCTCACAACCCAGGCCGAAATCCAACCCCCGCACCTCTCCGACCTTGCGAGCCCGAGCGATCCACATCCACCATGTTCCGCCAAGCCGCCACTCGCATTTTATCCCGATCCTCACGCGCCGCCGCGAGGGCTCGGCCGTTTTCCACCGATCTACCGGCGGCTGCGTCGCCCGACGAGACGTTTGTGGAGGCGTGGAAGAAAGTGATCCCCAACATCGAACCGCCCAAGACTCCTTTGTCCTTTATGACTCCCCGCCCTACGACGCCGTCTTCGATCCCGTCGAAGCTTACTGTTAACTTCGTACTTCCATACGCCTCTGAGCTTTCCACCAAAGAGGTAAGCTGTATAGTCCATTTCAAAGGTTTTTTGACTTGTTCTTATTGTGATTTTAAGTGGGTTTATTTGTATGGGTATTCCTGTATTGCTGGTGTTCCGGTGATGATCACTTTGGGGGTTTAGTAGTCGTTTCCTTTGGGGCTCTGCACATTGTCTGTTCGCCATGGTCAATCATATAGTCCCTTTGATTTCCTAACATTCTATTAAATCTGATTTTAAGAGGGTTTTGTTTGAAGGAATTTACTAGTATTGCTGTTAGTGATCCCAATTTTTGTCTTTTGATCTGGGTTCTGCTCACAGTCTGTCTCGTGGATTATAATTTCGTTACATGTCACGCCTGTGTCTTGTTTTGTTGTTGTTGCCGCTTCTGCTGTTTTGGTTGGTTAGTTGGTTCCTTCTGGTATTAGTGATGTGTCATTTGTGCCTCTTATGTGAAATTTCTGGTACATGAGGTATAATGCTGATTTCTAATCACTAATTCAAGTCTGGTACAGATGATATTACCCGCTATGGTCGTAACGGGAATGCGAATGCAATTGTTACCGAGGACCGGTAGTAAAATTTTGAAATTATTTTGCGTTGATTGTTTCTTGGCATTCGTTACGATGATAGTGCAACCTTGCAACTTCATCTCTATACAATATGGTGAAGAAACTTTGTATATAGGCCAAAAGCTAAAGGTATTGGGTTGGGTGAGGATATGTTCAACATGTGCATTAATTCACAACCCATTCCATACTTAACATTATGGGAATGGTTCTCTAAGACCCCCGCACGTGTAGGACCTTTTTTTGGTATATCATCTGTAAACTTTTTTTGGGTCTAACGTCATGTAGTCCTTTTTTACCCTTGGGCTCGTCATCGAGTGTGTGACTGCAGCCTTATATTGTTATTTTTCTTCATATGGGGCGGAATGGCACAAAGAACGCCTGTTTTAGACCCACACACCCTTCAATATGCAAGCAGTGTGAATTGATTCTCTTACACATGTAACGTTCTTTGTCATATCAAGCCAGCTCAATGTTTTGAACCTTGATTACTTCACTTCTTCACTCATGGCATTTTTTGAGAATTGTGCTCCCGAGGGGCTATATATGAGAAGCATTGATAGTAAATTCAACTGAAATGTTCTCCGAAAATGGAGAAAGCATTTGACAACTTTGGGAGAAATAAACTGATTCTAGTACTCTACTAGATAGCTGGTCAAGTGATTGAAAGATTGGTTTACATAATATTTGGTGTTTGAAGGAAGTAATTCCTTTCGCCCTGAAATTTCAAGGCATATATTCGTAAAGTATCTTGGCTACTTATAGAGGCTAGTGGACGTATGGAATAAAAGATAGTGGCTCAAGAGAAGCAGAGCCAAATGATGGATCCCAGTAGTTGTATACTTGTATTGAATTCTGGGTGAAAGGGGTGGGAAGTAACTTGTTCCTATTAGATGTACAAAATACTAACCATGTGGATGAAAATAGGTAGCTCCTTGTGGGTGTGAGACTGGCCACAATACATATACTATTAAGAGTACGAACAATAACAAGACCCTAATACAAACTTTGGGTTTCAAAGTTTGCTGTAGCCCTGTAAGTGGTGCAGGTAAAAGACTACTGATCACTAATGGTAGTGATTCCTAGTTGTAGGACTTCTGATTACTGTGGACCGTAAGAATTAAATTCCATTAAACCGAGTTTATACGATGGGTCTAAAGTACACATTGCATTGTACAAGAGTGCAATTTTGTTCACCCTCCTTAAAAGAGGGTGAACAAAACCCTCCCTCTTATTGGTTGAATTGGTGTGGATCCCACTACAAAGTAATGTCACGCTTACCTCTGCAATACACTTTTTGGTAAGCATGGCATCACTTTGTGGTGGGACCCACACGTTTCAACCAATAGGAGGGAAGGTTTTGCTTACCCTCCTTAAGAGGGTGAACAAATTTGCTCTCATTGTACAATGGAATGAAAATAGTTGTCTCCAGTTTTCTGATTTTTTTTTTTTATAAAAAATCTGACGATCAAACCCCCCCCCCCAAAATACATACAGGTTTATTCACATCTATGGGGCAAGGAAAAGGAGTTCAAAGTACCACAAATAATATGGCCTTGCTTCCTTATCTTTCTATAAATCCCCATCGCTGTTAAAAGTTTATCTAAGGACTTGGACATCAATACTGGAAATTGTCATTAGGCTACTACAGACGTTCTGATCAACTTTCCCGTCTTCAAGCTTACATTAATCTTTTTAGCAAATTATTCAAATGTTCTCTGTTCATGTAACTCTTCTTGATCCTGGATCACTAACTTCAGTTGATTATTTGTCCTTGTTGAGCATCTAGTTTGAAGTTCAACAAGGTTAGTGCCTGCCTCATATTTGTAGCTAAGGAAGGAAGTATACAATGATGTCTCACTCAACAGATTCATAAACCTCCATAAAATCTATCTAACTAATGAGGGCAAACTGTAAGGCAAGCATTTTCACTAACAACATTGGCTCTGTTCCAAATATCTATAGATGAAGGTGGGTAAATGTATCACTGAATGGGAGTGTCAAAGTGATTCTGAGTCGTAGTTGATAGGGTCTCGTGATTATATTTTCTCTGGTGTTTCCATTTCGTTGCCCTCTTGACCTTTTGTGTTATTGCTCTTCTTTTGTGAATTTGTAATTTGCTTGCAGCATAAGATTCTTTGATAAACCTTGCAACTCCAAAAGAAAAAATATCAAACTTAAGATTCTATAGTTACTTACTTATTTTCCCGACGGGCTAACGGATATAACTCCACTTGAGTAGACTTGCTTATTGTGAATGTTGTATCGCCTGGTTACATGTGGCATTTAGTACAAATGCAATCTGTGTTCAGTGATATATTTTCTTCCTTACTCGAACTGGAATTCATATCTATTCTATCATATAGAAAGGGAGAACACCAATTGTTGTGAACAAATTTTTGTAGCTGAGTCTAAAAAGTGATTTCCAATATTGTCCTAATAAAAACCAAATTTTACCACTGCTTTTACTATAATATTAATGAACAATTAGGTAAAAATAGTAAAATCATTAGAACTCTACCACCCACTCCCACACTAAAAAAAAAAAAATTTACCCACTCCCACTCCCCACATATTTACACTTGCATTATTATAGTGTCACAAATTGGAGTCCTCAATTGATTCGTAAAGGGTGATACTGTGAACTGTTTCCTTTAGGTTACAGTGTATTAGGAGTTGTAGTTGGCATACAATCGAAATAAGATTCTCTTGTTCAGAGTGGAGCTGAATTTTGTATGAAATTCTGGTTGAACTTTGAAAATGGGTGGGGAGAGGTTGAAGACACTGATTTTTTTTTGCCCTCAGTAACTACCCGAGAATCCAACCAATTCTACTGCCCAATATAACATGAAACTTCGTTCAATGGTATGTCCTATGGGGACAGTGACATGCTCTGGAAATTTCTCAGGCATTACTAGGATCAAGATTTGGGTATGGAAAAGGAACCAAAAGTGGAAAATTTAAAGAGACCTAGCTGTTGTGAGTCATTTGATCATTTGGCTTTTCTCTTTGCCTTTCCATACCCATATCCTTGTTCTAAATGCAGTCTTAAAATTGTGCTAAATGGACTTTTCGGCGCTGCAAGGCGGTTGGGGAGTAATTGTATCATTGTATGGTTGTCATCTCACTTTTAGATGTGTTCTTGCAGGTTGACATGGTCATAATCCCAGCTTCAACTGGACAGATGGGTGTTCTCCCTGGGCATGTGGCAACAATCGCTGAGCTGAAACCTGGGGTTATGTCTGTGCATGAAGGGGACAAAGTGGTCAAGTATTTTGTCAGTAGCGGGTTTGCATTTGTTCATTCCAACTCTTATGCAGATATAATTGCCGTTGAGGCTGTGCCAATTGACCAACTTGACCCTGCCCTGGTCCAAAAGGGTCTTGCGGACTTCACCCAGAAACTGAACTCAGCCTCAACCGATTTGGAGAAAGCTGAAGCCCAAATTGGAGTGGATGTGCATAGTGCTCTCAACTTTGCTCTCACAGGCTAGTGTTGCTGGTCCTTTATGTGTCTGGATCCAATAATTATTTCACCTTTTTCCCCCCTTTTTTGACATATGGCTCAATCAGACATTTGAAGTCGGTTCTTGTGACAGAAATTGGTTCCAGTTAATTTGTCTATGTACTTGCTGTGTTGGATGTGGTGGTTGATATACCCCTCTTCCAATGGATTTTTAGCCAAGTAGAATCTGTAGAAATGGAACCTCCTCCCTTGTCGTTTTTGTGGCGCTCCTCTCTTTGAAAGTGCATTCTCTTTGCTAGGCAAGGCCTTCTGTACCAAAATTTATCATGCGGTTTAATAAAGGTGGGAATATCAAGATATGATTCTGTGGCTGAAAATGCACTGAATTATGGTTACCCGCAATTTTTGGTAGTGAGATCACTGACCTTTTTTTGCTGGGTGGTATACTTTGGCTATTCAGGTTCAAGGCCCGATTAAATGCATGTTTAATTTCATTTCATGCTTTTTTTTGGTGAAATGAAGGACAATACAAACCACCACCACCCTTACACACACACACACACACACTCCACCCCCCGGCCGACGCAGTCTCCCTGGAATTTTCTGGACTTTCTGAGTCTTGGAACAGCATACTTTTGTGAGGAGGTTCATTCGTCTTTTCAATTGTCTATGGTTGTTCTGTAGGATCCCTGCTGGACTGTATAAGCATTGATTGAAATGTGGTAAATTTGAGTGTAATGACGAGCAATATGATGAAATTCCAACCCTACCATTGACAGTTTGGAATGTTGATGGAAGTGGTAAATGGTGGTGGATGTTGCTGCTGTCCGGTGGGAGGGTTTTTATAATGAGCAGTGCTATTTATGCTGAAAACTGTTATTTGACCCGTTGTTATGGTCCTTGTGGAGTGATTGGTCAGTAGCTCCTTGGGACTAGGCTTAGGCTTCGTCCTACTGATCATGTGATACCATATTTACCATTTCGCTAGAGTAACTCACCACAATAGGCAACTCTCTCTCTCCGCCTTCGTTTCTGTTCGTGCTTTGACTACGACAACTTCGACGGAGTTTAGACGACAGCGATTTCGACTTCAACGGCGACTTAAACGGAGTTTCAAGCGACAGACGCCGACTTTGAGGTTCCTTGGTTGGTATAAATGTAATTTTTGTAATTTTATTTCATAAAATACGGTTGGGTGTTGCATTTGTTTGGTGGCTAGACAAGGCTAGAAAATGACACATTTTCTAGACACAAAACGTCGAATGAAACTTACAAAGTGATCACAATCAACTACTTACCCCTTAAAACAAGATTCCTATAATTTGACAAATGGTGTGGTTTAAGCTTTAATAATGAATAAAAGTCCTTTTCAGCGATCACCATCAACTCCAGTTGGTACTACCGATCAAAAAAAGTCTAATAATGGAAATATGCATACAGAAAATCGACTTATGGGAGTTAGTGACTCAGTTCCGATTTATATATTCTTTTTAGAATTTAAGATGTTTAGACTAATTTATGCACACATCAACAAGCGTGGCGGTGGCGCGACAGCGCCAATGTAGGTGGTTTGACAAAAACGGCGTTATTCTACCAAACTCTTTTTAATATTAATTCTATCTTGCTGGATGGCAAACTTATGAAAACGTGATTTTTTTTTCTTCCATATAATGTGTAATTAAGCTTAGAAAACTTGATAGCACTTGAATATTTTCGAACGAAAAACCTAAGAATGAGCAGATACTTGTAATTCTGGCTCGTTTGATTGCTTGGAGATAAAAAGATGAGATATATAATTCTTAGAATATGGGTAACTCCGTTGGAACATAGAAATGGAGAGAGAGAGAGAGAGAGAGAGAGAGAGAGAGAGAGAGAGAGAGAGAGAGAGAGAGAGAGAGAGAGAGAGAGAGAGAGAATTCGATGTTTATTTTGGTTGGGATTGTGACAAGCATTTTTTATTTTATCCTTTTGCCAATCACATGATGAGGATAAAATTGGAAATAGCAAAATATTCACATTTAGGCCTCCTTTGGGTAAAAAAACCATTGTGGTTTATTTTTCGTCTTTATTCACAAAACTTTAAGTTTGACTAATAATTTTATACTTTTTAGATTTCTCTCGTAGAGAGGAGCCAAGAAACCACAACAAATCGACCGAAAACTAACAAATGCAAAAAAAAATTGAATAAGGACAAAACCAAAAAAACCAAAAAACCAGTTTTTTCAATTCACCCAAAGGAGGCCTTAGTATCCCGGGATATGGTCACTGTCGGGTTATGAAATCTCTACATAATACAGTAGCCAATGTAGGTGGTTTGACAAAAACGGCGTTATTCTACCAAACTCGTTTATTTTTCTAACTGTGTTGATAAGTGATTAATTATAGAAAATGTTTACTTTTTTGGTATTATACATAGTTAACCTGAGAACACGTGAATTTTTTTTAATATTAATTCTATCTTGCTGGTTGGCAAACTTATGAAAACGTGAATTTTTTTCATTTTTTCTTTCATATAATGAGTAATTAAGCTTAGAAAACTTGATAGCACTTGAAAATTTTCGAACGAAAAACCTAAGAATGAGCAGATACTCTTAACTCTGGCTCGTTCGATTGCTTGGAGATAAAAAGATGAGATATATAATTCTTAGAATATGGGTAACTCCGTTGGAACATAGAAATGGAGAGAGAGAGAGAGAGAGAGAGAGAGAGAGAGAGAGAGAGAGAGAGAGAGAGAGAGAGAGAATTCATGTTTATTTTGGTTGGGATTGTGACAAGTATTTTTTATTTTATCCTTTTGCCAATCACATGACGAGGATAAAATTGGAAATAGCAAAATAGTACTAACATTTAGTATCCCGGGATATGGTCATTGTCGGGTTATGAAATCTCTCCATAATACAGTAGCAAACGCTTGACTTTTAAGACTCACGACATAACATATACAATCCCGTCATCAGATCCCCAAACAAACAAACAAGCCCGGATTTCACCGCTAACCATTGAAGTGCCCATTGATTACTTGACAAAGATGCCCCATCTTAAAGGATACGTGCTATCAAGGAAAAAGAAAGACATGGGAAGAGCTTGATTAATTGATTTTACATAATTAAATGATTGTGAATTTCTTGCAAAATGTTTATTTTTCTTTTACCATAAATTCATTTTCTTAAAAACGAATAATGACTTTAATTTACTTCTATTTTTCGTCTCTTAACAAAACCTATATACAGTAAAATTAGCTTTAAAAAGTCTAATGTTCACAAGTATTATATTTTGATCATATACTTATTTGCAGAATTCTCAGAGGAAACTGATTTTTCGCACTCCACACCCAATTTATCATATGCACTTCAAAAGTAGAGTGCGAAAATCAATTCAATTTCACATAGGGATTGATTTTCCCGCTCCACTTCTGGAGTGCTAGTGAGAAAATCATGGCCCTCCTCAATTGGGAAATGATGATGTTAATTTATTTTTGCTAGAGTCAAAATTTCGGTGCCTTAACATGAGGTTGCTGCTGTGCATGGGATGGACGGCCCAGATTTCATCTTGCACGGACGACAACGAATCAATGCACAACAGCAACCCCAAAATTGACCCAACTCATTGAGGAACTACTACCATTTTAAAAAATCTGTTTTGACTTTATCAATAACATTTAAAAAAGGTGTAGCAATAAAATCCAATCGCAAAATGAGCATAATATTAACAAAGTTTGGTTATGTCTCAACAAAATTATTATTTCTATGGAGATTCTACATTTATAAATTCAATAAAATGTCACGATTAGAAAACCCTCAATTTGTGGTTTGTTGTTTGGAATAATAGTGACAGTTACTTTTTTAATTAGGGAAAGAGCAATTATATGTCAAAAATCAAACCAAGCTCACGTGCTCGATCAACCCTCCTTTTGATAACCCACGCCCAAACCATCCCACCTGTGAGGACACAAGTGGTAATATTCATTAATAGTAGTTTTTTTTTTTTTTCGAGAATAGAGAGAAAATATTATTAATCACTGCGCAATGCCGTACAAGTAGGAATTAAATGATGCAACTAGGGCTGTCCAGCGGATCATCCGATCCACCAATCCGACCAATCCAAACCATCCGTTGATCCATCCGTGAATGTTTGGTTCGGTTCCGGATCGGATCCGCTCGATCTGCTCAATAATCCTTCTTTAATCTGTCAAATCCGTCTGATCCGATCCGTAACCGATCCGTGAAAGTTCGGTTCGGTTCCAGATCTAAAAAACCATAATCCACTCTGAGCGGATCGGATCCGTATCGGATCCGATTCGTGGACACCCCTAGATGCAACCGATCAGAACGCAGGGAGACCTGCAACACCATCACATCTATCCTACACAAACAAAACACTGTGAATAACCTACGCAAAGCAAAACACAGTGAGTCAGCACTGCCAAATAAAAACAACACAGAAAAACAACAGTAGTACAATCAACTACTCAATTAATAGTAGTTGATGTCTTGATGATGCCAATATTCGGTCCATCTCCCCCGTTGAATTAATTGAACCTCGTAAATAGAGCCGATAATCAAACCAAACCAAGCTAAACCGTTCGAGTTCGAGCTCGTATTCGTTGGTTAAAAGTTTGTTTGAGATCAATTTGTTATGTAAATGAATCAAGGCTGTACACTTTTTTTTGAAGCTCGTTAAGCTTTCAACGAAGCCCAAAGGAACTACTACTCAAATGATTCGACTTGTAAGTAATTGAAGCAACTCGAGATATGCTACGTTTGTCCAGCAGAATTCAAATATGTTTTTGATGGACTTAGGGGGGTGTTGTGCATGGGATGCACAGCACCGTGCTGTGCAGCCCCACGGCGGCCCGCGCCGGCATTTTTTTGATGATCGGAGTCATTCACTACGTAGACCTCGTCGAATACTACAAGTGTAGAAAAAATCAATTCGATCGGATATCTTTAAGTATGTCATCGGAACACAAATACTTTGAAAACAAATGGAACACAAATGGACACAAACACTAGATCAAAACCACTTTTTCATGTTATTTGTGTGCCGATAAAGCACTTAAAGATATCCGATCGAGTTGATCTTTGGCAGACTTGTAGTATTCGACGAGGTCTACGCGGTGAACGTCTCCGATCGTCAAAAAAATACCGGCGCGGCGGCGCCATGGGGCTGCACAGCACAGTGCTGTGCATTGGGATGCACAGCACCCCCCCAGGTTCCGTTTTTGAATCTCGTTTAATTTTTCGTATTAGGAAAATATTAGAAATAACCGATCAAATTTGTAAAAATAACCGATATTTTTTGTATATTTTTCTTAACTTCTTAATTCAATAGAAAGAACCTTCATATTAAGCTAGAACAATGTAGTCTTTGTCTCCTCCAGTTCGTCTATAGCCCTACTCGTAAATCGTTCTATCTCGGAGAACATAAATCGTGATAGCATCGATTTCCACCGTCAATTCAATTGACCCTCGGGAATTGTTTATCATCTCCGAGAACGTAGAACGAGAAAACAGTGGTCTGGTTTATAAACATTTGAACGATTTGGCCTGGTTTATGGGATTTGCAGAAATTAATACGAGACCTTTGTAATTGTCACGGCCTGTATAATTCCAAACAGTTTGTTAATTAGTTGCTAAATACTCGTTCCGTTCCAAAATAATAGTCTACTACGAAAAGTCGTGTCATTTTTCAAATCAAAAAATAAAATACTTCCGTGTATCATTTTTGAGTTTTTTTGTTGATCAATACTTTAATTCGGTGCGGAAAAATTTGAAAAGTGATACAAGGAGTATTTCATTTTTAAATTTGAAAAATGACGAGAGAGAGAAAGTAGAACTATTATTTAAGAACGGAGGGAGTACATTGAAATCCATGTACTAAAAAACGTTCGAGACTAATCCTAAGAAAAGTTAATGACGATTGTGGATGACGAATTTACAAATATGTTGAATTAGTAACGCATTGACGCATTCGTATCTCTGCCCGTGTCCTCTTGTCATTCTTGGGGAAGCGGGCATCCTCTAGTGCGGTGCCGCATTACAGGATTGTAGTGCGGCATCCGAGCCGTTGATCGCGCAATCAACGGGTCGGATTTCATGTTGGTACTTGCATGATCCGACCCGTTCATTGCCGAGATGAAATCCGAGCCATTCATTGCCGAGAGCAATGGCGCGGCACCGCCCTATAGGATCCTTGGATCCCATTCTTGGTGTTATTGGGCAACAAATGGAAGATATCGTACCAAACTATAAACTGATCACATTTGAGTTGGGCACGGGCACTGTCAATGACGCGAGCAGAGACAGAGTCAAAAAATTTATTACGCAGGGGTGAATTTTTTTCCCAAAATACTTTATAGGGCCGAGCATATATAATTTATAGAATACTTTTTTCTATATAATACTAGAGGTTTTTTTTTTTCCCCCCCTCTTGCAGGGGCAACAACCGCCTCTACTATTCCCCAGCTCTGTCCCTGTACGCGAGGACAATTAACTTCTCCTCAACATAAGATTGCTATAATTTGATTAATGGTGTTAGGTGCAGTATAAGCTTTAATACTAATTAGTGAAACTGGTAAAGAATGGAGAAATAAAAGTCCTTTTCAGTTTTCAGTCATCACCATTCACCACCAACTCCAGTTGGTATTGCCCTAATAATGGCAATCTGCATACACAATCAACTTATGGGCGTCAATGCCCATTTATTTTTATTTATTTCGCAATTGAAGATGTTTAATTAGACTAGTTAATTTGTTGGGAAAAATTACAGTGGCAATACGAATTCCAAAGAACAATTACGTTTGATATATATTAACATGAACATATTACAACTGAAATTTACAATAACATAAATTGACAGAATATGGAAATAGAGAGACAAACTGCCGAGTCGTGTGAGATCACACTCTCCTAAACAAAGATGTGCCGCCTACCGTGGTGTTGTAGGTTGAACCGACGTCTTCGTACCAGGATACAACGACTAGAACCACGGCCAATAGAACACCGCTGTTGACTGCCTTGGCGAACTGAAACAGCGTCTACCTCTCTCTCACAAAGACGAACTTCTGGAGTATTTGTGTTGCTCGAATTTCTGATAATGAACCAATGTCAGAGCTGCCAATATATAGCAGAAGGAGGAGCTGGAGCCTCCCCAATGAATACGAGATTGAATTCTGCCAATGAATTCTCCAGAATCAAAACTACCACGTAATAAAGCTGCGTTTGAATTCTGGAAGAAACTGCCACAGAGATTTGAATGTCATCAAGTCTCATCATGGAGGGGAGTATCTCGCGTATTAACCAACATATTTGATCACGCGTATCTTGCACTTCGTGGGGTCCCTTCGGTTGCCTCGTAAGACCCTCCGAATGCCCCGTTTCATTCACACCGAATTTCCAGCAATTTAGTGCATCCTCTCTAATTCATGTTCTAAAAAGTTTGTTCATGTATGCATCGATCATGACAAATATGTCCCGCAACTGCGTGTTAAGATATTACTGTACTAACTTTTGGAATATTATATATTCGAATAGATTAGTTAACAGTGTGTTATCTGTCTAAAATAAATTCTAAGAACTCTTTACAATAAATTCGAATCGGTTTAGTTTTCCAAAAAAAAAAAAGATAAAATGGGCATTTACTTCTTAGGTTTGGTATTTGAATTTATGAGGATGGGATCCACATAATGTTTGGTAACTAGATGCCCCCTCTTTTAAGGACACATGATATGAAGGAAAAAGAAAAAGGATGGAGAAAGAAAAAGATGGTGAGAGCTTGATTTTCCATTATTGAGTTCTAAAAATAGAATTTCTTGAAAATTGTTTATTCTTCATTCATTTACAAATTACAATGAACAAAGCACCATAAATTCATTTTCTCATAATCGAATAAAGGGACTTTCATTGACTTTTATTGTTCGTCTCTCAACAGAACCTATATCCAAATATTATACTCCCATGTTATGGTTGTCTTAGATTTGCATTATTTCCAATGAAAAGTCTTGGAGCTCGAGAGTTTGGGTTATTCCACAGAGTTAATACCCTTACCTGCAAAGGATTGTTTGGGAGAAAAAGTCTTGGAAAACTTGAGAATTTGGGTTATTCCACAGAGTCAATGGAAATTATTTTTCGCATTTCAAAATTTACCATATGTACTTCAAAAGGGATTGATTTTCGTACTTCACTTTCGGAATCCAGATGGTAACTTTTGAGTCCTAAAATCAC
The DNA here is from genome assembly GCA_016920895.1 of Vaccinium myrtillus. Taxonomy (NCBI): domain Eukaryota; kingdom Viridiplantae; phylum Streptophyta; class Magnoliopsida; order Ericales; family Ericaceae; genus Vaccinium; species Vaccinium myrtillus. The sequence continues at coordinate 5,074,023 of CM029281.1, read as the reverse complement.
AGCTTCTCAGACGGAAAGTGAGAAGGTCAATTTATTTTTGCTAGAGTTATTGCCTTATTGGTGTATGAGAGATGGATCCGGGAATTTCACTGTGCAGGCCCGAATTTTTTTCCCCAAATACTTTGCAGGGCCGAGCCTATATAATTCAGCGGATATGTTTTTTTCTATATAATACTAGAGGTTTTTTTTTTGTCCAGAGGCAACAGCCTCTGCTAGCCGCCTAGCCTCAATCCCTCCACGCGAGGACAATTAACTTCTCCTTAAAATAGGATTGCTAGAATTTGACTAATGGTGTAGTATAAGCTTTAATACTAATTAGGGAAACTGGTAAAGAATGGAGAAATAAAAGTCATTTTCAGTGATCCCCACCAACTCCAATATTAGGTACTGGCAATCTGCATACACAATCAACTTATGGGCGTCAATGCCTATTTATTTATTTTTATTTCACAATTCAAGACGTTTAATTAGACTAGTTATTAATTTAGTGCATCCTCTTTACATTCAAGTTTTAACAAGTTTTTTTTTTAGCCAGAAGAGAAAAATCCATTAACAACCAAACAAATCCTAGTTACAACCTACAAAAAAAATTAAGAAAAATAAAAAGAAAATACAGAAAAATACAAGAAGAAAGATCGCCGGAGCCGGAGTTGTCACGCCGCCGCCGATGTCAAGAGTCCGGATCTGGAAACCCCAGAGTTGTTAATGTATGCATTAGGAACAAAAATGTTAAGACATTACTAACTTATAGAGTATTATATGTTGGGGTGCAGACAACCTTCAGCAGTGGTCTATCCTAGGGGTGGACATCGGGGGTGTAATTTCGGCCATAGGGTCCGACCTATTTATTTAGCAGTTTGTTAAATTTTATGGTTATCAGTTTTCAGAGAAAAACAGAGAGAGACGAGAGAAAGCGCAGATCTCAGAGAGATTGCGAAATGACTTGTACTCTTATTTTTCGATTTCATAGTGGACTGGTGTGGCTCCTGTGGTTTTTCCTCACGTTGAGGTTTTCCACGTTTATCTTGTGTCTCATTTTTCTTTCATTGAATTTTATTGTTCGTCTCCCAACAAAACCCATATCCAACTATTATACTATGTTATGGTTGTCTTAGATTTGCATTATTCATAATGAAAATTATTTTTTGCATTTCAAAATTTTGGAATGGAGATGGTAAATTTTGATTGCTAAAATCACAGCTTCTCAAACAAAAAGTGAGAAGGTCAATTTATTTTTGCAAGAGTTACTAGAATATAAGAGATGACCCTACACATGGATGAACTACTACAAGTTTAGACATTTAGGAAATTAGTTTTGACATTATCAATAACCTTCTCATAATATTAACAAAGTTGCGTGACGTCTCATCAAAAATATTATTTCTACGGAGATTCTACATTTATAAATTCACTAAAAAAATGTGACAATTAGAAAACCCTGAATTTGTGGTTTGTTGTTTGGAATAATAGTGGCAGTTAATTTTTTTTAATTAGGCAAAGAGCAATTATTATGTCAAAAATTAAACCAAGCTCACGTGCTCAACCCTCCTTTTGATAACCCACGCCCAAACCATCCCACCTGTGAGGACACAAGTGGTACTATTCATTAATACCAGTTGACGATGCCAATATTCGCTCGATCTGATCTCCCCCATTCAATTAATTGAACCTCGTAAATAGAGCCATGAACAAACCAAGCCAACCGGTTCGAGCTCGAGCTCGTATTCGTTTGTTAAAAGTTTGTTCGAGATCGATTTGTTATGTAAATAAATTACAATCGATTGTCTTTTTGAAGCTCGTTAAGCTTTCAACGAAGTTTAAACAAACTACTGTTCGGATTATTTGACTTTTAATGTCTAAATTGATTCGTCTTATAAAAAAGCAAAGCTCGAACATCGTTTAGTTTTTGTATTAGAAAAATACTAGAAATAACCCATTACGCTATATATAGATGTGTGAAAATTATGGACAGATATAAAAAAAATGCATTTTAATGTATGGTTCGGTTCGTTTATCAGCTCTACTCGTAAACCGTGCCGTGTCCGTGAGCGTAGATCGAGAGAGAGCATCGATCACCACCGTCAATTAAGTTGACCCTCGGGAATTGGTTTATTAACTCCGAGAACGTAGAACGAGAAAACAGTCTAATTTAGTAATTATTACAGCAGGCGACGTAGCCCTTTGGAGTAATAATTAGGTGCTTCGCTGTTGCAGTGACGAGGAGTGCACGTGTAAAGGATTCTGCCCGGTGTTCACGGGGCAGGGGTTGCGGGCAGAGGGGGACAATGACCTCGAATACAGAGCCAGCTAACGTAATGGCATGTAGTGGTTCGATGGGTCCCACGTGTTTATGGTCTTTAATGGGCTGTGGGTCCCACGCCGACTCATTGCCAATGTGGTGATGACAATTGACAGAAGACAGACATAGTGGGCCCGGTTTCTAGACAAGCCGTGAAAGCTTTAGTGGTTTGGTTTTTGTGAGTGTAGTTACTGAATTACCCTTGGTGGGGTAGGATGTACCGCAAGTGGTGGCTAACTCATGCGGTATTGTAAAGCTCTTGAATAGCTCACACTGTATTCTGGGATCGAGTCACATGCCAAACTAGTTTACTAATTGCTTGTGGCTTTTTTCCTCAAATAAGCAAAAAGCCAAAAGTTGGCTTAACTTCTTTTGCCAAACCCACCCTAGTGCGCGAAGTACAGTCACGTGGTGTTTCAGACACTTTATCATTGCAAATTTTAGTAGGTCCACGACTAAGTGAATGGATATTGCATAAATTTATAATATTAGAACGATCTTTAGCATCACGTGACTGTGCTCCGATACTATTGAATAATTAATTGGGAATAGGCTTCCAGTTCTGTAACCCAAGGGCATGGATGTATTTTCAGAGGCTAGTGGGTAGTTGCCTTTTTCTTCTCACTTATTAGATCCGGAGGCCAGTGGGTAGTTTGCCTTTTTCTTCCCACTTTAGATCCCAAAGTTGATAGAAATGTTGTTTCTGCCCCAATTACTCCTATTTGGGATCAAAAGTGGCAAGGAATGTTGTCTTTGCCCCAAATACAGTGGGTAGCATGTAACTCCAGTGTCCAACACATCCACTAATCATATCGAAACAGTAGTAGTCGTTGCATGTGATTATACATACGAATAATTGCAAAATCATTCTCCTTCTTCTTTTTCAAAGTGAGAAGTGCGAAAAAGTAAAAAACGAAGAATTTAATGAGCTGAGCACTTTTTTATGGAGTATAAAGCTTAACTAAGGAGTTGTAACGTACTCCGGTTAACATGCAATGACAAGTTTGTTTAAAGACAATAAGCGGCACAAATTTGACATGGAATTCAATTTAATATGCTTACAACATGACCACATACAAAAAAAAAAATGTAGTTAAAGTCTAATGATTTTGGAAATTGAAAAGATAAATTCAATCTAATGGAATCAAGTCCAAAGGACATAAATTTTGCAATATACATATAGTTTTGCTTGAACGTATCCGTATACAAAGAACGTTGCAGAGTAAAACCCTAATTGGACTTATCTACGTATCCGTATATAAAGAACGTTGCAGAGTAAAGGTAATCTAGACAATATCCATCAATACTAAAAGAGTTTGAAAATTGATACACACAAATACAATTTGCTAACTGCGTATCCGTAGAAACTTGCAAATCGAAGAAGATAAAATTAATTAATATCCAAATAGTATGGAAGTTCATTCATGCAAATACAATTTGCAATTATGCCTATATTGATGCATAGAACCTTGCAAAGCGAAGAAAATCCAAATATTGTCCATGCATAGTACTACGAGAATATGAAAATTCATGCAAGCAAATGTAATTTACCTGACACAAGGGACCAAATGGCAAAATGTGCCTCAAAACAAACTGAAGGCTTTTGTTGGCCAATGGATGCATCGACTTCAGGCCACTGGATTCATCCCCTGGATTCTCTCTCCAAAGTTTGAGCGGGTCCATGGACCACTAAAAAAAGGAGCATTATTATTTAGCGCTCTTGAAGCACCGTCATGTAACGGTCTAAAGACTTATACAATCCTACATTCACGTGGGGTCTATATGTGATGATAAAGGCCATTGAAGCACAAATTGGCAGTGCTCCGAGTGCAAGTAGTAATAATTTTTTCAGTAGAAGATACGCGGTCTCCCAATCAATGACTTCTCTTAAGATTATCTTTAAACGTATTTCTACCGGTAGAGCAGTGAACTATTAGTGAATTAATAAAATGATAAAAATACACACTCCAATACAAGTTTTATACTTTTCAATACATTTTTACAAATTTTAATACACTTGTTTATTTTTCAATGCACTTTCTGAACCCTAACATATCATCCAGTAATACGTTTGTAACATTTTTCATTTATAAAGAAAAAATACTTAAGAAAATGTGAAACAAGATCTGATTGGCGGGAAGTACCAACGTACCTTGCACCATGAACCACCTGATTTTTTGACAGTCTACCCTCCGGGTCTTTGGCCTGCCCTATAAAACCAGTTCCTTTTCCCCACTTTCATACAACCACCTCTCTCTCTCTCTCTCTCTCTCTCTCCATTGGAGCAACCTCTGCTTCTCAAGATCCACGGCGAAAATGAGGTCAGCAAGGCTATCTTACGGTGGCTATGGAGATCAGTACAACCAGGGATCATCCCATTTTCTTGAATCCTGTTTTCTTTGCCGAAAACAACTTGGTCAGAACAATGATATATTCATGTACAGGTTAGCTACAAAAACATTTCTCTAATCCAAATTTCATTTTTTCTTTGTGAAAATTCCATTTGAATGAATGGGTATTAAAGAAAAAGATTGGATTTTAATGGGTTTTTTTGTACTTTTTTGCAGAGGGAACACACCATTTTGCAGCCAAGAGTGCAGGCAAGAACAGATGGAGTTAGATGAGGGGGTTGAGGCTAAAGAGAAGAGATGGAAAATCCCTTCTTCCAAGAAAGCCCTCAGACAGAAAACAACTACTACTACTGCTGAGCCCACCAAGAAACCATCTAGTACAGTTGCAGTGGCCTGAATGTAAAAATGAAAAACACTACCAAACAAGGCCTTATTAAGGAATAACAGCTTAAAATTCCCATGACTTCTGCTGATTAGGAAGGAGGAATTTGTACTGGAAACAGAGGGCATCATTCTCAGAAAAAAAGAAAAAAGAAAACAGAGGGCATATGATGGAGGGGTTCTGTTCATCGGCCAATATTGATATTCTGTTTTTTTGTTTTTTTTTTTTTGAATTTATTTTGATGGGTATGTAACAGGATGATGGTAAATCCTTGAATCTTTGTTGCAACCAAAGATGTGGATGACGACTTGATGTTTCCAAATACTTATGTGAGAGGTTATTAAATTGGTAGAGTTGATTTGCTGAAACCATATTTTTTTCTGAAGACTCTGCGACTGAAAGAGATTGGATTTTGGCTTAGACGATGAATCGATCCGTTCATTTTGTAAGTCTTGTTTTCCGGAAAGTTTTTTTGGACCCTACTACTACTGCTGCTCTTCTTTTTATGTAGATCTCAATGTGTACGGATTAAATCTGTCAGGAGAAAATCTGTGCCCGATGAGTGGTAGGAGGGAACTGTTAGGCAGACTGAGCCAGAGCGGCTCTCTATCGATCATAGTGAACTGTTGTAGCCCCGGATGAGTAATAGTTTCAGAACGTTGTATATCCTTTGTCTTGCTTTCGATTTTCTCTTGTTTATTTGCTTTTGTGATTCATAACGTTTAAAGATCCGTAGGGAATGCGTGTTAGTAAAATTGAGTTCATCGTAAAATTGAGTGTGTAGTTCATCGTTAATAATCCCCTTACATAAACAAGAAATGAGGCTAGGCCAACTGGTTATTCACCTTTTTCCTCGTCATGATTCTCAATGAGCTGGATATGAAGTTGAGCTAAATTTAGGTTTTTTTTTTCTTCCTCATTCCTGATCTATGACATAGGGGAGGCGAGAATGAAATTCGATCTCGGGATGCAGTGTGGGATATTCAAGAGCTCTAGTGCATCACCTAGACACCACTTGCTCTACGGCATGAGCTAAATTTAGATTAGATTGTTGGAAAACATTGGCTCTGTTGATTTGAAAGATCATGTCCTTTCATAAGGACAACAAGAGTTCTACTTAAACACAACTCTAGTGGGATTTCACTTTCACACGCAAGATTATTATCATCTCTCTTTCTCTCTCAATTATACATATCGTCACTATTTTTCACATACTTATGGGCTTTCGAGACATTCTTGGCACTTGTCTGCCGCAATTGTGAATCGTCGATCAAACCGTCGTTAGCATTCTGGGTTGATTCTTGGAGTTGTGCGTGACTGATTCAACCTTCACAGAAAAAAGGCGCATGCGCCTTTAGGCAACGACTTGTTGTGACACTTTGAATCTCACAGGCTATTTTCTAAAGCCTAATTAGAGAGTTTTGTTTTACAATCTCTTCAGATCTGCCGAAACAACCCTTGAAATCCTGTTTTCTATAAGATACTGTACTACTTATTATTTTTTTCTTAACAATTCCTCGGTAAACTTGTTTCCACTGACTGTTCATAGTAGAATCCGATTAATCCCAAACCTTAATAATGAAACTTAGAAACAAAGTATTGATCTATGTAGGTCACAACCTAAATTTAGGTACCAACCTAATTGTAGCATTTGTAACATTAGAGAATTGTGGTTCCATATATGAATAGTCTACTCTAGTGTAACGACCCGCTCCAGCTGACCTGCTAACTTTTAGCTTAACCACGTGGCTCAAAAGGTTAACCTCAAGTTATACAGTAACCTGAGACTTTTCGTTATATACCATAGGCATTTACAACATTTCCCCGATGTGAGACTATGCCCCAAATGGGCTCTCACAATCTCCCCACCTTGGCTGCTACGTCCTCGTTGCACCCTATGGTTCATTACTTCCACCCACCAAGCGATGTGAGACAAGACCCGCCTCAGACTTCCGGTTGGTGTCGGCTCTGATACCACCTATAACGACCCGCATTAGTTGACCTGCTAACTTTTAGCCTAACCACGTGGCTCAAAAGGTTAACCTCAAGTTATAGAGTAACCTGGGACGTTTTGTTATATACCATAGGCATTTACAACATTTCCCAGATGTGGGACTATGCCCCAAATGGGCTCTCACATCAAGGGTGATTTTCGCAAGATGACTAACGAACTAAAGCTCAAGAGAGAAAACGACAACTTCTTGGGACCATTGTAAGAGAAAAATCTCTTGTGAATCCCCTTGTCACAGTGCGGATGACCTCTCTTTGACCGGATTGGGAAGGGGAATAATTGAGGTGCACGTAAGTTGGCTCGCACAACCCTCGATTGTTGAACCAAAAAAAAAAAGATAAGAAAAAAAGTGAGAAAATGGCATAGTTAATATTGGTAATTTGTCAACAACCCGTGGCAAGCGACATGCCCAAAGCTTGCACGAGCTTGTTGGGCCTTATTCCGGCCATAGGTCTACCCATTCCCACAGGTTGGGCCGGGCCATAAAAGCTTCATTCGGAGCTTGTTTTGGTAGGATGAAATATTGAAATGCAATGAGAAACTCAAAAATTGGAGGAAAAATTCTATTAAGACATGATTGTAAATTTCAAAGGAGAAAATATCATTGTAAAATTTGAGTAAATAATTGAGTCTCCCTCGATTTCAGTCGGGATTTGAGTATAACTAAATTTAGGGTTGTTTTGGATAAATAAGTCAGTTTTTTTTCGCCTTTATTCAAATTTTTTCTGCATTCGTTAGTTTTGCGTCAAACTTTTGTGAATAATTGGTTCTTCTCAATGAGAGGAATCGAAAAAAAAAATAAAAAAATAATGAGCCAGCACTCAATGAAAATACATTCTGACCATATTCCAAGAACTTAAAAAGTTAAAAATGAAAAGCTGAAAATGAGTCGGCTTTCAATGAAACAACTATTTGACTAGTAAAAATCAATTGTTTCCAGTGACAACCCTTCTTCGAATTTTGATTGTTGACTTTGAATTAACATGATGCTATACTGTTTTTCAACAGTTTTGTGAACATTGCTATTCTCTCCTCTACATGCATTAGGAGTTGTTAATTCATGATGCCTTGCACACCTCTGTTATATCCAGGACTCTGTGAATGGATTTGAACTGAACAATCTCAAGCATCTGCAAGGGCATGAGGAGAATATGATTTTCCGAACTTGACAATTTTTTTTTGAAAGTAAAAAGATTTTATTAATCTTTGGAAACAAATTACAAAGATTAAAGGGATCCAAGACAAGAAAGACACAACGGGGCAGGAACATGCCAACCGGGCACCCCCAAACACCGCTGATCAAAACCGACTGGACCCGAAAAGGGAGAAGAGAAACAAACACCCGAGATAGGTAAGACACCAACCAATACCCCAAGAGAACGCGCCGATCACAACTATGTATCGATGTGAGACTTTTATGCTTAAATGCTTAACGAATAGCTAAAATGCTTAACGAGTAGCTAAAGTGATTGTGTGAGACTTTTATGTTTCCTTTCAGGCTATGTTACATGGTTAAGTTTTCTGTATTATGTGTTTGCTTTAACTTTGCCTAGATATTGATGGAACTTAGTCTCAAGCCACAAAAAGCAACACAGAGCTATGTCGAGGAAACTTGTCTCTTTTTTCCAGCTTCGACCATTGTTTGATGTGATTTTGTTTATAGGTCTGTTCATCCATCTTGTATTTTTACAATACTCAGAAAAAAAGAAAAAAAAAATAGCTTCCATCAGCCACTTGTCTGATTCAAAATAATGAACAGAGAAAATCCGCAAGGATTAGCTACCGCTGTTTTCGAAAGCTATGCATTTTTGTGACAAAATCCATGCGGAGCCAGGATTTTGGTTCAGGAAGGGTAAGAATTAGACGCGTTCAGGGGGTGCAAGGATTTTGGTTCAGGGGGGGCAAAAAAAAAATCAAAGAGGGGTTAATTAGCAATTTTGTGAGGTATACTAGTAAGATCCCTATAGAAATTTGGGGGTCAACTGACCCCTCTTGTCTCCATGTGGCTCCGCCCATGTGGGGGATCATCAAATATTCCCAGAAAACCATGGGAAGATTTGGTGCTGTCTGTGTTGATCAGTTGCTTAGTTATGTGAAATTATGCTCCTTTTCGGATTCAGGCTTGTAGTGAGCAATCACGACCATCCGTTTACAGGAATACGGTTGCATGTTTTTCGGAGAAGCTCTCACAGTCTCACTCCAACTGTGAAACAAGACCTTACTTTTGCTTACCAATGGTGATAAATCTCTATTTTGCAAGTGACTGGAAAAAATAAAAAGACTTGTCATTTAGGCTCCGTTTGTTTCGGGCGGAAAACGTTTTCTAGGAAAATGTTTTCCATGGAAAACATTTTCCGGTGTTTGGGTACAAAAAAAAAAAAAGTCAATGGAAAACTTTTTCCAAAATTAAAAAGTCAAAAGGAAAATGAAATAAGAGGCCTTGAAAACATTTTCTTGATTTAAGAGGTGGAAAACATTTTCCACCAGCTCTGCCTCTGCCCCGATCATCCCCTACGGATTCCCGACTCCCCCAGGTCCTCTCTCTCTCTCTCTCTCTCTCTCTCTCTCTCTCTCTCTCTCTCTCTCTCTCACACACACACACACACACACACAACACACACATCGTCCTCTCTCTCTCTCTCTCTCTCTCTCTCTCTCTCTCTCTCTCTCCCATTCTCTCACTCTCTGTGTGTGTGTTCGTTCGATGAAGATGATCGTTTGTTCGTTTGATTTCATCTTTGTTTTCTGCCTTTTTGTATGGATTCTTATAAATGAATCAGTGCATTTTACGTAATTCCCGACTCCCCCAGCAAATTATTTTTTTGATAAGTTTATAACACTTGCTTGCTTGCTGAATTACACTTGCTTGCTTGCTGAATTACACTTGCTTGCTTTCCCATTATGTGGTTTTAGTTTTCTTGCAATGGAACCCAAAAAAGGCAGTGAAAAGGAGGGCAAAGGGAAAAATTTTAGGTGGTCAAAACCCATGCAATCCTTGTTGCTTGAGGTACTTGCTGATGAAGCCACAAAAGGAAATAAACCATCCAACACATTTAGCCCGGATCATTTGCCAGAGTAGCCAAAGAAATTACTCAGAAATATGGGGTTGAATGCCAATCCAAACACGTGGAGAATCATCTCAAAACTATCAAAAGCACATGGAAGATCATTTCTGATCTTCGTTATATGAAAAGTGGGTTTGGATGGGATGATAATTTGAGGATGATAACCTGTAGCAAGACTGTGTTTGATGAGTACATTGCGGTATGAAACTTACACTAATCGACATGTTGTTTTTAAGTTATGCATCATTTGTTTCTTTCTAATATATGTATGGGTTTTTCTTGTTTATTTTCTTGTTAATAGGCACACCCTGAACATGAGGCATTTTTGAACAAGAAAATTGAGATGTATGATGAGCTGACATTAGTTGTTGGGAAAGACATGGCAACAGGTCAATTTGCAAAGTCATTTGATGATATAGAGGAAGAAACAGTTGCTGAATCAGACTCTATTGATTTCGGTATCGCCGAGGTGTCAAAAGGGAAATGCACAGCATCTTCAAGTGAGGCTCCAACTCAAGCAAGGCCTCACCGAAAGAGGAGTCGTGATGAGGATGAGGGTTATGACAAGTTATCAGCACAAATTGGAGAAGTTGCTTTGGCGATCAAGAAACTCAGTGATGATCGGCTTGATGTGAAAGACCTCTATGCTGAAGTTATGAAGACAGAAGGGTTTGATGAACTTACACTTGCCTCAGCATTTGACCACTTGGTTGAAAACGAAAAGGTGGCGAAGGCGTTTATGGTCAAGAGTGCGAGGCTCCGAAGGGCATGGTTGGAGGGTTTCTTTAATATGAATGCGTGAGTTTGAGTATTTTGGGTATTTTGGTATTGTAATTGAGGAGCTATGGAATGAACTTTGAACTTTGAACTCTGTTTGTGCCTTATGTTTCTAGTATTTTGGTAGTTATGAGGTTTGTGCCTTATGTTTCCGAAGGGCATGGTCATTTTATCATATTAGTGGTTTTCCATGTCTACCAAACAATGGAAAATATTTTTTGGAAAATGTTTTCATATCACAACCAAACACTGGAAAACATTTTCTTTTCTAGAAAAAGTTTTCCATGGAAAAGGTTTTCTAGAAAACATTTTCCTCCCGAAACAAACGGAGCCTTAGAGTACTTTCCTACCATGAGTAATTAAATTGTGTACCAACTCATGATAGGAACTAAACTAATGAGGAGGTGAAAAGGGGAATAATGCTGTCTCCTCCCTCCATTCCATATTTGTTGTCCACTTCTACTATTCATAACACCTCGAAAAAATTGATTATATTTTCTTATGTATAATACTTAATATGGATCTCGTTCGATAGTTCTCACTGCTCACTGAGTACTGTTGAATAAAGTTTTCAAATTTGTAAAACATTAGATATCAAAAGATATAAGCACAATTAAAACACGCACACCCGCAAATGGATAAGAAATTTGGGATGGAGGGAGTATATGCTAAAGGATGTCGAACACCTAACATTTTCTAGCGCTTCAGATGTCACCTATCTTTTCCAATTAATGAGGGTAAATGCTTCCCGTTTGGGAAAGTCTAGTGACATTTATTTGTACAATCAAACTTACCACTGACTTGCCACATTTGCATATAGACTTCATCATTTTGGTAATCGCTAATCGAAAACGTTCACCCTTATAAAACACGTAAAAAATGAGCCTATATGCTAATGTGGCAAATCAGTTGTAAGTTTAGTTGTAAAGTTAAGTGTGTGGGGCTAGACTTTCCCTTCTAGTTATGTGATTGTCATGGAGATATACTTTACATCATTAATGATTGTGAAAGTGATCTCTATGTCATAACCAAAAAATATGTGCCAATTAGAAAGGAAAAAAAATATCAAAAGAAGTAAGAGAGGCCTTAATATTCAAAATGACACATGAATTGTAGATTGATGATTTGGCTTTGAATGATTTACTGGAACCTTACACAAGTAGACTATATATCTTTCTTTCAAAACATCCTTTTGGTGCTTCAAGTAGTGGTCTCGAGTCTCCCGACATTGACATGGGATTAGATTCGATCGATTCTAACTTAAAAAATAAAAAAATAAAGGGCTTGAAAAATAAAGTGACTAACCGTGGAATCGAGGGAAGTAGAAGACAAAAGGCTTGGCATGAGAAGGTTACGAAGAGAGGAAAAGGTGTTGCGAGATCTCGCTTTAGTTAGGTATTAATTTTATGTTTCTATAATTGGATATCAATTTTGTTCGTCTTTACTTCATGCAATATAATATACTTTTGTGGTCTTTAATTCGCGCAATACTCTTACAAAGGTTTCACAATTTTCTTAGGGCCTTGAAGAATCCGAATCCAAGATATTTCCTGAAAATCCATCTTCAAACCAACCAACGGTACGATTTTAATATTTGTTATGTCCGTATATTTCAAAGAAAAAATGGCATGTTACTTTGACGATATGTTACTTTGATAATAGAGAAAAGCACGGGCAGGTCCAGTTTTTTGGGTTGTGCACGCCAAGCTCCATTAGTTTTCGAAAAATGCACCAAAAACACCACTCATCTCTCGTCTCTCTCTCTCTCTCTCCCCCTTTTTTTATTTTAAATTTTGAACCCCAAAATCGTATGAAAGGCCTAAATCCTAGAGTACCTTATGAAAGTGCCTAAAGCAAAACCTAGGGTACTCTATAAAAGTGCCTAAGCCACTAAAACCCTATAATAGGAAAGTGCACCCTAAACCTAAACCTTAGGGTATCCTATGAAAATGCCTAAATCCTAGGGTACCCTATAAAAGTGTTAAACCTAAACCCTATGGTACCCTATGGAAGTGTCTAAAATCTTAGGGTACCCTACGAAAGTGCTAAATTCTAAATGTACGGTCTAAATTTTAAATGTACAGTCTAAATTCTAAATGTACAATCTAAATTCTAAATGTACGGTCTAAATTCTAAAATGTAAATTCTAAATGTACGGTCTAAATTCTAAAATGTAAATTCTAAATGTACGGTCTAAATTCTAAAATGTAAATTCTAAATGTACGGTCTAAATTCTAAATGTATAGTTTAAATTCTAAATGTGTAGTGTAAATTAGGGTACCCCATGAAAGTGTCTAAAATCCTAGGGTACCCTATGAAAGTGCCTAAACCATTAAAACATTATAACAGGAAAGTGCACCTTAAACATAAAAAAAAAAAAAGAGTGATTGACCTTAATGGTAATTAAAAAGAGTTATTGACCTTAATGGTAATAAATATTTATTTTGTGACCTTAATGGTAATAAACTCTTGATATTAGGATGGCGAAACACCCTATTATTCACAAATGGCGCATTACAAAGTCAAGTATCTTGCAATACACAAGTTTCAGAGGTCCTTACTGTACTTAACTTTTAATTACTGTACAAATGGCGCATTATTTGGTTCCAATTACTAGATTAAAATCTTACATTTTATACAATTTGCTATTTTTTTTAAGGAGATGGAGCGATCAATCCACATTCCCATGGAGGTTGAGTCATTGTTCCATGATGTGGAGTTTTTTTTGAAGCTTTGGTCAATTGTGGTTCGAGTAAGTGTGGCTGAAGCTTGTGCATTTGTCTGTTGATTAAGAACTAAGTAGTGATATCAACTTTTTGGTTTGGCCTTTTTTTATCTTTGGTGCTGGTCCTTTGAGGCACTCCTTTATTTGTGGGGTGCACTTTGAATCCATCCAACCATTCCATTACTGCTACTGCCACAGACTGTTCAACCCAGCTGCTTTTTGCTGCTATTGCTGTTGTTTGTGGTGCTATTATATTGGTGCTTGTGAAGCTGCCGATATCTCTATTCTGTTTTCATCCTTTGTTACAGTTTGAGCCTAAGGCGCTTTATTCAAGGAGTGACATGCAAGTTGATTAGCTATTGTTCTTTTTGGGTTGTCATCTTGTCAACCATTTTGGGAGTCTGATTAGCACATGATTGTCCCAAAGCAGGGTGTCAACTTAGTTTGGTTGTTACTCTCGCGTTGAAAGTTGTTACTCTCGCGTTGATTAGTTGCTTGCTGTAATCGTTCTTTATTAATAAAATTCCTTTGTTGACTGTTAAAAAAAAAAAAAAAACAACTAAGTAGTTGATGAGGCCGAGCTTTCCTATTTTTTCAAGCCATTTTGCTTTTAACATAATTAGGTTATATGTGAGATCATTTTAAATCCATGAACAATTTTGCAATTGTTGAAAAGTTTGTTGGCTTAGAGTTTGACAAAGGGAAAATTGGTGCATAGTTTTGTATTTTCTCTTTTCTGGCATGATTTGATGATTGTATGGAGGTTTCGGTGGAGGTCCCTTTCGATGGAATGATTTCCTTTATGTTTTTTTTTTCCCCCCATCAAATTTCTTCCTTTTGTTTTAGTTTAGTACTTTCAACTTTTGCAGAAAACAACTAGTAAAATATTAGAGCCCCATTCACCACTTTTTAAAATTTTGTCTACTTGTGAGTTTTCTTTAAATTATTGCTGCATATGTAAAGCAAGACTTAGCATTCAAGAAAGGAATTGTTTCTATTTGTATTATCAATTTCTCAAAGGTTAGTTCATATGTTTATAATTATAAAAATGCTTCCAATCTTTTTTCTCCTACATAATGCAGAAGAATCGTTAACTTGGAATTGTTCCTACATTTCCGTTTTCCACTGATATTTACATCCACATGTTTTTTATTCAAGCAATATGTAACATCATTCAAAAAAGGGTTTGTTTCCGTTCGAGTCAAAGATTGTTTCAAGTTAAAAATTAAATATGCTTCCGAACCTTTGTTCACTTTGCATAATACTTATATAGATTTATATTAGTTCAAACCCATGTCATTTATCTTTTTACGATCCCATTTTTAATCAACAGGTTTTTCTATAATCACCCGGTTTATGATCCTGTTTGGTGTTTTAAATGCTCGTTTCTAATTGTTATTGTGTAGTTTGAATATTTTTTTCAAGTTTATTGCTCACATTTAGGTAGGCTCAATGTTATAAGATTATTATGCTGTATGATTTGGGTGAAATGCCATCTATTATACCATATTCATTAGATTTGGCGAAGTGCATATATATCTTGTGCATATTTGGGTAAATGCCAGTATCATATATATCATTGATATCAAACGTCTAGTACAACACGACACATCATACAGAGCTAGTGTGCATGGTGATAATAGATACGTTTTGTTCAACAACATTATTCTTTTGAAAAAATAAATTTTTAACATATAAATATTTGCCAACAGTTTGATTGATATCCGATCGCGAATTAGGCATAGTTGTTAGTTTCATAGTTGTTAGTTTGACTAGTCACATAATGAACGATTTTGATAAAAGAAAATTGAATCAGAAAGTGGCATAGTAATAGACTAACAACGCCGTTTATATCCTTACACATACCCGAGCAATTTCCTTAACAATAACATGAAATTGCCATGAAAGTCATAACAAAGGAATTATAATTAATTTGATTTCTCTCTATGTATACTTTTTTGGGTGCAAAAATAGTCATACTAATTCCAATGGCTTAAGTCAATTTTCAATAAGTCGAGATACATTGTAAGAAAATTATCTATCTCGTACAATACAATAAGTCAATTTTAAATTTAAACCGGAATTGAAAAACGGAACTCAGCATAAGTTTCCGTTTAAAAAGAATTTACACCCATTGTTATTTGCAAGTAATTCCATCACTCAAAGATTTCACCATGCGCTACAGGCAATGAATTTTTACTTAAAAAAAAGGTAAATATATTACAAACAATGAACTTAAACATGAAGAAAGGAATTTCAAATGTACTATTACTTTCATTTTCCTCCCAAAAGGCAAACCTTTCGGCCCACTTTCCATTACTTTAGGACGAAGGCCAGTATAAATAGTGCGGCGGCGCGTGAAAATTCTAAAGGGTAGCGCGTGTCTAATGATCGTGGGACTGAAAAACGTCTAGTGAGAGACAGAGAAGTCGGTGAGATACAGTGAGAACGTTTTAGAGAGAGAGGAAACGACTCGTCGACGCGCGACCCATTCGATTTCAGATCTCCTAAAAAACCTTGCCAGGTCAGTTTGTTAACAATTTCTAATTCTCTCTCTCTCTCTCTCTACATCTCCACCAAAAACACACGCACACACATATTCTCTCTGTGTACCCTTCGCAGTGCCACCATGACTACCGCCAATCTATTATCCAACATCCGCACCGCATAAAACCCTAATTTCATCACTCTACACACTCCAGGTGAACACAAGGACTAAACCAAACCCTAACTTTTCACCAATTATTCAATTTTGTTATTACGTTCTTCAAGATTGTTAATTGGGTATGTATGCGTTACTTTAGTTTAAAATTGTTTGATTTTTTTCGATCTGTGCAGGCAAACTAAATAAAAAGAGGGATTTGAGGGCTTTATTTATGTCCTTCAATCAATCAATCAAGGCCTGAGAGGAGCAAGTCGTTTCAGTACCGAAAATCAAATCGATCTGGGACCTCTGCGCAGCCAAGGAACCTCTCAGGCGGTATCGGGAAGGGCGGCGGCGGGCCCGCCCCTCCACCATCTTCAACTTCTACCAATTCTTCTTTGTCTTCCAACCGAAGGTAGATTAGGGTTCGTTGGTTCGCTGTTTATATGTCAATTGTTCTGTTTGTATGTAAGGGCGGTGGGATTGGGTCCCGGGATTAGTCGTGGTGCATGTAAGCTGGCCGGCCACCCTCAAGTTCCTACAAATTTCATCCTGGTTGGTTGGATAGTGCTTACATTTTTATTGTAATTTAAATGGTTTCCATCAACTTCTGTTTTCAGATACCTGCTCGGACTAACTCAGCTCCACCAAATTTGGATGAGCAGCAACGCGACCAGGTGAGTTTGTCCTTTCCCACTCTGATCTCGGCCTGGCTGTATCTGTGAACAGTTAAGGGTCTGTTTCAGCTAAGCTTTGCTTTCTCTCTCCTCACCTCTTCCTGTTATTGTTGTGCATAAGATTCCTCTATATGTTTGAGGTTTGTAACTTACGTTGGATATTGATTTGGCTTGAACTTGTCATGTACTAAAGTTTTTGGATTTTCATACTTGTCGAAAGAAAAAAATTCTGTTTCGTTCACTCCTACTTCAAAAGTGATGATAAATTACTGAAGTAGCACTGAATTGATATCAGTGTGTTTTTTCTCACTTTTTGTTTTGTTCATTCTTTCCAGGTACTTCCGGAAGGTTTAAAAATTACATCTTATATTGCAGAGGCCTTGATGGCTTCTAATCTCAATGCTTCTCGTGAATCGCACCCCAGTCGTGCAAAAATTGTTGACGGAGGCAATTTACGACCTGATCAAGTGGGGAATTATGGTGTTTTAAGGAATCCACGTGCGCAGACACCTCCTCAATATGTTGGGGGGATCCTATCCGGGCCACTGCAGTCTCTGGTTTCTCAGGTTGGTGTACAGCCAAAAACCCCTGATTCAGACAGGTGGCAGCGTGCTAGCTCTTTTCAGAAGGGTTTGATTCCTTCTCCTCAAACTCCATTACAAGTAATGCACAAAGCCGAGAAGAAGTATGAAGTGGGTAAAATAACAGATGAGGAGGTGGCCAAGCAGCGACGGTTCAAAGCTATTCTAAATAAGCTTACACCACAGAACTTTGAAAAACTTTTTGAGCAAGTCAAAGAAGTTAACATTGATAATATTGTCACTCTCATGGGTGTGATCTCACAGATATTTGATAAGGCCCTAATGGAACCTACTTTCTGTGAAATGTATGCCAACTTCTGTTATTACCTTGCTGGAGAGTTGCCTGATTTCAGTGAAGACAATGAGAAGATCACTTTTAAGAGGTTGCTTTTGAACAAGTGCCAAGAGGAATTCGAAAGAGATGCAAGAGAGCAAGAAGAAGCTGATGTCGAAGGCGATGTTAAGCTGTCTGAGGGGGAAAGAGAGGAGAAGACGATCCAAGCAAGGAGACGTATGTTGGGGAACATTAGGCTGCTTGGGGAACTGTATAAGAAGAAAATGTTGACTGAGAAAATAATGCACGAGTGTATAAAGAAGTTGTTGGGCGAGTATCAAAATCCTGATGAGGAAGATATTGAAGCTTTGTGCGAACTAATGAGCACAATTGGAGAGATGATTGATCATCCGAAAGCCAAGCCATTTATGGACGTATATTTTGATAGGATGGCGAAGTTGTCAAACAACATGAACCTGTCTTCTAGGTTAAGATGCATGCTGAAAGATTCGATTGACTTGAGAAAGAATAAGTGGCAGCAAAGGAGGAAACTTTTTGAGCAAGTCAAAGAGGTTAACAATGATACGTTTACAACATTTGGCTCCAACCCAGCTCCAACAGCTGACGTGGCAGTCGGTCCCACCCTGGGTCCCACTCATTTTGATGAAAGTTAAACTTGATTAAACAAGAGTGAAATAAGTTCAACAGGCAAGTGGAAGAGATTTGGTCAAAGATAAGATTTGGATAATTGGGAGAAGAAAAACGTGGAGTACTGTTCCCTATCGGGCTTAAGAGCTACGTATTTGATTTTGTGAGATTTTCAATAAATGAGAGTTTATCTCATGTTTGTCTTATTGTATTGTTGTACCTATAAATTGGTTTGTAAGTTGATTGTGTAAAGTGTGCAAGAAATTAGAGTGAGTGTGTGAGGAAGAGAGTGAAATCTGTTTGTAATTTGTACGAGTGCTTGAGTGACAACACATATATCTACAATTTTGTGTGTACCTCCTCTGATTTTTGCACCAACAGTGGTATCAGAGCCAGACGGGCTAACGGTGACGAACCCCTTTTCAACTATCCGACGAGATTCGACAGCTAGACGGGCTGAAAATCAAAGACGAAACATACGACGACCAAGACCGGCCAGAAATTAGAAGTGATCAAAAATTAATTTGATCCTTGACGAGATGAAGCCAGACGGGCCAAAACACCGACGAATCAGGCGACGAGCCAAACTTTGGTCAGAGACTCAGAAATCAAAGTTTACAGAAATCGATTTTGAACCTAGAAATAGACTTGCCTTGAGGAAACCAGTTCATTGGAGAAGTTGTCAAACAACATGAACCTGTCTTCTAGGTTAAGATTCATGCTGAAAGATTCGATTGACTTGAGAGAGAATAATAAGTGGCAGCAAAGGAGGAACGGAAACTTTTTGAGCAAGTCAAAGAAGTTAACAATGATACGTTTACAACATTTGGCTCCAACCCAGCTCCAACAGCTGATGTGGCAGTAGGTCCCACCCTGGGTCCCACTCATTTAACCCAGCAAAAAAAAAAAAAAAAAAAACTGAATTTTTTTGAAAACCCAGATTGTTCCCTCCCCCACCCCCATTTCCTTTTCAGTTGACCAAACCAGAGAGAGAGATAGCAAGTGCGCCACCACCCACCGGCGACCCGCTTCTCCGGCCTCCCTCTCCACCTCTGGCGACCGCAAGCCATCATCTCAGTTTTCCCTCTCCCTCTGCAAGCCCAAAAACCCTAGATCTTTTGATTGTTTTCTTGATAGCAAGTGAATCAAACCCACTTCAATAATACATTCAGGTATTCTTTAAATTAGCAAACACCTCACATACAATTGCTACCTCTTTCAGTTTAATTTGCTCGTTTTCTTTTTTTAGTGATGTTTTATTATCACTGAATGTTCTTAGGCATTGAGCAACTCATATGAGGAACACAGGTTATCTAGAATATGGGTTAATGTTGTTAATTTGTTGTCAACCATAAAACGGACTAAACAGCCTTTTTAGCTAATATTTTCTTTTTAAAACTTTTTGACAAGATTTCTAACAAGAATAGGAAAATATTTAAGTATTAGCAGCTCCACAGGTGACGAGTATGCTCTTTTGGATAATGCAATGAACTCATTAACATGGATTTTTATGGTACTTCTGATTTATTTTTTATGGTGTAAGTGTTAGATCAGAAGACATGTTTAAGTATTTTATGTTCGTATTGCAAGTGTTATGTATAGACGTGCTTGTTGATATTATTCAAAGGGACCATTGTTTTTCTTTTCTTTCATTTGGATTCCCCTTAAAGCTTACTTTGGCTTAGTTAGGGCTGCAAAAGAGGTGAGTTGAGCAGAATAGATTGGTTTTCAAGTTTGGCTTTTAAACTTAAAAGAGATTCAAAAGTGTTCAAGCTTTAAATTCATTACTTGTCTTCTGATATGTCCGAGGTGGCTTAATTAGTTTTAATTCACTTATTTTTTTACCACATGAACATGTATATACGACTTATTTTCCATGCAATGCCTGGTTTTAGTGGTATAACTAATTGTATTGCTATTTGTTCTTGAACCAGTAGATGATGTCGCCGGGGTCTGTTCCATCGGCAATGCCTCCTCGTGTAGTAGAAGAAGAGGTATGGAATGGAGACAGTGGAGATGAAGTAGAGGGGAGTGGTCCTTCAACCGAAGAAGGTGTTGAGATAGATGCTAATGAGAATGGGAAGGAGGCAAAAGAAAATTGTGAAGATACAGTTGAGGAACCAAAGGTGGGAATGACATTCAACTCAGCAGACAAAGTTTATTTAGCAGACAAAGTTTATTTGTACAGTATTACTCAAGATACGCTAAACAAAAGGGGTTTGCCAAATATTAAACTTCACACGTCGTACACAAATGCAGATGACTTTGTTTTTGCTCCACGTACTCCTAACAAAAAAAAAAATGAAAACAGAGCTTCATCGCAAATTCAACGTCCAGAGTAGGTAATTGTTTTCATCCCAAAATACACATCCTCCAACAGGCAAAACACTTCCATAGCCTACTTCCCAACTATTTACAACAACTTCCCCAAAAAACATTCCCACACAACCAAACACGTACATATATAACAAAAAAACAGAGTTTTATTTCCTCACACTCTTGACCATAAAATTAATATTCTTGTTTCGAGCACCAAAGCATCCAAATCGTTCTAGTACAAACTCATTCTCCACAGCTGATGGTATGCACGAAGTAGGATACCACTCTATACATGGACACCTAAATCATAAAAGAAAAAAAAAATATATAAAAATAAAGATTAAAACGTACAGAGAAAATTATAAAAAAAAAACCTAATACAATTGCCCGCCAAAGGATATAAATCATTCCACGGTTGATTAAAAACAGACCACGGGAAATATTGTATCTGATCGACTCTCATCTTCATCAAACATAATCACATTAAATAACCACCTCCGCTCGCAACCAAACACAATAACATATACTACAAAAGAACAACAGAAAATTTTCAAAGATCACAGAACCTGAGTAAATTCAGCGGATGATACACGCTTAAGATACCAGCTGCAATATTCAATCCCTAAGACATCATACCAAGTTAAGCCAACAAAAAAGAATACAAAACAAAGATGATTGGCTACTTAAAAAACATCAAACATTAATCAAATTACAAAAAAAAAATACTACCTCCAACACTGATATAGGCAAACGAGTTATAAATAACAACTTGCAACCACTTGATTAGCTTCCCTCACATTCCCTAACATTACCAATTGACAAAGGTAAACCCGGCCATAATCCTTAAGAAATTTAGGAATACCGTGATAAACAAGCCCATCACCACCAGCAGGATATGAAATAGCTACCACCTTTTTCAGCTCCTCAGCAGTAAAAACGCAATACAGCCCACCAGCAGAAAACAAATAGTCTGGGTGTGGCAAGAAGGCCCACATCACAAAAGGAATATCCAACACCATTCTTTACCTTACAAAATAAGCAAAAAAAAAAATGACTTACTTCTTAACAACAAACAAAATAATCAAACAAATAACAGATCAAAAAACTACAAACCCTAACTCAAAACACTATACTGATATCGAAAATTCAAAGAAAAAAATTATATTGAAAGTTTATAGCAGCAAACAAAAATAGAGAGTAAAATCTAGCTGCAAAACCTTCGTGATCTCCATAGACGCTGCTACTCTCTTCACCTCTCAACACATTACGATCACTAAGCGTCCCACGAAAGAAAATCGAAGAGTCGCGAACACAAAAAACAGAGTAATAAATATATAATATATAATATACTTAATACAATATTCACCATATAATAATATTATTATTTATATAGTAAACACGTGTACTAATCGTAAAAAAACACAGTTTGCTTTTTTATTTTCTCTCTATTTAATTTTTTTTGAATTTCTTAGTTTTCCGTTCATTTTTTCTCACTTCTTGGTTCTTCTTAACAACAAAAAAACTAAAAACTATAGAATTGCTCTCTCCATTCCATTATACAGGAGTATCTTTTAATATTAATCTCCAAATATATGCACTTTGGACTAATTGTACTACACAAAGTTTTTAAAGCCGAGAAAAACATTATATACTACTCCTAAAAGATATAAGCAATTTAAAAATGCAATAAGTTGCAAACAATTATATATGTCTACATAAATCAATTCATTAACGGGCGAGCTAAACGTGCAATGCATGTGTCGCAACACCTAGTTCAGTGAAAAATCACTGCACATTTACTAAGCTCAAAATATTTAGGATTGAAACAAAAAATTCTCTCCTTTTTTGTGTTTACTTTTGTCTTTATTTAAGAAATATTTGATATTAATGGAAAAGATTGAAGATTTGCTTGATTATAGGGTCAAGGAATTAGTGATTGTGATTGAATCATTGGTGATTGTAATTGAGCCATTAGTGATAGTGATTGATTTGCTGTAAATACCTTACCTAGAATAGGTTAGCTAGTATTAGTATAAAAGTCACGTCTCTCTTTTGTATACTTTACTGATTATCAATATAGAAGAAAGTCTTCCCAATATATTGTTTCCTTTTCATGGTATCAGAGCACCAAACCTGGTGATTCTGAAACCCTACAACGCTTCCGCAAACCTTAAGCCATGACTGAAAAGAACCCCAGTGGGTCTGAAATTCCAAAGAGTGAGGTCACACAGATTGATGTCTCGGACCCCTACTCCCTACACCACTCGGATCATCCGGGTATGATACTTGTCTCCAAGTTACTTGAAGGAGACAACTACAACACATGGAGCCGTGCTATGCGAATCGGCCTGAGTGCTAAGAACAAGATTGGCTTCGTCACTGGTTCGATCAAGCCACCTTCTTCGATAGACGCCACTTTTCCTTTATGGCAGCGCTGCAACGATATGGTCTTGTCATGGCTCTTGAACTCTATTCACCTTGACATAGCAAGCAGCGTGATTTATGCTGAAACATCAGCAGAGGTCTGGGCAGATCTAAAAGAGCGTTTCTCTCAAGGAAACGACTCGAGAATTTATCAGATCAAGCAAGAAATCGGGGAACATCGACAAGGGCAGCAATCAATCTCTGTTTATCACACCAAACTGAAAGCTTTTTGGGATGAACTTTCATCCTATAATGAGGCGCTGACTTGCACGTGCGGTGGATTAGAGAACCTCAGCAAAAGGGATGAGAAGGAGAAAGTCATGCAATTTCTCATGGGATTGAATGAGAATTATGCCCCTGTTCGTGGTCAAATTCTATTAATGCAACCTCTACCCGACTCACGTCGGGTATATTCACTCGTCCTCCAACACGAGAAGCAGGTTGAAGTCTCCCTCAATCGCGGCAACATGAACCATCATGCCATGCTAGCAGATCATAAGTCACAGGCTCTAGCAAATTCCTTTGCAGATCAGAACAACAAGATGATTCAAGCCCATCAAGTTCATAAGCAAAAGAATACGTTGCATTGTTCTTATTGTGATCAAGATTACCATAGCGTTGAACGATGCTATTTTCTACATGGTTTCCCGGTGGGACACAAGCTTCATGGAAAGAACGTGAAGCCTTCAAATCAGCGTCGTTCAAATGCAAATCATGCAAAATCAATTAAATTGATGGACACTGGAGAACGGCCTTCATCTTCTAGTGACAGACCAAGACTAACAACAGAGGAATATAACCAAGTGATGGCCATGATTCGGAAAAACAATGATGGTAACTCGCCGCATTTTGCAAATGCCACAGGTATTATAACACCCTCATCTGAAGTAAACCCAGCTACCTCACAATCGAATTTGTGTTGGATTGTTGATAGTGGAGCCACGGATCATGTGACTTCCTCAATTAAATTAACAGACCCAAAGAGTATGCCCAAGTCGGCTAACATTCAGTTGCCGAATGGTGGTCAAACCCACATCGAGTCGATTGGTTCATTACATGTTACGCCACATATTAAACTTGATGAAGTGCTCAAAGTTCCACAATTTCAAGTTAATTTACTATCAGTCAGCAAGTTGACAAGGGCATTAAATTGTATAGTGATATTCTTTGCCGATTTTTGTGTTGTGCAAGACGCTACTACGAGGAAGATGATTGGCCTTGGCAAGCAACATAATGGCCTCTACTACCTAGCACAAGACCAAAACCCAATCTTGACCTACAGCATCCGCAAACACTCCAATCTATGGCATCAACACCTCGGACATCCATTCTCCGGTCCTCTCCAAGTTCTTACCAAGATAAATTCAGAAATTTATCTTGATTCCAAATATGTCTGTGAGATCTGTCATCTAGCCAAACAGACTCGTTTAGCTTTTCCATCTAGTATGATTTCTTCACAAGGACCCTTTGATTTGATACATTCTAATATTTGGGGACCACATCGAATAAAATCTCATTATGGGGCTCGTTATTTCTTAACAATTGTTGATGATTTTACTCGATACACTTGGATACATCTCATGAGTTTTAAATCAGAAACACAAGGAATATTACAATCTTTTATTTCTTGGGTGGAAACACAATTTAATCGCCATGTCAAAACTCTTCGATCTGAATTTTTATCAATGGAAAACTTCCTCACCGCCAAGGGAATTGTTTTTCATCATTCATGTACCTCCACCCCACAACAAAACGGGGTAGTTGAGAGAAAACATCGTCATCTTTTGAATGTCGGTAGGGCTCTTCGTTTTCAAGCAAACTTACCATTGAAATTTTGGGGGGAAAGTGTCCAAACAGCTTACTATTTGATCAATCGTCTACCCACACCTCTTCTTTCCTACCAATCACCATACCAAAAACTCCATCAAAAGCAACCCACATACAATCATCTTCGTACTTTTGGGTGCCTTTGCTATGCCACTAACCTCAAACCCACGCATAAATTTGATCAACGAGCTCATCGTTGCATTTTTGTTGGTTTTCCTCTTGGTCAAAAGGGCTATCGGGTTTACGATCTCAGTACC
The DNA here is from genome assembly GCA_016920895.1 of Vaccinium myrtillus. Classification (NCBI taxonomy): domain Eukaryota; kingdom Viridiplantae; phylum Streptophyta; class Magnoliopsida; order Ericales; family Ericaceae; genus Vaccinium; species Vaccinium myrtillus. The sequence goes on along the minus strand of CM029281.1, from coordinate 5,048,762 downwards.
CACAAAATCTTTTCCTCCCGTGATGTTGTCTTTCATGAGCAAATCTTTCCTTTTCGTACTCATCCTCAAAAGCTTCACCAAGATGGTGTTGTTCTTCCCTTACCACATGACTCCGAAATACAGCCTTTTCCCACTCCAATCAGCCCAACACCAATTGAACCCATTGGCTCCGATACCGACAACCCACACAGCCACACATCTTCTTCATTTCCATCCTCCATACATAACCCAACTGAACCTACAACTCTGGACAGCCCTCTTGTTCAACCACCTTCTCCTATTCCTTGCCTTCGTCGTGGCGAACGTGTCAAACAACCAAAAACTATGCTACGTGACTTCCACCTCTACAACATGGTCGTGGTTGCTCCCAGTCAGTCACCTTCTCCATCAGGTACGCGTCATCCGTTACCTCGGTACCTTTCTTATGCACAACTTTCACTCAAATATCGAAGTTTTATATGTAATATCACTACTCTTGTGGAGCCCGTAACATATGAACATGTTGTTTTGGATCCTAATTGGCGAGAGGCCATGGCTGCAGAACTGAGTGCACTGGAACAAAATCAGACCTGGACAATTACATCTCTCCCCACTGGGCATTGCCCTATCAGGTGCAAATGGGTATACAAGATTAAATACAACTCGGATGGCATAGTTGAACGGTACAAAGCTCGGTTAGTGGCGAAGGGTTTTACTCAACGCGAAGGGATTGATTATACAGAGACGTTTGCTCCTGTTGCAAAATTGACTATTGTCCGTTGCTTGCTTGCAGTGGCCACTGTTCGCAATTGGTCTCTTCACCAAATGGATGTTCAGAATGCATTTCTTCATGGTGATTTACATGAGGATGTGTATATGCAGCTGCCTCCTGGTTTTCGTCGACAGGGGGAGAAATCTGTGGTTTGTCGACTGAACAAGTCACTTTATGGACTTAAACAAGCCTCTCGCAGTTGGTTTCACAAATTTTCTACTGCCATTCAACAAGTTGGTTTTCATCAATCGAGAGCATACTATTCCTTGTTTACTAAGGTCTCTGGAAATTCTTTCACAGCCGTGCTCATTTATGTAGACGACATGATTATTACCGGCAATGACAATCATGCCATTTCAGCCCTTAAAAGGTCCCTTCACACCAAATTTCGCATCAAAGACCTTTGTCAGTTGCGATACTTCCTAGGTGTTGAAGTTGCTCGCTCTACTGATGGGACTTCGGCATCTCAACGAAAATACACTCTCGATATTTTGGATGAAGCAGGCTTGCTTGGGGCCAAACCATCACCAACACCTATGGAAGAAAACATTAAACTTTTGCCCACCAAAGGAGACTTATTGAAGAATCCATCCACCTATAGAAGACTGGTTGGGCGACTCATTTATCTCACCATCACGCGGCTAGAAATCACATATTCGGTTCACATCCTAAGTCAATTTATGCAGGAACCAAGAAAACCTCATCTAGATGTTGTTCATCACCTATTGCGATATCTAAAAGGAGCACCCGGACAAGGTTTATATTTTCCGGCCAAAGGAAATTTACTATTAACAGGTTTTTGTGACTCAGATTGGGCTCGATGTTCCATCACGAGACGATCCGTAACTGGTTATTGCGTGTTTCTTGGAGGAGCTCTTATCTCATGGAGAACTAAGAAACAAACGACAGTGTCAAGGTCCTTAGTCGAATCTGAATATCGAGCTATGGCCTTCATTACATGTGAGCTTACTTGGCTCAAGTACTTGTTGCGTTACTTACGGATTGAACACTTACAACCAACCAAATTGTTCTGTGATAGCCAAGCACCACTTCACATTGCAGCCAACCCAGTTTACCATGAACGAACCAAGCACATAGAAATTGATTGCCATGTTGTTCGAGAACGAATCCAATCAGGCGCTATTGTGACTGCTCATGTTTCTTCAGCTTGTCAACTTGCCGCTATGTTCACCAAACCACTTGGTCAATCGACTTTCCGTTCCCTCCTTGGCAAGTTCGGCGTTCTTGACATACACGCTCCAACTTGAGGGGGAGTATTAATGGAAAAGATTGAAGATTTGCTTGATTATAGGGTCAAGGAATTAGTGATTGTGATTGAATCATTGGTGATTGTAATTGAGCCATTAGTGATAGTGATTGATTTGCTGTAAATACCTTACCTAGAATAGGTTAGCTAGTATTAGTATAAAAGTCACGTCTCTCTTTTGTATACTTTACTGATTATCAATATAGAAGAAAGTCTTCCCAATATATTGTTTCCTTTTCAAGTTTGGATTAAAATATTGTATTTTTATGAGTCCTCCTGTTAAGAAAAACTAACAATCTAGAAAAAAGGACATGAAATTAACAAATACCAAAACTTTTGAATAACAAAAATAAGCAAATTAACTTATTAAGGCAGTTGTTCATCTTACCGAGAGGGATATCAAGAATAAAAAAATTATGAACAAAAGCTTAAGAAAAAATACTAACGACAAAATAACACTTCGATTCTTTGAAATTATTATTAGGCTACCTTTGATTTCTTTGAATGTTTTAAGCTTTTCATCATAAACTTTATACTTAATAATAAATTTTCTATACAAGGTAGAAAAATAACGACTGAATTTGGCGTAATATTAGCAAGAAATTCATATAGAATAACAATGAATACTTGGACGAGTCATACAGTAACGTTTTTAAAAGAAAATTTGGGAAGGTGTACTCTAGTTGGAAAGTTGGAGGGGTAATTGGCATTTTTCCTATAATAACTTTTGTGTAGTATGTGACACTTGATTGGACCCACCCTCTAAAAGTTGTTTTGAATTGACATTTGATTAAGGAGAGAATATAGATCTGCCAAGATCCAATAATGTGAGAACCAAATGCACTTAAATAAGAAAAAACGATCAAATGATTTGAGAGGCATAAGAGATTATGTTGCATTACGAAAATGCGTTACAAAAAAAGAAAGAAAGAATGTGGATTTGGATTTGAAGGAATGGCGAAAATTGAAGTAGGATAAGTTAGAAAAAACTATAACGTAACGTTTAGATTAAAATCCAATGATAAATATCATTGTGTTTGAGTTTACTATTCACAATTTTAGTTTTTCTATGTGAAGTGTTCCATGACTATTTTTTTTTTTAGCAAAATAATATATCAATCAATCAATACCCTATAGAAATGTATTTTGCCTATAAAATCCTCCAAACCCCCAATCCTAATTTTTTAGAATTTTCAATTATTTTTAGAATCTCTCCCCCAAACATACAAACGAACCATTCTCCAAACCCCCAAACATACAAACGAACCATTCTCTCATTATCTCTTTTGCAGAAAACTACTAATATATTAGAGCCCCATTCACCACTTTTCAAATTTTTTGTCTACTTGTGAGTTTTCTTTAAATTATTGCTGCATATGTAAAGCAAGACTTAGCATTCAAGAAAGGAATTGTTTCTATTTGTATTATCAATTTCTCAAAGGTTACTTCATATGTTTATAATTACAAATGCTTCCAATCTTTTTTCTCCTACATAATAATGTAGAAGAATCGTTAATTTTGAATTGTTCCTACATTTCCGTTTCCCACTGATATTCGCATCAACATGTTTTTTTATTCAAGCAATATGTAATATTATTCAAGACATGGTTTGTTTCCGTTCGAGTCAGATATTGTTTCAAGTTTAAAATTAAATATGCTTCCGAACCTTTGTTCACTTTACATAATACTTATATAGATTTATATTAGTTCAAACCCATGTAATTTATCTTTTTACGATCTCATTTTTAATCAACAACTTTTTCTATAATCACCCCGTTTATGATCCTGTTTGGTGTTTGAAATGCTCGTTTCTAATTGTTATTGTGTAGCTTGTATATTTTTTTCAAATTTATTGCTCACATTTAGGTATCAGTTATTTGCTCAATGTTATGCAAGATATATTATGCGTGTATGATTTGGGTGAAATGCTATCTATTATAGCATATTCATAGATTGGGCGTGCATGTTATCTCGCATGTGCATAGTACGTGCAAAACGCTAGTATCATACATTGATATCAAATGAAGTACAACACGACACATCCATACAAGCTAGCAGGTTATAATAGATACGTATTTGTTGTAATTCCAACACATTATTTTTTTGAAAAAATATAAATTTTTAACATAAAAATATTTCTGACATGTTGTATTGATTGATATCCGATCGATCGCGAATTAAGCATAGTTGTTAGTTTCGACTAGTTCCACATAATGAACGATTTTGATAAAAAGAAAATTGAATCAGAAAGTGACATAGTAATAGACTAACAACACTGTTTATATTCTTACATATACCCAAGCAATTTCCTTAAAAATACCACGAAATTGTCATACTAATTCCAATGGCTTAAGTCAATTTTCAATAAGTCGAGATACATTGTAAGAAAATTATCTATCTCGCACAATACAATAAGTCAATTTTAAATATAAACCGGAATTGAAAAGCGAAACTCAGCATAAGTTTCTGTTTAAAAAGAATTAACACCCATTGTTATTTGCAAGTAATTCCATCACTCATAAAGATTTCACCATGCGCTACAGACAATGATTTTTTTTCTATTTCAAACTGATTTACTGAAGAAAAAAAAAAGTAAATATATTACAAACAATGAACTTTAAACATTAAGAAAGGAATTTCAAATGTACCATTTTCATTTTCCTCCCAAAATGCAAACCTTCGGCTCACTTTCCATGACTTAGGACGAAGGCCAGTATAAATAGTGCGGTGGCGCGTGAAACTTCTAAAGGGTAGCGCGTGTCTAATGATCGTAGGACTGAAAAACGTGTAGTGAGAGACAGAGAAGTCGGTAAGATACACAGTGAGAACGTTTTAGAGAGAGAGAAGAGAGAGAGGAAACGACTCGTCGACGCGCGACCCATTCGATTTCAGATCTCCTAAAAAACCTACCTTTTGACCCACCTTACAAGGTCAGTTTGTTAACAATTTCTAATTCTCTCTCTCTCTCTCTCTCTCTCCATCTCCACCAAAAACACACGCACACACATATTCTCTCTGTGTACCCTTCGCAGTGCCACCATGACTACCGCCAATCTATTATCCAACATCCGCACCGCATAAAACCCTAATTTCATCACTCTACACACTCCAGGTGAACACAAGGACTAAACCAAACCCTAACTTTTCACCAATTATTCAATTTTGTTATTACGTTCTTCAAGATTGTTAATTGGGTATGTATGCGTTACTTTAGTTTACAATTGTTTGATTTTTTTCGATCTGTGCAGGCAAACTAAATAAAAAGAGGGATTTGAGGGCTTTATTTATGTCCTTCAATCAATCAAGGCCTGAGAGGAGCGAGTCGTTTCAGTACCGAAAATCAAATCGATCTGGGACCTCTGCGCAGCCAAGGAACCTCTCAGGCGGTATCGGGAAGGGCGGCGGCGGGCCCGCCCCTCCACCATCTTCAACTTCTACCAATTCTTCTTTGTCTTCCAACCGAAGGTAGATTAGGGTTCGTTGGTTCGCTGTTTATATGTCAATTGTTATGTTTGTATGTAAGGGGCTGTGGGATTGGGTCCCGGGATTAGTCGTGGTGCGTGGTGCATGTAAGCTGGCCGGCCACCCGTAGTTATTGAATAAAAGAGAGTAATGTTTCTATGTATGTGTATATGAAATTAGGGTTTAATAAGGATTATGGGTTTCATTATCCTTCTATATCCTGGAACAAGGCAAAATTTTCATTTGGTTCATTTTTTTTGTGGAATCAATGGTTGATTAGGGTTTGATGGTTGGATGTTTATATACCAATTGTTATGTTTGTATGTACGTGTGTTTAGAATTAGGGTTTATTTTTCACTGTTGAATTATGGGTCTTCGTGATCTTTAGATATCTTGAAACAAGGCAGAAATTTCTTTCGGACTGTCTTTGTCAGGGAACCAATGGTAGATTGGGTTTGTCGGTTGGTTGTGTCTATATGCATTGATATCTCTAGTTTATATATTTGGAAATCAGTGTTCCTTGTGAATGTTGGGTTTTATGATCGTTGTTCTGTTTTTCTTTCTGCAATGTGTTAGCTTTAAGAAGTCTAATAATGCACAAGGAGGACAATCTAGGGTAAGCAGTGTCGGTGTGAATCCTGATCCTAATTATGCTTCTGCTGCGCGGACAACACAAAATGGTGCCCATTCGCAGCCATCAGTGCATGGTATGACACAATAGCAGAATGAAGAAATTTATTTTGCTTATACTATACCGTCTTTGCAATGTTACCTGAGTTTTTCATTATGTTTTTATTGTTGTAGGAGCGGCTGATGCCCCACTTGCAGGGGTTCCAGTCAAGCCAACAACAGATATGCCAACTCAGAAGAGCACACAAGCTGTTCCAAAGGCTCCATCTTCTCAGCCAGCCATCGTCAATTCTGATTCCACACCTCCTGCTACCCCTGCAAAGGGTAAATTTGCAAAGTGCTTGATATACATTAGCTATGGATATACTCCCTCCGTCCCCATTTATTTGTCCCTCCTCGGGATTCCAACTTTATTAGGGAACATAATCATTACAGTTTTTATAAACTGATTTCCCCATTCTACCCTTCAATCTTCTGTTTTTAAAAAAATCAGCATTTTGAGTTTTGATTTGCCACATACTGTAATAATTAGGTGCCAAATGATGATAATGATGGGAACTTGGGAAGTGGTTTTGATTTGGCAGTACTATAGTAGGCGCCAAATGAAAAAAGAAAAAGCTGGCAGTGCTCTTTATAAAAAATTACGGTCCAAAGGTCATTTCCAACTTCTGTTTGTACTAATTAAAACATGGAAGGGCAAAAAAGGAATTTCAGTACCTAATGCCCACTTACTTTTGAACTGGGACCAAAATTTTAGGACAGCAAAAAGTAGTATTTGGGACCAAAAATTGGGGACGGAGGGAGTAGTATTTATGCAGTTTGATGTTTTATGAATATATGAATATAAGAAACAGTACCAGTATTTTATTATTCTGTATATTTGCAGAACTTTTCCCGTAACATTTTTCATTATGAATTGTAATGCTGACAACATTTAATAGCATGTTAATACTGTTTTCTCCTGATGGCCTATCTTCAGGAGAGGCGTCTAAATCATTTCCTCTTCAGTTTGGGTCCATAAGTCCCGGTTTCGTGAATGGAATGCAGGTAGTTTATTGTTTTCATGCTCTATTTTTTTATTCTAAGCCAAGTTCCTACAAATTTCGTCCTGGTTGGTTGGATAGTGCTTAACATTTTTATTGTAATTTAAATGGTTTCCATCAACTTCTGTTTTCAGATACCTGCTCGGACTAACTCAGCTCCACCAAATTTGGATGAGCAGCAACGTGACCAGGTGAGTTTGTCCTTTCCCACTCTGATCTGGGCATGGTTGTATCTGTGAACAGTGAAGGGTCTGTTTCAGCTAAGCTTTGCTTTCTCTCTCCTCACCTCTTCCTGTTACTGTGGTGCATAAGATTCCTCTATATGTTTGAGGTTTGTAACTTACGTTGGATATTGATTTGGCTTGAACTTGTCATGTAAAGTTTTTGGATTTTTATACTTGTCGAAAGAAAAAAAATCTGTTTCGTTCACTCCTACTCTTAACTCCTGTTCCCCCACTTCAAAAGTGATGATAAATCACTGAAGTAGCTTGAGTTCCGTAGTTGTATCTTAACGGAGATTAAGCACTGAATTGATATCAGTGTGTTTCTTCTCACTTTTTTTTTGTTCATTCTTTCCAGGTACGTCATGATTCTCAAAGAACTGCACAGCCATTTCCAATTCCTTCTGTTCCTAAGAAGCAATTGCCAAGGAAGGATGGAGATGCTGGCGACCAATCCAATACTGGTGAGGCCCACCAAATGTCCAAGCCTAAGAGGGACGTCCAGTTTTCATTGGCGTCTCCTGTAACCCAAACTCAGAAGACTTCTGTCCATCATATCCCAGGGGTTTCCATCCCAATGCCATTTCACCAACCACAAGTCCCCGTTCAACACGGTGGACCCAAGCCACCAATTCAGTCGCAGGGTATGGCTGCCACTTCATTGCCTGTGCCTATGCCAATGCACATGCCAATGCCGTTGCCCATGGGAAATGCCCAACTGCAGCAGTCGGTATTTGTTTCAAATCTACAACCCCATCCAATGCAACCGCAGGGGATAATGCACCAGGGCCAGAGCTTGAATTTCCCACCTCAGATGGGTCCCCATATGCCGCCTCAGTTGGGTAACTTGGGAATTAGTATTGGGCCCCCCTTCGCTCAACATCAGGCAGGAAAATATAGCGTTCAACGTAAAGCTGTCAAAATTACACATCCTGATACTCATGAAGAGTTGAGGCTTGGTGGGTCATCAGGCACTAGGTCTCATCCGAATGTGCCGCAATCCCAGCCCATTCCGTCTATTCAGCCTGGTCATTCAATCAACTATTACTCTAATTCTTATAGCCCCAATCCCCTCTTTTATCCGGCACCAAGTTCTGTTCCTTTGACTAGTACCCAGATAAATCCCAGTTCCCAGGCGCCTAGATTTAGCTATCCGCCTAGCCAGAGCACACAAACACCAACTTTTGTGAACTCTTCTGCTCATAACTCCCACTCTAGTAAAATTAGTGCTCCGTCGCATGGTAGTTCTGAACCATCGAGTTTGGAACAGCCACGTGGTGTTCATAGTGCAACATCTTCAGCACCACCAACTTCTGTACAGGTGACAATTAAACAAGCTACTGGGTTAAATGTAGAGAAGATTGCTGACTCATCACAGGTAGCTAGCTCAGCCTCTATTGAAAAGGGTGAAACACCTACGGTCTTTCAGCACCCGGGCGAAGATAGCTTGCTTAATCTTCAAAGCAATCCAGACGCTTCACTGCAACCAAAACGTAGTCAAGAAGAACCAATGACATCTTCAGTGACCGTGGCAGTTAAGGAATCTACTGCAGCGTCTTTGTCTGTCGACGCTCCCCTTGAGATGTCTGCACCAGCAGTGACCAATAATACTGAAAACAAAAGGCAAACAATTAGCAAGTCTGACTCTATCAAGGATCAACAGAAAAAGCAGATCAAGAAAGGTTTCTCTCAGCCACAGCATCAGGTATTTTTGTGAAATGTTGGTCTGATCAACAACTCTGCATTTTTTATTTTCATAATTCATGTGGTGGAATTTGCAATGTTAGCAGGTTCCTGGACAGTCTTCCTCTATTTCAAACTTGTCCTTTCAGTCTTCCAAACATAGTAATTCCTTTACCAGTGGTAATCCTGAGGTTATAGTCACTGCCCCATCAAGTGATAGTGGCAATATTCTGGAATCTGCCAGGGAATCACTGTCCACTCATAGTCCTGCCGCTGCCGATGTGCCTGCGTTTAAAACTGACAGTAATCAGCAAGGCTTCAAATGTGAGTCCTCAGAGACATTTGGCTCCTCGGGGATTGTTGGTAGATTGGAAACTGATCACCATGCCAGGCAAAATGATTCTTCTCCTCAGAATGAACCACTAAAGCTGGAACTTATGGGAACAAAAGACAGTGAAGCGTTCAAAGAGGATAAGTATAGGCCGGAGTCATTGGCCAAATCTGTCTCCACAAACGCTGCAGAATTAGCTAATCAAACTGAACCAAATGCTGGCATGAAGGTAACAAACAACTCCCACGAGGTTAATCGGGAAATTCCAGGTAAGGATTCAGAAGAGCCTTTGGGTCAGTGCACAAAAGATGATGTAGTGGCTGATGAATTTGTGATACCTACTTCCCTTGCACCAGATGATACAAATGGTAAATCTTCACCTAGTTCAAACAGTGATAGCAAGACTTCAAGTTTAGATGTCTCTTACAGTAGAAGTGATAGCTTGGGTAGTAGACAAGCTGTTCTTACCAAGTCTGTTCCATCTGATGCGGGGGAAGCTCCTGTTTCGGCCATTCCATCTGTTTCAGAACCAATTTTGGAAAGTGAAGGGGAAGGTACTGAGTATGTTAATGATGGCTTGGTATCGCTTCCAGCAGCAGCTTCCAATGATAAACCTGTGGTAGAACTTAGTAGGTCGAAGAGTAATGCGTCCAAAGGGAAGAAGAAAAGAAAAGAATTTCTTCAAAAAGCAGATGCTTTGGGAACAACCTCCGATCTCTATATGGCCTACAAGGGTCCAGAGGAAAAGAATGAAATTGTTGCCTCTTTAAATAGCATTACGAGTACATCTAGCGTTACCTCGAAGCAGGAATTGGTTGATACTACGCAGGATGACATTGTATTAAAAAAAGCAGGGCAACATAAATCCGAGCCTGATGATTGGGAAGATGCAGCCGATTTCTCTACTCCAAGGTTGGAAGCTGTGGATGATGGGAAGCAGGTTCATAATGAAGATGGAAATGGCTTGACCAAAAAGTATTCCAGAGATTTTCTTCTGAAATTTTCCGAGCAATGTAGTGAACTTCCGGAAGGTTTAGAAATTACATCTGATATTGCAGAGGCCTTGATGTCTTCTAATCTCTATGCTTCTCGTGAATCGCACCCTAGTCCTGCAAGAATTGTTGACAGACCTTCTTCGGTTTCCCGCTTAGATCGTCGTGGGAGTGGCTTGGGTGGTGATGACAGGTGGAACAAATTACCTGGACCTCTTGTTTCGGGGCAGGAGCCCCGAATGGATGGTTATGGAGGCAATTTACGACCTGGTCAAGTGGGGAATTATGGTGTTTTAAGGAATCCACGTGCGCAGACACCTCCTCAATATGTTGGGGGGATCCTATCCGGGCCACTGCAGTCTCTGGGTTCTCAGGGTGGTATACAGCGAAATACCCCTGATTCAGACAGGTGGCAGCGTGCTAGCTCTTTTCAGAAGGGTTTGATTCCTTCTCCTCAAACTCCATTACAAGTAATGCACAAAGCCGAGAAGAAGTATGAAGTGGGTAAAACAACAGATGAGGAGGTGGCCAAGCAAAGACGGTTGAAGGCTATTCTAAATAAGCTTACACCGCAGAACTTTGAAAAGCTTTTTGAGCAAGTCAAAGAAGTTAACATTGATAATACCGTCACTCTCACGGGTGTGATCTCACAGATATTTGATAAGGCCCTAATGGAACCTACTTTCTGTGAAATGTATGCCAACTTCTGTTATTACCTTGCTGGAGAGTTGCCTGATTTCAGTGAAGACAATGAGAAGATCACTTTTAAGAGGTTGCTTTTGAACAAGTGCCAAGAGGAATTCGAAAGAGATGCAAGAGAGCAAGAAGAAGCTGATAGAGCTGATGACGAAGGCGATGTTAAGCTGTCTGAGGGGGAAAGAGAGGAGAAGAGGATCCAAGCAAGGAGACGTATGTTGGGGAACATTAGGCTGATTGGGGAACTGTATAAGAAGAAAATGTTGACTGAGAAAATAATGCACGAGTGTATAAAGAAGTTGTTGGGCGAGTATCAAAATCCTGATGAGGAAAATATTGAATCTTTGTGCAAACTAATGAGCACAATTGGAGAGATGATTGACCATCCGAAAGCCAAGCCATTTATGGACGCATATTTTGATAGGATGGCGAAGTTGTCAAACAACATGAACCTGTCTTCTAGGTTAAGATTCATGCTGAAAGATTCGATTGACTTGAGAAAGAATAAGTGGCAGCAAAGGAGGAAAGTTGAAGGGCCGAAAAAGATTGAAGAAGTGCACAGGGATGCTGCTCAAGAACGACATGTGCAAGCTGGTAGGCTAGCGCGGGCCCCTAGCATCAACTCTAGGAGTCGCCAACCAATGGATTTTAGTCCTCGAGGGTCGGGTATGTTATCTTCTCCAAATATGGGCAGTCTCCGTGGGTTACCTCCACAGCCCCGTGGTTATGGAATTCAGGATGCCCGTTTGGAGGATAGACATCCTTTTGAGAATAGGGTTCTGTCAGTACCCCTGCCTCAGAGACCCACTGTTGAAGATTCCATTACACTTGGACCCCAAGGTGGTCTTGCTAGGGGAATGTCCAGTAGAGGGCAGCCATCAATGCCAACTAGTCTGAATGGTTACAGTCCAGTATCTGAGAAGACAGTTAACAGCTCGAGAGAGGACCTCATGCCAAGATACACGACAGATAGGTTTGGTCCTTCTCATGATCAGTTGGGTATACCAGATCGAAATGTGAACTTTGGGAACAGGGAACTCAGGAATGCTGATCGGACTGTTGATAGATCTCGTCCTATTTCACCAATTATAAACAGCCGGGAGAGTCGCGCACAAAGTATTTCTTCAGATAAGATGTTTCCAGAAGAACGCTTGAGAGACATGTCTATAGCAGCAATTAAAGAATTCTACAGGTAAACTTATTTCTCAGCAATTATTTCTGACCATTATTGCATGATTCTATTATTTCTCTTGGATGATCTCATGCTAGCTGTAAAGATTTATCTATTATTTTGTAAGGAGGTAGATACATTTATCTAAAGGATAGGCACCAAGGGAGCACCTAGAAGAAATGATACCTATGCTCCTTATAGTCCATATGGTCACAAAAGCTAAAAGGCACTCAGGTGTGGGGGTGGAAATATACATTTGGAAATATTGGGAATAATCCCTTGATTCAAACCAGATTCAGCGGAGTATGTTCTTAATGATTTTTTTGTCCTCTTCCTCTTGTGCAATACGTCCACTTCTGTCACCAAAGATATTTGCATTACCAATTCTAAACTCTATGTTTGGTTGGCCGACGTCTATGAATGTGTTCAAAATGACAAAAAGGGATGCAATGGCTCTATTTTCAATGTTGGGGGTTTAGCGTTTTGATTTGCCGATGTAGGAAGTTTCAATTTTTTAATTACCATCTGTGACTACCAGCTAAAAAAAGTTGAGATCCCTAACTTATTGACATCTCTCTGTCCATATTGGTCAGTTCCGTAAAGTTGCTCGTGGGTAGGGTTGTATTTACTGGCTGCTAGATAGTGCATTGTGGGCAGCTAAAAAACAGTCGCACGGAAAATTACAATTGTAAAAAATCAGGATATGTAACTTTTTGGTGCATATTCTAAAGATACTCCAGACATGCATTTTAGTGCAACAAAGAAGAGCAGCTCAAAAACTACTAAACTTCTACAGTTTATTGCACCTTGGTTCGTAACTTGTGGCCATGAAAATATGCAAGTAGAATTGTCTATAATGTGTCCCAACTCCCTAGACGTGTCTAGTGCACTGTACGTGATCGAACAATAATTAAGGTATGCCATGTGACGTTGCTGAGGCTGTTATGTGTCAGACACGGCTGTGACAACTAAATGAAGTGTTTGTGCAACACTGCTACTGCTCCAGTCATGGTCAATATTGTCCAAAAAAACTCCAGTGTAGTGCATGGAATGGTATGTATTGGGGATGGTTGGGAGAAGTCAAAAGTCGCAACCTCATATGCAGCATACCATTTGTTTTTTATGCCTTTTTGTGTGTGGAGGTCTAACTGCATTTAAGCATGCCTGAAATGCATGCAACTTGGTTCCTACTTCCTACCAAAATGATATAGTATGTGGATTTTTGTCCACTTGAGCCCCTTTTGGTGTGGTACAATTTGTTCCACCTATCATCTCAAGCCATTTTATAATTACCGATAAGATAGCCGGTGTGCAGGGGAGCGGGGCCACGTAATAAGTTTACATTACCACCTATTTAAGGAATTTAGGTATGCTTGCTCAACTTCACATTTCATCTTTCCCATACAAATCTTTCAGAAATCAATATGTTTTGTGCATGCTCAGCGACGTGCATTCTTCTGGCAACACGCTTGCTTCAATCTTCCCTAACCTCACTCTTCTGGCAACACGCTTACTTCAATCTTCCCTAACCTTACGGTGATTTGAAAAGGGTATAGAAATTTGAGAGCTGGTGTAAGTAATAACAAAACGAAGTCTCACAAAACCTTCGACATCATCCTTCTCTAAATTGTAATTGTCCCTTAATCTTAGCATGATCCTTCCAAAATGGGTGCGCTCCCTAGATGGGAGCCCGAATCCGCGCTCCCTAGGCGGGAGCTCGATAGGAGCTCGCTTCCATCCTGGTGGGAACCCGCTCCAAAATAGGATGGGAGCTTGCACTAATCTTGAGGACGAAATTCTCTTCTAAGTATATGCAAGTAAGAAGAAAAAGAAAAAAGAAGTAAGAGAGATTTAGGACTCTCTTTCTCATCTTGTATTCTACTACTTATCTACGTGTATAGTCCATATATTTGGCATAAAAAAATCTATTGGGATGTCATTTCTCACTCATGTCTATATATAAAATGTTTATATACAAGCTCCCTCCCTTTTTAGCTATAAATTTTTTATATAAATTTACTCGCACATAATTATTTGTTAAATATTACCTCACCGCTCCCAACCTAGGGAGCTTCTACATACCCCCGCTCCTCCACACCCACTCCCGCTCCGTGCAACTGGGCCCGTAATGCATGTCAGTGCAACTTTAGTTGTTGGTGCTTTTATTTGATATGAGGTCAACGTCATGACGTCTGTCACTTGTTAAACGCATAAGAAAACCTTTTTTTTGTCCATGTAATTCCCGGGCATCTATAACCTTCGGGTAATTGAAGACTAATGGTTGGGAATTGGTTGTACCTCAAGTATATGTCTATTACAGTTACTGCATCGTTGCTAGTTTGGTTAGTTTTGCTTTTTGTTGGTTTTGATGATGCATGTGGTGCAGAGAAGGGGTAATTCATCTGCAAATCGATGTGTATTTTGGTTAGATCTACTGCATTTTTGTCAGCTTTTGTTCGATAAAATGGTCTTTTAAGAGAACTTGGTTCTGTGCTGCGGATATTGTGCAGTGGGGGCTTTGTTTATGACACATCCATCTTTATTCTGCTGAATTACGGTGTGAAACTATTTGTGTTTTCAGTGCCAAAGATGAGAAGGAAGTTGCTTTTTGCGTAAAAGAATTGAATGCTCCCAGCTTCTATCCAACAATGATTTCTATCTGGGTCACTGATTCGTTTGAGAGGAAGGATATGGAAAGGGATCTTTTGGCTAAGCTACTCGTCAAACTTTCAACATCTCAAGATGCCATGTTAAATGGAGAACATCTCATCAAAGGGTAAGATTCTCAACAGCCTTTGATATTCCCTCGGGTCCCATATTTTTGGTCCCTTTCGGATTCTTTAACTTTTTAAGGCTACATGTAATAGTGCGTTCTAATTCAAAATTTAAAGGCGCTAGTAATGATAATTGTACTTCTATTCTCTCTTTTGACTTTTGTTTGCATTCTTTGTTATTAGTTAGAAAGTTTTCTCAGACTGGAATTTTATACTTTCGACTTTTTAAGAAGGATTAACCATTGGGACGTCTGAGAATGGTAATATAGATCAAGGATTAACCATTGGGACGTCTGAGAATGGTAATATAGATCAAGAATACAAAACTAACGGAGTACTTGTTCAGATGTACAGTTTGAATCTCTGTTTAACTCATCATTGTTGCATTTCCTTTTTGTTAAGGTTCGAGTCCGTTCTTGGTACTTTGGAGGATGCTGTAAATGATGCGCCAAAAGCTGGAGAATTCCTCGGTCGGATTTTTGCGAAAATCATAATTGAAAATGTGATTCCTTTCACAGAAATCGGGCAACTGATACAAGAAGGGGGAGAGGTACGAGGAAGTCTTGTTGAGATGGGTCTAGCGGCTGAGGTTGTTGGAACCATTTTCGAGACTATAAAGTCAGAGAAAGGTGATTCCGTCTTGAATGAGATCCGATCGAGCTCGAGTTTGAAGATAGAGAAATTCAGACCTCCAAATTCAAAGAAACCACTGAGACTAGATAAGTTTATTTAGAAGGATAGAGATGCTCATTGTATCTGGGTAGGAGAAGTTCCATTTTGCAGGGAATATTTTGCTTTCGCTTTTGTGGGTGGGTGGGGATCTGTTATATATGGGATTTGTTGTTTATGACTTCTAATATTATTTGATCAAGAAGGTAACTGCAAAGGGTTCAATTGAGCATCCAAATTTCAGCGTCTTATTTGTTATTTTAGTCCTTTTGAACCAATTTGTTTCCATTTGTACATTGTGAGCAATACCTCATCAGTAGGAGTGGTATTCAAGCACCAAATTGCTAATATAGAATAATATCCCAGACTCTTTCTATCAGGTTCTTTATCGTTAGTTTTTGAAGCTATTTAAATTGGAAATATTAGAAATCCTGAAATTCATTTCTTTTCGATGAATAAGAATGAAGTTGTAATTGGATGAAGAACTTGCACATAAATTATTTGTAATTGTAATTGTAACTTTTAAAGAACCATTCAATCAACTCGGTGAAATGAGATAGCGCTGCTTTTCTTTCTTCTTTTTTTGGAATTAGTGTTTCGCTTAATGAGAAATAGGGGATACCTTTTTTTTTTCCCGACATCCTGCACATAAAAGGACCCTATGACATGAATCCTAATCTTGTTGCGTGCCTTTTCGCCTTAGTTATGGATGAATTGACTAGACAGATTTAGGAGAATATTTCATAGTGTATGTTGTTTGCATATGATATTGTCCTTGTAGATGAAATTGCTACTAGTGTTAATACTAAACTAGAAATTTGGCGGGAAGCATTAGGGTCTACGGGTTTTCGGATAAGTAGGAGTAAATCTGAGTATAAGGTTTGCAAGTTTAGTGTTACCAGAAATGCGTATGAATAAAGAGTGATGATTCAAGATCAGGAGATATCAATGAGTGATCATTTTAGATATTTAGGCTACCCATTAGAGCATCTCCAACGGGGTGCCATACCCATTAGAGCATCTCCAACGGGGTGCCATATGGGGAGCCATACCCATTTTTGGCACCCCAAGCCATTTTCAGGGCCTCCCACGGCAAGCCATTTCTCTGGCCAAATTTGGGTGAGGAAATGGCTCCAGCCATTTGATCCACGTCACAATTTCCCCTCCATTTTCAACAACCAAAACCCCCCAAAAATCTGAAAAACCAAATTTGATTTTAGATTCACAAAAAAAACCCTAAAAATGGCTATTTCTTTTACATTCCTAGAAATCAAAATTAATTTGGAAACAAGACACATACCGGATTGCCGGACTTCATTCACTCCCAAAAGTCGCCGGACTGTCACTCACTCCGGAAACTCGTCGACCGCATGTGATAATAGAGATCGGCGTGACAGATCTGTGTGTGTTTGAGAGAGAGAGAGAGTTGTGGGTGGAAAGTTAGGTAGGAAAAGTTAGTTGTGGGTGGAAAGTTAGTATCGTGATTAGGAGATAGTTAAACAATCGTTAAAGTATATAAATTATTACTAGGAAATTTAAAAGTTAGTTGAGAATTAGTTGTTGGAAGGTAGTTGAGGAAGGGTGCCAAATTTTGGCACCCACACCACTGGAGCAGGGTGGCCAAAAAAACACTGTTGGAGTGCCAAATTTGGGTTTGTGGGTGCCAAATTTAGGTTTGGCACCCAAAAAATGGCACCCACCATTGGAGATGCTCTTAGGAGTGCAAATTTGTTCACCTTCACCTAACGACGGTGAACAAAACCTTCACTCTGATTGGTGGAAAAGGTGTGGGGTCCACTAAAAGATGATTTCGTGGACCTCACATCTTTTCCACCAATCAAAGTGAGGGTTTTGTTCACCTTTGTTAGGTGAGGGTGAAAAAATTTATACTCCTATTATTAGTCAAGATAGAGAGATAGCAAATGATGTGACTCATAAGATCT
The DNA here is from genome assembly GCA_016920895.1 of Vaccinium myrtillus. Taxonomy (NCBI): domain Eukaryota; kingdom Viridiplantae; phylum Streptophyta; class Magnoliopsida; order Ericales; family Ericaceae; genus Vaccinium; species Vaccinium myrtillus. Next base: position 5,031,129 of record CM029281.1, on the reverse strand, counting down.
AAGCAGGGTGGCTCAAGTGGAGAAGCGCTACTGGTATATTGTGTGATAAGAGGGTACCCACAAAATTGAAGGAAAATTCTATAGAACTGTCATAAGACCAACGATTCTTTGACAAAATGCTGGCCTATTAAGAAACAACAAGTGGACAAGATAAGTGTAGCGGAAATGAGAATGTTGAGGTGGACATGTGGTAAGACTAGATGAGATAGGATTAGAATGAAACAGGCCGCGAGATGGTAGGTGTAGTACCTATAGATGAGAAGTTGAGAGAAAATAGGCTAAGGTGGTTTGAGCATGTCTATCGTAAACCAGCGGATGTAGTAGTTAAGAGCGGATAAGATAGCTTTGGGTAGCAACACTCTAGGGAGGGAAAGACCCAAATTGACATTAGATGCAGTAATGCGCAAATATTTGAGTCTATTAGGTCTAAGTGAACAAGCGGCACTTGACATAGCTCAATGGAGAAAAAAGGTTCATGTAGGCGACCCCAATTGATTGAGACATAAGGATCGGTTTTGGTTTTTGAGGAAAGCACCGACTGGTACTGTGTTTTGGGATGATTTACTGATATCCCCAAAGAAAATAGAAAAAGTACTGCCCAGGTACGTGTGGGCTCAAATTCTTCCGTCTTTGTCTCTCTCTCTACTCACCTCACATGGGCACTCTCAAAGTGCTTAAATCCTAGGGTACCCTCTGAAAATATCTAAACTTAAACTTAGGGTACCATATGAAAGTGAATAAACCACTAAAACCCAATAATAGGGAAATGCACTCTAAACCTAAACTCTAGGGTACCTTATGAAAGTTCCTAAAACCCTAGGGTACCCTATGAAAGTGCCTAAATCATTAAAATCCTATAATAGCCAAGCGCATCTCAAACTTAAACTCCAAAAAAAAAAAGTGACTTACTTTAATACTCCCTCCGTCCCTTTTTAAGTGTTTAACTTTCCATTTTGGGTTGTCCCTAAATAAGTGTGTAGTTTGAAAAGTTAATGGGTAAAAGTTTGTACAATTATCATTTTGCCCTTTTGAAAAGTTAGTGGGTAAAGAGTTAATGGGTAAAAGTGGTGGATAATTTTGGAAAGTAGAGGTAAAAATTGATGTGAAAAGTGTAAAGTGGAGGAAAAAATTGATGTAAAAGGTGTAATGATGACGTTTTTTTAATAAGTTGGATTTACGAAGTAACACATTTAAAAAGGGACGGAGGGAGTAGTAATTAAATAAAATAACTTACCTTAATGGTAATTAGATGCCTCTTTTCTAGCCTTAGAGGTAAAAATTTGTTGTTTTTTTTTTTTTGAAATTCGGAAAACCTGCTAAAAAAACTTGGGGAAAGCATGTGCCGGTCCAGTTTTTTGGGCCCGTGCACGCCAAGCTCCATCAATTTTCAAAAAATGCACAAAAAACTCCACTCATCAGTAAACACAGCCCGACATTTGTCCCATTCACTCTCTCTCCTTTTTTTTTTTTTTTTTTTTTTTTACATTTTAAATTTTGAACTCTCAAACCGTATGAAAGTGCCTAAATCGTAGGGTATCCTATGAAAGTGCCTAAACCTAAACCCTACGATACCCTATGAAAGTGCCTAAAATTTTAAGGTACCCTATGAAAGTGCTAAATTCTAAATTGTAAATGTACGGTCTAAATTCTAAATGTACTGTCCTATTTCTAAATGTACGGTGTAAATTTTGGGTACCCTATAAAAGTGTCTAAACCACTAAAACCCTATAATAGGAAAGTGCGCCCTAAACCTAAACCAAAAAAAAAAAGTGATTGATCTTAATGGTAATTAAAAAGAGTGATTGACTTTAATAATAATAAATTTGTTTTGTGACCTTAATGGTAATAAACTCAAAAACTTTTTATCAGGCCCATTTGCCTATCTCCAAGGCCCAACGGGCTAAAGCCTAAGTTCTGGCCACTTCCCATCAAGAACCAGATATGAACCCTCTAGGGTTTTTTTATTGTGGTGACTTCAGACTGAAACAGTGAAACCTAGGGTTTTCGTTTCCTTTCGTCTGCATTTTGTCTCTCTGCTGTATCGCCAAGTTCTCCAAAAATGGTACCTTCACTTCCATTGATATTCTTAAGTTTATATATACTTGTATATCATCACCATCTGAATGGTTCTATGTCGAAATCTCTCCGTTGTGGCATGAAGCTTGTGTTCAAAATTTTCACGTTTTTTTAGACGATAGTTGTTGGTACAGATCTGCAAAAGAAATTACTATTAACTTATGATTTTATATGTCTTTTTGTCGAATTTGGGGCAACGGTCTTGTTCAGTTGTTTTATTCAGTGAGTTACTGTATAAATTAAGTACGTAAAAGGGATGAGTTTAGATCTTTAAGCCCTGGATTTAGGTATCATAGCTCTAGTTCTGTACGTGTACAAAAACTTGAACTGGGTGCATGCAAATATTCACAATCGATGATAATCCCTAATGCAAATGCCTGAAATGTTGATTTTTCTTACTCAACTTCTACGGATTAGGCTTGTTCCCACAACAAACCTGTGTGGACAAAGCAGTCATTACACTGATTTGTCATGTGGCAAACCTAATGCTGCAAAATTTTGTTTTGATAAATGTCATGGTAGCGTCAGGGAAATCTCATCCATTCACTTTGAGATCTCCGAGTCTAGGATGCATTATCATCTCATTCATTTTTAGCCTTGTGCTTGAAACTTGAAACTGGGAAGAGATCTGACACCTTGTAGTGGACCAGCGACCAACTCAAATCATACATGTGTTGGGAAAATTACCGTTGTGTTTGGTTGAGAGTTTTGAGAAGAATATTTTGAGAAATATATTTGAGATAGTGTTTGGATGGGTTTTTTTGAAAAAGTAATAATTAGAGAGATATGTAATAATTAGAGAGATAGAGAGATAAATGAAAATAATGATTGATAAAGGAGTATGAGTAGAGAGAGAAATATGATTAATGATTGGAAATATGAGAGATGGGGAAAGAATCTTTTTGGAATTTTTTTTGGAAATGTGAAGTGAACAAAGTGTACACATGTTTGTTGAGGACACATCTGAAGTTATTTTTCTTTGTGACTGTTTGTAATCAGTGCTAAAAGAGTTTTTGGCATTACATTGGCTCTTTGTTTTTTATTTTATATTATTTCTTGGTTTCATCAAACACTTTTCATGATGATTTCCTCTTCTATCTATGCAGACCAAAAGAACCAAAAGGCGGGTATCGTTGGGAAGTATGGTACGTGCTTAGCATTGATATTTTGTTTTGTTTCCTTTTTTTTTTTTTAATTTTGCTTTACATTGCGATGAATCGCGATGAGACGGAGTAAGGTTACGAAAAAGTGGTGTGATAGCCTTTCGGAATTAGACACGCAGTGCCAGATGGAGGAAGCAAGGAAATGTATATTTGCCCAATATGGAAAAATATAAAGAAAGGAGGATGAGCATGTAGGACTCTATACCTCGACATGACTTAGACAGTTTGCATTGCCCTTCCTCTCCCTCCCTCTCCACCAATACCAACAGAGCTTTGCTTCTTGTTGTTTATGAGCAAGTGTTACTCTGTTAGTAGCTAATAGCTATGATCTTCAGTAGCATCACTTTGATGTTGACATGGTATCAGTACATATGTTTCCGCTGTGTGTGTCTGCGCAGCTAGGGATTCAGTGCTTAACTGCCTACATTTTCAGGTACCCGTTATGGGGCTAGTTTGCGAAAGCAGATCAAGAAGATGGAAGTCAGTCAGCACAGCAAATACTTCTGCGAGTTCTGCGGCAAGGTGAATACCCCGTCTACCTTTTGGCTTATTTTTACCTTGGTTTACATGGGGGCTGTCTATTGCATGTAGCAACCGTAAATACAAGGGGTTTAATTGTGTCATTGAGGATGTTGTTCTCTTGAAATGCTTGTAATCTGTCTTAATTGAAGGGGTACTCTTACAGTATGCAGTGAAAAGGAAGGCTGTCGGAATTTGGGGATGCAAGGACTGTGGCAAAGTCAAAGCAGGCGGTGCTTATACATTGAAGTAATGATTCAGTTACCTTCTTTATCTGTGTTTTGTGTATCAAGTTTAAAAGACCAGATTCTGCTTTGTGAATCAACTGTATAATGTTTCTGTTAATGTGCGCGTGTGAAACTTCCTAATGCTGGCTGTTTGGCAAATGACAGCACTGCAAGCGCTGTAACTGTTAGGAGCACAATCAGAAGGTTGAGGGAGCAGACTGAGAGCTAGGATCTGAACTGATACGGAGCTTGGTTCTGTATTGATATGGCAAGGCGTAACCCTTGACAGAAAATGCTTCAGATTGAGTGTTTTTTTCCTTGTCTTTCTTCCAGTTTTTATGTTTGACTGTGTACTTGAGTTAGACCTGAAACATGGAAAGGAATTATTCTGATGGTTTAGAAATTTTCTTCTTCTTTAATGGAGCATCTCATGCTTACGAGAAAGTTATGAGTGCAAATAGGGTACTGCACACATGGTGTCCGAGCGCGCATCTCGGCTGTTAAAAAATGTTTTTGGCGGTCCAGATATTTCTCCCTCCCTCCCTCCCTCTCTCTAAAATTTGGACCTTCAAAAAACTGTTGGATGGCCGAGCACACTGGGTACCGGCATGTGGTACCCGGCCTCCCACCAAGTTTTTCTTGTGGTTACATTGTTTTTAGGAAAACATGCTGCGATTACACCAAGAGTTTGATGAGAATTATTGCCGTTCACCGTCTGCGCCCCATCTACTTGTTTTGGTAGACAAATTTTAACATGCTTTGTTTTATGACTCTTGCCTTGGACATTGCAGTAAACATGCGATGAATCCTTGAACTTTTGGGATGACAAACTTTAACATGCTTTGTTTTGTGACTCTTGCCTTGGACCTTGCAGTAAACAAGCGATGAATCCAACTTTTGGGATGACAAACTTTTTGATTTGAACTTTTTCTTTGAAAACCATTTCACAAAACTTTGAGATTAAATCAACTTCTGGGAAGCTTCAATGTGCTTTTCTTTAGGATTAAACTTTTTGATTTGAAAAACAAAAAGTTTTTTTTTGAAAACCATTTTATATAAATTGGCTTTTGCAGGCATTATCTATAGAACAACTGTCTCTGTATTTAAAAGGGGAGAAAGCAAATCAATCAAAAAGTTAATTCTGGGAAGCTTCATGATTATTTTGCTTTTTAAAAGTTAGTTAAACTTCCATTGGAGTAATTTTTAAAAACAAAAAGTAGTATCTTTTTTTCTGAGTCCCATTTTATATACAATTGGCACTTCGAGCAGGCATGAGTACAATATCTATAGGACAACTTATGTAGTACTTTTTATTCAATTGTAAGTTGGAAATAAAGACACAAAACATTCTAAATGGATCTATCTAATTCAAGAAGGCGGCAATTTAGAATAAAAAATTACCTATCGCATTGTAATTTCAACATTTCTATTTGATTTGTCACTGAATCAGTTCGTAATCTAAGAAGGAATTTACAGCTGAACTGAACTAACTGTACAAGAACCCCAAGTTAGAGCAAAAAGAAGTTATTCATTCAGCCATATTCTCCAACTGGAAAAAGGACCTCATATTACATCTTCTCAGGCAAAAAAGGAAAATGCAACAGGGAATAGCCGAATAGAGGCGCGTGTACGCCTCATGGTTTTTGCCAGACTCACATGATAGTATGCACAGTGTCACTGTCACCATTTTAATGCAATTGGTTTTGAACAGCCTTTACTGCCGCCACTCTAGCTGCATTTGCTGCCCGGTTAGCTGCTGCTACTGCTCTGTTCACTCTTTCATCCACCTTCGCCACATCGTAGGCTTTCTCTGCTGCTCGTCTAGCTTCCTGATAATGAGACAGATTTCAATAGAAAAAAATCGTTATCTTCTCTTCTTGTCATCTTAAGTTGATTTCTGTATGAGTACAACAAATTCTTAAAAGCAGCATGTGGAAAATATCAATCAAATAGTTGCTGCTCATAGGAGTTGCAAGAACTTGGGGATCATGAAAAGTTAGCTGTTCCCAACACAACCATGAAGTCATGCATCAGATACAGGCATACTGCCATCACAGTGACTCCTCACCATCAATACTTCTAGACTATATTTGGATTTCGGATCAATAATTTGGGCAAGAAAAATGAAAAAGGGAAATGAAAAGTAGAAGTATCTAACTACTGTGAGCCACCCGTTAGATGCTATTAAATTACAATTTTCCTTTTTCCATTTCCTTTCCCAAATCATTGAGCCAAATACAGTCTACCAGAATGATGAGGTAACATCAACATTTGAATATGTACCTGGACAGTGTTCAGTACTCTGGAATGATACACTGCGACAGGAGATACAGGATACGTGGTGTTCTGTGTGCTTGGGACATCAAGAATCCCATTATTCCAATGCCCAGATTCGGTCTCCCCACTTCTGAAAGTGTACATTCCAAGCCCTTGCCTTTTTCCCTCATGCCAAGCTCCTTCATACTGATGGCCACTTGCGAAACGATATATTCCAAAACCATGCATCTTGTCTGCAAAGTATTCTCCAGCATAAACGTCCCCATTCCTATATACGAGACACAGATAAGTCGATGGTCACAAGTAATAAATTATTTACGTATTCGGTACATGTCCTCAATTTATTCCTATACAAACGTAACCATTTCTTGTGAACATTCATGATAACAATTGAACACACCCATGAAAGGCAACTTTTGATGTGAACTAGGAGAGAGCACTACATTCCCAGATGAGGCCAGGTTGAAATATAGCAGCTAGATTGATTCTCCTTATTTAACCAAATATATTACCCTTATAAAAGAAACTATACACATTCATCTAACTGAAATTAATAGCTGGAATAAGGGATCCTCCCCAAACTTAGCAGAAAATAAGTCATCAGTAAAAATTCGGTCAGACAAAAAAAGTTACCACGAAACATCAGGGAATCATAAGGCTAAGTAAGAACCTCAGAAGTAGCACGTTGTCAGGCTTATACTTCCTTTTTGTTCCACTAGTAACCGGTGCATATGCCTATATATAAGGCTTACACATTATATTTCTTTCAGCAAACTTATGGATCACACCCCAAATTGTAAAAGAAGTTCGGTCCAAGAAAATGTTTTCAAAGCTGGCAAATCTTTTCATGTTTCTAAACTCCATCCAACACTGTCGTGTGTAGCATTTCATTGCGGCCAATACGTACATCATAACTTACAGAATATAGACTACTCAGTTATTTCCCACATTCAACATAAAACATTTTCAAGAAAAATGATTTACTTCCGACCAAATAGGCCATTTAACCACTCAAATACCATGTCTTTAATACTTTATCAACAGGCTAAAAACATCTGAACAAACCGAATGACTAAATATTTACAACCTAAGGTCCATGCACATTCAACAACCAACAAAACGAACCTTCTCCCGCATTCAAACTATAACTATCCATAAGTAGAACTAGGCATTAGAGATATTCCTTTAGAGCATCTCCAGCCCTTGCTCTTTTAATTAACTCAGAACCAAATTCAGAGTAAAACCCCTCTAAACCTACTCCAGTACTTGACTCGAACTTGTACTAGATTGAGTTTTACTTGAGTTTTTCACCAAATCCAATTTTTACTCAAATTTTTTAAGGCTTGTTTTGCTCTTCACAATTTACAACTATGCCATTAATGAAGCTCTACTCAAATTTGTACTTAAATTTGGGTTTGTCCATAGGAGCACTTCATAAGTCATAACAAATGAAGCTTTTGCTCAAATTTGTACTTAGGGGATGTTCCACCAACAAAAAACAGTTTTTTCCAAAAACCAAATCATTCTCTCACAATACATCACATAAAAAACTGTGAAAAACCAGTTTATTATAAAAACACCCATAACGGAACACCCCCTTAAACTCGAGTAAAAAATTTGAGCAAAGTCTGGAGATGCTCTTAGAATATTAATAATCTCATAACATACACAAATTGGCAATTAGCAGAATGTGCAATAAGTTCGTACAAAAGGAAAGAAAACATGTACCAATCATCAAGAATTACCTGAAATGGTAGTGACCCAGCCCATGCTTGACGCCCCACTTGAACTCCCCAACAAACCTGCTACCATCATCGCACGTATGAATCCCGCAACCATGACTCTGCCCATTTGACCATTCCCCAGAGTAAACATCTCCAGTATAGAACCTATACACTCCAAACCCATGCCTAAGCCCTTGCCTGTATTGCCCTCTGTATCTACTTCCTCTTGCCCAAGTCTCCACCCCATACCCATCATACTTCCCATCGACCCAATCCCCCTCATACCTCCCACTCATGTAATAGTAATAAACCCCGCTACCCGAACACTTCCCTTTATGAAATTCCCCTTCATATACATCCCCATTGGTATAAACCTGAACCCAACACCCCGAACCCACTAGTTTCTCCGATTTTTGCCTTGACCCAATTGACCAAAACACCGGCAAATCCGGCCCAGACACTCGGGTTCTTGGCTTGAGCTTATTTGGGAGTGATTGAGCAAGTAATAATCGAATGGATGGGAGGCGAGGGAGCGCGAGATTGAGTGAGAAAAAGAGCGCAGCCGAAAAGGCAAAGGCTGAGAGGAAATCAAGCAGGAACGAGTGACTCGGATGAGAAACCAAGAAGTAGAAAAAGGGGAGAGATAATAGGAGGATACAACGGAAGTGAATGCGAATGCGCCGGAGGCGGCGGAGGATATTACCGGCGGCAGATTTTTTTGCCGGGATTCTAGTAGGAATCTCTGCTCCCGCTCTCAATCCTCTATTTGCTCTCGCACTCTGAATCCTCGCTCTTACAAACTTCAATAGTTTGAGATATTTTTGAACGACGCCTTCGCGCTCACTCCCCTGCTCACGCACGCCCAATAAGTGACTTTGGTCGTGGCTTTTGAATGGTGAGGTATAGTGAAATGGGTATTGGTGAAGGGAATTAGACAAAGTAGGAGATTTAGAGAGAGAATTTGAAGAAGAAGATGGGTTAGGGTTAGGGTTAGGGTTTGTGTGGGTTATGAGAGGTCGCTTGTGAGGGGCAGTTTTGGGTGTGGGAGGAATTGGGTCATTTTGGGTATGTGTTGGGTCGATTGAAAATTGAGGGGTTGTGCCAAAATTAGAGAGAGAATTGAAATGGGAATTGAGGAATTGTTGGGGGTGTTTGTGGTGGATTGAAGGCGGCCTGAAATCGGAAGAGACGCCGGTGCTTTCTTTTATGATCTGAAGTTCGGATTTCTTCTGATGCATTACATAATACCAAGTGAAAAATCCAATCTTCCTCTCTCTCGTTCGCCTTCTATGTTGGTATTACTTCTTTCTTCTCTTTGGATTGGATTAATTGATGATGAACACACAGAGTCCCGCACACTCTCCTCGCGGTTCAAACTTGGAGCAGTTTCTCTCTCTAGGATATGCCGTGCTCTGATGCTCTCACTTTCTCTCTCTCTCTCTCTCTCTCTCTCTCTCTGTGCTTGATCTATCTATATACGTACAGGGACGGCCGGCCGCAGCACGCAATTTGAGAAATTCTATACGCACCCCCTCCTTTTCTCGGTACCCACACCCAAAGTTTTTTTTTTGATCACTACACCCAAAGTTCGGAGAGACAATTTTGCGCCGGATGGGTACCCAACGTGGTACTCGTCGGCCCATCTGCATCCGAGTAGTCTGAATATGTTTTGGATGACCCAAAAATGTTTGTGGGCGACTGATTTTATCATAAACAAAAAACGAATGAACCAAAACTATCAAAAATCGCAGACGGTGACACCCCCCCTTTTTAAAAATTTTGAAATCTGCATCACGATGTGTTAGTAGAGATCCTAAGGGAAAACAACTCAAACCCTAACACTAATCACGAGATGAAATCGACGGAACAAACACCCAAAAAGGGACAGCCCAGATTCAAGAGTGGAATTTTTGTAAAATTTACTCTTAACAAATTTGGACTATCCAAAATATGTTTGGACGGCTCGGATGCGCCGAGTACCGCCACGTGGTACTCATATTGTTATCCACCCTCGCATTGTTATCCACACTTCCTTTTTTTTTTTTTTTCTTCTAATGAAACTTTTGTGTGTGAATAATTCACTAAAAGACAAAAAAAAAAAAAATGTAAGTATCAATTTGGGAGTGTGAAAATCAATTACCTTATGTTCTACTATAAAATAGTAGATACTTTGAATAATTAATGTGGGGTCAAGGTGCCCTGCACTCTTTTTTATTGTTTTTTAAGTATGGGTAGTGAAAAAAAGGGTGTGCAAATAAAATTCTTTGGAAAATTGGATGAATATGAAATTATGCGGAAGCGTTTAATTTACTCCTAGAGGGGGGGTGAATAGGAGTTTTGATAAAAATTACCAGTTTTTAAGATGAATAACCAATTAAAAAATTATTAAATAATAAACTTGTTATTTGTCTTGATTAATTCAATTTAACCAAACCACAAGTAGTGCAATGAAAATAAAATGGAGACAAGATACGCACGATTTACGTGGAAAAACTTAGGGTCCTAAATAACCCTAAGCCAAAACCACGGCCTAACACTACTGCTTTATTCTATTAATAAAAAAGAAGTACAGATTGCGAAATAGTAAAAACCTTACCCCAAGCCTTTACCTATTCTCGCCAATCTCCGATGCTCCCAAAGCTTTTCAAAATTCAATAGATGAACCACAACTCCACGCCGATCTCCGGAAACCGGCTCGAATCAATCTCCAAAAGATTCGCCACAAAAAGTGATATTCGGCACCAATGAAACACGAACACCAAATGATATGATATGAAAAGTGTTGCTTGAAAAAGTAACGCACAATGAAAATATTAATAGGATAAGCACAACTAGCAATTCATCTTTTATGAATCAATCAACGTGGATTCCATGCTAGCAGCCTAGCACACAAGATAAAACAATTTTTCTTCTTTCGGTTTTTTCCGTAAAAAAATAATGTGCATCGAAAGATGTTCTTTTAGAAAGCACAATGGAAATATGTTTCTCTCCTTCCTTTCTGTCGTCAAAATAAAATGTGCATGAGCCTATTGATGGCTAATGCTCATATATATAGGCAATTAGATATTCCCATAAAAAAACAAATAAAACTCTTTGTTTTCTTTTCCAAATAATGAAAAAAATCTTTCAAAGAATCCAAATCATGTGCATCCCTTATCAAGGTGATGCACCCAAAGGGAAATGCCGCCCCCACCGAGAAAAAAATATCTCTGTGATTCTTTCCAAAAATATAATAATGATAATAATAGTCTTCTAATTATACACATATGGAAAGACAAAAAGAAAAGAACGTCTCTTGATTTATGGAAAGCATATTTTTGAAGAGTTAAAAAGAAATTTTTACTTGATGTAAACATATTTATATATAGAAAATACAATTTTTCGGAAAGGTAAAACAAAATATTTTGATTGATATCAATATATATATTTAGGTATGGAAAGCGAATTTTCGGAGAGGTTTATAGGAAATGCAAACATGCAAAAATATAATATTTTATTTTAAACTATGCATGATATGTTGTGCAATGCATTTACCTTTCACACAAGTAGATTAAAAATTTGGGTGGAAGGAGCATCGAAATAAAATCTACCCATACAATTCAAAATAAATTTACGAATGATGGTTTTTGTACAATCCCGGAAAGTGCCAAAATATCTAACAGAATATATATACATATGAATTACGAACTTTCCAGATCTGCCATCAGAATTCAAGCTCAACTACTGAATTACCCCCGCAATCCTACCCAAACTTCACGCCCCGAATTACTTTTATTTCTTTGTATTATCAATTACACTTAAATTAGCTTTTCAAAACAAGAACTTATACTTACTATCATTTGAAAATTACTATCATTTCCTTCAATATTTTTTTTTTTTTTTTGGTACACAAGAGGGCCTAGACCCTAAGAAACAAAAACACTTGCCGCAGTAGTTCGAGGAGCTCCAAGACCATCACGGTCGTTGCATAGATCATCCCGCACTTCTAATGGCGCTTGAACAAACACTTGCTCACCTTGATCCAATTGAAGGCCCAATCTAGCTAGATTATGCGCACAACTATTTGTCTCTCTCCAACCAAAATTTAAAATGTAGTTCTTTACACGGGACCTGGAGATCCTTCATAACGGCTCTGTAGGACATATCCGAACCATCCATCTCTTAAATTAACTGTCGGATTTAAATTCGGATCGTCCAAAAGTACAGGGTCCCTATTTTTCTTTAACCTCAATTTTTGAAATGGTATTCTACAATCGCCCTCCAAATGGCAAGACCAGAAATAAAAAAAATTCAGAATTTGAAAATGTGGTTCCTAAACGCCTCATACCTCACTTGAGAGTTACTAGCTCATTTGATACGTATGCTTGAAAATGAGCTTAAGATTATAGAATTTCTTAATTTTATTTTTCCTCTCCCATATTCCTATGTAGGGACACCAATAAAATTCGAAAAATAATTTTTATATTTTTTGGGATTTTTATTTGTTTATTTAGAAACCGCACTCTTTTAGTAATATATTTGTTGAACACCAAGGGTACGTATTGGATGATTTGATGCCCACACATATAACGTGATGGACAAGTATTATCCTATATAATTCTACTTACACGGACCTTTCATGATAATTACAATTGCTCCCTTACAGTTTGAGGTCCAGTAGTTTACAAGGAATTTTTTCCCGAAAAAGTCCAATAAAAAGAATCAACGGTTCAGATTCATAATCATGTGAATCTGAACCGTAGATTTTTTTTCCCGACCTTTCCGGTGAAACTTTCGTGCATGTTCGGTTTGGTTTTTCAAACCTTGGTTCCCACTTTTTCCAATGGGCCCCCTCACTTTGTGCCTATATTTTCCCTCTCCTCTCTATTTTTAGCAATGCAACTATAGTGCATATTTTGTGTGAGATGCGTCTGTGGGGCCCACTTTGGAGACTCACACAAATGATCCGTGCCGGTTATTAATTTTTTAAGTAATTTTTTGAGTCACTCCTAAAAAACCAGCTCATTCGAAAAATTATAACCGGTTGATCCGTCTTCTAATTATTCATTCACAATTTAGGATCCCGAATTTTATAGAAGTTTAAAAAAAATTTAGACAACTAGATCAAGTTCTTAAAATTATACAATTGACCTGATTTTTTTCTAGATGACTAAAGGAATAATTTTAGAACTAATGAACGGCTTGGATCATTTGTGTGGGTTTTTAAAGTGAACCTCACGGACGCATCTCACACAAAATATGCACTAGAGTATTATTTCTAGAAATAGAGAAGAGAGAAAAAATATAAGCACAGTGGGAGGACCCACTAGAAAAAGTGGAAACCAAGGTTTGGAAAACCAAACCGGTTAAGCCATGTGTGGGAGCATTTTCGTTTCCAAATTTATTAGGACTACATGGGATGTATATTTCTTCTTCACGAAGCAAAGAAAGAGAGGAATTTCAATCCCTGGAATTAATTAGAGGGTCAAAGACTCGGATTTGGGATTGCTGCTGTGCAGCCCTTGCACAACACCTGTTGTGCACCATCCGAGCCGTTCGTTGCTCGGATGGACGGCCCAGATTTCACCTCAGCACCTTTGCATTCGAACCGTTCGTTGCCGTGCGTGCAAGATGAAATCTGGACCGTCCATCCGAGCAATGGACGACTCAGATGGTGCAGCAGGAGGTACTGTGCGGGGGCTGCACAACAGCAACCCCGTGTCCCAAAGACTCAAAGCACATTCTAGGTAGAACCGCGTTTTTGAAAATAAATGAATTGACAAAGTTTTTTTTTTTTTTGATCTGGAGACAAAGTCTTGTTTGGAAGCTAATTAAATGGAAGGAAAAGAAAGCAAATGTACAATTAAGAGAGTTGTCTTGGACCATTGACAAGTCTTTCAAGGAAGTTTTAACAATTATTTCTACCAGAAAAGCACGTCCAAACACACCGTCGACCCGCCCCGAAAAGAAAGCAAAGAAAACTTAATTGAGAAGAAGCTTATATCATGGCTTAAAGAAAAGCAGGCCCTGAAAGAATGAAGGCATTAAACATATGGCCTCCTTCCAATTGCACACACCCACAAATCCATTTTTAAATTACCTTCCCAAAAGGAGTAGAAGTATATAGGTGTTAGGAAATCGGAACACAAACAGTCGTGCGTAATGGAAGAACGGAAAAGAAAAACAAGACACAAGATATACGTGGAAAACCTCAACGTGAGGAAAAACCATGGGAGCCACACCAGTCCACTATGAAATCGAAAATAAGAGTACGAGTCTTCTCGCAATCTCTCTGAGATCTGCGTTTTCTCTCGCTTCTCTCTATTTTTCTCTGAAAACTGATAACCCTAAGTATTAACAAACTGCTAAATAAATAGGTCGGGCCCTATGGCCGAAATTACACACCGAGGTCCAAAAATATCGTTTTCGTTGTGGGGGCTCTGCCCTCTACACCCCCGAAATAGACCAATACTGAAAGTTGTCTGCACCCCAACAATAGGCTTATTGATTAATGGCTTTTGATGGTATCTCTCTTTAAAACTGAACTGATCAAAGGCAAGTAGCACCGTATCAAAAGACACTGCCTGATTGCAAAAAAAAAAAGGCAAATTCTAAAAGTCAGCTCATTGGGCTGACATTAAGTTTAAAAAGTGTATTAAAATATGTAAAAAATTTATAGAAATGTGTGAAAGTGTAGAGGGATGTGTGTTTATTTTGTCTTTATGTGTACTTATTGTCCATTGAGCTGACAATAGAAGAAAAAAAATCCAGTTAGTTTCATGTTAGGGGTCCTTTGGCAAAAAACTTAAACTGGTTTTTTGGTTTATTCATTTTGTCTTTATACAAATTTTTTTGGTAATTGATATTCACACTCCCAAATTGTTATCTACACCCCCTTTTTGTCTTTTAGTGAAATTTTTACACATGAAAATTCACTAGAAGGCAAAAAAGGGAGTGTTGATAACAATTTGGGGGGTGTGAAAATCACTCCCCATTTTTTTTTTTGCATGTTAGTTTTGCGTCAAGTTTTCGTGGATTATTGATTTATCTCGATGAGATGAATCTAAAAAGTATAAAATTATGGTCAAAATCAAAACGTTTTTCAACAAAGCCAAAATTAATTGGTTTATTTAATTTCGGCTTTATTCAAAAAAAGTTTAACTTTGACCATAAATTTATATTTTTTAGATTCGTCTCGTCGATATAAATCAATAATCCACGAAAATTTGACGCAAAACTAAAAAATTAATCTAAGTAGCGCCATGTGAATTGATCAAAGGCAAGAAGTTTCATTCCTTTCTGCCCACGAAGGCACAAACTCATACATTTGCGCGCGTGTGAGAGCGAGAGAGGAACACATTTCAACACTAAACAAGTGAGTGATTCTTTGATCACAAGTGACTGATGGAAGCTGCGTAGTTTTTTCATACTTCGTTCATGTTTTGACTTCCAAAATTAAAATTTACATGTAATTTTTTTACTAGAGTTTAGCAGAACGCATGCACATGACATTGGAGAAAAAAATAAAACAAAAGGGTCTTCGAGCAAATTAGGTAAAAGGGAGAAGAAATGAGAACCAAGAAGTTCGTTCTTGACACATCAGTTGCAAAAATAAAATGCTAGCAATGACATTTGTAGTTGAATAGAGTCAGGGATGGCGATCTCGACCGAACCAAAACCGGTTTTTTTCCCCCGAACCATAACCGAAATATTCTCCGCGGGTTTGGGTATGGTATGAAATGTGAGATAACCGAACGGTAGGGACGGAGTCAGGATTTTAGCGTAGGGGGGCGGATATATACAATAAAAAAAATTAAAATTAAGACAATATGAATTTTTACTAACTCAAAATATATATATACAAAATAACACTATGTTTCTAATATAAACTTAGATTAAAAGGTATTAACGTCTATCTAATCCTATCTAGTGTTTACTGAAATTAGGCATCTTGAACTGTGCTCGACACTCTTTCTTGTTATTAAAAGCATCAATGATAGAGTCTGCGTCCAACCCTCAGCAATATCTTTCTCAATATAAGTGATCAAGAAATTTGCTAAATAATCATTCTCCATCCTATTTTGAAGTCCTGCCTTCACACATTTCATAGCAGAAAATGCACGTTCTGTTGTAGCCGTTGAAACATGTAAAGTTAACATAAGCTGAATCAACTTATCGAAAAGATGATATATCGTGCACTTTCTTGTCTTCGCCAACAATCACTCAACTTTGAAATCGTTGACAGATTTTAGAACTCAGGAGGTCTAGACACATCAAACTTATAATTTTGCAATTTATATCTCAAGTGGTACTTTTTTTGCTCAGTGAAATCCATTGGATAATATTTCTTTGCAAACTTGCAAGTATCTTCAATGTTGAACGATCCGAAGCCATCGCGAGGATGTAAAGATGTGCTGAGAATGAGCAACTCCATTGTATCTTCCTTAAACCGAGTGTTCAATTCTTGCAATTGAAAATCAACTCTTTTAGGAGCCCCCAATTTCTTTTGCCTTCACTTTGATGTCCACATACCACGTTAAAGAGTTTTAGGCTTCCGAAATTTTAGTGGTCTTAGTTTTTAAAAGTGAACGAGGCCTTGAGTCCGGCCCAGAAGTGAGTTGGGTTATAAATTTTGGCCGTGGTTTTGTTTAAAAAAATTGTAATTAGAACTCATTAAAACCATTTTTTAGTACAAAGTTGTTTCATAGCTTGATAAATATTAAAGCTATTACAATTATTTTTTAACAAAAAACGGAGGGGGGACAGGACTATATAATTTAATGATAAATATTTTTTTCCGATGTAATAGTACTAATTTTTTAAGACGGGGGGCGACTGCCCCTCCCTAACTCCATCCTTGCCGAACGGGTTCGGTTATGGTTTGAGCTTATAACCGAATCGTTCCGCGAACCAACCCATTGCCATCCTAGAACAGACAAAAGGCACGATCTTTTTTTGACCATAAACAAGTAGACAGATTTAATGAGGTAAAGGTAGAGGAATGTGTGGCACACGGAACGGGGTGCTGCGCAGCACCCAGTGGGGCCATGCCGGTGTCGGTCACTATCGGAAACGTCCATTGCGTAGAGCTCATCAAGTACTAGAAGTGTAAAAAAAATCAACTTGATCGGAATATCGTTAAGTGCGTCATCGAAACACAAGTAACTTGAAAAAAATGGGCTCAATGGTTTTCATCCAGTGTTTCAAGTTATATGTGTTCCATTTTTTTTCCAAGTTATATGTGTTTCAATGACGCATTTAACAATGTCCGATCGAGTTGATTTTTGGTACACTTGTACTCGACGAGCTCTACGCGATGGATGTCTCCGATCGTCAGACCGACACTGGCGCGGCCATGCCGGGTGCTGCACAACACCCCCCATTTCCGTGACCCAGAGAGAGAGAGAGAGAGAGCGCAGCAAACATGGGAGGAACGATAAAACACTGCTCAAAGGCACGGGACATGGAGCTAATATAACCAAAGAAAGAAACTTGTGTGTGTTCTAACAATGACAATTCTACAACCAGAAGGCCTCACAGGATTACATCACAAAACATAGCCCTTCCAGACACAGATAATCCTGCTTTGACTCTAAATCTAACCCATTACATAACAAGTACTCTGAATATCATAAAAATACAAGATGGATGAATAGACCTATAAGAGAGGAAATCACATCAAACAATTGTCGACACTGGAAAAAGAGAAATATGCTTGAAACTCGGTCTGTTGAATTCATCGGTACATAAAAGAGACAAGTTTCCTCGACATACAAGCCAGACATGATTATTCATCGTTTAATGAATTACTGTTCTTTGGAAACGCTGCAGTTTACCTCGCTTGTTATTGCACTAGTACATCAGCAGAAACAAGACGAGTATCACTTGTGGCAGAACTCGACGATATCCAGCAGAGGGTACTTTACTGTATCATGCCTTGTGAATCTTGAAGCCAAATACTCTGGGAACATAGCTCTGTGTTGCTTTTTGTGGCTTGAGATGCCCATATGTCATCAAGAAGAGGTGAGGAAATGTAGTTCCAAAGTAAGCTCCATCAATATCTTGGCAAGTTAAAGCAAACACATAATATAGAAAACTAAACTACGTAACATAGCGTGAAGGAAAACACAAAAGTCCCAATAGTGTTGAACAAATTTGGTAGCACCCACCATCATATTCTTTCTGACAAGACTTCACTAATTATTAACCTAATCACACAATCACTTCAGCTACTTGCTGGGCATTTTAGCTTGGCTCTCAACTGGAACCCATCAGATCTCTTAATTAATGGGCCTAGAATATGGCTTAGCACCCAAAAAACCTTCCTTCAATCTTCCTCCAAAACCTATTGAACCTAGACAGTGATACGAAAGTTCAAATTGCACCATATAAACTAACCTGGATCGATTATTCAAACAAACAATATCAGGACATAATCATATTTGTAAACACAAACTAGGACAATGCTCATTGACACACGAATATCTAGTTTCAACGTTACCACGTGTATTCCATGTACTTCTCAACAAAAGATAAGCTAAAAAGCCTTCGATGGAATTTCATTCATCTTATGCCAACATTCAAAACATCTGAATGCAGATACATAGTCTATGTAATCAAAATGAATTAGGCAGATAGAAGTGCTACAGCCTACAGCCGATGTCTGAGCACCTTTAGATAATGAAGAACTACGACAGTACAGGCTTATGTAGCAAACTTCTTTCAGAGTTCAACAATAAGATCGAACTACTATTTGCAAGACTATAAAACAAGCTGAGTATATTATAAACCAACATGAAAGCAACTTTTATAGCAACCATATAAAAGCAGCCAAAGGCAAAACATTACTAATAAAGAAATTGGTACGACATAAGGATACTGCCTTGGTACTTGGAGCGAGGGTAGTAAATATCTTCACATTTGGGACAGTATATTTTTACAGTACTTGATCGCGGAATGTCTGATTGACCAACCGGAAGGCACGGTTGTCCACAGCAGTATACTCTTGGGCATCTCCCAAAGTCATAATTTTTGTACTTCTCCAACTGTAGGTCATTAAAACACCATATCACCAAAGAAACAACATGAAAAAGGTAAAGAACGCACCAATGCATCAAAATAATCTCACTTAGTTTATTACCATCGCTGCCATTCCTTTGGTAGTTAATATGTATCTGACATGTATCATTCCATACAGCATCTCTGCTGCTGATTCAACCAACTCATTCTGCTCTTCAGTAAACATGTCACCTGTACATGTTCATACCATGTCAAGAAAAAAACATATTTGTGCAATCCAATAAGCACACAGAGCTATTGTAATACATTTAAATTTTGTAAAGAAATTCTCAAGCCATCCTTTCTTCAGGCAAAATAATATTTAATGCTTAATTGAGTGTTTAGCTAAATTGTAAGAGAGACCTAAGCCAGCCGAAGTTAATAAAGTTAACATTTCCTAGACTCCTAAAATGGGTTACCCATGACGTGTCTGTGCCTTAATCGATTGCTCATACCTAAGTTGTTTGATTGCTTGTCTCCCAGGTTATCTTTCATATTTGTACCTGTAAACTGCTCTTTCTAATAGTAACAAATAGATGTGAATCATTTGCAGAGTCCTTGTTTAACGGATGAGCACAGGCATCATGTACGAACAACTCCTAATGCGCAGGAGAAAATAGCAAGGTTCACGGACTGTTGGAAGCATCATGTTCGTAGTCAACAATCAAAATTCGAAGTAGGTTTGTTACTGGAAACAGTTGATTTACTGGTCAAATAGTTGTTCCATCCCACAAAACCTGCGTAAAGGACCTTCCAAAACGTTGTAAGCATAAACCTACGCGTAAAGTAACACAAGTCATCCGGACTTCCAAAATTGCAACCATTACTTGGCTGTAGCAGGTCAGAGACTGCCGCAACTCCTCATATTATCCAATACTTGGTTGCTCTACTTAATTGCAATAAATCAACTTATTTTACAATATTTTTGAAGTATACAAAAGAGAAACTGGAACAGTAGTTTTATTTTCCCCAAAGGGCTATAACTTGGAGCCTGGAGGCAAGCAACTCAGAGTTTATCAACGTAAATGTCATGAAATTCTTACCATGGGAGGACTCAACGTCCAGAATTAGATCCAGGGCATAGTCGTAATACGGAACTTGGCTGCTCAGACCACAGAGATTGAAATCGTCTTGGATGTATTCATCATCAACTTCGCAGAAGAATTCATTTCCTCGCAGATTGCAAAACCAAGAAATCCAAGATGTGTCATCCCCTTCAGAACCACTAACATCAGACTCTTCACTGTCTGTATCTGACTCCTCTGCAAAATGGGAAAACAAAAGCATATCAATCTCAATGGTATGATAATCAATCTTCAACAGAATTTCCCATAACACAAAGATTATCTGCTACACTAGCCCTTCAGCCTAAACCGCCCAAGAACATAAAGAAAAACTATCTGATCTACATCCACGAGAAACCGATGGAACGAAAGACAAAGATAGAATGTCTGTATCTCCAAAGCCGCTTGACTTGCTTAGTAATGAAAGAGTGCGAGCTAATAGAAGGATTTGACTCTGATCAAAGCAACCAGAAGCAAGGGAAGATTCTTTTATCCACTAAACTAGCCTACCACAACAACAAACAATACAATTGATATATGAAGATTTTATTATCTGTGACAGAAACGGAATGCAGTTAAAAGTTTGATGTCACCAAAAGCAGTTAAACCATTAGAGGTTCTGTCAGGAGTGTATGGGATAAACTTCTTAATTTGTGAAAGTAATGAAATATCAGTGACTGCATAACAGGAACCAATTAAGGGGGCTAGCCATTCCTTCTTTTTTGCCAGCAAAGCCCGAGAAAACCTCTAATTTTCTATCTCCTAATGCAGTAAATCAGCCCATTATCCTCCTGATAGTATTTCATGTATTTCATATTGTTTTTATGTCAAATAACAGGAAATATAATGTCAGCTAACACTTCACCCGACTGGGATTTGAATGAAATGAAGAAATAATAATGTCGATGAATCGATGATTCAACTGAAGATGATTGATTTCCTTACTGGAATCTAGAGTTTGAGTCTTAGTTCAGCTGCAAGGCCAATGATTATTTGATTGGACAGGGTGACAGGGAAGCCTCAACTGAATCTTGACATACGCTATTCTGGATAACTTCAATGGGATGTTGATGACATCGATGCTACCTCAATGCAATGATGGGATGTTGACACACGGGGGACACGGCATGGACACGCGTGTCCCCCATAGACACTCACCACCTCTCTCTCCCTCCCTCACTCTTTTTCTCTCTCCTTGCATATCTATAAGTCTGCATGTGTGCGCACGCGCGTGCGTGTGTATATATAAATCTATATATGGGTGTGTATGCACTTGTATATATTCGATGTATATATCTCTATCATTGTGTGTATATCTTACATATCTATGTGTACATACAGATATATATACCAATACACAACCACGTATATATCTACATATCAGAAGAAAAGTGTATACAAACTCTTACTGCATACATATATAATATATTTATACATATAGTTATTTATTTAGTTATTGAAATTTTTTTTTTTTTGTATCTCCCACTATGTCCGTGTCCATTTTTTTAGAATTACCGTGTCCATAACCTTATCCGTGTCGGTGCTACATAGGCTGTGTCACTATGGTCTTCAAATGAAGAGGTGAAAATGTAAGCACAAGCAGGGTTTTCATTCATTATTTACGACGGCAATTGTAACTCGCTCAAGCCTTCTTTCATTTGGGGTGTATGGATGAATGCACATGCATGCATCTATGTTTAGTCTCCATCATTTGCCTCTCTTCCGAAGAACGCATCCTCACTCACCATACCATTACTTCTTATTTCTTGTTCAAAATGGATGAGGCGGCCCAACCCTCACAACACAACAATTTCATGAGGCCCGTCAACTGTGAATCTGCTGCAACGTAGACTTGGCCCCCAGAACAAAGCATACCCAAGACCTTACTTCAGGATCCTACGTCCTAGGATTTCACTAGAAAGATCCCGTACCTAGGATCTCACCAAGTTGCCAATCTCCAAGTGAGATTTGTGACATCACTGACATGTGATCCATAGTTCAACTTACAGGCTCCGATACATTTCTGGGATTGATAAGGTCACTTGGTCCATATTTGAATGACTGGTCCTGGGATGAGATGTTTTTCCAAGAGACTGACATCACGAAGGCACGCCTGAAGCTCAAGGCTAATTTGGACTAAAGATCTCATGTCTATCCAACTCTCATCACTGCAGTCTCTCTATCCTAACTCCTAAGAGAGTTTCAATTCTCTCATCCTCAACATACGATAGTCTGGTGCCATCTCATTGACCGCCATGGTTCCAATAACCCAGTAGCGTCCACATTAATAAAGTTTCTTGGTGTGATACTTGATGTCAAGGATCACCTCCCATTTTTATACAGGATAGGCGGCTGAGAACAGGCAATGGCTGGCCCCACTGTGCAGCCTTTCTACTGGACCACACAAAAAAACTGCACTGTATAGCTAAATATCAATGTATAATCTCTTCCCTACAATGTAAAACATGAGTCACTATAATGCAGTATAATTCTAAGAAATTGGAGGATCATTTAACCTACAATTCAGCAGAGCCCTGAACAACTCATTCGGTAGGTGAAACGATTCTGTTCACAACTAAATTGCACGGAAGATAATTTCAAGTCCGCACCCTATTTGCTCTCAAGAAAAATTTCTGCCTGTGGTGCCCCCATCACGCCCATAAATCAATTTGCTCTTATACCTCCAAACAAGCTGCTGACTTATCCATTACTACTGCAGGAACAATCTTCTTTGGTGTGAACAAAGTTTTGAAGCTGGCTCAAATTTATGCTACACCGAAACTGCCCTTTTTTAACTGTCACTGTATTCCCATTGCTACATGTGTTTTCCCTCCAACTAAATGCCCTTTTAATTGCCTAAAGGTAAATAATAGGAGTATCAAAGGATGAAAAAAAAACTGATCTCTTCCACCACTCAATGTCGTCAATGGCTCCATTGACGATTAATTCCCCTTTCCCTCGCCCTCTCTGGCTCTCTTTGTTTGTTTTTGTGAATTGAAGTTGCAACAATTGAAGGTCTGCCCTCTCTAGAACCACCACCACAGAAATGCATTTCTACTTTCTCATCATTCATTTAGCAGTAAATCCACATAAAAAATACATTTCTAAGCTAAAACAAGTGATGCAGTACAAACAAATCACATAAAACATGCTCAGATCCATAAACCACCAAAACGAAATCAAACAAAACTACCAACAGTACTCGACAATTAGGATAGATTAAAATTAAAAAATTCATAAGAAAACGGAAACGAACCATCAGAGCACTTGTTCTTCCCAGTGAGATTGCGATCGACCGGCTGCGACTTGCCGGAAGAAGTCGAGGGCATGGACACTATCCTCTCTTTATCCTTGGTAGCGTTCAACAAACCCCTCGTTGAATTCGACGGCGACGACTTCTCCAAGTGCTTATCTAAGGCCTCGTTGATCCGCTTCCGATCCAACGGGCCACCGACGCTGTCGGCCTTGGAGGATCCACCTCCGCCTCGATCTCTAGTATACATATGTCCTCTGTATGTATAGGCGTGGATATGTATTCAGATGAGAGGGTTATAGCTCTGGTATGAGGTTTCGAAGGTGTTCATCGAACATCATGTGACGACGATGAAAACTAGGGTTGCGTCTACGGGGAGATAAAAATTCGAACTACTCTCTCTCTCTTCTCTCTTCTCTCTCTCCCTTGTTGCTGTTATTGATATTTTTTTTAAAGAAAAAATCCTGATATTTTCTCTCTCCTCTCTCTTTCTTTCAATTTTCTGTCACAATAACAACGATAAACTCGTGTATAAAAAAGACATGTCACTGTGTTTGGTTCACATTTCCAAATAAATTTTCAAAAAGATTCTTTCTCCATCTCTCATCTCTCCAATCATTAATCATTTTTCTCTCTCTACTTATATCCTTCCATCCAATCATTATTTTCATTTTTCTCTCTATCTCTCTCCAATCATTACACATCTCTCTAATTATTACTTTTTCCAAAAACTCATCCAAACACTATCTCAAAAAATTTCTTCTCAAAACTCTAAACCAAACAGTGTGTCTCATTCCACTCTTGTTTACTACTCCCATAATGTTTGGAAAATGTTAACGTGTGCCCAATAGATACACGTTAAGGTTGAAAAAGTGTATTGAAATGTGTGAAAAATATATAGAGATATGTGAAAGTGTATTAAAAAATGTAAAAAAATGTATTGGAGTGTGTATTGTTTTTGTTTGTTTGTGTGTTTATTGTGTGCCTATTGGGCACACGTTAGCAAAACCCATAATGTTTTTATGTTTTATTTTTGTCAAACAAAAAAACCTCTCCTGATATTGTTTTGATACGAGGTTAATTGCAGTTCTTATCCATTTCTGCAATGGTAATAATAATAAAATCTTGTTTTGATACGAGGTTAATTGCACTTCTTATCCATTTCTGCAATAGTAGTAATAATAAAATCTTGTGGAGCAACTGTCGTAGTGTTTTTGCCAAAAAAAAAAAAACTGTTGTAGTGACTGTTTTACGAAACTTTTTTGATGTTTAATACTCAGACAGTCTAGGGGCACATACTCTCAACCACGTACCAACCACACCCACTCATGTGGGAAAGTAAGCTCCACACGAGTGACGAGTGATCGGAGCCGCTCAACTCAATATTTTTCTAAGGGTCCCTGAAAAAAACCAGCTCAATCGGATACCTGTAAAAGCTCAATTGATTCATTAAAGTTTCAATTCCTAAATCGAACGGACCAAAACTTTAACAAACTTATCAAACCTTTCCCGATATCTGATTGAGCTGATTTTTTTTCTAGAAACCCTTAAAAACATATTTTAAACAAATTGAGCGGTTTCGATTATTCGTGTGGGACCTACTTGGGTGTGGTCGGTATGTGACTGAATGAGTATGCCTGTAGCCGACTCTTTAGTACTCCATCCGATTCATATTTCTTGTCTGTTTTTTTGTAGGCGTGTCATTTTTAAATTGTTTATATCTTTCGATCTATGATGTTTTTTTTACAATTTAAAAAAATTGTTTAATAAATTTAATAAAGATATATCAAATAAAATCTCTATTGCATATTTAAAACCTTATACATTCGAAAATATAAGTAATTTTTTTATGTTTCCTGAATAATAAAAATTGACAAGAAATTTGAGACGAAGAGAGTAGAAATCTATTTTTGATATTTGAGAATGCCAGAGCCAAGTAATACACATTTTGACTAGCTCTTAAGAGAAATCCCACTTGTGTTCCTAGTCGTTGAGAAAATTACATTCATGGGTGTCATTTGAAGTTGATCAAAGATTTATTTGACACTGTCTTAAAAAAATTCAACATTATATTTCAACAGAAGGAAATTAATATCACCCCAAATATTAGTTGAAGTTGATGAAAAATACCAAATATTAGTAGAAGTTGATGAAAAATGCTCCCATATCAAAGTGCAACAAAAGGAGACAAATAAATTAAAATATATACTCAAATTGCAATTGTATTCGAATGAATTCACTGGCAGGAATCAACGGATTGGATTCCGAGAAAAGATTGAACCCTTTTACTGGATACAGTAACAACCAATCTCAAGGGGTTGATTTAGTTGTCAAGGATAAGAACATAAAAGGGTCATTTGATAGACAACCGACTTCAACATTGGTCATGTTCATTTATTTCATACTTTAAACCCTTTTCAATAAACCCTCATTGACCACTTCAGCTTTCGAAATAGTACTACCAGGCCCTTTGGATGGTGAGAGAAGAAAGGAGAAGAAAGAGGACTCCTCCCCCTTACCGATGAGAAAAGAAAACAAAGGGGAAGAGTTTCCCTTGTCTCAACCAAACAACAGTGAGAAACCACTCTCTCCCTCTCGTTCCGGTCATCATTTTCGTCTCCGGCGACCTCGAAACTGAGATTTGATCACAAATCCCGCTTCTCCTCGACGAGACAAAGACAACGGTGGAAGTTTGATGACGATCTAACGATGGGGGTAGCCCGCATGTGCCGCCGGAGCTCCGTTTCTCACCAAATCTCGCCACTTTTGATGACGATCTAACGGCGTTCCGGATTCTCACCATTTCTCCTCCTCTCCCACCCTTTTGGTCATCCAAACGCCGGAGGGAAACGACTTTCCTTTCTTCTCCTTTCTTTTCTCACCTTCCCCCTCAATCCAAAGGAGCTGTAAATGCTTGGACCTCCTACACAACCTAGGCTTTCTTCAAGCTTTGGGAAAGGATTTTTCTTGTTAAGACTAGGAAATCATAAAAACCTACTAGAAAAATGGTGTTGAATAAGGATTCGAATAAATTACATTAATGACAGTACGTAACGTGATTGTTTATTAAGGTTCGAATAGAAGCATATATTGAACATTAAGACTTCCCTTGTAATGATAATACACCCAGAATCCACCCAGAACTTGAAATTTGAATTTCAAGTTCTGGGTAGATTATGCTTTATAGTTCTGGGTAGATTATGATTTAGAGTGTTATTTCCGGGTACTTTAGAGTTTTCGTTTGTTATTAAGATTCGAATAGATGCATATATTGAACGTTGAGACTTCCCTTTTTTTGAACGATGGAAATTCAAATTTATTCCATTTGCTTAAAATATGAACATCAAAACTCGAACTAGCTCAGCATGTCAGAGGCCCGAGCATGACTAGAGAGCGAGAGATAGATTTTGTAAGCAAATGAAAAGAGATGAACATGGGGCCTCGACCATGGGCTTAGAGGAAGGATTGGGATCTCTCTGTTTCCATTTACATCATAAATGCATTTTGAAATATATCAATCGCCAATCGACATTCGATGAATATAATTTTAACTTAGGATGATATTCTCAACGAGTTGTGAAAAGTGAACATCAAACTCGAAAAAAGCTCAAAAATACATTGAACAAGGTCGAGCTCATAAATTTCTTGAAAACATGCACAGTCCCTTTGTAGAGCTCACATATAAATTGACCATGACCCTTTGGCTTATTTTTGAACTTTTCATATTTTATGAAACACATCAGTCTCCTCAAATACATCAACCAAACAAAGCCAAAAAATCAAATTGGTAGACCGGGCCCTAATAGTCTCTTTGGGAACTAGATGGGATCCTTAAAACAAAATACTCTCTCTCTCTCTCTCTCTCTCTCTCTCTCTCTCTCTCTCTCTCTCTCTCTCTCTCTCTCTCTCTCTCTCTCTCTCTCTCTCCATATATGTATACTAGAAATTGCCTATGCCTCATAAAGAACTGCATTGATAACCTCCTGATTGTCTTCTTATCATTGTCAGTTGCCCCAGTTGCCCCAGCTGAGTACTTTCTCTCTTTGTTATTGTTAGATAAAATCAATTACACACACAATATAGAATATGAAAACAATAAAAGAATTGACACAAGATTTTACGTGGTTCCCCAAAATCGGGTACATCCACTCCGCTCGGCATCTGTCATTTCCAAGAATTTCTCGGTACCTTTTCATATGAGTCACAAATTCCAAGAGCTATCATCTATTTCTTGAAGTCTTGAAGACATTAATCATATAAACTGGCTGCACAATTAAAGGATCAGGTTCATCTTGTACGGGGAGTACAGTCTAAATTAAGTATCATAGTCCACTTCAACCATTCTCTCAACCAAACTACTTCCGAAATTTTGTCTTTCTGAATATGCTTCAAACATATGCCATCTAACAATTTCAGCAAACAATTCATGGAAAAAAAAAAAAAAACTCTACAACACCCCAATGAAACCAAACCACATCTAATTCAAATTAGTTGCATTTCATAATAGCACCTTCATTTATAAGAATTTGTAATCTAAAGGAATGACGCAATACACTCTAATTAAGCCAGTGTTTGGATTGCTGATTTGTGGGAGGAAAACAATTGGAAACCAGTGTTTGGATTGCTGATTTGTGGGAGGAAAACAATTGAAACGGTTTCCGGACTTCTTACAATGGATTTAGGACTTACCCCACTTCCGTGAATTTTTTCCCGCTTACATCTTCTCTCATTCAGGGACGGATACAAATTGGTCCACACAAAAATTTAAGTAGATCACTTTTAAGAGCTGCCCCCTCAATTTCAGGATTTTTTGTTTTGTTTTTACAAATAAGGGAAAACAAATAAGGAAGTAACCCCATTCGAACACTTATTTTCATAAACCAAAGTTAAGTAAAGATTGCTAAGATTAAGTTAGGAAGTAAGAAAACTTTACTTTAATTTATTTATGAAAATAAGGAAGTACCCTTTTGGATACAATGGCATTTCACTAATTGATTTTGATATTCCAATCTTATCAAAATCTCGTCCCCCACAAATGTTCTTTTTCAAACACTACAAAATCTTGGCAAAAAATGACTACGTTTTCTAAATCCGAAGAAAAGAGGCAAAAGACAACCTTCCGTACTTGAAAAGATCATCCGATTATACCATTATGCTTAGAAAAATCCAAGGAACAAATACTTTTTGACTTTTTATCTCCAAATTGAAACTTTCCGAAAAAGATATTTTTCCATACTTAACTAGATTTTCATTTTATTTAGTGACTAAACTATTTTCGATTAAGTATATTTATATAGATTCAAATTTTCGAACGCGTGGTATCAAAAAAAATAAATGCCTCGATCAAGAGGCGAAAAAATCTTAGTTCATTTTATGTAATTTGACACAACCGTGTTCAAGTACCATTCGAGTCTCGGATGAGAGATGATGATGAAGGAATCGATTATGATTCCCCAAGATATTGGAAGACAGGAAGATAGACATCGGCCCTTTGAAAAATGGAGTCCCAAAATCAGACTTTCCTAAATTTTGGAGTATCATTTAGTTTACTTGCTTTTGACTTTAGCATTGAAAATTAGTGGAGAGGTCAGACAGAGAGTTTTAAAGGAGAATTCCTAGATCCGTCCCAAAGGAGAAGAAGTTGCTCTCATTGGATTTAGGACTTACAACTCGCATACATTTGGTTGCCTTCTTGACAATTCGAATTATTTATGTTGAGATCACTAAATAATTGGTACACACAAAAATTTAAGTAGATCGAAAACTTTTAAGAGATGACTTGTAAGAACTTTTTTTTTTATAAACAGCAAAAATTGTTAGACCTAAATTTTTCCATTGGAAGCCTTTTGAAAAAAGTATTTCATTGTCTCTTCGGAAAATAAAAGTATCATATGTACGGTTTAGATCTTTGAGGAGCGATTTGAGTGTGGACAATCCGCATCCCTAAATTCAATTATTTCGATTATACATCTTCTATTATTAAGTTAGGAAGTAAGAAAAACAGGTGTGTCTCGAGAAGAAAATGAATAGAAATAAGCATTTGAAGCAGAGTCATTTACTATAACAATAATTATGTGCTTCAGTAAAGAGAATTTTTGGATCCGCCATTGATTGGAAAGGAATATTCCTTTCACTAATTGATGATTTATTTCTCTCATCTTTCATTTTCCATGATACATTCCTCCACACAAATGTTCTTGTTTCAAACACTCAAGAAATCTTGGGAGAAAATGACTACTGTTGGTCAAATCTAAATTCGACACATATCTTTAATTAGGAATCACATAATAGTCATTGTAGCCGGTGGCGGACCCAAAGCATTTGGTGGCCAAGCACACTACCTATCTTATATGCATACGGCGTGGGTGGATGGGAGTTTAAATTAATTACAAGTCGATATATGAGGAGAATGACTAAAAAGATTTCGGATGGAAAATACCGTCGAAAATAATAAAGAATATTATTGAAAATCTATCTTGTTCAACTTAGCCTAAGTTTTCATGATATTGGAATCGCCTGTGCCCGAACTCCGTTTAAAATTTCAGCATAGAACTAAATTCACAATAATCACACTGTTAACGGTGAACTCTTTTCGTACTCGAATTTCCGCACACTTTTGTGAAATTTAGACCTCTTTATTCAAAATTTCGATTGTGTAGTGGAACCTTTCTCTTTTCATATTCATCAATAAGTTCATCACGATTCATTTGAAAATGTTTTAATAACGCCCATAATTCTTGAGTAATGGAATGAATATGCTTATTTTTACGAGCAATGCAATAAATACAAACGAAGAGTACTCGTATCTAGGCATAGATGTATTTTGTGAAATTTCTAGTTCAACGATGCACGTGGATTTCCTTTTCATAGATATGAGACCCCACACATGTAGATGATTTGGGACACATTTGTATTCCAATATATATGTGCATTTCGATTAGTGTCCCTAACATTTTTGTATTTTTAATTTTAGTTAAAAGTAGGCTACTCTTAAATTTTAAAGTACTTTAATTTTGGTTAAAGGAACCATCACAAGTGATGAAAAGTATAATTAATAAGCAACTTTTTCCCCTCTTGTAAAAAGAAAGGACACTTATAAGCAACTGAATTGGCTTTACATAAACAACTGAGGAAGACATGTGCCCAACTCTCCATAACATAGGGTTTGGATTAGAATACTGGTAATCCGTCACACAAAGCAATGGTGGTGGCGTCTAGCAGCGACAATTGCTGTGCGACAAAGGGACGTTAAACTCCAAGATGCATATTTATTTTCCTCCAATTTTCTCCAAGCCACATCCATGAGCTGATTGGTAGGTTCCAACACTTTCCGGCTTGACTTTCATTGTTCTCTAGGTTTTTTTTTTTTTTTCTGACCTTTTGTTCGGACCTTTTTGGGTTCTTTGTTTTGTCTAGGCCTTTGGGCCGTGTACCTTTGGGCCGTGTAGTTTGTATCTAGTTTTATCAATATAAGCTGGATTTGTTCATTTCTAAAAAAATGTTCGTTTCTAAAAAAACCTAGGGTTTTAACTTCTTTGAGCTCATATGCATTTTTGACAGTGACAAATGAAAAATAATGGGAGAAGGGAATCTCAGAGATATCCCACCCTTTTTTTTCTTCCATTTCGTAATTATATATATCACTACTTTCCTACACTTATCTTTAGGGTAGCTTCAAAGAGACAAGATGGTTGACAAAACATTTGGTTGTCGTTTATACCTCATAATATGTGCAAATAATTCGATTTTGATTTTCCATTCTTTTGTGGGAACAGTGGTTGCTATGAAGTCTTTGTCCATCTACCTAGAAATTATACAATGTCTCTGGGTACCGCCACGTAGTGCGTCATGGATCCCATGTCTTTGTGTCCATCTACTGA
The DNA here is from genome assembly GCA_016920895.1 of Vaccinium myrtillus. Taxonomy (NCBI): domain Eukaryota; kingdom Viridiplantae; phylum Streptophyta; class Magnoliopsida; order Ericales; family Ericaceae; genus Vaccinium; species Vaccinium myrtillus. Next base: position 4,999,909 of record CM029281.1, on the reverse strand, counting down.
TTATGTGGACCAGTGGCGGCTCCAGGAATTTTTAACAGGGTGTTCAGAAATTACCTGTAACTCTACTAGCTTAACCAATCAGTCATATCTTCACAAAATTTCATATACTAGTGTGTATAATGCGACCTCAAAAATACAAAAACACGTAAAACGTTGTAGTTGTTTTAAGTTTTTTTTTATATTTTTACCAAAGCAAAATAAAAAAGGAGCATAAATATGCTTATTTTTTTTTAGGAAATTATGTAGCGAATACGTTTGCACGGATCTTTTTAAACATATGTTTTTATTTTTAGATTGTCTGCTCTAAGAAAAACTACACCATAACGATACCAATATATATTTTTTCCTCTCCATTTTTTTGTCATTAAGATGTTTATCTTGTTTTGAAATGGTATATTAAGTATTCAATTGTAAATCACTTCAATTGCAGTGTGTTTTGTTTATAGTATAAGACTAAGTGTTCAAACAAAATATTAGATAAAATTACTAGATGCAATATAAAACAAAATAAAAAGCGTGTTCAATTGACCACATTTTCTTATATGTGGTGCCACCTATGATTGGGCTATAACGGGATGTAATTTAGGTTGTTCAAAGTAGACTAGTTTGTTGGTGGGTGTTCATTTAATTTTGCACTGGGTGTTCATTCATATTTCGGCTGGGTGTTCAAAACATGAACTAACTTAAAATTTGTACAAATTTTTACATGTATTATTAGTACAATTTTTTTTTTAGGGTGGTCATGTGACCATCCACCCCATAGGGTGGAGCCGCCAGTGATGTGGACCCCACATGATGTGTAGTGGAAGAAAAATCTAGGGTACTACGTGACAGTCTCTTAGGGGACACTGAATGATCTTTCTTCATCTACCCTATGTCATTCTCTACCGTATGTATACACCCGGGGTAAAAAAAGAAAGGGAAAGAATTATCACCACGACATGCTAGCCAAAGCTCGAACACGATATGAAATTAACGGGTTAATTAAACTATCTCTGCGATATCACAACAAACTAAGACCTTTACTATTCATCACATATCTTATGGCTGTATAAATGGATTACTAATGCTGCAAAATGAAACAGGTTCTTGCCAAGCAAAAACAATAGAGAGACATGGAGATTGGAAAAAGAGATTCACTCAACGATACTAAGGGTAGTTAAAGCACGCACCCAGATTACACAGGAGAAAGACCTCTTACAAATGATACTTGAGACTGCTAAGAGTGATGGACACTGGTAGCCTTCTCCTGACAAGTTCGTAGTGGACAATTGCAAAAACATATACTTTTCTGCCATGAGACCACAGCCCTCTCAGCATCATGTTAGAACTGTTATTGGCTATGTATCCGGAGTGGCAAACTCATGTCTGTTCAGAGGTGTACGAAATTTGTGGGGAGAACCTTCCAGATGCTGATATGGTTCGAAGCATGAAAAGGGTATGCTCCCTATAGTATCTGCATCACCATTACAGTGATACCTCATGTTCAATGTCTTGATTAAATCACAGCAGTGCATCAACAAGAACCTCGGTCTGTCAACAAGCATTACAACGTACAGAATAGGTCTATCAAGGGGACTTTTCTATGATCAACCCATTCTGTAAACATTGTTTAACACCAAGCTCAGAGAGATACTTTATTTGATTGAAGACACCGTATTGTTAAAAATCTCAAAGGTTTAGGACACTCCCTAAAAAGAAATTTACGGAATAGAACATTATGAGTAAGAATAAGGTCAATGGAAATAAGCATGGCTGCGCTTATTCCAATTACTGACGTTTCTCTGAAGAAGAAACTATAACTGCCAACAACTGATTTCTTCCATTAACCTAATCTATTAACACATACTCCAGCAAAATGCTCTTAAGCTAGGAATCACACTCAATTTACATTCTTGTGTAAAGGGAAATCGGATTGAGAGCTTTTTAAGAGAGCATAAGCGGCATAATCCTCATACAATCAAGTGGACAAGAAAGAAAACAATCCAACACCCCGCACATAAAACATACGACCACCCCGGCTTACAACTCAAAAGCGTCAACATTGCGCAGACTTCATGGGAGGTGCTTTTGTCCAAGCACTCGCAACTCTTCCATTGATTATTACCAAGAAATAGTTGCACAATAATTGTTTAGCAACTGATATTAAACTCTTCATTGTAAACATTATCATCTCCCAAACTCAAGCTTACTTTCTTATGATTTAAGTTGGCAGTTAACTATGGTGATTCAAGAGACAATGCGCCTTTACCCTCCATTAGTGTTTGTGGAAAGAGACACCTTGCAGGATATAAATTTCAGAGGCATCCAAATTCCAAAAGGCATCAATCTTCAGATTCCAATACCTTTACTGCACCACCAACCCAGGCCTATGGGGACCTGATGTACAGGAGTTCAAACCAGAAAGATTCCCGCAAAGAACTCCGGTGCTTGCAAAATTCCACAGGCTTATATGCAATTTGGGGCTGTTTGAGCTAAAGGTGATTCTCTCTCTCATTCTTTTGAAGTTTACTTCTCACTCTCTCCAGAGTCCAGAATATCGACATTCCTCTGTGTTTCGGTTAGTTATTGAGCCTGAACATGGTGTTACACTCCGGGTGAGGAAACTGTGAACTCCTTTTTTGTGGGAATACATTTTGATGCATTGTTTTTTGCTACTACTAAGTAAAGTGTGTCATTGTAACTACACCCAATGTGTCAAGGACTTAAAATGTTTAACTACTTAGCCTGGTAGGATCAGGCAATATTAGAAGTGAAATCATTCGAAAGAGTCATTGAGGTGATGGCAATTCAGCAGCACGACGAACAAGTTTTGGAAAGGTAATCCAAAAGAAACAAAGAACTTAGTAACTGAAGTGTCATAAAAGGGCGTACTCAGTATACGAAGCTCCAGTACACGTGGGGTCTGGGGAAGGGTTAATGTAAGAACAATGATACATACACTCCCTCCCAACCACTCCCCACCACTCCCCTCTCACATGTGGTGGGATCCACCACATGTGGAACCCACGGTGGGACCCACCACATGTGAGAGGGGGAGTGGTGGGGAGTGGTTGGGGAGGGAGTGTATCTATCATTTTTGTTAATGTAAACAGCCTTACCCCCTGCAAGAAGAGGTTGTTTATGAGAATCGAACCCGTGACCTACAGGCCACAATGAGAAAGCTTTAATGTTGCGCTAGGTTTGCCCTAGTAACTAAAGGTGTTATGAAGGAATTGTTTTTTATACTGGGCAGGTACCAAGTGGTTGAGCTTACGTGGTGCCCGAACGCTGCATCCGGGTCGTCCAAAAGTGTATTCGAAGGCCTAGATCAAAACCTCTCTCTCCCCCCTTTCTCTCTCCATATTCCGGACCGCCCAAAACCGAAATGGACTGCGCCGCGCGCAGGTACCGCGTGTTATCCGCTCGGCACTGAAAACTCGTTTGTTATGAAGAGTATAAAAGATAAGAGTTCACAATAGGTAGGAAACGTATGGCCCCATTTTATCACAGAAGGGCAAAGGAAAAACCAACTTCATGCATGATGAAGTCAAATAAAGATGGTGAAGACAAAGGATCTGTGGAGTGGTTGTGGAGTTCCTTCCAAGTTGGTAATGGGGACAGCACATGCAATTGTTGTGCTCTTAAAAAGTCCTGAGAAGATATCCAAAGGGGTCCTCCCAAATCTGCCGACAGTTTTTTCGGTTAATTGTTCTAGGGTCCAGAGTGGGGACTTATTGATCCATTTAGTCCATGTTAAAGTTTTACAAGGTCTAAGGTCCACAAATTTTTTTAAAAAATTTTGGTACTTTCAAAGGGTACACTAGAGTTTAGGTTTTAGGGTGCACTTTCCTATTATATGGTTTTAGTGTTTTAGGCACTTTCATAGGGTACCCTAGGATTTTAGGCACTTTCATAGGGTACAAACTTTTTTGGCACTTTCCTAGAGGTACAAACTTTTTTTTTGGTAAAAAAGAAAAAAAAGAAAAAAAAGAAAAAAGAAAAAGAAAAGATTTCAACATTAGGACTGGATAGGTTATAAACTTGTTTGGTGGATTAATGGGGTTACAAATTCTTTGCCTAGGACTTTTGAACAAGTCTCCCCAGTTTTTTTGCTTTGCTATTTTCTTCCTCTTCATTATTGAGAGAACTGAACGATTGAGTACTTATGAGAAAGTGAGAGGTTTTTCATGATCTGTACTTTCAGTGGTTAATACAACTCGGAGTTTTCCTCATCTAGTCGTGTGTGTGACTCCCGTAAAGTACAAGTGGAACCCAATGCTACATTGTTAAGAAACATAAATTTCATGGCTAGACTCGCACTAGGGGATTCTGCCGTGCCCTCCTCCATTTGAACTTTGTCCCGAGCTTGAAAATGTGATCCAGACCGTTTCATTTTTTAGAACACAACGCGTAAAATATGTCGAAAAAAAATCAATCTAATCGGACATTGGCAAATTAGTAAACGAATGACTTTTTTCTTGAATAAGTGAACATGCCATACATCATGCTTCCTGTAGGTGATGGTTCTGGCTACAATCGAATATGATGAGCTGGAGAGGTATGAATAATCAATAGTAAAGATACAGTAGGAAAGAGAATAGGGTGGTCTAGAAGAAGGGTGAAGAATAGAGCAGGTGTGCACAGAAAGGACTAAGGCAGTGGATTGCTCTTGGTCTAATCCGTAATACCCTTGGTGACCTAGGAGATGGGGACTGAATTGCAGAGAGAATGTTTTCCTCTCAATCAGGGATTTCCCTTTTCTCTCTCTAGAATGACCTCACCAACCTCTGGGTACTGAAAGGAATGTCCCATATTTATAGGCGTCCTGAACCAATCATTTGGCACCAGGCTGTCACCCTATGATATGATAACACGTGTCCTTTCCGTACAACCTGACCGTACGGGTGACGTCATCACCATGCAGCTAACTCGCGCGGTGACAAGCCATTCCCCCGCGCAGCGATCCTCCTGTTCTTAGCCACCAAGCCACTAGATCTCCCTTATTCCCGTAAGGGCAAGGTCGTGACCTGTTCGGTCGCGCCTATACCGCAGCCAAGCCTCAGGGGGCCCCCGGGGTCCTGCCTTTAGACCGCAGCAGGTATGATTACCTGGGCTAAATTGGACTAGCTTCTCGCGTTATCGCCCATGCTCTGGGCCGCTCTAGTCAAATGGGCCATGGGCTTTTCTCCTGTGCGGATGGCCCATGGTTATCCAAGCACCGCCCCTACTGGGCTTGGGGTGCGTGCCGTGAAGGCGCCTTGCACGAGAGGGTCCCGCGTCAGTGGCCCCCTTCGTGCACGCGTCAGTGGCCCCCACCGCGCGGATACTTCCGTGGGGAGAGCCATGTGTCACGCGGAAATCATGCCACCTGGGCAACACGTGTCATCTTCTCATTGGTAGGTCAACGTTGACTTTAGTCAACGGGGGGTCTCGCGCTGACCTCCCCTACACTTCCTAATCGCACATGCACACTTGAGCTTTGCGATCGCTCTACCGGAACTTCCAGTTAATCTAGCATTTGAATCATAATTGTATTTGCTTCCTTACTTCCAAGATGATTGAATTTTTGAAGCACTTTCTCATTGTAATGAGGCTGACATAGTGCGGAAATGGAAACCCAGTACTGCACATTCGGATCATTGATTACCAAGACGGAGGTCCGAATGTGTACTATAGCTACACGTATAATAACTTTACTAGTTTGCAGATTTTCTTTCCATTTCAAGGCAGAACAAATCCACAAATCCTTCTGGTTGTTGGATGCAAACTTCCTCATCTAACTCACCATTCAAAAAGACAATGCACATAAGTACAACACAAATCATATTTAATCATGGATTCGGAAGACTAGTAATGAGCTTTTACAGCTGTTTGTTCGGCAATCAAGGTCTAAACTAAGTCTCAACCACCAATTTCTCCTAACTGTCTAATAGCTAAATCAACAAAAAGAAAAAGAAAAAAGAAGAAAGAATGCTCAGTTCTCACACAACTCATACCCTCATGGTCAGCACTAGACAAGGAAACACCATCATGCACAACAGGACACCCATCCTACCCACAAAGCACAACACTCCACGCCCTTTTACCAACACCCCACACCACAAGTACCTAAATGCAATCCAGCAAGTACAGCAATGGGAAAAAAAAAATACTGTCCAACCGACCCACCAATTGATTTCGGTGGGTTTGCTCCGCACATAAGTGATCAGGATTTTGATTTTTAGAGTCTATCCGCAATTAAGTAATTTCTTGCGAATCTTCTAATCCTGGCGAGGATCGCTGGCCTTTGATTAGACCGGGGAGGGTAAGTTGAGATACATGTAAACTGATCCGAACATCCCTAACTGTCGAACCAATGGAGATTAATGTCCAAAAAAGGAAGTTTGAGTGTGACAATCGATCTCCACATAACTTTTATAACTCTCATTCGTAAAAGGCTCAAAACATAGTTAATACACGTGTGTTAAAAAAACTATGGGTACATCGTTAAATGTACATCATCTTGTGTGAACCCATTTTGGGATTCCACGCAAATGATTAAAGTCATTTAATTTATCTGAAACATGCTTTTAAGTGAACAATCAAGCCAGAATTCGTAGCGGTAAGGGCTTGATAGATTTTGGTCCCTAAATTTGCCGGGATAAAAACGGAATAAATTGATCAAGCCTTTATCGATATCCAAATGAGCTTATTTTTTAGGAGCCCGCAAATAGTACTTTAAATAAATTGAACAATTCCGATCATTAATGTGAGACCCCGAAGTGAGTCCTACACAAGGTATACATTTGGTGTGTACCCATAGTTGGTCTCATTTCATCTAGATCAATAGAAGGTTAATATTCATTAATAAGATGAGTACGAGTGTTTAAATTAATAAGCTGTGTATGGATTGCCTTTTTAGCCATAATTTTTTTTTTGGAAATTGTTCAAATTTCCTCACTGGTTTTTTTTTTTTTTTTAGTCGATAGAAGAGATCAATTACATCACATATGAAATTCAAAGTACAAACTCGGAATACTACATCAATTGTGAGAATCTACGAGACAACAATGCTCAACAACTTTAACCAATACAAAAAATAAACCCGTTACAAGGTAGAAAGTAGAAAAAAAACAAGCCTCTACATGTAGGCGGGGAGATTCGAATACCTGACCCTGTATTGGGATGCAAGAGTCCTAACCAACTGAACTAACCCCGGTTGGTTTCACTGGTCCCTTTGACCTTACCGCTATGTTGGCATTTCTTTTTTTCTGGGCGTACTCTTCTCTAGAATTTTCCCTCCTAATAAGCAGCCAAGGCTGCAATTTTATTATTATTTTTTTGCTAAGCTCCAAGGCTGGCTGCAATTTATAGGCAACAAAAGTCAAAATCAGCTTGAATTTGTGTACTGCAAAGACAAGGCTTAAATTAACCCCAACCGAAAGGAATTAGCCATACAGAATAAGGGCCGAGGATAATGATGGAATTTGCTAAATTGGTTGAGGGCATTTTTTTGTCTTTCTTATGTTGGAAAAATGAAAATGTAAAATTAGAATCCAAAAACTTCTAGAAGCTTGATTCTCAGATTGTGGCTCAAATTTGTTATTTGGAGAATGCATAATGATAGAATGAATTAATTTTACAGTCCAACTATCAAACAACCAAAATGTGAAATACTTAGATATTGGATATCAAAACATCATAAATTGGATGGAAGACTAACGGGGTGGATTTTTTATTCCCAAACTATGGGCTAAACGTCCCATCACCCCCTCATCCGGACGGATTCCTTCATCCCTCCTCTTAGTACTGCATCCAAACGAGGCCTAAGTGTTCCATTATTGCAATTCTTAGTAGTGATGGCAACACAATGACGCGAGACATAACGTCAAGAATAATGCATTATTTGAAAAGACTTGTACGCCGAAGATTCTTCTGAAATCCAGAAGAGTTCTGGAAGAAGGAAATAATGCATTATTTTGGTGTTGATAAGGAATCTAAATTCAATGTTTTCAAAATTTGAAGGCTCGTCGTGGGACATTAAGACGCTAATGGTTGAAATATAATAACTTTTTGTGTAACAGTAAAATTTATAAATGTAATTTTTTTTCTTTTGCATAGAATATATCTCGTCAAGTTAGCCCTTATTTTTTGTACATAGCTTTTCATAGTAGCACTATAAATTTTTATCATTGCTGGATGAGAATTCTAGAGCTGCCTCTATCCAAAGGTTGTATATAGCCAGTCTAAAAAATGTCTATAAAAAGACTCCTTACCATTATTGGGCATGTATAAACACAATCTAGTTCATAACTTCATATTCTCTCACTTGTAAACCCCTTACCTTCCTCATCTTCAGGAATGAGGGCCTGTAGTGAGCATTTCTCACTATAGGTGTGTAGTGAGTAGTAGAGACCTTTGATCTTCACAATCGATGGTTCAGATTCCCAAAAAATTCTTACCGGTCAAAATATATTCTTACCGGTCAAAATTTAAAAACATATCTAAACCGTTGATTGTCGCAATGGACAGTGCTCACTACACCCTGTAGTGAGTTCCCTCACTATAGACCCTGGTTCCCTCATCTTCCACATTTCTTTTTCTTTAGTTATTGTTATTGTCTGACTCTCTATCTGTGTGTGTGTGTGTATACAGAGGAGGAAGAGAAAGAGAAGAAAATGGAAGCAAAGATCATACTGTCAGTAGTAATGGGTGGTTTCATAGGGATGTTTTTGTATCTCTATAATCTTTGGTTGTTGAAGCCAAATAGGCTAAGATCAAAGCTTCAAACCCAAGGGGTGAAAGGCCCTTCACCTTCTTTTCTATATGGAAATGTTCCTGAAATGAAGAGAATCCTACTTGATCAGCTCCAATCCAAATCAATGACTGCCGGAAGAGATCACCGCAGCCACCATGATGTCGACGATGTTGCACATGATTGGCCGGCCAACGTCTTCCCACACATCCTCCAGTGGCAAAAAGAATATGGTACGTACTTACTTGTCTGGTCATTTAATGCACCTCGAAATAATACATACAGTCCCTCCCACAGCCCTTTTACTTTGTACTATCCCAATTGTAAGAAATTAAAACGTGCTATGGAAAATTATTTTTGAAAACAGTAGCCAAACAGGGTTGCATTGGAAGAGGTTTTCTTTTTTCTTCTATAAATGGAACATAGGATGTGTCTTTGAATGTTTACACATATTCTATTTGTCAATTGTGGAATCATGGTAATGCTAGTGTGTGTGGTGCTTGTTCAGGACCAGTATTCATGTATTCATCAGGAAACGTACAGATTCTGTGGGTAACAGATCCAGAGATGGTCAAGGAAATGAACCTCTGTACCTCTTTAAGCCTTGGGAAGCCTTCATTTCTATCCAAACAAATAGGACCTCTGCTGGGTCTGGGCATTCTTTCCTCAAGTGGCACATTATGGGCCCACCAAAGAAAAATCATTGCCCCTGAATTGTACCTAGAAAAGGTTAAGGTACATACCCCACTAAATTTAGGGCTGTCCAGCGGATCATCCGCTCCGCCAATCCGACCAATCCGAACCATCCGTGAATGTTCGGTTCGGTTCCGGATCGAGAATTTCTTATTTGGCGGTTCCAGTTCCGGATCGGATTAGATCGGATCCGCTCAATAATCCTTCTTTAATAAAATCCTTCTTTAATCCGAAATCCGATCCGTCCCGATCCGATCCGATCCCGTCCGATCCGTGAATGTTCGGTTCGGTTCGGATCTTAAAACCATAATCCGCCTCTGGCGGATGGATCGGATCGATCCGTATCCGTCCGATCCGATCCGATCCGGACACCCCTACCACTAATCATTCCTAACCCATACCACTAATCATTCCTAACCCATATTAGCTTCTCCTGCTACATTAAAAAAACTAAGCGTAATTTTGACTTACACCCTGTACTTTGCCTGATTTTTGATACTCCATACTAGCTTCTCCTGGTACATTAAAAAACTAATGATAATTTTGACTTGCACCTCCTGTACTTTGCCCGATTTTGAAAGACACCCCAACTTCATTTTTGGATACTTACACTCTCTCAACTTTGGACCAAACTGAAAACGTTAGCTTTTCCATTAGAACTAACATGCACTAAAGTGATTTTGCGGCCAAGTTACCTCCAAAAACCATTATTTTTTGACCCAATTACTTACTTAGAACACCTTATGAAGGTTCAGAGGCCATAAGAAATGTTTTTAAGATCCAATATCTCAAGAAATACTCTATTTCTTATTATCTTGTCTTAGCAAGACCAATACTTCATGCAACTCTTTTTTGAATTGAAGGGCATGGTGAACCTAATGGTGGACTCCATAACTGAAATGCTCAAGTCTTGGGAGAGAAAAACCATAATAGGGGGAGGAACTGCAGACATCAGAGTCGATGAGTATTTCATGCGTTTATCAGCCAACATAATTTCAAGAGCCTGTTTCGGGAGCAACTACACCCGTGGTGAAGAAATATCCTTACAGCTTAGAACTCTAATGAAGATCATGTCTAAGGTACCCCTGGGAGTTCCTGGCTCAAGGTACGATTTCTAGATCGATAACCTTCCAATATAACTATCTCATGTCTCGGTTCTTTTGACTATTCATTTCATATCCGATAGCTCTATAAAATGGTTAATTAACTTAAGCTGCAAAATGCAACAGGTTCTTGCCAAGCAAAAACAATAGAAAGATATGGAGATTGGAGAAAGAGATTCACTCAATGATTGTAGAGGTAGTTAAAGCACGAACCGAGACAACACAGGAGAAAGATCTATTACAAATGATACTTGATGCTGCTAAGAGCTCTGGAGATGGTGGAGGGCTACCTGAGGATATTTCTCCCAACAAGTTCATAGTGGACAGTTGCACGAACATGTACCTCGCTGGCCATGATTCCAATGGCCTCTCAGCATCATGGTGCTTGATGTTATTGGCAATGTATCCGGAGTGGCAAGCTCTTGTGCGATCTGAGGTGTTTGAAACTTGTAGGGAGGAGCTTCCAGATGCTGATATGCTTCGAAGAATGAAAACGGTATGTTAGCTATACTATTTGCATCCCCATTATATTGATACCTCATTTTCACTGTCTTGATTAAATTACAGCACTGCATCAACAAGAATCTCGTAAGCACAAAAAAGACTTTTCTATGACCATCCCATTTTGTCAACACCGGTTTTAAGCAATGATCCAATTCTCCCAAGTGTTTTTAAATCCACAAGAAAATGCAGCTCAGTTACACAAGGAGAAGATCTCTACCAAAACAAACAACAAGCTCGGAGAGAAACTTTATTCGACTCAAGACACCACACCGTTCAAAATCTCCAAGGTTTAGCACTCTCCCGGCCTAACAAGAAATTTAGAGATCCGAATGTTATGAGCAAGGATAAGGTCAATGGAAAGAAGAATGGCTGCCTATCCCAAATACTGACCTTCCTCTGAAGAAGACCGCATGATGGCAGACAACCGATCTCTTCCATTGATCAAATTTATCAACACACACTCCAGCGAAAAGCCGAAAATGCTCCAAACCTGGTTGCCAGGATATACACCAAAAGAGGACACTGTCCTGCTAATAGCCACGGGCAGCCTTATCAAGCCACGACATGGTAGGATAACAATAAGGAAATTAAGTTAAGGCGGATTGCTCTTGACCATTAATCCTAATGACTAATTGTCAAACCCTTCAGAGAAGATCCATGAAATATCTAGCTCTTATATTAACAAGGAATGACAATATATTTTCATTCTCGTGTCTAGGCAACAAAGACACGTCATTTTGGAGAACTTTTTGAGAGAGCACATACAATCAAGTGGGAAAAAAAAATCCAACACTGCACGTACAAAGCCCACAACCACCATGGCCTACAACTCTAAAGCTGCATAAATGTTCTGCAAACTTCACAAATGGTTGATTGCTACGTTTAACTCAAAAAACCATGTCCATGCACAAGTACCGCTTCCTTTGATTATCTAGCAAGTGATATTAAATTCTTCATTCTAAGAGTTATTACCTTGCAAACTCCAACTTATTTCCTTAAGATTTAAATTCGCAGCTAACTATGGTGATTCAAGAAACAATGCGCCTTTACCCCCCAGTAGCTTATGTGGTAAGAGAAACCTTGGAGGATATGAACTTCAGAGGCATCCAAATTCCGAAAGGCATCAACCTTCAGATTCCAATACCTTTACTGCACCACAACCCAGACCTATGGGGACCTGATGTACACAAGTTCAAACCAGAAAGATTTGCGCAAGGAACTCTTGGTGCTTGCAAAAATCCACAGGCTTATATGCCATTTGGGGTAGGGCCGCACACCTGTGCAGGCCAACACTTTGGCTTGTTAGAATTAAAGGTGACATTATCTCTCATTCTTTCAAGGTTTAGCTTCTCTGTCTCTCCAGAATATCGGCATTCCTCTGTGTTAAGGATGGTGCTTATAGAGCCTGAACATGGAGTTACCATCCGGGTCAGGAAACTGTGAAACTCTTTCTGTTGGGGAATACAATTTGATGCGATGTTTTAGCTACTACTAAATAAAGTTTGGCGTTGTGACTACGTTGAATGTGTAGACATTTGACATATTTAACTACTTAGCCTGGTAGGACCAGGCAATATCAGAAATGAAATACTCACAAGAATCATTGAGGTGGTGCTAATTCAGAAGAACGATGAGCAGAGGTAAATACAATAAAGTTTTGGAAATGTAATAATGCACATTTCCAACTTCTAGTGTCATAATTCCTGCTGCAAGCCAACTCAAAGAAGTGTCAGTGAATAGATAACACAGTACTAATAAGGGGTTCTTTTTTGGGGCTAATTTAAGATTAAATTGAACCAAACAAAATACAGGCGCACAGGGGCATACCCTAGAACAAAGAAGCACAAACACCACCAAAGGAAATCAAAGCCTAAAAGCAAGGAGCCAAACAACATAGCTCAAACTACCCAAAGGACAACCAAAACAGCATTATCAGCAAGAATAAAAAACTCTGCAGCTAATAGACCATGTATAGCAAATGAGTCTATTAGCATCTGACATCCTAACCAACCTCCAAGTATTGATATAAAAGCCCTCACATCTCTGTCAATTCTGGAAATCTGGGGTGTTAGCTTCGATCTCCTGAATGAACCCGTTTCTCTTTGCAGGTCACTTCCAGATCATTTTGTATAAAAGAAGACACTTTAGCGTCAAGGGATAAACCAATGTTAGAGCGGACCCCCTCCCGATACCTCCTATATAATGGCCCCAACGTGCGCCAATCATATACCCATGCAAAGGTAAAAGATCCATTTGCAATTGTGTACAGAATGAGGAGCTAACAAAAGTCCCTAAGATGGAAAATCTTTCTTATAGTCCCTGAATAATCAGAGGTAAAGCTATATGCCATAAATTCCAGCTTTTTCACCAAGGGCCCAAAATTGTTTTAACATGCCTGCAATGATGCATTCCTTTAAGTTTCCTGACACCCAAACTTCCTTCTTCCCCAGGAGCGCAGACTAACGGCCCATTTGACTTTGGCACGCTTATCGTTCAGCACACACCGAGACCATAGGAAAGTCATCAACTTGCTTCAATACCTTTGGTGGGACCTTCTGAGGCATGATAAATAACTAATCCAATATAGCATGATGCCAAACACGACAGAAATAATGAGCTCGGGTATACCCCCGTAGGATGACATTTTAGCAGACCAGACCTTCTGAGGCATTATAAAAATCTGATCCAATATAGCACGATGCCAAACACGATAGACAAAATGAGCTGGGGTTTTACCCCCATAGGATTACATTTTAGCAGACCAACTCTGAACCCTGCCCAAAGTTTTCTCTTGTAAGATCATACATCGCCTATCGCCTTGTAGAAATCAGGGGAACACCGAGTATTTTACTGGTAAAGTCCTATTAGAATAGGAAGAGCATCTCTAATAGCCTCCAAGTATCCCCTTATTGGACATTTACAGATATCTTCAGCATAAAAAACATAGAAATTTGTATCTAAGTTAACCACACTATCAAGATTTTTTTTAAAATTTATGTCAAGACGACCATATTTAGAGAATCAGAATAGTACTAAAAGCGAAGTCTGCAATAACTAAATCAAGCTTAATATACAACAACCGGAGAAATAGCCCTATATGGAGAAGAAACAAATTATCAAACGAAAGAATCCTATATGGAAAAACTTACTCACAATCACTTCGTGTCTTCGACAAAAATTTGACCTCTCAAACTCTCATCAAGAATATATTTACCTAACTTTTACTATACTATAAAACTGATTGTTTTTACCTCCACATATATTTGTTATTTACAAGAAAAATTGGCATGCTGAATTTTCCAAATTCTAAATGATTTGCCGCAAAACTCTAACTTTGCTAATTTCATATTGTCTCACTTTGATTACTCAGGTGTCCAGAGGTGTTCCACTAACAAAAAACTGTTTTTTCCAAACACCGAGACAGGTCATTCTCTCACAACACATCACAGAAAAAACCGTGAAAAACCAGTTTTTTCAAAAAACTAAGGCCATGTTCCACTAACAAAAAACTAGTTTTGTTTTAAATAAAAAACTACTTCATTCCACTAAAAAAAACCCCACAAAAAACCAACAAAAAAACCACTTCATTCCACTAACCTAAAAAAAAACAAATCATTGCACAATCAAGTACAAGTACTTTAATCATGTAAAATTACGAATCTGCCCTCCCTTAAAAAAAAAGAGCAATAGTTGTTTGGGTAGAAGGGTAGATTTGTAATTTCATAACACAACTAAAAAAACCAAAAAACCAAAAACTTGTTAGTGGAACTAGTTGTTTTTTTTTAAAAACTAAAGATATAAAAAAACCAAAAAACTAAAAAACCAATTAGTGGAACATGGCCTTAAGTTAGTGGAACACCCCAGTATCTCATCTTCTTAAGATCAATCCTACCCTCCACTAATAAGGAGCCAATTAAAATCATAGCAAAACTCAATATTAACTAGCCTCGCTAGAGTCAGTTGATGGCACTACGAGGTTTATAGCCTAGCACCCTATGAAAAAGCAAATCCCTAGGTCTTAGAAGTCGACAGTGAGTTTCAACCCCTGAAGATCTAATTAATCTAGTCTTCAAGTAGGTAGTCTATTACTTAAAATTTATCATTCAAAACCAACTTTTTTATTCATATTAAAAACAAATAAAACTAAAGGAATAAAAATTCTCTTTTCTTCCCTAGCATTTTTTATTTTTGTATACATGCACAAGTTCTTTCCAAAAATCCCTTCTTGCCTGTAGTCATTGGCTGAGTGGCGACTATTGAGAAATTTTCCTTGGCGAACACTTAATATTCGCACTAATTGTTTTCGTATTTTGTCTTCACAAAGTGCCAAAATACCCATCATTCGGCTAAGTTATTGGCCCATTCTTCCTAAATTTTTGCTTTGGTATTTTTTTTGCCTGATTTTTTTTTTCTTTTTTTCAATTTAGGTTACTATTTTGGATTAATCATTCATCACGACAAAAAGAGTCTGAAAAGCAAAAAATTACGACTAAATGAAAAAAAAAGCTCACAACATACAAAAAAAAAAGGTTAGAAAGAGCTATTAGAACCCTTGTTTTTGTATTTAATGTCGTCCTATCTGAATTTTTCAATCATTCGGCTAAATTATTGGCCCATTTTTCGTAAATTTTTACTTTGGTATTTTGGATTAATTATTCGTCACCATGAAAGGAGTCCAAAAAAAAAAAGTTTGAAAGGGCTATCTGAACCCTTATTTTTGTCTTTATTGTCGTTCTATCTGAATTTTTCAACTACGATCCATATTTTATACTACTGTTCTGATTTCTCGCATCGAGACAAATAATTTATTTTAAAACTAAACCCCAAATTATGAAAGGTAAACAATACAACAAAAATGCCAAACGCGAGATGTTTGTTTTTATTCACATAAAGACAAAAATTGATTCCAAAAAATACTGGAGTACCAAGTATTTAGACAATAATACTCCCTCCGTCCTTTTTTAAATGTGTTATTTCGTAAATCCAACTTATTAAAGAAATATCATCATTAACCAATGGCTTGTAGCCTAGCGGTTATCTCCTGATTCTTCCACAAGGGAGACCAGGGTTCGAGCCTTGACGGAGGCGTTTGGGGTTTAGGGTTATGGATAACTTCTAGACCCCCTTTGGACTAACTCACTAACTCCCCCACTAACCCCTTGAACTGATGTATAACGAATGACAAAAAAAAAAAAACCATCATCATTACACTTTTCACATTAACCTTTTCATCTATTTTACACTCTTCACATCAACTTTTACCTCTACTTTCCAAAATTATCCTCCACTTTTACTCATTAACTCTTTACCCACTATTTTTTGAAAAGGGCCAAATGATAAGGGAATTGATAATCGCACTCCAAAAATTGATGCATGCACTCCAAGTTACAGTGGTTTTCCAAAACTACCCTTTTGCAAGTTTCAATTTTACTTAATTCAGGCGCTCCTAAATTTTTTTACTCTTCTCCTCTGCCTCCTCTGTTAACGGAAGAAAAAAAAATGGACGCCCACCCAAACCCTAACCTGTAACAAAAACTCTATTGTGAATTGTGTGCTGTAGATCGAGGATTCAAGCTCGGAAGGTAGTTTTTTAGTTCTTTTCCTATGATTTTGTCGGGATTAAGTTATGATTGGGTGTGTTTTGTGTATTTTAAGAAGGGCGTGGTTCGGCTAAAAAATTTCGCTGCTTCACAAATCCAGGTGAGAAGGGAACCAAACAGGGAAAAAAATATCGATGCGCTTCAATACATCACCACCACCACCACTACATGCATAAAATGTTGGAAATTTTTGGATCTGAAAACTAGTTCAAGCTCGTGATTAATTTTATTTCTTTTTTGAGTAGATTCTCCACATCGAAACTTACCTTGGTATTTTTAATTTTCCATGTTCTAGCTGTAAATTTGTTATGTTCTCCATATTTTTGAAGTTTTTCTAACCCAACTCTCTCTAACCTAACTTCTAACTTCTCTCGTAAGAGCAACTCCAGCCCTATACCTTTTTTTTACTCAAATTTGAGTGAAAATCTGAGTAAAAGCTCCATTTGAGATAACCTCCTCTAGTCCTTGACCCAAATTTCTAACCCTAACCACCGTATTCCGCCGCCTGCCGCCCGCCGTCGCAACTCAGATCGAGATTTGGACGACGACGACCACCATCACTCCTTGACGACGACCACCACCACCGCCAACGTCTGAAACCACCATCGTCGTCAAAACCACCACCAAAAAATTCCGTCACCAACTCTGAAACGACGACCCCCAACCACCAGATCTGAAACGACGACCGCCAACCACCACACCACCAACGTCCACCGTCACCAGCTCTGAAACCACCGCTTTTCGGCGACGTCGAAGTTCTTCCGGCGAGTACACCACCGCAATATAGCCGTTTGAAATCTGAGTAAGAGATTTGGTTCTCCCTTGATTTGAGGAAAAATCTGAGTAAAACTCAATTTGATATGGGTTTGGTTCAAAGACTGGAGGAGGTTTTTGGGTGTTTTTACTCAGATTTCAAATTTGGGTTTGGGTTTGAGTAAGGGCTGTGGCTGCTCTAAGCCCTTTTGTTTCATACCCAAATTTCTACAAAACCTAATCCCCCTGATGTTATTACAATAACGAATCGAAAGCAACTACAGAAGTTGTTGCTGGAGAAATCGAAAACGAGTTTTGGAAAGCTGGACGATGCTCTTAGTTTATTCCACCAAATGGCCCAAATTCGACCTCTGCCTTCTGTTATCGATTCTAATCAGCTGTTAACTGTTGTTTCCAAGATGAAGGAATCCTCGACCGTCATTTCTCTACATAAAGAAATCAGGGAGTTGGGTATACAAAGTAATGAGTATACGCTGAATGTTTTGATGAATTCTTTTTGCCGCTTGAGTCGAGTGGAATTTGGGTTTGCTATCTTGGGTATCTTTTTTAAACGTGGTTATACTACGTGATTACCTTCACCACTCTTATTAACGGATATATCTTAGAAAGTAAGACTTCTGAGGCTGTGACATTGTTCGTGAGGTTGATGAAAAAAGGAGAGATTGAACCTGATGAAATCACATACGCGACAATTATAAAAGGGTTTTGTAAAATAGGAGACACTGCAATGGCTATACGGTTACTGTGGAGTATGCAAAAATGGAACTTTAGGCCTACTGCAGTGATGTATAGCATAATCATCGACAACCTTTGTAAGACGGAAACATAGATGATGCTTTGAGCCTCTTATCAGAATTGAGAGGGTGGGATATTATACCTAATGTGGTCACCTACACCTCTTTGATTGATGGCTTATGCAAATCAGGTCGAGGGAAGGATGCCACAAGAATATTGAGTGACATGGCAGCACAAAACATTTCCCCAGATTTTGTGACCTTTAGTATGTTGGTAGATGCACTTTGCAAGGAGGGAAGGACCGAGGAGGCAGAGGGTATACTTGAGATCATGATTCGAAACGGTGAGAAACCCAATGTTGTCACTTATAATGCATTGATGGATGGATATTGTTTGCAGGGCCACATGAAGAAAGCAAAAGAAGTTTTCAATTCTATAGTTGATAAGGGCTTTGAGCCTGATATCTTCAGCTATACTATCTTAATCAATGGTTTCTGCAATAAGAGGAACATAGACGAGGCCATGCATCTACTTCGGGAAATGCCTCATAAAGGGTTAAAACCTGCAACTGAAACTTACACCACCTTGTTAAAGGGCCTGCTACAAGTAGGGAGATGTGATGCTGCAGATCACTTATTTCATGAGATGATGTGTAGCGGACAAAATCCTGACATTCTGACTTACTCAATCTTGTTAGACGGCTTCTTTAGGAACCAGAAAATTGGCAAGGCAGTAGAGGTGTTTCATTCAATGCAAGATCAAGGAATAGTTCCTAACACTCGTATTTATAATATCATCATCAATGGAATGTGCAAAGTGGGGAAAATTGAAGACGCTCGGAAACTTTTTAGTTTCATTTTAGCTAAAGGTTTGAAGCTCGATGTTAAGATTTACAACACAATGATTAGTGGACTTTGTAAGGAGACCTTGTTGAATGAAGCTGAGGAGTTACTTAAAGGCATGTATGCAGATGATTGTCCACCCAATGAAAACACTTATAATATACTTGTTCGAGCATTCCTCAACAAGGGTGAAAGACACAAGGTTAAGGTATTTCTACAAGAAATGATCAATTGGCATTTCCCAGTAGATGCATCTACCATGGAAGGTTTACTCACAGTTGATGGTGACGATGGGGAAATTTTAAGAATGATTCAGAAGCTCGTGCCAAGGGATGAAAAAGTGGTGTCTTGAAGTGGAAGGAATTACTTCAAGTTGTCAAAGATGGGTACTTGTATCATATTTGGGATGGGTAGGTGTCCTCGTAAAGTTCTTTTACATTTACCAGTATAGAAATTGCATTTTGTTCTTGCATGTTGAGTCTGTGTGATTATCGAATCCTAGAGTCGTAAGATAGATCAATAAGTGACAAATTAAACAATATTTTCTTGACTAGTGCAGATAACACTCTCTCAAGCTGATTAAAGAGCTTGGAATGTTTTGGGTTATGATGTCTGGTTCCGAGGAGCACCGGATATACATCAGAGGATTAAAGCTCTGGGTGTTCTTTTTCAGTTGCATTCTCCAGATCTAATATGTTTCGGGTGTTTCTCATTTCCGTTGCCCTATTATGTATCATAAGTTGAGTGTTTGAGTTTTCAGTTGTTTTATGCCCGCTTGACTCTGTACTTGAAATCTGGGATGCAAGGAAAATAGGGATTTCTATCTCCTATCTATGGAAAATGCTAGAAAGGTTTCTCTTAAGCTAATGACAGCTTATTTATCTTTTGAATTCATTAAAATAGATTTCAGCGAACTTAGAATTAAGCAAATATCTTTCAATTAGGGAAACTGCAAGTTAAATGCTATAGCTGTGAACCCTTCTTCCATAATGGTTTGTATCGCTTGGATCCTATAGCTATATACCCTGCTCTTGCTTTGTTACTTTCATTTCGAACAGATGATTCTACCCACTGCATGGTTATCATGATATGATACTTATGTTCACTATTGGACTTAATTCTACATCAGTATGGTTTGAGAAACTTTCCTATTCTTTCTACTGAGGCTTAAAGTGATCGTGTGCATGCATACTATTGCGCACTTATGTAAGTGCCTGCAAGCGGTTTTAGTTTGTGTTCTTGCCAATCTTTTCGTTTTCTATGTTTTTGGTGTTATCAATGAATGCATATTGTAATCTTCCCTTTTTTTTCCCTCTCTCTCATGCATCTTTTTGTATTCTCTGCACTTGATAGTCATTGTTGATTGACTGCCGTAAAGAATATTGGAATCTACTCTCAGTACTTGTTTCTTGGATGGTGGTCTTTGGCTAATATATGCTCTCCCATACTGTGATCTGTACATTTTGGTGAGTACTCTTATTTAAATTTTTTTCTAAGTTATTGTCTAGCTGATAGTCCAATTTCTACTGAAGAATATAATGACTGGGGGGAAGTTCTGGTGATGGAAGGCTATACGAGTGCTGTATTGAATGAACGCTTTTGGTATTGACATAATTTCAGAACTTAGCTTGACCCAAAGATCTTGACAGGTGGTTATATTTTTAGGTTTTTCACATTACCTGATTTTTTTTTAGGCTTGACAGTGGAGAAACAGCGTTTTTGTTAAAGTTGATTCAATTCGTATGAGTTTCATAAGACAACAATGAAACCCCCCATCGGTTACACACTTTGTGATTGAGGACGCCGTAATCTTAAGTTTGATGATTCTATTTTTGTTTTAATACACATTGTCCAGACAACGGGTCTACGGAGTGGAATCAAATTCGATATTAGAAACATAATTTCATGGATAAACTCTCTCTCTCTCTCTCTCTGATTGTTAGATATTTTCTGCAGGTCTTTCTGGGTAAATTTCAGCACATCCGTCTAAAAGTAAATCATTTTTTCGCAATTCGTAATGCACATTTCCACCTTCCAGTGTCATAATGCCTGCTGCAAGAAGAAGTGCCTGTAGATAGATAACACAATGCTAATGAAGTTAAGAATTCATCCCGTGCTAAATAATATGACAAGCTTGGACATGACATTTTTTTCACACGTTTGCAAATACCTCTAGTAAGTTGTCCTTAAATAACACATCGATGAACTGATCACAAAAATGATAAATTGACCAAAACCAAAAAATGATAAACATGGTATATAATCGGTTGAGTTGATGGAATGATTTGGCAGAATTACCATACAAACAGGGCAAAGGTGAGCTTTGTCGAAGCATGGAGGAGATGAACTCTTCACATTTGCCAAACAAATGTAAATGAATTTATTAAACTTGTATGTTATAACAACCCTTGCATCCAATCAGCACTTAATTTCAAGTAAATCTAATTCTGCATCAAATGAATGATCAGCAATCCCTGGGAGCTGATTGAACTCTTCCACTAACAAGAATCACCCTGTCCAAGTGAGACTTCATGAGAACAGGGAACGTTTCTTATTACGCTCCAATCGAGCTTCCCTCTGTCAAAAAGAAGAGAAGAAAATAACAAGGTTCAGTGCAACAATTACTGCCATAGTAACACACTTGGAAACCACAGTTTCTTTTTGGATGCGACGGAGAAGTTAACCCCGTCGCTCAACATTCTCAAGATATTGCCAGAAGATTGTTATTTTGAGTCTTTGCAAGACACAATAGTGTCATCTCAACCAAGTATTTTAACTAAAAAAGTCAGAAAGGGGCATAACTATTAAGTTTCTCATTTCTTTAATGTACAACGTTACCACAACAAGTACCACAAGCATAGTTGTCAGGACCGCACGATTCACGATTCGATTCGCGTTTCAAGTGAAAACAATACGAATCTATAGGTGAATCAAGGTTTATCTAGAATCGGTAGTGAACCATACGATTCACGGTTCGATTCACGATTCATGCAAAAACGATACGAATCTATATGCGAATCAAGGTTTCCCACAATTAGTGCATTCGACTAATGTGAAATCACTTTAGCGGTTTTACCTTAATTTTGCCATATAAACTAGTTTTGTACCTAAACTTTTATTGTTATTTGTTGTAAGGCTAAGATTTCATTTTTATAATGAATATTTATATCTAAATGCATATATTCATTTTATTATAGTATTTAGTTTCATTTAAAAAAATCTACTCTTTCCTATTAGACCATGTAATCAACAATTTATGTTAGAAAAAAACTTCTAATACTGATTTAAGCTTAAACTTGTCAATTTTACAATGCATCTTTATTATTCAAGTGCAGACACATTTTTCAAGTATTTTTGAAACTTAAACTGAATCATTACGATTCACGATTCGATTCGATTCACGATTCAGAAAAGACCTTAAAAAGACCCTTTTCTTCTTCAAATTCTCATTTTAAAGGATTATTTAACTTGGACCATCCATGCCTAGTTTAGACACATGTTTTATAGTAGTTCAGCCCTCCAAACAACACAAGCATTAGTTCTTTTACAAATTTTCTTTTTAAAAAGGACTTTTTAACTTAGACCATCCATGCCTGTGTTAGACACATGCTTTACAGTGGTTAAACACTCCAAACAACACAAGCAGTAAGAGATAAGGATATATTTTGAGAAGCAATAACGGAGGGTTATCCTTATCAAATATCAGAACGGAAAACGTAGAACCAATGTACGATCAATTGTTGATTTCAGAATGTAGTCAACCTATGATGCATTCTGATGCAGAATGGAAATCATTTATACTTGGAAAATGCTAATGTGTGCCCAATAGGCACATGTTAAGGTTGAAAAAGTGTATTGAAATGTGTGAAAAGTGTATAGGGATACATGAAAGTGTATTGAAAAGTGTAAAATGTGTATTAGAGTGTGCTATTTTTGTTTGTTTATGTGCTTATTGTGTGCCCATTAGGCACACGTTAGCAAGACCCTTTATAATTTAAGAAATAGTATATTTAGATTTTGTTATTCCTAATATAAATTATACTAGAAGATTCCGTTTTTAGGTGCCGTCTATTTAGGCAAGTTTCTTTTATTTTCTAGAATCAAGTTTAGGAATATCTATTATCTTTTAATTTTTGAAATTATTAAATCAATTAACGATTCACCGGGATTCAACTTCTTGTTTTGCTGATTCTTTTTGGTCTTAATTTTCTATTATAAAAAGGAGTTATAGGGTGACATTATGGGGTAGTTATTGATTATTAATGAATGAAAAAGAGTCCAGAGATCGTTTCTCCAAACCTATCCAGTTTGTATTCAATTGTTTTTTGTAGTTCATAAGGCGCCCTGCATGAGTTGGTATCAGAGCATTGAGTTCCAATCCTGACTATGGCCGGAGGACGTGCTGGAAGTCGAGTGGGACGAGGTGATCTTACAACTAGTGTGGAGGACATCTATGAAAGAGATGACGTAACATAGAATGCGCGAGCAGAGGCGTGGTTCCAGCAATTAGAACAACACTTGTTGGACGCAATTGCCACTTTAACCGACCAAGTTGTTGCCCTAACTGTTGGCAGGAATCCACCTCGCCATCGTCCGTATAATCGGCGGCCTCAAGAGGAGGACAAGTCACGAGAGTACGATAGGTGAAGTAGCTGAAAACCCTTTTGCTGCAGGGGCGACCAGTGTTGGCAGGGTTGGCGGCGGCGACTACTTTCAACCAAGGGGCAAAGGCTGGGAGATCATGGTTGAACACTGTAATTTCCGACAATGGGAATCTAGGTTGAAGATCAACTTTCCTGAGTTCTAGGGAGGGGTGACACCGAAAAAAAACTCAGAGGTTGATGCAATGGATGATGCTACTGTTGACTGGCCATTTACACAAAAAAATATTTCAGATCTGATTGTGGATTGGAATAAAGCGCCAATTTATGACGAAGAACTGATGAAAGAAATTATTGCAAAAGAAGACATTGTCCAAGGGTCTGGAAAAATTGCCCAAGCAAAAACAATGGTTGATCACTTGATCTCGAACCTGTTGGTGTTAATGAAAGCTTTTGGTGCAACGAAGAATTATCTTCTATTTTGCTTGGTGAAAATATCAATCTATCATGTATTGAAGCTCTCAGCCTCACCTTTGAAATCAATGCAAAAATTCATAGTGATTACAATTTATTTAATCCTTTGGAAGACTACAGTGGTGAGCATAAAACCTCTATAGAAGGACAATTTTTGTGGATCCTTTTTGGGAATTTCTTGAAGATTTCGCAAGCACTAAATCACGGGTTTCGTGCCTAACATTAGAAATTGCTCCATTATTTTTTGAAGAATCCTCAAAGTTTAGGTTCGAGAAAATTAATTTGAAGTACAAGACTAATGTGGACAAGGAAAGGCCGATCAAATTCTTCCACACTACGAAAACTCGAGGACGAGTTTTTTTCAAGCCCGAGAGAATGATGCAGAATCGAAATAATCTATAATTTAAGAAATAGTATATTTAGTTTCTATTATTCCTATTATAAATTATAGGGTAAAATATGTACTTGCCCCTTAAACTATCAATTTTTTTTTACTTCCCCCTTAAACTACTAATTGAACACGCTTGCCCCTTTAACTATCCAAACCTTACTTAATTCATCCGCTTCCCAACTTCCATCCATTTGTTGGATGGAAAAGTGCTGACTGAGGGTAATAAAGTCTTTTACCTATCATTCTTTCCCTTCTCCTCTCCATTTGTTCTCTGGAACTTGAAAAAATAAAAATACATAAAAAGACTGAGCACAAACCTAAAATCATCCTAACAAAATAGGCAAGAAAACCCCAAGAGCAGCCATCGAAAACCCCAAGAACAGCCCTACTGAAACCCCTCAAAACTTCAAATCGGATATCCCCTCCGCTGCGATAACTTGAACCACCTCCTCCGCGATAACTCCTCAAAACCGCGCCGCCACCGCTACCCAAATCGAAACAATCGGACCCGCAAACCCTCAAGTGCGGATCAAACCCTCAAACAAAACCTCAAATAATTGTTTTAAACCCCCAAGCGCAAAAAAAATGGATGGGAACACCTACGTGATCGAAGCTAAATGAAAACGAAAAAACAAAAGACACAGAGAAGATCAAGACAGGAGAAAAACAAAACAGAAAAACCAGAAAATAGAGAAAAAGAAAAGAAAAAAAGAAAAGAGAGGAGTCCATTTTTTCTTTTCATGTCTTGCCATTTGCTCATTAATAAGACCAAACCCTCCATTTTTTATTTTTTTCCGGTTTTCTATCTGGGGTTTGGGAGTAAATGTCCACATTACCCTCTTTTTCACGCCAAAATCGTAGAGTAAGGGTTAGGTGTTAACTTTTCCATCCAACAAATGGATGGAAGTTGGGAATTGGATGAATTAAGTAAGATTTGGATAGTTAAAGGGGCAAGCGTGTTCAATTGATAGTTTAAAGGGGAAGTAAAAAAAAAATTGATAGTTTAAGGGGCAAGTACATATTTTACCCTAAATTATACTACAAGATTCCGTTTTTAGATGCTGTCTATTTAGGCAAGTTTCTTTTATTTTCTAGTAATCAAGTTTAGGAATATCTCTTATCTTTTAATTTTGGTAATTAATAAATCAATTAACAATTCACCGGGATTCAGCTTCCTGTTTTGTTGACTCCTTTTTATCTTAGTTTTCTAGTATAAAAACGAGTTGTAAGGTGACATTATGGGTTAGTTATTGATTATTATTGAATGAAAAAGAGTCTAGAGATCGTTTCTTTAAACCTATTGAGTTTGTTCGATTATTGCACGTCTTTTCTGTAGTTCATAAGGCACCCTACATCACATTCTTATACCCCATTTTGTCATACTCATACGTATAACATTACGCATCACAATATAACATACAAATCTTTTAAATAAATACACCTCACCATACATGACAAGGAAGTGAGAACAAACATTCAAAGTGTTTGAGGAAAACTCTATACCTCCTTTTTCTTGCATTCCTTGTAGATGTCAAAATATTCTTGACACTTACTTTTGTCCGACCTAAATTCTTCTAGACCTGTGAAGTGCTTCAAAAATTAGTAATTGGCCAAACAAATTTGAAAGGAACAAGTATTTCTCAATAACAATTGTGAACATGGACACCAAAGTAAGACAACTAAAAAATCTAGTCGTTCCTTCAGTTGTAATACGTATTACATAGAACCTTAACAATTCATTACTGATAAAGAGATTTCATAAAGGCATGCGTAATACCCATAAAGAGTATTAGGACTTCACATCAAATAAATACTAATACAACGCAATAGTTCAGCGTCAAATAATTTTCTCACAACAAAAACAAATCACAAGACAAGCTGAGGAATCAACTATTGGGTCCTTAGCTGGACAAAAGAACATCTAGATCTGAGAACTCATCTATTTGAGTATAAACAGTATAAACTGCATGGTAAAGATCAGTATTCCCAAGTTACCAATCTATGACGCAAAAAAACCAACATCAATGAAACCAAAAAAGGAAGAAACATCGACCATACATATTAGACACTTGTCTTAGCTGGTCTTTGTTTTGGTTCATTGCAATATCGCAACACCTTGTACATTTTTTGACACAAAAAACCAACGCAGTGTAGAACCAATTTGAATAGACATCCAAACTTATGCGGAAAATGAGATTGCTATTTGTAGTTAAAGTTACATGACAAGCAGAAAAAACTCTAATTTAGGACGTTTCTCAAGAAGTGCATAAGGCTACGAATTAAGAGACAAGTTCTTTACTTATCAGAAAACTATGAAACAAGTAACTAAGGAAGCTTTTTGCAGTTTATATTCTACACAATTGGTAAAATTGTCTACTGAATTCTACCGTATATGTTGGTTATTGAGCTCCATCCTGTGTTCCGTTGCGAGAAGAAGGTTTGCTTTGCAATCCAAATGTCAAGCTAATCTAGTGTCCAGAGTATCACATTTCTGTCCCAATGCCTCCCTTTCCAGAAATATGAATTCCCCATTGAGATTTTACGGAGTAGTTTTTTAGTTTCCACATACTATATCCACTACGCAAAATGACAGCCATTTTCATTGAGCTTCATGTTTCGGCTCCTTTAAGTTTAAATTCAAGGTAGGAAAAACATAACCACGTATCAAAAGTTATGGCATACTTCCAAAACACAAGATATCTTAATTAATTTTTCATGACTTAGAAACTTCAATTCCAAGAGTTCCACCAACCCATCACCAGTATCAGAAAACTATATTACTCAACTAGAAAAGCGAAAGAGAAAGAAACCCATGACGGAAACAACATATCTAGCACTGAAACAATCACTAACAAAGGATATCAAGGTTGTCAATTCGATTGACAATTAGGGTTTAAAGCAGATAACCACTTGAAATGTAAAATCATGTACAGAGAGAGAGAGAGTACATTTGAGAGAAGCAGAGTATTGAGGAAAGCAAGGGGAATCGGCGATCCTTGCAGCACTTGGGTATGGCGTCGATTGATCTCTCGAAGACGTCATTTGGACTTCCAGCTCCCTCGCTTGCTCGCTCTTCCTGCCTTGCCAGGAAGATTTATACACCAGTTCAAAAAAAAAAAGGAAGATTTATACACGGGTCAAGTTTGGAGCATGTCGGTTCACTCTGTTTCGGGTCTTTACCCGATTTGGGGCAAGAGATTATTCGGCCCAAAAATAATTACGCAAGCCCATCTGCAACCCTTACCCTGCCTTTTTTTTTTTGGGCTAAAAGTGCATTGCAATTTGATATTGAGCAGTCCAAAATATTTCCAATGGCTAAAAAGAAAAAATTGGTTTTTTGATTTTTTCTGTTTTGTCTTTATTCAATTTTTTTTTGCATTTGTTAGTTTTCGGTTAATTTTTTTTTGTTTCTTGGCTTGTCTCGACGAGAGGAATCTCAAAAGTATAAAATTATTAGCTAAATTTAAAGTTTTGTGAATAAAGACGAAAAATAATCCCAAAAACTGGTTTATTTTTGGCTTTATTCAAAAAACTATTACTTTTGACCATAATTTTATACTTTTTGGATTCTTCTCGACGAGATAAATCTAGAAACCACAAAATCTTGACGCAGAACTAACAAATGCAAAAAAAAATAATTAATAAAGACAAAACCAAAAAAACCAAAAAACTTGTTTTAAAAATTTAGCCTTTGGCATGGAACCTGGGGGTGCTGTGCATCCCAATGCACAGTACCGTGCTGTGCAGCCCCACGGCGCCGGCATTTTTTTGACGATCGGAGACGTTCACCGCGTAGACCTCGTCGAATACTACAAGTCTGCCAAAGATCAACTCGATCGGATATCTTTAAGTGCCTCATCGGCACACAAATAACATGAAAAAGTGATTTTGATTCAGTGTTTGTGTCCATTTGTGTTCCATTTGTTTTCAAAGTATTTGTGTTCCGATGACGTACTTAAAGATATCCGATCGAATTGATTTTTTCTACACTTGTAGTATTCGACGAGGTCTATGTTGTGAATGTCTCCGATCATCAAAAAAATGTCGGCGCGGCCCGCCGTAGGGCTGCACAGCACGGTGATGTGCATCCCATGCACAGCACACCCCTAAGTTCCTTTGGCATGCCGGTCCACACAACGTGGAGTAGCCATCTCACGTAAGTCCAACATAAAAACGTTGAGATGCAAAACTTGGTTCATAGTGGAAGTGAACAAAAGAGGTGGTCGATGCAGATTTGCCAACTTGTCGGCTACAAAACTTGCCTCGATAAATGTGAGAAATGATAAAAGTTATTAATCTGCTTTCAAAGACAAAAAAAAAAGAAATCTGTCAATTTTATCTCATTGACTTGTCAAATGGACATCTTTTAGTCCATTACGGAGCATCTAAAAATATAAAGATGGACTAAAATTATGGGACTAAAAAATATATAGAACATAAAAAAAGTATGTGACATTTACACTTTAACCAATGAAGAGCTTATTCTTTGCCGGCCATTGATTCAACATCTTCCACAAAAATGACATTTAGGACATTAAAAAAGGCATTTCACATTTTACAATTCCACTAGTGCAGATTTGGTAAAAATAGCTGAGTTTGGCTAGATTTGTTGCAAGATATTCGCATGAAAATTGATAAAGTCTCTCTCAAAAGAATTGAAATCCTGGTGAAAATTTTGGGTGCAAATAGGGTAGGGTACACGTGGTGTCCGAGCACTAATCTCGGTCATCCAAAGTGTTTTGGGCGGTTTTGATTTCTCCCTCCTCTTACTCTACCCTCTTGCTCTCTCCTCTTTCTCCTCTCAAATTCGGATAGTCCAAAGCACGCTTGCTACCGCCACGTGGTACTCAACCGGCACCCAAGTTTTTCTTTAAATTTTAGCCTTTTTCCTTTAAACCTTAATCCTATGAAACAATTGATGAACACTTGAGTGCGGCAATAGTAGTAATTTCATTCTACTTGTTGCCTAGGTGCACGCACGAGCGCGTGGAAATAACAAGAGCTTTTTCTTTTCATTTTTGCCTTTTGGGTTCGCCTTTTTCCTCCTTGCCTTTTAGCATTTGCCTCCAGTGACAGCTCAAAATAAAGTCATACTCATTACTCATAACTTTCCTACCCAGAATAACTGAAGGAAAGAAAAATCTGGAAAAAGGAAAATTTTCCATCTCTGCAACTTGTTGCACATCGGATTGAGATAATAATGAGATGGCTACAACAACAACAGCAACAATGACGACGACGACGACGACATCGAAGTTCATCAAATGTGTGACTGTTGGAGATGGAGCTGTTGGGAAGACTTGCCTTCTGATATCCTACACCAGCAATAAATTTCCAACTGTATTTTCATTTTTATTCTAATTTTTCTATATTCATTTCCATCATTGGTATGAAAGTTTTCTTGGGTTTTATGGGATTTTTGTTGTTGTTGTTGTTGTTGTTGCTGCTGCTGCTAGGATTATGTTCCAACTGTTTTTGACAACTTCAGTGCCAATGTTATGGTTGATGGACAGACTGTGAATCTGGGCCTCTGGGATACTGCTGGTATCATCTCTTTCTCTCTGTGTATATACATATGTATATGTATAGCGCAATCAATGTATATATGCGCAGTTTTAGTTTTTATACTGCGATTGTCATCTATTTTCATCGTTCATGGAGGTTACACTAGACCTCAAATATCACTAACCCATGGATTCATCAATGGTCAAAGTGAAAGGCAAAACTTGGTGGTGAAATTATATGAGAAACTCATCAAGTCCATAAAAATGCATATAAGTTTTCATGTGTGCAAAAGATTAGATTCTTCAATGTTGATACCGCTAGGAGAGCATGGGCACGGATAGAAAATTCTGAATCTAAGGAAGAATTCCTCAAGAAAAACTTTCATAGGAATAGACTTCTCATTTTAGGGTTTGCGTTTGATTGGTCCATTTTCTTCAGCTTTTCTTTTTTTTTCGGCATCCTAATAAAGCATGAATAATTTTGTATGCATAGCTTGAAAGGACTAAATACTGACATGGGTTCATTTGTAACTTGAAAGAAAATTAGTCAATCACCATTTTTGTAACTTTCATACCAAAAAATTGTAACTTTACGATGATATTCATATCTTTTCAGCTGTCCTTGAATCCCGATATCATATCCCATACATAAATAAGAGAAGAACAAGAACAAAGCAGAAATTCTTGCTCTTCGATGGATTTGTTGTCAAAATTGTTTTGTTATCACGACTGCAAAGAAAGGTAGCTTCTAATATATGTCTGTTTGAATTTTGATCAGGCCAAGAAGACTATAACAGGCTGAGGCCTCTTAGTTATAGAGGAGCTGATGTCTTCCTCCTTGCCTTTTCCCTAATAAGTAGGCCTAGCTTTGAGAATGTTTCAAAAATGGTATGCCTCTTTTTTGCTTATCTTGCAATTTAACCCATCTTATGTCCTTTGATTATCAGGTCAATAATTCCCTTTACTTGTCTAATCACAACTTTATGTCTCCTTTCTTTTGCCTTTTGCCTCCCTGTAACGTTGGAGAAGTGGGTCCCTGAGCTAAGGCATTATGCTCCATTAGTACCAGTTGTTCTTGTGGGCACCAAAATGGGTAACTATGCTTTCATCCTACTGGATTTCACTAATTCTGTAGATATTTGTGATGGTATGCGTCTCTTGCTTTTCAATGAAGTTTCCAAAGGTGTTTCTGGATTGACCAATTCTTTTTGGAAGAACAAAGAAATTGAAAAGTGAAAGTGATTGAAGTGTCTCCTACCGCTCTTCCCCCTCTTTCCTTCGGCAGAATGATGAAGCTCCTTTTTCAATTCCTTTTCTTTCTTTTGCTTAGTGAAAACTAAGTGAAGAAACTTTAACGACATTCTATAATAGTACGTATTAGTTTATATGTGCACACGAATGTATATACGTACTTTGAACCAAGTACATTTGGAATTAAGGCTTTTTTTTGGAGTTTGAGTAATACGTATGTTTCGCTAAGGAACTGAATTAGGACAAAAACTCGGCTGCTTATGGAACCTTTGAGTTAGCTTACTTATTGGTGACATATGAAATGTTAAGTGGTCTCTCTCTATGTCTTATCTGCCATCTGCATCTTCTGGCGTCTAAAATTGTTCCATCGAAAGACAGATTTGAGAGAAGATAAGCAGTTCAAAATGGATTATCCAGGCGCTTCTACCATTTCTACAGAACAGGTATGCACTTTGCATTTGGAAGTTCTGATCTAGAAGCACCATGAACTGTTTATCATATGTGGAATCGCTGATGCAGAATGTTTAATATGCAATAACCTTCAGAAAATTGAAGTGCTAATCTTGCAGTTAACTTGAGCATTGTTGTTTTGTCCAAGAAGATGACGGAAACTAACTTTGTAACTTGTACGTTGGATACTTATCAAATTCAGCAAGTGCTTCACTACTCTAGTAGTTTACAAGAAAAATTGAAGGACAAAAACTCTAGCAGCAATTATCCCCATTCCCCACAAATGGATTTCCCCTTATAAAGAATACTAATGCTCCATGAGTTGCTTGGGTTGTCCTCCTTCGCTTCTTTGTTTAATTCTAAACCGGTTTAACCACATGTTTGGATCCGGGTTTTTGTAGGGTTTAACTTTTGCTTCCTTATGATCACAGGGTGAAGAACTAAAGAAGCAAATAGGAGCAGTGGCATATGTAGAGTGCTGCGCCAAAACACAGCAGGTTCGTATCACCTCTGTTTAATGTGTAAACAATTACTTATGCATCCAACCTTCCTTGAAGACTCAAGTCTACATTTGGCATGCCACTATAGACCATTGAATATTCATATCTCGAAATCGTGCATTGACGGATTGCCTTAAATACTGCCCGACACATATTAGTGTGTTCATTACTCTAGAGTATGGTTATCCATATTTATATTACCAGTATCTAATTAGCTGAAAGCCGGTGGAAAAAAGTGACTTCCAATGGAGGCAAGCTTTGTTTTCAGGGAAAACTTTCACCGTTAAAAATGGCCTGAAATCTATGAAATAAGGCAGCATCAAAGATAGAAGTCCAATGGCACTAAGTTTTATAAGGAGTCCCCTCTTCAAGTTGTTATCATTTGCACCCTGGTCTCAAGCAAATTAATCTTAATTGCTCACAAACATGAAGGCAATGTAAATGAATCTTTGAATCCCTGCATTCATGGAATGGAATTTATACTTCCATTTGCACTAGCTTCGTGAGTTTTTGTTATTACAGTCAAATCATCATCGGTTGGACAGTCTGAAGAAAACAGAATAAAATCAGAAAATCCTTTATGTCCAAATGATGGAGGGAATTGAGTCCAGTTTAAAACATATGTTTTTCCTCTTTCAAAGTGCAGAATGTGAAGGCCGTCTTTGATGCCGCAATCAAGGTGGTTCTCCAGCCTCCAAAGCCCAAGAGACAGAAGAGAAAACAGAAAGTTTGCCGTGTACTTTAACCACGACGACTAATTATTGGAATAGTGCTGATGCTCATCTTGTTCTGTATAAACTTTTCTCTCATCTCTTTTCTGTCATTGGGGTGTTTAGGTTTCTCCCTTTGATTCTTTTGGTCCAATGTTTTTGTGTGGGGATTAAATGTGCCAGTTTGCTGTGCTAGTTCCCTTGTGTGATTTGTATAGGAGTATTTAACAAGATTTATCTACGCGATTTGGCGATATTTTGTACTATCTTGTATAGTTGTAGTATATGGAAAACATGGCCTAAAAGGGAATACTTCTTTTTGTTGGTGTAATGTACCATAGATAATATGTTTTATAAAATGAGCACAACACCAGACTAGTTGAGCGTGAATATCTCAGTCTCTTTAAGGAGATATAGCCTCTGCGATAGGTAAATTCCCAATAACCTATGCAACAGACTACAAGCTATTCTCCCCCGGGATACAACAACCCAACTACCAGGTTGTGTACTATCAGATTGTGCGACTCTTACATAACTTGATAGTTGGGGTTGTTTTATCTTGGGCGAGCCCAAAGCTCCACCAAAGGAATTCTTTGCCCACTAAAAATAGATATAGAGAATAAGTAGAAAGTTAATTTTTTACTTCTACTTTTTCTAAAGCTGCAAGAAGGCCTTTTATAGCCTTTGTGGGGGTGTTTGGGATCTTACTTTTTGGTTTTCATTTTTAACTTTTTGTCTTTTTGGCTTTTTGAATTATTGACAGAATGTATTTTGAATTTGGTAGAGTGTTTGGATGAAAATGTGTAGAATGCATTTTGCAACATAAGTAGTGTTTGAGAGATATGTGTAGAATACATTTTGCAGGTATTTTTGTTAATCAAAATGGGAAAAGTGAAAAATGAGAAATCAAAAAACTCCTCCTACCCTCTTTTTAACTTCTCTTCTCCTTTCTTCAAAATTGAGAAGTCATTCTACAAAAACAACTTCTACATTGAGGCAGCCAAACAGCCAAAATGTAAAAAAGAGAATTAGAAAAGTTGAAAAGGAGTTTGTCAAACTCCCTCTAAATTCCCGGACACTTAATGCAATGAAACAACAAACTTTA
This sequence comes from Vaccinium myrtillus, assembly GCA_016920895.1. NCBI lineage: Eukaryota > Viridiplantae > Streptophyta > Magnoliopsida > Ericales > Ericaceae > Vaccinium > Vaccinium myrtillus. The sequence continues at coordinate 4,965,956 of CM029281.1, read as the reverse complement.
CGATTTCGTTTCATTAATGAAGTAACATAAATTAATTACTCAATTAGTTAAGTTAATCAACAACTCTACAATAACTCAGACGTTGTAAATGAAACTTATTTAACGTCAATAATTTAGGTTAATAAAACATTTCATTTAATATACAAATGTAACAACACTTTCCAATGGAAACAAGGACAAAATATGTCAAATCATTGGAAAATTTATGAAGTCCGGAACTTGCATTGGTTATAAAAGTACCATGTTCACATGTACTATAGTAATTGATTGTTGATCAACTTACCTCAAACATCATAAACAAGTTCGAACATGGTTTGATGTAAAAAAAATTCTCAGTAAAACGGTTAGGAAAGGGATGGCTGAAGTAGTGGAATTCCATTGGATGTGACTTATTTTGGAATGTTCAGCTGAGAGGTGTCGGTAACGATTGTTCCAAAAGAGAGAACAGGTAACCTAACCCAGAGAACAGGTAACCTAACCCGGCCGTGATTACCGTCCAACGAAAGTGTGACCACGGTTAGATGTAAATACACACAAGCACAATATCATTGTTGGTCGGTTTGATACCTATCAGGTGCTATCAGCCCTTTTAAAGTCAATTCACAAGAATTTACCGAAAACTGGTCTGGACACCTGAGTTATTAAAAAAATATCGCTTTTAGTCGTACCAAAGTTGAGCCCACATAGTAAAAATATCAACTTCGTAGTGTAGGCATGTAGGTCCCATCCTACATGAATCAGCCACCCACAGATCAAGGTAAAATTGGGTACCCCCACTAAACCTGTGCCATGAAGAAGGAATGATTGAACCTCAATTTGAGGTGCACTGTATGATCTCCCTAACCAAAACACACACAATCACTCCCTCTTCCCTTCTTTTAAGACTGTCAGCTTCAACATATAGATATAGGGTACTTTACTTCATATCTTTTTCTGAGTGAGGGAATGATTCGCACAATGAAAAAAATCTTCCCCAGTATATCAGTTCTGTCTCTGAGCTTGGCTGCTGTCATCTATCTCTGCATCTGGGCTCAACCCTTCTCCAAATCTTTCATTTCAGTCCAGAACATCCCCAGCTGTTCTCAATCATACTCTGTAAGTCCATCACTCTCAATTCCTTCATCAAAATTGATCTCTCTCTGCCTAAATAATGCATAGTTTTTAGACAAAATGTTCTTAGACAATGATCTCTCTGCCTAAATAATGCCATAACAAATGGCATTCTGCACTTAATTGAGAAATCAAAGCCTCTGCTGGCCCGGACACCTGAGTTATGGAAAAAGAAAAGGTAATACAATCATGTATCTGCTCATATCAAAGTCGTGACGGTATTGCTATGTATCGGTATCATAGGTCCAAAATCCGTAAACTGTCGATATTTGGAACTTGTGTACACATGTATAATGAAAGCAGAATTTTTTCTTTTTTGGGGTTGTGATCAAGGGGTTGGCAACAGGTAATTTCGTGTCATGTCTCCAAAATCTTAGTTATGATTTCTCACAGCATTTTTCAACTCACCTAATCTTTCGTGTTATGTTCAGGTGATGTTGTCATGTCATGTCAAAAGTCATACTTTGTTCTACTTTTAGCTAAATTTTTATTTATTTTTCGTGTCAGGCATGCCCACCCACAATTGTAATACAGAGTACCCCAGCGGACGAGCTTGAATCGGCTCTACAAAAAGCTTCAATGCCCAACAAGACTGTGATCATCACCATATTTAACAAAGCTTACGTGACCCCACACAATGACAATTTCCCTTCAATGCTTGATCTCTTTCTGGAGAGTTTTTGGCTGGGGGAAGACACTCGGCCGTTGCTCGATCATCTGTTGCTGGTCGCCGTCGATCAGACCGCGTACGACCGGTGCGAGTTTCGACGGCTGCGGTGTTACAGATTGGAAACGGACGGTGTCGATTTCGCGGGGGAGAAGCTTTACATGTCGGATGATTATATCAAGATGATGTGGAGGAGAACGGTCTTCCTGTTGGATGTGCTCAAGCATGGGTACAACTTCATCCACACGGTACGGTACTACTACATTTACTATGGTGTTTGCACTTATATATTCGCATTCATGGGCGGAGTCAAGATTTATGGGTTTTGTGTTAACGGGGTTAAAAATTAAATTCACATGCGGGTTACTTTTTCTATTTACCAATCCAAAGAAATTAATAACTAAATTAAGAGGTTAATTATAAGATAAATAAATATTGGTTGAGAAATGTATTTTTATTTTACAATTGGTTCCGAGGACTTTTTGTATTTTGAGGACGGAAATGATTTTCAGACTCCCTTTGTCCTCAAACACTTCATTTTTGTCTTTATTAACCTTGAAATTACCAAATTACCCTTACCTCATGAGTCACCCTTTCCATATGAAGGGCAATTTGGTATTTTTAAGTGAATAAAGACAAAAGAAAAAAAGAAAAAAGAAAGGAATGTTTGGGAATAAAAGGAAGTTTGAAAATCATTTCCCTTTGAAAATGATGCATCATCAATTTGTAGTAGTAATAATATCAAATCTTGAAGGGAAGAGAACACATAGATTTTATGCACACTTGAAATAAGTTTGGCACAATGTAAATATATTTTTTTTATGTCAAAAGTAGTAACATTTGATTACAAGTGCGAAATCAAACTGAGTAACCCGAGTTCTTGTATCATACACTACACACACCTCTAGAGTGTTGTTCAAGTTTGAGCTTGAAACTCGAGGAAGCGTTGTTCACTTGGTTTTTTAGAACCTCCCCTCTCTCTCTCTCAGCACGGTTCTAAATAAGTCTTGATCTCTTCGTCTCTCTCCACTTTTTAGATCCAAAAACCTCCCTCAAAAGTGCTTCAAGCTTACGATAGACATTTTTCAACTTCAAGCTTCAAAAGATAAGTTTGACTTGTTATTTAGGGTATTAAAGGTACTTGTTAAGGTGCTTGAAATAGACTACTGCACATTTCTTCTGAAAGTACGCATTTAATACGTGACAAATTTAACCATATGCCCATGAGAATTGGGGGAGGGTGCGGCCCAGACATCATGCATGTTGTTTCCACCCGAACCGTTAGTACTTGGCGATCAACGACCCAGATTTATTTGGACCCAAACAAATCTTCACCGTTCATTACTGAACTAATCTAGAATGTTGATCGCTGATCACAGACAGCTCGGATGGCATGATCAGAATTATTACCACTTGTTAAAAAACTTGAAGGAAGTGACACCATATTCGGAAATGGTTTTCAAGAACCAGTTTCACGTTTCTGGGGATAGGCCCCACATGGCTAGACACCATTTTTCTCTCTCCTCTCAATTTTAAGAAACTCTATTCTAATTTATACCTTGTGCGAGATGGGTCCGTAGGGTCTACTTCAAAAACCCACACAAATGATCCAAGCCGTCCATTAATTCCATAATTATTTTTTGAGTCATCCAGAAAAAAAACAAGTCAATCATATAATTTTAAATATTTCATCAAGTTGTCTAACTTTCTTTCAAACATTTGTCAAAATTCGAGATCCTAAATTTTGAATCACAATTAGATGACGGAGCAACCATTTATAATTTTTCGAATGAGCTAATTTTTTAGGAGTGACTCAAAAAAATAATTTTAGAACTAACGGACGGATTGGATCATTTTTGTGGGTATTTGAAGTGAACCCCACAGACCCATCTCGCACAAGGTATAAACTATAGTAGAGTTTCTTAAAATTGAGAGGAGAGAGAAAAGTGGTTTCTGTCATGTGGGCCCCTATCCTGAAAAAGGTGGAACCGGTTCTTGAGGGGTGTTTTGGCTAAAAAAACCAACTTAACTTTTTGTTGTCTTTATTTGATTTTTTTTTTTTTGTTTGTTAGTTTTACATCGATTTTGAGTATAATTGGTTCCTCTCGGCAAGAGGAATCCAAAGATGTAAAAGATTATGAATAGAACTCTCAATTTTTTAAATAAGATCGAAAAAAGTGTAAAAAATTGTTTTTTTTTTACTTATTTTTGTCTTTATTAAAAAATTATGATTTGATCACAATTTTTTACTTTTTTGATTTATCTCGCCGAGACGAATCAATAATACACAAAAAGTTGATGGAAAACTAAAAATACGAAAAAAAATAAAATAATAATGTCAATTCTAATAAGTTCATGCTATACGCAACAGCTGATGCAATCTTAATTCAATCTGTACAGAATGAAAACTGATATTAGCCGTGGATTGACGTAAATTTACACACAGTTGGAGACCCGCGTAAATTGTTGTGCATTGTTTCTTTGCGTTCTTGCTTGATTCATTCTTATGCGCGCTTGTGCCGAAGAATCTGCAACACATACCTTCTTCATCTAATGCCAATCTTTACTTGACTGCAGGACACCGATGTACTCTGGCTCAGGAACCCATTTCCAAGACTAGGAACAAACGAAACCGAAGACCTACTAATTAGCGACGATTCATCCCACACCCCGTATGCCGAATTATTGCTCAACACGGGCTTCTACTACATCAGATCAAACAACAAGACCATCTCACTATTTGATAAATTGCAATCAAGGAAAGACAACTCCACGGGGATGAAAGAACAGGACGTTTTGATCGATTTGAGAAGTAAGGGCGTGTTTGGACAGTTGGGAGTCAATATGAGGATATTGGACACCCTCTACTTCCATGGGTTTTGTAGCAATAAGACTGATGTGGGTTTGGTGGTGACGGTTCATGCTACTTGTTGCCGGACTATAAGCGCAAAGGTGGAGGATCTAGCGGCGATTCTTGGTAGTTGGAGGAGGTTAAGGTTAAGGGCGGAGGCCTCCTCCATGGGTGGCGGTGACGGTAGGGAAAATGGGGGTGGGAATGGGACAGTGGGGTTGTTTCAGTGGACTAGGCATGTTGCTTGTATGAATTCATGGAAACAGGGTAATGAGACAATAATTTAGAGATCGATTGGTAATACACAATGCAAAAATAAGAAACAAAAACAAGCTACAAGGCACAAGCACTGCACAGGTTCTTTTGGATACCAGCTGGACTAAACATCTGTCTCTTGAAATAACTGGTCAACCTCTGCTATGGTGCTTCGAGCTTCATCAATTTCTTGCCCTTCTTTGTGATTTGACTCCTCCAACTCAGCCTGAAACCAAACATGCTTTTAGCACAGTGAACAAAGCAAAATTGAATTGAATTCTTCACGTTTCATACTCCTGCTATATTAATTAATTGGAAAATTTATGAAGTCCGAACCTTGTAATTTCCAATTTCATTGGTTATAAAAGTACCATGTGCATATGTACTATAGTAATTAATTGCTCATAACAAAGTTCGAACAAGGTTTGATGTTAAAAAATTCTCAGTAAAACGGTTAGGAAAGGGATGGCTGAAGTAGTGGAATTCCCTTGGATGTGACTTATTTTGGAATGTTCAGCTGAGAGGTGTCGGTAACCATTGTTCCAAAAGAGAGAACAGGTAACCTAACCCAGAGAACAGGTAACCTAACCCGGCCGTGATTACCGTCCAACGAAAATGTGACCACGGTTAGATGTAAATACACACAAGCACAATATCATTGTTGGTCGGTTTGATACCTATCAGGTGCTATCACCCCCTTTAAAGTCAATCCACAAGAATTTATCGAAAACTAATCCGGACACCTAAGTTATTAAAATAATATCGCTTATAGTCGTACCAAAGTTGAGCCCACATAGTAAAGTAACATCAACTTCATAGTGCAGGCATGTAGGTCCCATCCTACATGAATCAGCCACCCTCAGATCAAGGTAAAATTGGGTACCCCCACTAAACCTGTGCGGCTGTGCCATGAAGAAGGAATGATTGAACCTCAATTTGAGGTGCACTGTATGATCTCCCTAACCAAAACACACACAATCACTCCTTCTTCCCTTCTTTTAAGACTGTCAGCTTCAACATATTGGTATGGGTTTTTATACGATCCGCCGAATGGGCGTATGGTACGAGCGGGAACACAGCCAGACTTTTGGCAGGAGCCTCAGGATTGTTTTGATGGTTGTGAAAGGACTTTTCCCTGTAACGTTAAATGACCATATAGGCCTACATCATTAATGGGGCAACTGCACTGTGCATGTGTCATACATACTGTCCCATTTTGGTTGCCACATTATGTAGTAAAAAGTAATTTTTTTTTTTTGACTATTTCATGTCTTGCAAAAATGATTCAAACTCCAAGCTTTTCTTAAAATAATTTTTCTATAAATGCCTATAAAAATTTAGCTAAATTTGATGTCGTTGAAGGCTTTTTCATAATTCGTAGGGCGCGCAATGAATTCTTAAAAAAAAAAAAAAAAAACTCATCGATATCGGATTGAGTTAATTTTTACATGAACCCATAAAACACTTTCTAAGGAAAAATGTCTGATTTAAATCATCTTTGCAAGATCCGAAAAGCCCCGAAAAATTTAATAAATTATTAATCTAAAATTAAGTGGTTCGCCTTACAAATTATTATGAAAAAGCCAGGCTTAATTACTTCGGGTCCCTCAAAGATAATTCAAACCGTGAGTTCTTCTTAAAATATTTTTATATGGGGAACTTGAAAAAATTAACTTCATCCGACATTTGTAAGGAGTTTCAGAATTTGTAGGGGTTTTTTCAAAATTCGTCGGGTTCAAAATTCGAAGTGCGCCGTCAAAATTCTGAAAAAGTCCTCATCAATGTCAGATTGAGCTAAGGTTTTTTTCAGATACCTATATAAAAACATTTAAGAAGAAAAAAACATCTTTCGAATATCAGATTTAGCTAAATTAATGTAGGTAATCATAAAAAAAAACATTTAAAAAAAAAATCCATGGTTTCAATCATCTTTCGAAACATGAAATGGGTCCCACAAAATATCAACATTCGGAATATAGCAACAATAAGGGTGTTCCACTAAGTTGATTTTTTGAAAAAATTGATTTTTCAGGTTTTTATGTGATGTATTGTGAGAGAATGACATGTCTCGGTGTTTGAAAAAAACAATTTTTTGTTAGTGGAACACACCCCCTAAGAAACCCAAAACACTACTAATAAAAAACAAAAAAGGCACCGTCCGTGGACAGTATTGTTGGCACATGAATAAACAAGGGCAATGTAGTCATTTAGCTTAAAAGGCAAAAAGTCATCTCCAAGCAATCAAAGCAAGGCTGTCAAGTCTCTCACATTTGGAAGAGTGTGATGTACTTATAGTAGAAAAACCCGATTGGTATAGGGTACTTTACTTCATATCTTTTTCTGAGTGAGGGAATGATTCACACAATGAAAAAAATCTTCCCCAGTATATCAGTTCTGTCTCTGACCTTGGCTGCTGTCATCTATCTCTGCATCTGGGCTCAACCCTTCTCCAAATCTTTCATTTCTGTCCAGAACATCCCCAGCTGTTCTCAATCATACTCTGTAAGTCCATCACTCTCAATTCCTTCATCAAAATTGATCTCTCTCTGCCTAAATAATGCATAGTTCTTTGACAAAATGTTCTTAGACAATGATCTCTCTGCCTAAATAATGCCATAACAAATGGCATTCTGCACTTAATTGAGAAATCAAAGCCTCTGTTGGCTCGGACACCTGAGTTATCAAAACAAAAAACCCGGTGATACAATCATGTATCTGCTCATATCAAAGTCGTGACGGTATTGCTATGTATCGGTATCATAGGTCCAAAATCCATAATCTATATTTGGAACTTGGTTATATGCATATTTGATCAGAAGTTTTTTTTTTTTTTTGGGGGGTTGTGACTCCAGTAGATAATTTCGTGTCATGTCTCCAAAATCTTAGTTATGAATTCCCACTGCATTTTTCAACTCACCTTATCTTTCGGATCGTGTTGTCGTGTCATGTCTAAAGTCCTACTTTGTCCTACTTTTAGCTAAATTTTTATTTATTTTTCATGTCAGGCATGCCCACCCTCAATTGTGATACAGAGTACCCCAGCAGACGAGCTTGAATCAGCTCTGCAAAAAGCTTCAATGCCCAACAAGACTCTGATCATCACCGTAGTAAACAAAGCTTACGTGACCCCACACAAAGACAATTTCCCTTCAATGCTTGATCTTTTCTGGAGAGTTTTTGGCTGGGGGAAGACACTCGGCCGTTGCTCGATCATCTGTTGCTGGTCGCCGTCGATCAGACGGCGTATGACCGGTGCAAGTTTCGACGGCTGCGGTGTTACAGATTGGAAACGGACGGCGTGGATTTCGCGGGGGAGAAGGTTTACATGTCGGATGATTTTATCAAGATGATGTGGAAGAGAACGGTCTTCCTGGTGGATGTGCTCAAGCATGGGTATAACTTCATCTTCACGGTACGGTACTACTACATTTACGATAGTGTTTGCACTTGCATATTCGCATACATGGGCGGAGTCAGGATTTATGGATTTTCTGTTAAAGGGGTTAAAAATTAAATTCACATGCGGGTTAGTTTTTCTATTTACCAATCCAAAGAAATTAATAATTAAATTAAGAAGTTAATTATAAGATAAATAAATATCGATTGATAAATGTATTTTTACTTTACAATTGGCTCTGAGGGCTTTTTGTATTTTGAAAAGGGAAATGATTTTCACAACCCTCTTTTATCTCTAAACACTTTTTTGTTTTGTTTTTATTCACTGTGAAATTACCAAATTACCCTTACACCATGATTCACTTTTCCCATATGAAGGACAATTTGGTACTTTCAAGTGAATAAAGACAATAGTAAACTATCAAAATGTCCCATAAGTAAAGCTTATGATAGATATTTTTCAACTTCAAGCTTCAAAAGATAAGTTTGACTTGTTATTTACTATTTAGGGTCCTAAGGCCTAAGGGTACTTGTAATAGAATACTGCACATTTCTTCTGAAAGTACGCATTTAATATGTGACAAATTTAACCATATGCCCATGAGAATTGGGGGAGGGTGTTGTTCAGACAAGTTGTTCCCATCCGAACCGTCTGTGATCGGCGATTAACGTTCTAGATTTGTTTAGACCCAAACAAATTTGGATCGTTTATTACTGAACTAATCTGAACCGTTGATCGTCAAGCACAAACGGCTCGGATGGTTTGATCAGAATTATTACCGCTTGTTAAAAAACTTGAAAGGAAGTGAATGCTTTACAGTGCTACGTACGTACAACCTTGAAATGCTATGTGTGAATGTGTCTTGTAGCTTTCTTGTCTGATGATGTAGACTGTCCTCCTTTTATGGGGAATTAAATCCTGTGTCCGAATTTTTTTCCCTCTGTTCTGGTGAACTTCCGGCCATTGGATCACGGAATAGGGGGTGTGGCGGCTGTAGTAAGCTCGGCTTGGCCGTCGGATCGGCAATCGAAGGTTCGGATAAATGAGGCTTAAATTATACTATGTAAAATATTTATTTAAAGTGTAAGATGATCCGGACTATCAATTGCGGATCGAACGTCCGAGACGAGCTCACTATGCTCCTCACTACAGGGCCTCCGTTTCCATGGATCATATAAAATTTTAAAACAAAACACAAAAAAAATACACCATCCAACGACCCACCCAAAACAACTTGGCACGGAGACAATCCATTTTTTGGGCACAGGGAATAAGACGCTTTTATGGTGATTTTGTTTCTTTTGTGATTGTCACTAATCGCACTGTGCATTGGAGCAGACCCCTTTTTCAAAGTTGGAATAACTCTAATCCGTCGGTCACACTTTTTTGTTTTTTGTTTTTTGTTTTTTGTTTTCATTTCAAGGAGAGGTGTCGGTCGTCACAATTATTGCATAAATATCTAGATAATTTCCCAGCTAACCCATTTCACATGACCACTATGATAACCTCTCCCAGCATCATTGATTAGTCGAGTTGGCTTCACTCACATTAGCCACAAGCGTTAATTCGGTTAGTTGGTGGGTTTGCTTCTCACAAATTGACCTCGATTACTGGGATAAGATAACAAGAAAATAATTTCTTGTGAATCCCTTAGTCCCAGCTTCGATGGTCTACCTTTTGACCGGGCCAAATAGAATAGAGATTAGTCGCGACGCGAATCGACCCAAACACCACGACCGCGAACCCAAAAGAAAAAGCTCCAGGCACTTTAGGATAAGGGTCATCATCGGCGGCCCGGCCCAGCCCGCGAACTTCCAGCCCCAGCCCGTCCGTCCACGGCCGGGCTTTGCGGGCTTTTATTTTTTAGCGGGTTGGGCTGGCCGGTCTCTCTCTCAAGATATCTCAAGATATGAAGCCCAGACCCAGCCCACGGGCTTATCCTAATCGGGCAGGCGGGCCAATCTTCAGGCCGGTTATTTGGGCGGGCCAAATGCTTTTTTTTTATTTAAAAAAAATTCATCCCATGCTTCCTGGTCCAACACCTTACGGCTTACACCTATGTCCCATACTTCTTTGAGTCTTGGTCCTGTGAAAAACATCCACTGCATAAATTAAAAAATCCACCCAGTGAAGATTCTTTAACATATGGCTTATATTTTTTCTTTCTTTTTTCACTTCCACCACGTGAATTCCTATTCTTTGTACCACTCTTCTTATTTTTTTATTCTTCACCAACCATTTGTCTCCCATCCTTTAATTTTATATGACTTTTGTGTACATTTGTCTCCCATTGGCTTATTTTTTTATTCCCCACCAGCCATTTGTTGTTTCTCAAACCCATGCTACACGTATAGAAGTGTACGGGCAATGGGCGGACTGATATCTCGGGCCGATGGGCTGGGCTCATGGGCGGACGGACGGGTTGGAGTTAAAATTCTTAGGCCCAAGCCCGGCCCATTAAAACGTCGGGTTGGGTAAGCCCGCCCACCTGGCGGGCTCGGGCTAAGCCCAGCGGGCTTCTGGCGAGCCTCGGGCTAATGGGCTAAATGATGAGGCTTACTTTAGGAAAACAAGAAATAGTCTCACTGATCATGACATTAATTAAAGACGAAGCAAAGCTGGAAAACATTGATTCATTTTACTCCTTTAGACTTTTGTTCTAACATCCAAGCTTTTAACTTAACTAGACTGAGCACATGACTTGTCTAGGGGTTGAGTCATGTTCCAATCATTCAAGTCAATCTACAGTAACACACCCACCCAGGGGTTGCTCCGGTGGTGCGGGCGGATGCCAGGCCTTGAGGGAACTCCTCTAGGTCTAGGGTTCGATTTCCCGTTGGGTGAGTACCCTAAACATAAGTGGGGGGCCGTGGTGATGTGGTTGTACTAGTTTTCCCGGAGGTTTGGGTTGTACAGTCGGGTCCAAGGGCCTGGCTATAGGACTGTTATTCCGTCATTAAAAAAAAAAAGTCAATCTATAGTAGGCCATTGATTGATATATCTGGGAAGGAAACAAAAATCACCTGCAACCATTACACGAGTTCGAACTCTCAACCTCCACATGAGAAAGTAGGGAAAATACATAACAAGCTAGTAAGTTTTTATCTATAAAACTTGAGAATAATTTATTTCCATTGCCGGTGGAAACAAAAATTTCCTCCAAATCGATTGCATTGCGTCATGTGTCCAAACAGTGGTCCCAAATATTATAACATAGACATGTGGCGCAATGCAATGGATTTGGAGAAAACTTTTGTTTCCACCGACGGTGAAAATAATTTAAATTCATAAAACTTGTGCTCGTAAATTATGTTTCTTATTAACGTCGTCCGCATCTTTGGATTTGTGGTTTATCACTTTGCTTATTAGATAGCGATATTACGATGAAATGATGATTTCAATCCTAATAAGTTCATGCTATATGCAACAGTTGATGCAATCTTAATTCAATCTATACAGAATGAAAACTGATATTAGCCGTGGATTGACGTAAATTTACACAGTTGGAGACCCGCGTAAATTGTTCTGCATTGTTTCTTTGCGTTCTTGCTTGATTCATTCTTATGCGCGCTTGTGTGTGTTGTGCCGAAGAATCTGCAACACATACCTTCATCTAATGCCAATCTCTACTTGACTGCAGGACACCGATATACTCTGGCTCAGGAACCCATTTCCAAGACTAGGAACAAACGAAACCGAAGATCTACTAATTAGTGACGATTCATCCGACACCCCGTATGCTGAACTCTTGCTCAACACGGGCTTCTACTACATCAGATCAAACAACAAGACCATTTCACTATTTGAGAAATGGCAATCAATGAAAGACAACTCCACAGGGATGAAAGAACAGGACGTTTTGATCAATTTGAGAAGTAAGGGCGTGTTTGGACAGTTGGGAGTCAATATGAGGATATTGGACACCCTCTACTTCCATGGGTTTTGTAGCAATAAGACTGATGTGGGTTTGGTGGTGACGGTTCATGCTACTTGTTGCCGGAGTATAAGCGCAAAGGTGGAGGATCTAGCGGCAATTCTTGGTAGTTGGAGGAGGTTAAGGGCGGATGCCTCCTCCATGGGTGGTGGTGACAGTAGGGAAAATGGGGGCGGGAATGGGACAGTGGGGTTGTTTCAGTGGACTAGGCATGTTGCTTGTTGGAATTCATGGAAAGAGGATAATGAGAGAACAATTTAGAGATTGGTTACAAGCTATTGATAAAGTTTGAGTTTAGTTGCCAATTGAGATGGAAGGATTTCGAAATAAGGAATTCTATCCCCGAAGAACATTTGTTTGAGTTCCACTGTTTTCTCAACCATATGAAAATCGTCAGGAAGTAAGAAAACCCACCGCACGAGGACTCAATTCCCATAAGCATCGTACTAATACTCAATGCAAAAATAAGAAACAAAAACAAGCTACAAGCACAGGTTCTTTTGAATACCAGCTGGACTAAACATCTGTCTCTTGAAATAACTGGTCAACCTCTGCTATGGTGCTTCGAGCTTCATCAATTTCTTGCCCTTCTTTGTGATCTGACTCCTCCAACTCAGCCTGAAACCAAACATACTATTAGCACAGTGAACACCGCAAAATTGAATTCTTCATGTTTCATACTCCTGCTAATTGCGCGTCTATAAAATGACATGGAGAGACATTCTTTTGAAATAACTACTCCAACATCCAATTTGCTTAGAACCAATGTGGTTAATTACACCTGATACATCAGCAAACAAAAATGGTGCAAAGGCAACTAATTTGTCCTTTCGAGTCTGTTTGCCGATGGAACAAGGTTGTTTTGTTCTTATCATTGGAAGTAAAGCACTTCTAGTGCCCAACTTTATTCTTATTGAAGCGCTTAGCAAATATATTCGTGAGAATTAGATTTGCCCATAAGATAGAATGCAGCAGATAACAGTGACCATCCACTAGTGAAGTAGTGATCCTTATAGGATGGCCAAAGATAACACCAACCTTCAAAGAACATCTTCTCCATTTAACAAAGTAAGAAAAATTTGACCCAGCTTAATCCAGACCACGTTTAAGAACCCACAAAAGCGGGATGAGAGAGAACAAATATTCTTCAAGAGGATAACCAAAAGTTATTTTCATTTTCGTGGAAACGAAGATGCAGCCTAGAATTTATGGGTTCCAGAGCAGCTATTAACCTGAAGTACCACAGGCAGTAAGATATGATGCAAACCTGGGGTTGCTCACCAGATAAACCAGCCCCATGTAAAACTTATTAGTTCAAGTGCGATAGGAAACTCAAATCAAGGTTAAATCTAGTCTTCCATGTAGGTCAATGCAGTTTTGGTAATTCCTACATACTACAAAGAAATTTCCAATGCACCACATTGACAAACTGAACAAACTCCAATCGAATGTGATTTGATTTGCCATTTTAGGTTAATATAAATTGAACTAACCATCATATAGCACTGACAATGCATTGTAAGTGAGAGAATACCAAGATTCCTTTCAGGTCAGTTAATGCAGCCTCCAGACGTTTGTGACAATCAGGAATCATCATCCTGGATTCAGCCAGCACATTTTCCTGAATCAAATTCCGTGCCAAACAATAAGATCTCAAGACCAGAACAGCCATCTATATTTGTAAATTACAAGTCCATATCCTTATCAATATTATGATAATATGTAAATCAATTCCTATGATGTGGTTGGCCATTCTCAGTGATGTTTCAATTGCTTGTAATGAACCTTAAACGAGGATAATTCAATTTTACATGGGCAAACTCCATATTCACGGAGTCGGAAGCAAGCAAAACTGCCAGAAACAAATCTGAGAGATCATTACCACGTATCAAGATCAGCTGCCCGTTCCTTTTGTAAGAAATAACTTGGAACACCTTACAACAAAATCAAGTTCATAAGAAACAACTTGGACTCCAACATGGTCCATATTACAACAGACACTCCAACTTGAACCGCCACAAGTTGCCAGAAATAACTACGGTTTGCCTCACGAATAGTTTCTTACCATTCAGCAACACATAAAAACAAAGGCATATTATGAGTGAAGGGGATACAAGGCAGATTCTCTCAACTACGTGCACTAACTTTACTACAACAACAATAACAATAACATAACCCATCTAGTCCCCAGTCATTGGGGGTATGGACGGGGATGATTGGAGCCAGACCTAACCTTTGGCAATATGCACAAAGTGGCCGCTCTCAAAATACCACTGAGATAGTGGCCCCCTAAACATGTGCACTAACTTTACAATTTCAGGTAATTCTGTGAACACATTAGAAAAATTGATGAGATAGCAAATGCATTCAGGCACAATGAGATTCAAACCTCACTTTATGTAGCATAAATTATTTGTTTCCAAAAACAAGTCTAGACAGAACTACATCGAAGAATGAGTGACTCCCAAGAATGAGTGACTAAGTTCGTAGATTAAGGTAATAGATACGCATACAGATGATAAAAAGATCAGCAATGCCAAAAAGATTAGCAATTCTAAAATACTCCCAAGAATGAGTGACTAAGTTTGTAGATTAAGGTAATAGACACGCATAACAGATGACATTGACGATTGACAGAAGACTAATTTGGCAGGTAGAATAGTATGCCAAGGATAAATCTCGATAGCCCATAATACAAAGACAATTTTCTGAACAACAAACCCAAGAGAGAGATAAAGGATACTAATACTACATAGAAGGCTAAAGACGCACTTGGCTTAAAATACCATTCAAAGATATGCGACCATTAATTCACAACTCAATAACATAATGTGTTGCCAAGTAATTACACCATAACAAAGAAGAATAAAAATTAGAAGGCTAAATTAGAAGCCCAAATACCTGCTGTTTAAGGTCATAAGGATCAGCTCCTTTGTCCTTCATATCAGTGGTCTTTGCAGCTTCTCTCTCAACCTCTTTCTCATATGAATTTAGCTCCTTAACAATACGTTTGCAAGTAGAGGTCTTGATTTTCAGATTTCTAAGAGTAGCCATGCTAACTAAGCCTGTGAAAAGGAGACAATCCCCTTTTATTGGCAACAAATATCAAAACCTGGTCAAGGAAATAAGCGTAACAACTTCCCTTTCCATTACATCTATCATTGTGTGCCTAATCCACATCTTAGGGTTTTGGGGGGGAAAAAACACAATCCACAAAGAAGGGTCTCTTAAATGTAAAATACTTAACCTTAACGGGGTTGGCCTTGTGGTCAAGGCATGGACGTAGGGGTTAGACGGGGGGGGGGGGGGCTAGCACCTGGCAGCCAACTAGTCACCGCTAAGGCCGATTTTAATCTAGGCATTGGATGCCGCCTAGGCCAACTTTTAGACCCCTGCCCCTATACAACTATATAAGCATCAAATAGACCCGGGTATAAACTTGTCCACAAAAGCCAATTTATAAAACTGAAAACATGCTTGAGGGTCGAGGCCATCAAGATTATTTGGTCAGTATAATTTGTAGACAAAAAACTCCAAACTGAATATGATGGAAACAAACATCTTTGGAGGTCACCACTGACACCAAAGTAAATCAAAATCAAAGAGCTCTCCGCGAGCAAGAAAGCCATTCCCCATTCAGAACCGAAAGAAGTATTCCCAAAAGAATTAACAGAGGTCTTAGCTAAAATCAAGTACAGTGACAAATATACGAAATGCATATAGAATCAGAGATGTTTCCATTCGCACCTGAAATTCTACAGAGACGAAATCAGAAGTTCGATATGGGGAGAGAGACAAAGCGAGAGATTCATACCTGAAATTTTGCTCGAGAGATCAAGAAAGAGCGCGGCGGAGGTAGAAAATGATTCATTTGCGCTAAATGGGTTCGACCCAAGTGTTTTAAATAGCGCGCGCTATTGTGCTATAGTGCATGGCGAGGCGCACCGTTTGCGCTATGGGGGGTCATGGCAAGGCACATGACACAAAAGCGCACAAATGGCTCTATGGCGAGCACCACAAGACGAGGCGCTGTGGCGCCATAGCGCTCGCCATAAAATGTTTTAGCCCTTTTTTTTTTTATATCATATTATGCCACAAATTAATCTCAAGCATTGAGTTATGATGCACAAAAGGTGGGCAATGTACTGGATAAATTCCTTAACTCTAACCCTACAAATCAAAGATATCTATCGTATTCATTAGCAGCAGTAGCGTATTATCTTCTTGCGATCGATCTCTGTTCCACTCTTCTTCTTCTTCTCTGTCTCTGTCTCTGTTTGTTTTTAAAGCTATGCTCAGGTTTTTTTTTTTGGCAACTACTGCAGCTCTATCATCTCCTGATTCTCCTCTGTAATTACCGTATCCTTAATTTTGTTGTCTCCAAAGCTAAACGTCTATATGTTAGCTTTTTATGGATTTTATGTTTTGTTTAGCATTTGGTGGATTAAACATTAAAATGTTTATGTTTTATGACCTTTGAACGTTTTAAAAACATTTGCTTGGGTTGAAAGTTATGCCTCTTTTAGAATTCTACTCATTATAATGAAGTGCGCCACGTTTTGCTATGGCGCGCGCCGCGTCATGCGCCGTGCGCTATTGCTCCAGGGGACCATTTTGCCTTGGTGCGCCGTGAGCCATTTAAAACTTCGGTTAGTAGGTGGGTTTGGATTTTTTATTGGGTTTGGGTCCAATTTTCACCTGTGCGGCTGTGGTAAATCCAGGGGTACCGACCCTCTGGTACATACCATGTACCGACCAGCACCGGGGACCCTGTTGTGGGTCCCACGTGGTTGATCTGAGCCGTCCATTCATCCCAAAATCAAATTCCGAGGGGGCCCGCGTGAAAATCACCTCAATCGGACGTTCCTAAGTGCTCGATCCAAAATCACTCCATTTCATTCAAAAAAATTTAATTAAAATTTTTAAATTGAGGTGATTTTGAATGAAATGGGGTGATTTTGGATCTAGCACTTAACTTCAACTAAATCTCAAGTCTAGAACAATGACTATACCGAAATAAGAGGAACATTCATCTTATGCCCCTGTTGGAAAGGTAAGCAAACAATTTGAAAGTACAAAATAGAAAAAGAATCGCTGACTTGAGCTAAATCATAATCAAAATGTGTTTTGACTTTAATTTCTCTTAGTTTCCCTCATCTAAATCATAACCAAAACTAGTCTCCATAGTCTTTTTCAAGCGCGGTCCTGTGCTTCTGAAACTCTAAAATTGCATCAGGAAATCATACCCTAAATTTAAACTCTAAATTACTTAACTTCACGACTTTGAATTCCGAAACCCTAAATTTAAAAATGGAGATAGAGAACCAGATGAGAGAGAGAGAGAGAGAGAGAGAGAGAGGACCTGGTAGTGGACGTGGTGTGTCGGTGGTGGTGGATCGGTGGTGGTGCGCGATCGCGATTTTCTTCTTTGAATCGCTGCGATCTCTCTCTCTCTCTCGTCTGGCACAAAGCGTTTGAAGGGGGTGGGAGTATTATGGCCCGCGAGATAAGGAACCGGGTCAAACCCCAACCGGGAAGCTATTTAACCCGCTGGGGACCCGCGAACTTCTATAGTTTTTGCTGAGCCGTAGATCCAACGGCCAGAGTTAGAGGTCCGGATTTTTGTTCAATTCCGGGAGCCCCGACTTGAAGCCTACTGATACATAGTGTTGGGGTAATGTAAGGTCGTTGATTGTGGCTACTTTAAGATTATGTTACGGCATGCCTTTAGGCACGCACACATATAAATGTGTATTATGTAGGTAATCTACTACCTTTATAAAACGAGGGACTTTCACTGTTTCTCCATCCAACATTGAATTACCAAACTACCCTTCCCTTTCTAATCTATCCCGTGCCTGTCCACACAGCTAGCATATGCAGCAGCAGATACTTTCACATATATATATATATAGGATTAACTTCCAATAAGGGTCCCTTATTGAAAAATAAAATGCGGACCTAGCCTTTTTTGTGTTTCCGGACCAAATTTTGACGATCCGAACCGTTCAATGTTTTTAAAATGCATTTTTAAGGGCCAGCGCGAAGATTCGTCCAAAAAAAATACCCGGAAGGGCTTCATCCGATCGGTTTTTGTTAAAAACGCTATATATAACGTTTTTAACAAAAACCGATCGGATGAAGCCTTCAGTATTTTTTTGACGACAAATCTTCGCAGGGCCCTTAAAAATGCATTTTTAAAACATGATTGAACGGTTCGGATCGTCGAAATTTGGCTCGGAAAGGTGAGGTCCGCATTTTAACTTAGATAAGGGTCCCTTATTGGAAGCTAACCCTATATATATATATATGAAAAACTTCTCATAAGGGTCCCTTATGGGAGGTGAAATGCGGACCAAACAATCCCAACCCTTGGATGAGATCCAAGGGCTCAGATTTTAAAGCCATTCTCGCGGGTTAAAAGCCCCTTACGGGTTGATCCATATGTGGTTTGCGGGTTAAAACACCCCATCAGGTTAAATCTTCTCCCAGACGATTTCCCCCCAAATCAATCGACGCTCTCTCTCTCTCTCTCTCTCTCTCAACAACGACGACGAAGAAGAACAACAGGAGTTTTCCACAGAGATAGAAACACGCTACTACTCTCAACGAAGAAGAAGAAGAACACCAGGAGTTTTCCACAGAGATAGAAACACGCTACTACTCTCAACGAAGAAGAAGAAGAAAACCATTAATCTAGGCATTCGAAAAGCTGGGCATTCGAAAATCTAGGGAACAAGAAGAAGACACACCTCACCAAGGTTCTCTCTCTCTCTCTCTCTCTCGTTTTTTATCTCTCTGGTTTGATGTACATGAGAAACTCTGGGCATTCGAAAATCTAGGGTTTCGACACCCATTTTGGATTCAAAAATCAGGTCCGGGTGATGTAAATAGGTTTCCAGTAATGCAGCAAATTAATCTCAGTTGTGATTTTATTCATTTTGATCCATTTCCAGAACTCGATTGGCTTCCGATTCTATTTCCTTGGTACAAAATGTGGCTCTATATATTGGTTACTTGCAGTTTTGGTCTGTAGCTAAGTCATGGGCTTGGGCCTCATTGTTTGCATCAGTATTTTTTACCTGCTTACTCTGTCACAATTAGTATTTTTTTTTTGCCTAATATGACCAATGGAAGCTATACATAATACAAGTAGCAGAGAAGCAACATTTGTACTTGAACACTTGCGATGTCAAAACCATGATTCTTGTGTTGGGACAAAACAACAGTTTAGGTGGACATTTGCTACACAACAATGAAACGTAGGTCCCTCACCTTAGTCCACATAAATTTTGGTTTGTAGTACTAGCATTTCAAAATCAAACCTGTTCAGTCATCAAAATCTAACCTGTTCAGTCATTAAAACAGAAAATATGTTCTGTGACACACCCACACCACTCTCAACGCCAATCTCAGGAGACCTTGTGACCAAGAAAACGAGAAATATATAATGCCAATAGATGGAGACACCATATAAGTTCCACCAAAACTACCCAGAAGATGAACTATATTCATTTTACAATTGCAAAGCCCAAATTTTGAAATCGAAGTCACATTATATTTTCGAGTAATCGGTACTGTTCGAAATCCTAGTTTTTCAAAGAGGAAATTGAAATCGAACAACCCAGATTTTTGAAATCAAAATGGGTGTCGAAACCCTAGATTTTCGAATGCCCAGAGTTTTCCATGTAAATCGAACCAGAGAGAGAGAGAGAGAGAGAGAGAGAGACCTGGAGCTACTGGTGCGCCGGCGCCGGCGGTTCTTCGATCTGGAGCTAGCACAAAAAAACTAGGGTTCATCAAATGTTCGAACCAGAGAGAGACAAAATGAGAGAGAGAGAGAGAGACAATGAGAACGAGAGAGAGAGAGAGGGAGAGAGATCGAACCTTGGGGTTCTTCCTTCTTCGTCGTCGTCGTTGAGAAGAGAGAGAGAGAGAGCGTCGATTGATTTGGGGGAAATCGTCTGGGAGAAGATTTAACCCGATGGGGTGTTTTAACCCGCAAACCACATATGGGTCAACCGTAAGAGGCTTTTAACCCGCGAGAAATGGCTTTAAAATCTGAGCCCTTGGTTTTCTCACCTCTACTCTTTCTATTAAAAACTTAATCTAGATTATTGGTTTTTTGTCAAATAATCCAAAAAATCGGTTTGGTTTTTTCTTAAACTTAATCCAGATTATTCCCTCCTTTTTTTACTAATAATCCAGATTTATGGATTATTGGATTATTTTTGTTTTGGATTAATTTTGACCGTTTATCATTCTTAAACTTAATCCAAAATTCCACAAAATTTTGCAAAACTAACGTTAGTTTTGGATTAAAAAAATTTGAATAGTCTCGTCGAGACAAACGAATAATTTTGGATTATTGATTATTGAATTACCCACAAAATCTTGATGCAAAACTAATCGAATTTTGGATTAGGACAAAACTCTGGTTTTGGATTAAGATTATTACCCAAAGCACTCTGGTTTTTTGTACTCCAAAAAACCAATAATCTGGATTAAGTTTTTTATCCAAAGGAGGCCTAAAAAGTGTATCAAAGTAATGCCCGTCCTCCGTTCCCCCGGTGACTATTCGTGCACGTTCTTTACATATCAGCATAAAGCTCAACTGAAAAACCGTATATTCCTTTTGTTCGGTTGATGGTTTGTACTATTAGACAACAATGTGGTGAATTAGTTCCGGACTACTGTAGAAATCCGACGCATGTTTGCTTACTTGCCGTTGACAATAAGATGTTAAGCTATGGAGTATTATCTATCAAGATGACTGGCAGTTGTTAGCTCGAGTCCATCAATAAGACTGGAAATATCATTTCGGTGGATTCTATTAAATGGGAAATATCATTTCCTGGAACTCTAGAAAAAGGAAGACGTATACAACAGCACGTTAATCCATGAAAAAACCAGCAGGGAGGGTTACATATGATATAAGAAACTTTCTGTACTGCATGCCTCGCTGACAATGCAGTCCACTATTGTAAGCTTATAAGAAACTTTTTATGCCTTTTAGGTTGGCTTAGAAACAACATGAATAGCACAAAAATACTCATTGCAGCACAAAAAGAAATTATTCCCACCTTTTAGCATTAGCACCAGAGCACCATTCATCAGTCGATGACTGATAAATAGAGCAAAAAAGTATCAAACTGATGCCCATCCTCTGTTCCCCCAATGACTATTCTGGTTAATAGCTCTGAATGGTAGGGACACATCCATCTTGGATCGCTTTGCAAATTCGGGGGCAAATTTTGATATGGAGGCAAAACAAGTTGTGAGTAATTTGAGCAACATAATTTGTTAATTCCACTTGTTTTAGTTAATTGCAATTCTACTTGTAAATTTGATTTCTGTCCATTTCATAACAGGAGAGGCAACTTAATGCATTAGATTGACGGATGAAAAATAGGCAACTTGATGCGCTAGCTTGGCGGATGCAGAATGGGCATTTGCCGACATTCAGCTGTAAGAAAGTTGAGATCAAGTATACTGATTTGAAACACACATAAAAAAGCTGAGTTCTCTAATAGAGTTTTGTAGTTTAATAGCTATTAATTGCTTTCTTTCTTAATTTTGCATCTAATCTCCCATAAACTCTGTTCTTTCTTGTTGCATCAAATGTTCGGGCTCATTTATTGTTTCTAATGATATCCACCGAGATACATAGAACATGTCGAGCACGTGCATCGCACGTGCCCGATGCTAGATCTGTTATAAATACCAAGGTCTATGTTTGCAAATGCTGACTTTGCACTTAAAAATATCCACTTGTGTTTGAAACGCATGGCCTTCAAACAAAGATCACCACAAATCGTAAGCCAATGGGCATGAGCAGTCATGCTCTGTAAAAAGCCACCCCAACACAGCAATTTAAGATGAACCAATTTTGACAAAGCCAATCCAAACATAGCAATTCAAGACGAACAAACTTTGTTCTACCGATCCTAGCACACCAACCAAATAAGCCAAGTCAGGAAACTACAAGCGAAGTTCATTAGCTTACCACCAAACTACATAAATCATAACAATTTCATAAATAATACACTGTAAATTTTAAGCCAACGAGCATCAGCAAACGTGTGGCGTACGTATGGGCCCACCTAGTCCTAAAAGAAGCCTATGAGGTTGTCTTTTTTCCAATTGATTAATTGTATTCCCTATATTATTGGATCTTCCTTGTATTCTGTTTTGAGTAGGAAACTCATTTTTTAATTTTATTTTTTTGTTAAAGAAGATGGAGAGTTAGAGATGAGAGGCACTGTTGAAAGTCAACATTTGACTCTCCATGGATCTAAAATCCTCCGTAATAGACTAGAGAATTCTATAATAATCCGGAAGGCTTAAGAGTGTTCTAGAGAATTCAACAATAGTGGAGAACTCTCTAGAAGGTCAAAGAATAATCTGGATAAATCTAGAACGGTAGATATTTATGGAACGTTCTAGGAGTGGAGGAACTTGGAGAGTTCCAGAAGATTCAGGAATAATCTAAAAAGATTGCGAAAGATTCAACTATGTGGTAGAATTGTGAGGACAAGTCTAGGACATTGTGGAAGCATGAGGAAAAAAAGATATTTAGTAAAAGGATTCTAGAAGAAGAATGAGAGCCATCGGATAAAATGATCTTAGCCGTTCATTGGGGAGGTGGAAGGCTATGTAAGGGAAGGATGAAATCATTTGATGATGCTCACAAGGAAACTCACATAGAGTGCACCTAGGAGAGGGCACATGAGAGCACACTAGGAGTGTGATTAATGATCACACGGTGGGACCAAAGAATGGCAGAAATAACTTGGTCTCTTTTTCTTAATGTTCACCACCACGCCAAAGTTCGAAAATTTTGGTGGAAACTGCACAAATGGTGGATAGACAATTGGTTACACCGATAGTTGAATATCATCTCTCTGAGGGAAAAATTTAAAATGCCCCCCAAACTTTGACCTCAATATCAAAAATACTCCCAAACTTTTATTTTTTTCATCCGTACTCCTAAACTTCAATTCCGTCATCAAAATTACCCACACCGTCTGCATCTGTTTGGCAACTAATGGAATTTGATGACTTGGAGCCTAACGGACACCAAAAACCGTTAAGTTGCCCAAAACGACGTTGTTTTGGGCCTATTTAAGAAAATAATAATTTATTTCAGGGAAAATTTCAAAAAAACCCCAAACTTTGACCTCAATATCAAAAAAATTTCAAACTTTGTTTCCAAAAACTATTTTTCAAAAAAATTTTAAAATGTTTTTAAACTTAATTTTCAACAAATGTTTTTCAAAAAACTAAAAATTAAAACTGTTTTTTTTTTGTTTGAAAAATTGCTTCCAAACTTTATTTTCAAAATTGTTTTTTTTTTATAAAAAGACTAGCTCCGTACACGTTGATTTTCGAAAAAATCAACACTTAGAAAATCAAATTACTAACCTTTTTTTATTCAAAAAGAACTATTTTCAAAATTACAAATTACTTTTTTTGTAAAAATATTTTAAAGCAATTTTTCAAAAAAAAAAAAAAAAAAAACATTTTAATTTTTTGGGAGTATTTTTTATATTAAGGTCAAAGTGTGTGAGAGGAAAATGAGTGTTATTTTACAACGTATACGTGGCGGCTTATGGGGACTGGGAATAGGGAATAGGGGTAGGGAAGAGGGACAGAGGATCTTAACCCTTCTCCCGCCTCTCTCCCTCAATGGTCAAAAACCACTTCTCTCCAAAGAACTCTCCCTCTCCCGCCCTCTCTTCCCCAACAGTTAAGAAACCTCTCTCCCCCTCCAAGAACTCTCTCCCTCTCAACGACCAAGAACCCCACTCCCCCCTCCAAGAACTCTCTCCCTCCCTCTCCCTCAACCTACATGGCTACCATAACCATTGGGCCAGAGTTTCGTACCCTGAAATTATTAGTCGAAGACATGGTGGAACGTAGGCATATGGATTTAAGCATTACCAACGAGTTGGCTGATACGCTGGAGGTTATGGAGCAATTGCGGATAGATACGCCGACCCACATGAGGGAGGGTGTATTACAGGATATAAACGTTTGCGAATCAGTGGCAAGGGATCATATGCGAGCAGGATTAACGGCAGGGCTCAATTTGTTGGATTGTCAAATCAAGATTGAAAGTGTTACTCCCAGACTGCCATTTCGTGTCGAATGCCGGGGGCACTCTACGGTTCAGGATGTTGCATATGTCAAGGTACCCTAATCATATTACTAGTTTTCGCCTAGTGCTCATTGTCATTGTGTGGTTTTATGTTATGCTTCTTGCTTTCTTGTACCATTAGCTGGTAGGTTTTGTGTTGGTTGCTCTGTTTGGCTTGATAATGTTTCAATTGGGTTGCCGTTATATTGTTCTTGGTGAATTTTCTCCTGGTTGCTCTGTTAAAGTTTATTGTCACTCCTACTATTGTCTCGTTTTTGGGGGGATTAGTTTTTTGGATTGTATTGAGATATTGATCTTTTTGTTGGTGCCTTGTGGTCTATCAATCTCTATTCATGAGTATTTATTGATATGTACTGCAAGTTCTTGTTTTTAAAATGGGTGAATTACCTATATATCTCTTCGACTTTACGTGAAATGTCATTTTGGTCCTTCATGTTTCAATTTCGACATAAAAACCCTTCAATTTACGATTTCGTTGCAATGTGATCCAAATCTTGATCTCCGTTAGTTTTTTGGACGGAAAAATAACATGTGCCTAGCACATGATCACTTTTCAGGGGTATAATTGACCATTTCCCGCCTTCCTCTTCCCCTCCTCCACTCTTCTCTCTCTCTCTCTCCCCCCCCCAACTAACTCACACCCAGATATATACATGACACATGTAAATACATACATGCATACACAAATAAAATTGTAGGCTTTGAGGATCTGATTTGTAAAAAATGTGTTATTGGGCTTCTCTTTGATAAACTTCGCAACGGCGATCTGGCTCGAGCCACCAACCATCAACATTAGATCTATCTGTAGATCTATCTGTGGTCTTGGTTTTATCAAATGGGTTTTCAGTTTTTTTACGAAGATGAATAATAACATGTTAATAACATTTTTGCATCACTGTGCTAATAACATGTTTGGCATCAATGTACTAATAACATGTGTGGTTTCAGGCGGAGTTGCTACAGTCAGGTTACAGGGGCGGGCAAGAAATCATTGAAGCTCGAAGCACCATAGCAGAGGTTGAGCAGTATGGAGCGTTGTGCTAGGGTGAACAAGATCTTTTTTTAACGTCCATAATCTAAATTCGCTGCTTCAAAATTTGTGCAATGAATACTGTTGAAGTACTAGATCTTTCTTTAGCAATTATGCAATGTAAACTCTCACTTAGGCCCTGAAGGTTACATTAACAAATTCCTTTCAAACTGGAATTGCATTTGGGTGGGTCGGACCTACCTATTACTAAGTACTCCTCGATCCCTGGCATCCCCTATAAATGGAAGCAATGTAGAAGTAATCGTTTAGTCTAAGATTCAACTTTTCCTTTTTAGGGCAGTGGCTTGATCAATTCAATTTTGCACAATGTCCAATGTTAAAAGATATAACAATTTCCTTCATATCAACTGAGGTTGCATATATTTTTTATTTTTTTATTTTTACAAATCTTTTTATTCAAGGGCTTCAAACCATGGCAGAGATGAGTAAAAAAAAATTGGCTTACAAGCTTTATTGTGCCCTTTTTATTAATATAACATGTACTTCTATACTCCGAAATATTTTTAATTTCGGAAACTTCAAAAAGATGCTGATTAGGAAAAGAATTTGGAGTCTAGTCAAAATTTATTTCACTAGCAAGAGAAGTCCAACTTCGAAGTAGTTAAGGTGGCAATGTATGTATTTTCCTTTTGATCTTTTCTTGGTGATATCTGTTATTTGCAGTTCCTTATTTGTTTCTCCGAATCTCCATGCTCGTTTGTAGTGGCCTAAAGTGTGGAATAACCTAAAGTAACCTAAAGTGTGGAATGTGGGAAGAGACCAAAACAAGTTAAGCAATCAATGCCGAAATAACCTAAAGTGTGGAATGTGGGAAGAGACCAAAACAAGTTAAGCAATCAATGGCAAAGTATGTATATTAAATAAGGTGGCAAAATATTCGCCAGAGTCCTCAACCATCGACTCGATTTGCTTGAAAATGATGTTGGAATAAATCCGTCAGTTACAAGCTCAGTGAATGGCAAAGTATGTATATTAAATAAAGTTCTAAGCATGGATTAAAGTAAGTAACCATAATATCATAATTTGGCTTACACGATGTAATAATAACAATAACAAATTTTAATGGTGATCACGAGATGATATCCAACAATAATGGGGAACTACAACCAAATAATACCATGTCCAACAAAATAATTATCTCAAGATTGGATCCAATATCGAACTTAGACTCACCAGGTGTTGGCAGCTTGTGATACTCTTCCCTAAGTCGATCCAGCGAAAAGACAGCCGTTGAGCAAAAGGGTCACCAGCCTAACCTGGGCTTCTTCCCCAATGTCAAGGTCACCTATATAAATGAATAATATCCTTGGACTTCCAATAATAAAAGTTCCCAATAATATCCATAAAGTTCTCACCAAAAAGAATACTTTTTATCGCGTGCCAATTTAAAAAAACCAAATATGAATAATTCGCTTTTCCAATTTACAATTCTAAATTTTTGAAAAAAATAATTTAAGGGACACGAGAAAGTTTCGAAAGTACGTAACATACTTAATCACTCACCTGGAGCCAAAGACAACTCAACTCGAGCACGCAAAAGAGGCTAGCTTGTACAAAATAAAGAATTCAAAATAACTCACCTGGAGCCAAAGACAACTCAACTTGAGCACACAAAAACTGCTCGATCAAGCCCTTCCCGATAATTGTTTTTGCTGATTTCTCGCGTGAACCCCTTAAAAACACCTTCTAAACACATTGGACGATTCGGATCCCGGCCATTTGGCTGAGAAGAGGGTGGTGACTGGATCCTGACTGATCAGGGAGTCCTGACTGGATACTGACTGATCTGTGTGTATATATATGTATATATATAAGAAGTTTCCTATGAGGGCTCCCTCACAAAAAAAGTGCAGGAAAACAGTTGTGAGCCGTTGGATCCTATGCCCTTCACGCGATCCAACAGCTCACAACTATTTTCCCGCATTTTTTTTGTTTTGTGAGGGAGCCCTCATAGAAAACTTCTTGTATATATATAACACTCAATATATAAAGCTAAGAATATCATATACTACCAAATTACCCAAATTATGCCTAATCCTAAATTCTAAACCATCAACAGCCACCTGAAACTACAAAGCTCAGACAAATATTTTCAAACTCCAAGAATTTGTTTTCTCCCAAAAACCCAAACCTTTAATGCATTTCTTTAATATAGCACAGACTAAACCCATGCAACATATTCAACACACATATTGCTATAGGTAGTTCTTCCTTAATTAATTGAGACAATTGTCCAAAAGGACAATTTTGGGGCTTTAAAGGGTGTTTAGTCCAGTTTAATTTATTTTGAGGCTTCCAATACATTGATGAAATTTTTTTGAGGGCTCAAAGACAACACTAGACAAAAATACCCTTAATGAACTCTTTTGGGCGCCTCCTTTATTCACTACTAAAAAAAAAGACAATTTCCTAGCCCAGCCCCCGACACGTCCCTTTCAATTTTCTGTTGCATCCCGGTCGTCACTTTCAAGCTGGGCTAATTAAACACCCACTTTGAATTCTCTCTCTCTCTCTCTCTCTCACACACACACACACACACACACACACACACACAATAAGCACGTCACTTTCATTTTCTCTCTCCTCTCTTTCCACTCTCATTGTTGTAGAGTAGTTGTTGGGTGGGACAAATTAATTTCTCTCTCATCAATTTTGGAGGTGGGTTAAATTTTGGGGTTAAATTTTAGGGGTTAGGCTCTTTGGGGTAGGGTATAATGAGTTTAGTCATTTTAAGTTTAGACACTTAGGGTATCATACGGTTTCTTAAGGTTTTAGATGTTTAGGCATTTTCATACGGTTTTAAAGGTTTAGACACTTTCACATGGTTTTAGGGGTTTAGGCATTTTCATTAGGTTTTGGAGTTTAGGCACTTTCATAAGGTTTTGGAGGTTTAGACACTTTCTTGGGCTAGCGGGAACATTTTTAGAACGTGGGATTGATTTGTCCTTTTGGCATTAAAAATTTATTTTATGTCCTATTTGAATGATTGACCTCTATACCATGTCCTTATCAAAGAAGCTCCCTTAATTTTTTTAAGTGGGAAGAAAACAACTTTCAAGATCAAAGGGAGAAAGTGTTGAAACATAAGGGGGGTAAACCGTTATTTACACCAAATGAGAAGTATATTTCTGCATCTTTGCCCGATCGGCACAACTGCAATCTCTGTCCGTCGGCCATTTCTCCTTCTCCCTCCCTCTGTCTTTGATGGGATTATGGATTTCCAGCGAATTACGTCTATGCAGCTATTCGTGAAGGATTCGGTCTGGATTTGGCTCTTTTGGGTTTTTTTTTTTTTGGGTTTGCTTCCGCTAATTTATCTGTCTAACGACAAGGTCTGTGGAAAGAGAAGACAAGGTGCGTTTTTTTTTTTTCTTTTCTAAATCTTCTTCTAAGGTTTAGCGACTCAAAATCAGCACCTTTTTAATGACAAATTAAGCTGCGACTCTTACTATTATTATTTTTTTCTTCCGTGGATGCAGAAAAATGGAGCAAAAATGTGATTTTTAATTGGCCTTGTTCAGCGGAGAAGGTAATTTGTTAGAAGAAGCCCACGAGATTGTCTTTTTTCAATTGATTGTTTGTATTCCCTATAGTATTCGATCTTTACTTGTTGTATCATATCCTATTTTGATAAGAAGTAGGAAACTCTTTATTAAGGAAAGTTTTGTGATTACTTGGGGGTCTCATTATTCTATCCATATCAAAATAGGACTCTTCTTAAGTTGGTCTAAATTCGTATAAGTACACATAGTAAGTTGTTAAACTTTGTTTTTGTTATTTATAGTACTTGTCATGCGTATGCAGTCAAAGGATTGAGCGATTTGTAGAGTTACTCCATAATTTATTTACTTATACGGAAGATGGAGCCGATGATGAAGGTTTGTGTTAATAAGTCTTATTTATGAAAGGAGGGCGATCGAATTGATGAATTGCCCGACGAAATTCTTGTGCTCATTTTGTCCCGCTTGACAATTAATGAAGCGGCCTGAACTACTGTCCTCACTCGTAGATGGGAAGATCTCTGGAAATATTCCACCGGAAGTTTCGATTTACGGGCTCCAATTGCAATCAAAGATGGTCATGGGTGGGAGGGTGGTTGTGGGTCACATCTTACTCGTTTCAGTGGAAGGTCCGATTACGCGAATTGGGTGAACCGTGTATTGGGATTGCATAGGGGAAGACTCTGGATGAGTTGAGGATCTTCTTTAATCTGGGTAAAAGTTACGAGGAGATGATCAACTTGTGGATTAACTTTGCAATCAAAAAGCAAGTCCGAGTACTTCAGTTGGATTTTGGACTCGGGCTGGACAATGAACATTCACTACAAGAAATTTCACAATTGCCAACTAAAATTTGGTTGGCAAAAGTACCCTATTTAGTCGGCAAAGGGCGTTCCCGACTAGATTTTTAGTCGGCATTTTTAGTCGGGTAATGCTTGTTGGCAAATGTCATCGCCGACTAAAAAATATTTAGTCGGCCAAGGTGCATACATTGTCGACTACGGGTCCCGACCCAATATTTAGTCGGTAATATTTTTTTAGTCGGGGAATGCTTCAACATTTGCCTACTAAAATTTGGTCGGGGAATGGATTACAATTTACCAACTAAAATCTGGTCGGGAAATGCATTACAATTTACCAACTAAAATCTGGTTGGGAAATGTATTACAATTTACCAACAAAAATTCTAGTCGGCGAATGTATTCACCATCACCAACTAAATTTTTGGTTGGTAATTTGTCTGTATCACCAACTAAATTATTGGCCGCCAATTTTAAATGTTGAAATCCCATAATTGGCTACAATTTTTTTTTCCCATTTTGATTTCCTGCCAATTTGTAATGAATACTAAATAAATAAATTCCACGAAATAAATCCAAACTTTCATACATAAAGGTCCACCAAATACTTAGAAAATAACTTGTATCCAAATTCCTAAAGCATAAAATAACAAGTCTAATCATAACAAGGGGAAAATAAAAAAATCCAAAATCCCTACACCGCAAAATACTAAAGTAATTCAACTTAAACAAAGGGATAACCAAAAACATTGAAGCACATCTACAACCAAAATACAGCTTTGATCTTCATAGTCAATAACCCAAAAGTAGAAAAGCGGAATACTCCATTAAAGCTTCGATCTGGAAAAAAAAAAAAAAACACAATCCATCATTAGTAGCAGCTGAGCATGAGGTGATCAAAGCAGCTAACATAACATCCCAAAAGGCAGGATAATAAACATCCTAACTAGTTTGTCCGTCAGCACATTGATTTCCTCTTTTGGTGCTCCAGTGGACCCTGTTGAAAGACTTCCTAAATGGGTCTAGTTGTTTGGGTACTGGGTGGTCATGTGAGTGCCTCTGCCACTAAGCCTTGAAAACCATAACCTCTCTGTCAAATAATATACTTAAATGGAACATCGAGGATTGCTAGATAGATGCAGTTTGCAGAAGAGTTTACTTGCGAAGTTGTGCCTATTAAACATAGTGATGTTGCCTTATAAGTTGATATTCCTGAATAGATGCAGTTAGTTTCTTTTGTTATGGGCCTATGGCATACAAAGCATGCTGATGGGGTTACATACATAGTGGTAGCACACGAAGAAAACAAAGAGCGCAGCAGCAACAACACATGAAGTAAATAGCTAAACGCAGCGGCAAAGAATGGCAGCAAGTGCATCCATAAGATATAGCAGAGGAGGAGCAAGAGCATTGGTAGCAGCAAAATAAGAAAAAGGCAGTGTTACCGTTCACACCCCCTTTATACCATTTGCACTTTTTTTCTTATCTTCACTTACGTGAACTTACAATAATGCTCTTTCATGTATGAAAGTTCAAACAAGTAAAATGGTAATCTATAACTTCACATTAACAAAGATGAACAAAAAAAAGAAAAAGGGAGCACGGATATCAATACGGGAGTGTGAAAATCACCACCATTTTCTTAGACAAACCGACCACAAGATAAAGGGATGTCCTTTCTCGATTATATCTTTAGTTGTGACAAAAAGCATCCCATGCAAATCGAGCTAAATAGTAGGCCATCCTCTACCAATGGCCATAAAAAATAAAAAATAAAAAATCTGAGTCTATGCTATTGATCCACACAATAGGCAGCTATATGGCGTATCATCTCAAACACCAACGGATTGATTAGATCATGAGTGTCAATTTCCTTTCCTATCAGAAGATTGGAATTTCTCCATAAAATATCAGAAGAGTCATTAACGTCAATGAACAGGTAGCGAGAACGATAAAACAGAAAATACTTGCAAATTAAGTTGACCTTAGTATATTCATGGTGAGATTCAACTTTGAGAACATATAAGCAAAAGCTAGGTTGCATATTTAGAAAAAAAACATACAACCAAATCAGACTAACCTTGAGGGCAGGCTCATCCCAGGAAGGAAAACACAGCCGTGCATCCACCGCTTCGAATTGAGTCACCGCCATATTCTTCTTCACTCCTCCATCCATGTAAGAACTATAAAAGAAACACCCAGATCAATACAGGTGCTTTGAAATATCAACGAAATTCAAAGAAGTCATCTTCGATTATTAACTATTTTGCTCAATTTAGCGGAGTAATAGCAGTAATTCAATCCTGCACTCACGTGCATCTACTGCAGTAATTCAATCCCTTTAATGGCTGCCCTTTGGGGCTGCTGGGTTTACATCATTTATCCAAAAGTACGACACCAAGTTGCTTTCATTTCCAGTAGTTAACTGCTAATGGTGAGAAAATTTGGAGGGGGAAGGGAAGAACGGCGGTGAAGAAGCGATGGATGAAGAGTCAGAATCAGAACGTCTGAAGGTATTTAGGGCTGGGTTTAGAGGGATGTTCGATACGACACCGTTTTGATTGGGTTTATAATTTGCCGACCAAACATGTAGTTGGCAATTGACAAAATCCCGCCCATTATTTTCGTGGAAATTTTGAAGTTGGCGGAAAATTTGCACTTAGCCAACCAATTCTTTTTTTTAGTCGGCAACAACATACATTTCCTGATTGAGATATTTGAGGTTGGGAAAACTTCGGTGTTTTCATATCACACAATATCTATATAATAATTTTAAACATTTTTGTCGATAATAGTTTTAGATTGATCGATCTAAACCGTTACGATTTTAGATTTTACAATTTCCATCATCCACCTGAAAATTGAATATCGTCAGATAATTATAATAATGCCAACACTAGACGTTAAGTTACCTTAAAGAAGGTTAATTCTTATTATGTACCAACTGGGCCCACTTGAGATATTTTTGGCGATCGGAACTATCTATCTTCTATAGTACATAATAGATCATTCGTATCAAGAATCAAGTTAATTGAGTATCGCTATATTTTTTATCTGACAAAAAACTCTAGTGAAAATGCGTCCCGATAAATAAATTTTCTAAATCCGATAGAGCCTAATTTTTACAAGAACAATGTAATCAGTGTGAAAAATAATATCAACGGTCTCAATTATCATGATTGCGTCGCGGTTGAGTGGCTACTGTATGTCAAAAGTGCATCATAAGACTTAACTTGCTACCAACTACATTCAACGTATACATTTATAGGTCATTACCGATTCAATTTTTACGATAATCGATCTGAACCGTTAATATTTCACATCTCGTTGATTCCATCATTGTCACCAAAATCGAAGATCATCCAATATGGGCAACCATGTGATTGGATCACATTTAATGCATCCTGAGGCATTAAAGTCATATATTGCACTGCTCGAGTCCCAATTGAGTTTTTATTTGGCAATCTGAACCGTCTATCTATTACATATTATCGAGTACATCATTCCTACCAGGAGCAAAGTTGATCGCGTATCAATAGACATTGAATTGAATGATAACTATCATCCAATTAAATAACAAATTGCGTCTCGATCAAGGAGCTTTATAAACCCTACCGAGCCAAATTTTTACGAGATTAATTTAATCAATAAGTACAACAAGATCAACGGTCTTGATCATCACGATTGTGTCGTGGGTGTGTGGCTTCTTTACATTCAACTACAGTACAAGACTTACTTTAGTATCAACTACATTCAATGTATAGATGTTAACCATCATTACAAAGTCAATTTTTACCATGGTTGATCAGAACCGTTAGGATTTCACGCCTCGTTGATTCCATCATTGTCACCAAAATCGGAGATCATCGGATATTGACAATCACGTGATCGGATCCCGTTTAATGTATTCCGAGACATTAAAATCTTGTTATGGAACATTAGAGCCCCAACGGAGTATTTATTTGGCGATCCGAACCGTCTATCTTGACATATTATGGAGTACAGTATTTCTACCAAAAATAAAGTTGATCACGCATCGATAGATATGTAATTGGACGTTAACTATCATCTAAATAACAAGTGGGTATTGAATTAAAATCTCAAAAAAAAATTATTATTCAGATAGTTGACAAATGCCGACTAAATGCGTTGGTCGGCAATTGTACTTGTCAATTGACGACTAATTTTTGGTCGGGAAATACCAAAATCTCCCGCCATCAATTTCGTGATTTTTTAAATTCGCGCAAAAAATTGGGTACTAAAAAATTTAACAAATGCCGACTAGATGGCTAGTCGGGAAATATCGTCCAAGATTTTTAAAAAAATACTATTTAATCACCGACGAAACTTTAGTTGGCAAAAAATTTCCCACCAAAAATCCACTTTGCCGCCATATTTTTGCCGACTAGATCATATTTTAGTCGGCATTGGGCTGATATTTACCGACCAAACATATTTGGTTGGCAATGAAATTACACTTGGCCGACTAGATTTTATTTGGTCGGTAATTGTTCGCCATTTGCCGACTAAAATATTTTAGTCGGCATTTTTAGTCGGGAATTGTGTAATTTCTTGTAGTGATTACACCTTCCCATTGCTGTCTCATGTTGGTTTTTCCAGCTTTAAAAACCTATCAGCCCTCTATTTGTCACGCATAGATACAGCTGACCAAGTCGTTGCTGATATTTTATCCAACTGCCCACTTCTTGAAGAACTATCAGTGCGTTACTGTTGTACTCTGGTTGATGTAAAAGTAGTCGCGGAGCCCAATTAAACAGAACGCGGAATTTTTTTTTGACGAAAATTGAAAATGTGCCAGCATGGGCACAACACGGCATGACATGATTGCAAAATGACACAACACGACACGACACGATTCGATTAAGTTAACGGGCTGGCACGACACGACACGAGGCATTGACATGAAACTAAATGGGCCATGCCGGCCCAGCCCGACCCGTTTGTGATGCAGAGAAATTCACGAGAAATTAGTTAGCGTACTAGTTCAAACGATGATAGGTCTCGAATCCACAAGAAGAAAGATAATAACTTTGATTTATAATTGATTAAAAGCAGAATAATAATAGAGGTTACATGCCATTTTATAGGGGAAACTAGCAAACCCTAGCAAAAACTTACCTAAAAATAAAGTATCCCGAAAATTGGGAAAACTCCCAAAAGGGTAAATTACATTAAACCCCCCTAAACTATAACCCATTAGCACTTTGTCCCCTTAAAGTTTAAAATTCAACACTTAACCCCCTCCAACTTTCCAAGCGTGTGCGAGTTGACCCCTTAAGTTACGAACCTCCACCTTCCCAATGTTTTTTTGAAATCCGAAGCGTTAGATGTGTTTAAAAGGTGTTTTCAAGGTCCAACGCGAAGATTTGGCAAAAAAAAACACCCGGAAGGGCTTGATCGGAGCAGTTTTTCACAAAAAAGTTCGGATTTTCAAAAAAACATTGGGAAGGTGGAGGTCCGTAACTTAAGGGGTCAACTCGCACACGCTTGGAAAGTTGGAGGGGGTTAAGTGTTGAATTTTAAACTTTAAGGGGGCAAAGTGCTAATGGGTTATAGTTTAGGGGGGTTTAATGTAATTTACCCCTCCCAAAATTGAAAACTAGACTGAAAAATAAGAAATTTCCAATTGCAAACAACGAAAACGGAATTACACGCTAAGAGTAATTCGTAATCTAATTATTACATAAAATAGTAAAATTACTAAATTGAAGGCCTAAACGAATGAATTTGGTCGAATCCCACCATCAGTCACAATTAGGGTGGTGAGTATTGTTCGCAGCGCGATTCTGCTTCAACCCACCAAGTTTGGGCCTATTCCGGACTCGTCGATAAATTGCCGAAATTGGCAATTTTCAATTAAGAGTTGTTTGGGCCTCTTCGGCTTCGACCGGTCCAACTGATCATAGAACTGAGCCGCTACTTGTTCTGCATCAGTTTGACACCTCTATTCTCATGTGAGAAGTATAATCGGAAAATGAAAAAATGAGGTGTGGTTTCACGAAATGACTCATTTTTCTTTCTTTCATTGACTTGTTTTTCAACACAAATTTATTTCATTATTTGACGAAGCCCACGTGAAGCTGCCAAGACACGACCCACATTATTTTTATCTAATATTAGTATTTTGACGGATGGTCCTCTTATGTGTAAATCTGACTTAGATTCAGTATCTAGAGGTTGTGACAAATTCAACCGAGGGACTTGTTCAGAAGTGATGTCATTTTACTTCTTTTAATTCGGTAACACTATTTTTTTTACTAACTTGGAAAGCTTTCTGCGCAATATGGTTAAGAATCAAGGCTACATACAAAAAATCTTATTTATGCTATTTTTGTTGGTTCTGCAGTTTAAGAGGGAAGGTTTCGTTCTCCTTCGCGGTTTGGAGTCAAAGCTTTCCAAAGATCTCCCTTCTGATCTTCCGAAGCTTCGTCGCAAGGTACTTCGGTCCCTCATCGACCCTACTTACACAAAAAAATCTGATCACTCACCTCGAACTGTAAACTTTCTTTAAAATGAATTTTGAGGCTTAACTGTTAATTTTGCGTTTAGTTTCAAATGTAGAAGCTTCTAATATAACCCCTTTATGCTTGTTTGGCTGTAGGTAGCATTTCATGGGCTGGAGTTTGCCGCACCAAACCTTGAACTTGGTAATAAGATCACAGAGAGGATGAGGAGCAAGGGACCCAGGGATGGAGCCAGAGGGGGACCAGTAGGGGCGGTCGCCCCGGCAAGGAAAAAAAAAACCTCTACTATTATATAGGGAAAACAAGAATTTTCCTATGAATTATATAGGTTCGCCCCTGCAAAGTATTTTAGAAAATAAATTCGCCCCTGCATAGTGAAATTCTTGGCTCCGTCCCTGAAGGGACCTTATCTTGCTCTTCACCTATGGATGGAGCAGGACGTATGGGTGAGGACCGGCTGTCTTCCCGGTTTACCTCCAGACTATGACGAGATAATTAGAAACGAGAGAAAGCTTCGACCTTGGCTCTTAACTTCGAAATCTAACATGACTTATAACGAGAGGAAGCTCGCCGGTCTCTGTCCCTTAAACGCCCTAGATGTCACACCGTACGTTTTCATTCTATCTTCTCAATTACTGATTCCTTTAACAATATACAGGAAACATGTTGTGATGAAGGGAAACTATTCATCTGATGTACATAAATATAACCGACAGGGGCATTGGAATGGTTTCAACTACTGAATATTCAGACAATAAAAAAAAACAAAAAATATAAAATTCTAATATTTATGAATTCTATTGAGTCTCCCGTACTTGATCGAACAACCCAAAGTATGAGTGAAGAATGAATATCAGTGAGTGGCGCCCAAGAAAGCAGGGATTTCTTTCCTTTTTTTTTTTGCAAGTTCAGTGAAATTATCCAGACACAGGGGCACTATCTGTCCTCTCGCAAACGGATCAATCACTATGTCAAGCGTTCCCTCTGTCATACATTGTTTCACCCAATGAGCCAAGCCGACCTGCTCCAATTCCAGTCGTCTATCGATTGGCTGCCTCCCGCATAGAACCTCCAACAAAACCACACCGAAGGAATAGACGCCCGATTTGGGGGTTAATCTACGAGTAAGTTAATACTCTAGATCTAGATAACTGATTGTCCCCTAGACATCGGGTACTGATATGGGTTGAGAAACGAGTTGTAGGTGTTTTGGACAACCCAAAGTCACATACTTACATATTCTTAGAATCCAGTTAGCGTCTAAAAAATCGGAGATGTGCCAACACGGGCACGATTGCAAAATGGCACGGCACGACGCGACATGATTAAGTTAACAGGCCGACACGACACGATTAGTAAACAGGCCGGCACGACACAACACGATTTAGTTAACGGGCTGACACGTTACGACACAAGGCATTGGCACGAAACTAATTGGGTCATGCCGACCCAACCCGTTTGACACCTCTACTCTCATGTGAGAAGTATAATCGGAAAATGAAAAAACGAGAAGTGGTTTCACGAAAATGACTCATTTTTCTTTCTTTCATCGACTTGTTTTTCAATACAAATTTATTTCATTATCTGACGAAGAAAAAATGAGAAGTGGTTTCACGAAAATGACTCATTTTTCTTTCTTTCATTGACTTGTTTTTCAACACAAATTTATTTCATTTTCTGACGAAGCCCACGTGAAGTTGCAGACTGCTAAGACACGACCCACATTATTTTCTACTCTCTCAGTCTGATAAAGTTGGTCATCTATTCTATTTTGGGATGTCAATAATATTATTATTTGAAAAATCAAGTAGAAAATATGTGTAGATTTCAAAATTAACCTTCAGAAATAATTTAAAATAATTTTTAAACCGGGATTCAGGGGGTTGAAATGAAAATTAATGGACATGCATTTAATGCAGTTTTTCTTAAAAACTTGAAGAAATGGAAAATGAGGAAGGGACCCACACGAAGTATAGTTGGGAATTGGAACGAGCGTGAAAAAAAAAAAAAAAAGCAGCACTAAAAAAGCAGCAAGGGACCCACACGACAGCCACGTAATCTTCCTGGACGATTTCATGGATGCCCTTTCGTGGAGCCTATCATTTCTCGTGGGTTATTTGCTAGTTAGCTTCTTCCACTTTTCTTGTGGACAAAACAATGGGAATCAAATCCTCTGTTCCACTTTTTTTGGTTTTTTTTTTTTTTTTTTTTTTTTTTTTTTT
The DNA here is from genome assembly GCA_016920895.1 of Vaccinium myrtillus. Classification (NCBI taxonomy): domain Eukaryota; kingdom Viridiplantae; phylum Streptophyta; class Magnoliopsida; order Ericales; family Ericaceae; genus Vaccinium; species Vaccinium myrtillus. The sequence continues at coordinate 4,927,524 of CM029281.1, read as the reverse complement.
TTTGGATTGTCCTTATGTTTTGTACTCTTTGTTTCCCTATATATGATACTCCCTCCGTCCCAATTTAAATGTTCTCTACGGTTATGCGTGCCTTTTTAAAACTCTTGTAGTTTTTATTCTATAATGTATTATGTATGCAATATGAATCTTATTTGATAGATCTCTATTAGTTCTATTAGACAAAATTTTTAAAAACTTTGAAAACATTACCAATAAAAAGATATAGACGTTTGAAAATGGCACGGATATTCGTAGGGAGCATTTAAAATGGGACGGAGGGAGTATGTTTCTGTTTCCTAAAAAAAAAAATCTTCTATTCTGAAAATCCTCTATTCCTCTGTTCCAGTGCACTTCTGGTCATTGGATCACATGAAAATTTTAAACAAAACTCAAAAATCACACCATCCAACGATCCCATATAAATCGGCACAGAGGCACATTATTTTTTTAGCACACGAGATCTCGAGAAGAATTTGGGTACGAGAAAGGTATCACGTGTTACCTTCTTGGTGCATCTGGGCCGTCCAACATTGCAACCGACGGTTCGGATTGATTCCAGACCATCGGATGCATTTTTGGACGACTCGGATGCAGTGCATGGGTACCACGTTACCCATACCCAATTTGAACCCAAGTTTTTCTCGGAGATCTTAGACGAAAATAATGTGGGTCGTGTCTTGGCAGTCTGCAGCTTCACGTGGGCTTCGTCAGATAATGAAATAAATTTGAGTTGAAAAACAAGTCAATGAAAGAAAGAAAAATGAGTCATTTTTGTGAAACCACTTCTCATTTTTTCATTTTCCAATTATACTTCTCACATGAGAGTAGAGGTGTCAAACGGGCCGGGCCGGCGTGGCCCATTTAGTTTCGTGTCAATGCCTCGTGCCAGCCCGTTAACTAAATCTTGTCGTGCCGTGCCGGCCCGTTTACTAATCGTGATGTGTCATGTCAGCACATCAACTTAATTGTGCCGCATCGTGTCGTGCCATTTTGCAATCGTGTTGTGCCGTGTCCGTGCCGGTACATCTCCAATTTTCGTCAATTTTTTTTTCCGCGTTTGGTTTAATCTAGCCGAGATTAACTTGCTGCCATTCCTCCGACACCCTCACCTGGTGTCATTGCTAAGCTACTGCAACAAATCTCCCGAGATGATTCTCTTTTACCAGTATATGGATCGCGGAGCCCTTGCCGGTCATTTGTACAATGCAACTCTTACTTGGGAACAGAGGTTGCAAATCTGTATCAGTCCGGGGTGGACTAGTGTATCTCCATTCTGGTATGAATTCCAAAACTGTTATTCACAGAGACGTTAAAAACACAAACATTCTGTTAGACGCTAACTGGATTCCAAGAATATGTGACTTTGGGTTGTCCAAAACACCTACAACTCATTCTTCAACCCATGTCAGCACCGATGTCAAGGGGACAATCGGTTATCTAGATCTAGAGTATTACCTTACTCGTAGATTAACCCCCAAATCGGACGTCTATTCCTTTGGTGTGGTTTTGTTGGAGGTTCTATGCGGGAGGCAGCCAATCGAAAGACGACTGGAATTGGAGCAGGTTTGCTTGGCTCATTGGGTGAAACAATGTATGACAGAGGGACCGATTGACAGTGATTGATCCATTTGTGAGAGGACAAATAGCGCCCCCAGTGTCTGGATAATTTCACTGAACTTGTAAAAAAAAAAAAAAAGAAATCCCTGCTTTCTTGGGCGCTACTCACCGATCTTCATTCTTCACTCATATTTTGGGTTGTTTGATCAAGTACGGGAATCTCAATAGAATTCATAAATGTTTTAATTTTATATTTCTTTTGTTTTCTTTTTATTGTCTGAATATTCAGTAGCTAAAACCAGTCCAATGCCCCTGTCTGTTATATTTATCTGTACATAAACCTCTCTCTCTCTCTCTCTCTCTCTCTCTCTCACCGCCACCCACAGAGAATTACTAGGGTTTCATTTCTCACTCTACAAACCCTAAATCCCTATCTCTCTCTATCTCTCTGAGTGAAAATGTACCTCCCACGCAAAGCCTTAATCAACATCCTGACCCGCCTCCCCACAAAATCCCTCAAATTCAGGTGCGTATGTAAGTCATGGCTCTCTCTCATCTCTTCCCATGATTTCACCTCCGCGCACCTCCTCCCCACCACCAAACCCCCACTCCTCCTCCTCCTCCACTTTTCCATCACCCCTAAATACGAAGAGTCGTACTCGCTCCACTCCGATGACGCTGATTTCACCTCTCTTCAAGACTTGAAATGTCCATTCAAGACCTGCTCCGGCTGCTTCTTCCGTGTCGTCGGATACTACAACGGCGTCGTTTGTCTCTCCGATGACTGCTTCGGCTACACTTACACCATTATCCTCTGGAACCCTGTCATTTGAAGGTCATTTGAATCAACATCCCTTGCGGCTTTGCAAGTCCTGAGTTCCAGCTGCCCTAACGAATCTCGGTGCAAGCCCATGATAATCTGGTTAAACACTGCTCCGGTTAGAGAATTATTTAGGAAGTAGGGGAGCATCTGTCTTTTGTTTGGTGTGATATACTTCTTGTGCCCTGCATAGGCCCTTTGTCCCTGTATCAACCACAAATATATAGTTGTTAGAACAGTGACCTTATGCAGTGTCGAGTGGGCATGCACTAGGTAGCATTGCCACGCCCGTCGGCTCATCCGAACCGTCTATTCATGTTTTGGATGGCCCTGATCTGTTAGGGTAAATTGATCCCTCAAAATTACAAATGCCACCAAACAAACCCAACAGATTTAGGTCGTCCAAAACACGGATGAGCCTACGGACACTAGATGACAGTGCCAAACAAAGCAGAAATCATCTACGGGGATGGTGATAGTACCTGAAGCTTGTGACCCATGTTTCCACCGTGAGATGGCATGAAGACATCACTATTCTCTGCTAGATCGCTGCCATGAACGAAGCCTTGTTCGCGTAAGGCTCGAGCTCCCCGGGCAAGGCAAGGTCTTGCTTGTTATACAAATTAGGAAACTCGCCGATTAGTGGCAGCAGCACGTCTTTCCCTCCCAATGGATTCCCGCCGGCCCAAATTGAGATTTGTTTATTTCAAGATTTTAGTGTACGCTTGTGGGATTGTTACGTAATAGAGATGGAATGAACATGAGATACGAGTAATGGTTTCTTTACGCAATAGTGTAAGCAAAAACTCAAGATGTTTGTACTATTCAGAGCACTCAGTTGAAAATACAAATGAGAAATGCATGTTTGTACATGAAAATGGTACTCCCTCCAGTCTCAAATTGTGGTCCTTCTTTTCATTTTGGGATGTCCCAAAATATTTGTCACATTTCTAAAAACATCTATCAAAATAAGATCACTTTCCAGTTTTACCCTTAAACAGTACTTTTCCCATCTCAATTGGCTTGTCCGTTATCTTTTATTTTATGACAGTTCGTATGATTTTTGAAAACTTTGTATAATAAAACTAATTGATATTTATCAAACAAGATCCATATTGCAAATGTTTTGAGTTTCATATAAAAAAATTAGCTCCACAAAATTGGCCACAGTAATATTGCCTGGAGTTAGGGCAAAACATAAAAAGACAATACAAAATTTTTACACTCCTTAAAAACTCACTTCCCCAAGAAGGGCAATCAAATTGGGACGGAGAGAGTAATTTTTTTTTGACACGGAAATGAGAAGATTATATTAATGAACGTCCAACGACAATTACAAAAACGGAATTCATTACAAAGATCTTGGACAAAGCCAAACTAATCATCTTAATAGAGAACAAGAAACGCACAAGGCAATCGATGTGTTTCACCCTAACTCAGATATGGTCTGACGCAAACAGCTGCACTTACAAGATTCATACCTAGAATCAGCATCTCTGAAGAGACTTAATGCTAGTTAAAGATATTAGACAAAGAATACACAGACGGAGGGAGTAATTAGATAATGAAAATTGCAGGCGACACTAATTCCACACTTAAACACCATTACATATACAATTGGGATGATTCATGTATCCACTCAAAACTAATACGCCGTCGTGCATCGTTGTAGAAAACAATTGCTCCTCCATCAACTAATGCATCATGAATGTAACTACTCCTATATCTTGGAGAGTGTTCAACAAATGCCAATGCATCACGAATCATATTAGCTTCTACTTGCTGCGGATCAGGTGATTCCTCTGCCCCAAGGAGAGGACGCTAAATATGGAACTACACATGAGAGAGAGAGAGAGAGAGAGAGAGAGAGGTCTATTTAAAATGTAGACTTCAATAACGGAAAACCTGGGGGTACACCCCTTTTTGCACCGAAAATGCACCCCACGCCTTCGGGGACCCACTTTTGAGTCCCACACGAGTGATCTGAACCGTTCATTATTCTTAAAACATTTTTCCGAGGGGGCCCACTAAAAATCAGCTCAATCGGACGGTTAGAAGTCCTTGAACCAAAATCTCACCGTTTCAAATTAAAACTTTTAATTTGAAACGGTGAGATTTTGGTTCAAGGACTTCTAACCGTCCGATTGAGCTGATTTTTTTTTATGGGCCTCGGAAAAATGTTTTAAGAATAATGAACGGTTCGATCATCGTCCTGTGACCCAAAAGTGGGTCCCAAAAGTGGATCCCGAAAAAGCGTGTACCCCTATCTACGTTCCTTCAATAAGTAGATTATGCATCTAGGAAAAAATCAGATTAATCGAATAACTAGCCAAATAGGTTAATGAGTAGTCTAAGCGAAAACAGATTCTCTATTTTCAATGTCATAATTTGTCCATGATTTTCTCAAAGAAATCCAATGGAACAATGTAGTTATGATTAATGGATCGATACCCACGAAAACAACAAGATCAATCGTGAAAAGGAAACCATGGACTTCGCGTAATATATAAATCCATTTCTACAGAGAATCGTTAAAGATAGCAGAGAGCCCTAAACGATGCGACAATTGAGGTCTAATTACACTCCCACAGAACAACATTTGGAATCCTACTCGAGCTAATCCAGGCTTCTTATCATATATCTACCTTCATCTCATTGACGCCAAACATTCAAAAACTGCGTCGTCCACAATCGGGTAATGCCGAAGCTTTACGAGTACTTCTACTTCCCTTCCTGAATACGTCATCCACCCACAAGAACATGTTTGTCATTGCTCCATGGCAGAGAGTTTTTGGCCACCCAAAATCGGCTGCGTGCCAGATCGAGACCAAGCTATACAGGGTGATCAAATAGAAGCCAAACAATTGAGAGTTCACAATGCTTCACAAGCTCAAGCATTACGAAGAACAACACCAACCTACAAAAACTAGCAACATTAAGCAGCTTAAAACTTTTAAAAGAAGCACCACCTAGGTTATGCCATTATGGTAAGAAAGGATAAAGCTAGATCAAGGGAGGTCCACATGGTTTCGTTCGTCCCAACCACAAACTTCAAGTTAGTTCTGGGGAAAATCCGGCCCTTATGTATATATCGAAATATTTATTAACAATACAGAAAACAACACGTACTAATAGAAAGATGAGAAATCAAACACGCGTACCTTTACATGCCTCCAACTGTTATCAGTCTCTTAAGTTTGAACTCATGAAGTTGAAAACCAAAAAAGAAGGTTGGAAAGGTACACTCCTGGCACTATCAAAAGTAGAGAAATTACTGAAGAGAAGATAAGTTGAATTGCATGACATGGGGAAATCACAGAAGCAGGATTAAACAAGCACCAACTTCAATGGCAAACAACTCAATTTGGAAGAGGAATTAAAAAGGACAAACTTGTGACATTTACTCTCTTCAAGTTATTCCACTTTGGCACTGAATTTTCAGCTTATAAACTTAAGTTTCAAATGGCACTATAATCCCCAGCGATCTTAGAAGGGACACCAAGGCCATTTACATTTCGTTATGGCTAGGAACTACATGTCACAAAAAACGGATCTTACCGTTGCTATTACATCTTTTGCTCCAATGTTTTAGAAACTTCAATGAAGGCAACAAATTCAGTTCCTTGGGAAAATATCTTCTAGAACAACTCATCTTTACATGAAACCCTGTTTCGGATGTAAAAACAAAAACATCAGATATTCAGGAATTTCGTCATTTTGAGAAGGAAAATTTTTTTGCTTTTTGTCAAATAAATTAAACTTACATTTCTGGTTTACTTCTGGAATTGAAAAAGTAAAGTTATATGGATCTAAAAGACTTCAGAAAAAGTCAAGCGAACACCGATTCATGAAAAAGCTCAACCTTTAGAAACTCCAAGAAACTACTGTTCTAGGAGTATTTTCTAATGCATGAATCTATTGACAATTTTGGCTATCTGGAGGATTACTAACAGAAGATGAATGAAATGAATAATGACAGGTCAATATTTTCTGGCAGTGTTCTATAAATAGAGCAGAGCAAGTACCTGGGAAGCTTTGGTTTTCCCTGGCTACATAAAGTATAAGTGAGAAATTAAAGAAGAGTCTACTGGACCAAGATGAACTTGGTCAAAGAATGCTTCTCCATCCATAATTATGACAGGGACGTGAGCAATCTTATGCCAGTCTTCTCCTTCCCCCTTTTTGCAACGAGGTTTCATCAATGGACAGTCTGTTATTCGCAGCACAAAGAGGGAAGTAGGAAGCCTCCCTTCTGGCAAAGATTTGAGTTGAGGGCATTGCTTAATCTCCATGTACTTGAGAGAGCCAAGAAGTTGAAGGCCACTTTGGATCAGAGCTTTGAGATTTGGCATACGTTCGATGTGGAGTGATGTAAGAGTGGAGGGCAGCAGCCCCTCCACTGGAAACGACTCCACCACATCTCCACCTGAAAGTGTAAAGCGTGTAAGAGAGGGAAGTGTTTGCAATCCCCAACCTCTCCGGCTACCAACAAGTTTCTTGCAGTTCCATATCTCAAGAGTACGTAATTTTGAAGGCAGACCTCCTTCTGGAAAAGACTGAATTTTCGGACAACTGGATAACCTCAATTATTGAAGAGATGGGAGGAGGGTGTGCATTTGTTCTGGAAGAGCCTTTAGTTTCTCGCAACCCCAAACCCATAAAGAAGATAGCTTTGGAGCAGGTAATCCTCCGCTAGGAAAAGATACTAGATTAATGCAGAAATCAATGGCAAGGGACTCAAGTAATGGCATATTTTGGAGGTCAATCCCGTCTGAAGTCAAAAGGGTCTCGAAATTTATACAATGACTGATTCCCAGTACCCGAAGCTTTGGAAATAAACCTAGTGGGAGGGATTTGAGACTTGGACAACCAAACAAACTCAACCTTTCTAGGGACGTATAGCAGTGGCTCATCTCTTGTAGTGGGAGCACTAGTTCCGGACACCACCGAACACTAAGTTCTTTCAAGTTGTTGAGGTGCATAATTCCCTCTGGAAATGACATAAGCCTTGGGCATTCCTCTACCTTCAGTTCCTTCATATTTGTTAGTGTTAACACCTCCCTTGTGAGTTCTTCCAAACTTGCAAAACCAGAAATATCCAATGTTTCAACAGAAGACACATCATGCCACTCCAACTTTAGCTCTTGGCAATCATCCAACACTAGCTCGCGCATAGAAGTAGTCCTTGGAAGTGAAGCCACAAGCTTTGGGCATCCCTTTACCTCAAGTCTCACCAGAGAAGGTACCTTCTGTGGTAAGTCTCCACTAAGCTTGGGACACTTGATTACCTCAAGCTTTAGAAGGTGAGAGAACTCTCCGGCATCTAATTGAAGCCAGTGCACCCATCCTGACATTTCTTCAAACCGTAGAGTCTCCAAAGATTGGAATGCTTTGCTTAAAGAACCACTCTCTCCATAAAATTCATGGCCCACGTTAATTATTCTGGGCATCCTTGCAATGGTAAGTTCTTTCAAAGAGGGCATTTGACCAAGTGGTGGCAAGGAAAAGCAGAACTCACAATTCTCTAAACGTAACGAAACCATATTATAGAATGATTGATCTCCTAACCAAGTAGGAAATCTTGTGCCTCCATAGTTTTTTATCTCAAGGTGCTTCAAGTTTTTATGAGGCTCTAGCTTTTCAAGTACATCTCTTTCATTCTGTGAATCCTCCGTTGTGCTACTCCACTCCAACGCCAACTTTTCAAGGTGTTTTTTCTCCCTTATCAGTGCTTCATATGCATCGTTGCCGCTTGTGACATTTTGCAAACTTGAGATGGAGATTGTTCCACGAAGACGATGAAGCTCTTTCAACTCATTAATACTTGACCCGCTGCACTTTCCCACTACAAAAGCAGTTAATTGTTGGAGATCTTTCAATCTACTTATATGCATTGGCATCTTGTTTAAGTTGGTTCCAATTAAATCAAGATGACGCAGTGAAATTAGTTTTCCAAGCTCGACTGGCAAGGTTGTAAGAAGATGACATTTAGCTAACAATAATGTTTGTAAATTATACAGGGTACAAACTGATTCAGGCAAATGATTGATTCGAGTATAGGAGAGGTCCAAAAAGCGTAGATGTATCAGATTTCCAATTGAATGAGGCAATTCAACAATCTGATACCTCGACAAAGATAGCAACCGTAAGCGTTTCAATCCCACTAGAATCTCATCCAAAACCTTTTTGCTGAACCATTGTTTGCCATAGGGGCTACGGTCTATTTGAAGGAAAGTCCTTAAATGCTTAGCTTCCTTAATTATCTTGAACTTATCAAAGCCATCGAAACTACCTCGAACATACGAAAAATAGCGTACCTTTTCAGAAATAGTGTGTGGCTTGCCACCCTCTAACCTATAACAGAAATCTCCAGTGACAAATTGAGCTAAATCATGGACAAGATCATGCATGACAAAAAGAGAATTATTGGCATTTGATCTTTGAAAAAATGACCTTGAATGCAACTCGTGGAAGCACTCAAAACCTTCCTCTTCCACTGTCTTATTATTATTGGGCTTCGCAAAAAAACCTTCTGCTATCCAGGTTGAGACTAATTCCTTCATGTCGAATTCATAATCCTTAACAAATATGGAACAATAAGAAAAACATCTTTTTAAATGGGCAGGGAGATAATGATAGCTCAATCTTAAGGCTGGGAGGATGTTGCTCTTCTCCTCTGGAAAATCCCATATACCACTCTTCAATATAGCACTCCAATCCTCAATATCTCGTTCGGAACGCAAAAGACCACCCAATGTTTTTGCAGCTAAAGGCAAACCTTTACACTTTCTCACAATCTCCTTGCCAATCTTTTCAAGGTATGGATATGCACGGCAATCTCCCTTCTCAAAAGCATGCCTAGAAAACAACTTCCAACACTCTTCATCTGGTAATTCCTGCAAACCATGAATAGGAAAAGTTTGCATGACAGACGCAACACTTTTATTGCGCGTTGTGACAATAATCCTACTTCCACATCCTCCAAATCTGAAAGGAGCCATCAAAACGTCCCAATGGTCATAGTTCTCATTCCAAACGTCATCCAAGACAATAAGAAACTTTTTCCCATACAATGATTCCTTCAAATTGACTTGAAGCAAGTTGAGGTCATTTGCATCGAAAGCCCGCTCAATGACTGCCTCGACAATTGTTCTTGTGATCCTTAAAACATCAAATACTTCAGAAACACAAACCCATGATTTCGTATCAAAGTGTTCATCTACTCTGCCATCATTGTACAAAAGCTGAGCAAGGGTGGTCTTACCCACCCCGCCCATACCCACAATCGGTATCACACCGATCTTAGTACTACTTTCTCCATCTGAGAGCAAAAGTTTCATTATCTCCTCCTTGTCATTCTCCCTTCCAAAAACACAGGATTCATCCACCAAAGAAGTTGTTGGCAATCTATGAGACCAATTCTGTCCAACAACTTCTTTCAAACCAAGTACATCTTTTTCTTTTGCAAAATCTTCTAATATATCAATCATCTCTTCTAATTTGGACTCAATCTCAGAGTCAAATAAGCTAGTGGAAGTCGAGAATTGAGATTGTACCTGGTTTGGGCCGCTTTGATACTCGGCTTCCACCTTGCACCGCAAAGCCTCGGTGGCAATCTCATCCACTAAATCTTCAGCATGGTACACAACATCTTTAAGCTCATCCAACCAATCTTTCACAGCTTGATCACTGATCTTCTTGTTCTCTGCATCATTCAGCACCTTATTAAGTCCAAGCAATTTCAACTTCAGCTTCTTTAGTAGTCTTTCGTCATGCTTTCGACCCCGGAAAAAGTTGATGAACTCACGTGAAGCCAAGCGATCAAACAACACTTGAAGTGCAGCGGAGAGAAACGCCCCTCCAACCAATGCAGACATGTTTTCTTTTCAATTCCTTTTCCAAAGTAAAAAGCTCATGAGAAGTGATGAGACAGAGATTCTAAAAGCCTCTGGAACTTTAGTAGTTGTACTTCACAGAATGATGGTCGTATTCAAACTTTCATGTTTGTGGATTTCACCACGTTCAGGCCCCACACGGCAATTTGGTACTACTGACCAAACTAAATTGCACTTCACAGAATGATGGTCGTATTCAAACTTTCATGTCTGTGGATTTCACCACGTTCAGGCCCCACACGGCAATTTGGTACTACTGACCAAACTAAAGTTATGAAGATGAAAATGGGGTTTTGTTGTAACGCTTCCACGTAGACCACTGATCCAGTACTTTGATTTTGATTCACAAGCTACACTCTATGACCCAAAATGCTAAATCCCAATGTATAAGTAGTTTACATAGTTCCTTATACATATATATATATATATATATATATATATATATATATATATATATATATAGGCAAAATTTCTTATCCACACTCCCGGATTAAATGAAAAAATGGGGTTTTTTTGTGTTGCAAATTTTTTTTGGAAAATCCGATCCGTCCAATGTGTTCAGAAGGTGTTTTCAAGGGTCCACGCGGAAAATCTTCAAAAACAAATACCGGGAAGGGCTTGATCCAAGCAGTTTTCGCAAAAAATGTATATCGGATCGTCAAAACAAATTTTGGATCACGAGGTGCGGAAATTAAAAGTCCAGATAAGAGACGGACCCTATATATATATATATATATATATATATATATATATTAGTATTACATATTTAGACTTGCAATGTAGGTCAGGGAGTTACAATAGTCTCTCTTTTTTTTTTTTTTCTCGGTAAAAGGTTGGGAGTGGGAGATCAGAGTTGCAACCCCTATTACTTGCACCATTGGAGGAGCCAAGCTCACTGGAGCGTCCTTAATTCGGAGTAACCCCTACCCGTGAAGGTAATCCGTTACCACAGCTCTACCAAGGTGCAAGCTGAACAGATAGTGCCCAAAGAATAGCATCTGGTTCACGAAGACTAAGCGGAATTCGAACTCGCGACCATTTACTTGGAGGAGTTTCACCTACCCAACACTTGCCATCATGGCGACCACCTCCGATGGTGGAGTTACAATAGTCACTTCCTAATCTTCTAGCACTTAAATTAATATAGATTTGCTTGTCTCCAGAAAGTACCCCACACGGTTTTTAACTTTTGACCTTTCTATGGACTTCTCTCTCTACCCATAAGGTGGCCATGGTGTACTTTCTGGTCATGGGAGCATTCAGGTTGGAAGACCTTTAAAGTTGCAAAATAAATAATGGATCTGGCTCCTCTCCAGTAATGGGAGAGGATCCATCCGTTCCCTCCCACTTTTTTTGAGCTCATACAGGATTCACATCATTGATCCGAACCGTACAATATGTAGACGTCATCAAATACTTCAACCATGCAAAACTTCATAATGCACGCTTCAGATCATTGAAGTGGGCCCAGTATGGGCCCAAAAATGAAGGGACTAGACGGGAAGCTCTTTCGCAGGATAACAGTGAAACACAATTCCATGGCTGAAAAGCCTGTGTTGAAAAAATGATTTTGGAATATTTACCCCCCAAAAAATGATTTTGGAATATCTATTCAGTTTGTTCAATCATTTACTCCGTAGGAGTGAATGAAAAATTTACTTTATTGATTTCGATTTAATAATTAGTTGAAGAAAGTCAATAAAATGGAGTAATATCTTATGAACTTTATAATTTTCTGTTGGATTAGTTATTTGTATTAGTTGACACTTGTTTGGATGAACAATTATGTCTCTTTCATTTGTGATTGTTCGAAATAATCACTTATACTTCTACGTATTTGTGTTTTCATCATTTATTTTAGGAGCTTACAGAGTAGTTATTGGAATAATTTTCCATAGTTGAGTCTTCATATGACACAGTACAAATTAAACTCGAGTTTCTTTATCGGACACATCAATTGTACGTTATCCCACTTCGGGGCGATTTCAACCATTATGTATCTCAGGAGCTAGACGTCCGAAGATTCTATAACTACGGGGTACAAATCTTCTTAGAGAAATAATTAATGCAAATATGAACAAGTTTTTCAAAAAGTCAACGGCCCGGATCAATGCACACTATCTCTCCTCCTTATAAGCATGTCAAATTTAAAAACAAAAACAAAATTCACGCATTAATCCGAGCCGTTGAATCCCATTTCCCCTTCTCTTATTGTGGGTTCAGGCCGATGCTTAGAAAATGCTGGTGCGGAAGCTAATTAACCTGGGGTACGCAAGGCCAAAATCCAATGGATCATCTTCATAGCAAAGAGCTAAGCACAAAATGCTATATATAAGAATGCATTATATGAAGTTGCACCAGGTGGGGGTCCGAACCACCCTTCATGGATTGTGTGATAGCTTTGTGGCTTTCTTACCATGTTCTCCATTTAGATCATCATTTGCTTGAAAAAATTGGTACGAGTACTGCACGAGCCCATGCTGGTACGAAAACTTGACCAAATTAAAGTTTATATGATTAACACACTGCGCATGTTGCCTGCTTTTAGCCATGGTAAGGGAAAGTTATTCAACTTCTTAGTCTCATAAATACACCATTGTTGGATAGTTCAGAGGGTTTACTATCGTATCTTACAGATGGAATGTACAATACCAAAATACTGAAAGATAAATAACTTTTTCTCGTAGAAGAATGTAAATAGGATCTGCATATTATTGATATGGCTTTTTAAGTATGTACATCAATATCTACACCCCAGACCTGTTAGAGCAAAACGCTTCCTTACATACGGCTTGCCACCCCATGGATAGTGAGCTCCGCTTCTACGCAGCAAGTATCCTTCACCAAAAAACCCATGTTTGGAAGATTGAAATGGCTGAGTGTGTCAAATCTGTTCCAACCGCATTCCTTCTTTGAAGCACTGAACCAGTGAGTTGCTGCAAAATTGATACATATGTATAAATATACAAAGTGAATGATTGGAGGCACACAGCTGCGATGGACTATGTTGGACAACTTTGGCTAAAAAACAATAATGAATTAGTTACTAGTACATTTAAGAATGGGAGTTCGCAGAATATTACCTGTACGGGATTCATGATAGTAAGAATTTAACTGGTCCACTATTGTCAATTTGAACTTTGCATATATTTTAGAATTTGGAGGAAGGGTTGAAGGATCAGCCAAAGCTAGACACAGAGATATATGGGTACCAATGCCATTGCCTTTCCCCTTGGGATATACTTGTATCTTCCTGCATCGATCAACCCACATATAGGTTATAAGTATCATTCTTTGGGTTTTCAAGAAAAATCAAACAGTGTTTACCATTTCTGATCTCCTGCATTGAATGCCTGGGTATCATAACACTCCACATCCGACTTTGAGAAATTCTCAATTCTGCTTCGCTGCTTGTACATAATGGCATCCTCAACCATCAACAAAGACTCCCCTTTCCCTGTATTTCCTTTCTTGCAAACAAAGACCTCTGCCCCAAAGATGCAAGTGTCATTGACAAGAAATCCATTGCCAGTATCGCTAAATGTTTTGAGAGGGATGAACTGATCAAAACCCCACGCCATCTTCATTCCATGGAACCTTTTTCCCTTTCCCGGTGCATCTAAACAACATGTACTAATGACTTGATTAGGGAGAAGCATATAGCTTGTCTGTGTTGCTTATCATGTCATGACAGTAATAACATATATACGGATGTATTGTTTAAGACTGAAACATATGAGAGCGGGGACATTGAACCGGAGGAATTGGTAATGACTAATGAGCCAGGAGCATAACTAATTACATTCGCCTGTATGTGTGTGTGTGTGTCCATCAGACCGCACTACCTCGTAACTACCCATCAGTAAGGACATGGGATGTGTCTGTGTGTGTGTGTAAAACATTATATGTGAGAGTTGAGAACCCCTTGCATAGCCTTGCGATTGTCAATAAGTAAAAAAGGAAGAGGAAGAAGAACATATCGTGATATATTGAAGAAGAAGAAGAAGATGCGCGCCTTGGAGTATTAGGTAGTTGTCCTTGTTCCAATCAAGCAGGAACACACGGAAGACAGCATGAACCTCCCAGCCAGGTTTCAGCGAATTTGCTTCCGACATTACCAAGTAAACAGAGAGGTGATCTTTAATGTTTCTGCTTTTGTTTCCATTTGGGTAGATAACTAGTTTCCTGAAAGCAGAAAAGGGACTCAACCAACTATAGCTGGGCAGAGGCGTGTCACTTTGGCTGGAGAAACGAAAGAAAAGATGGATATAATCAAGGAATTTAAAGAGATTGAGGAATGTACCATTTGTAGCCTCCAGCTTCGAAATCATCTGAATCGTATCTCTCTATGTTGTTTGTTGTTAATAGTGAAAATAACTGGATTTTCACTGTGTAGTGTGCCGGTGGCGCATCTGAAGTTAATCTTGAAACCCCTGCAATAACAATAGTTGGAGGAAAATAGGTAATAGCTGAATTTAGTATAAAAGATCACAAGCTTGTTGCCATCTTTTTGGTTGTCCAATATGAGAGAGAGAGAGAGAACTACCAACTCCGTCATCAAAGATAAGATCTCCCATGGCAAGATATTCACTGAAGAATTTTTACAGCTATGGATATAAACAACAATCTATTCGCATGTTCGAATTTATAAGCCAAAAAGGGGAATGGCTTTAATTTCAAAGCCTTTCAAAGAATTTATCCTTTTCTTATTTGAGGACTTGGTGATTGTCCTTTGGACGAAGCAGCACCCATTCCCTGCTTGTTAGTCATGCAAATCTTTGCTTTGAATTGAAAATTACTCCCTCCGTCCGAGTATTCTATTTTGGGTTATCTCCTTAATAAATGTCTGTTTTGAAAAGTTAATGCGTAAAGGTTTGTAATTTATTGTTTTCCTTTTTTGAAAAATTAATGAGTAAAGAATTATTAATGGGTAAAAGTAGGGGATAATATTGAAAAATGGAGGTAAAAATCAATGTGGAAGATTTAAAGTGGAGGTAAAAGTTGATGTGAAAGGAGTAGAGTGGGATTTTATTTGAACAACACAATTCATTTTGAAGCTCTCAATGTATTTTTTTTTTTTGATCGATAAAAGAAGATTTATTAAAGAAACTCGATAAGGGTACATCGAGAAGGGGGAGGGGGAGGGGACATCCAACCGAGGTTGAATGAAAGAAAAAAGAAAGGAAAAGGAAACACCCAAAACCTCTAAGCAGCCTAAGCGAAAAACACCCAAAGGAATCAAAACCAAAACAACCACCACTAGAGCCACGCGAAGATCAGCCCCTCTATACCCTCTATGCCTGCTCACGCCAACCCAAACAACCTGTTTCAACATTTACCATGCCAAAAATACAGCCGCAACCTACCATCAAAATTCAGAAGGAAACTTTTCTCTCAATAGATTACCTCCCATTGCTTAATCTTTTGAGAGAATGCTATGAACTCATCTTCGATGCTAGGTCGATCAGAGATTGATAATCATACAAGCGAACCATATTCGTCACCACAAGAAAAGTGAATGGCTAGGCTCTAGCAATTCATTTCTCTTCTAAAAAAGCATGGTTAAACCAAGTCATTTCCAATATCCGCTCGATTTTGTAGTGTGAGCAATTAACACATCAACGGCTACAAAAATGAAAATATAGTGGGCGCAGAATATTTTGAAGGCTCCATTGTATAGTTGATGTGAGATGCTCCTAAGGAATTATGTAATGGAAATACCATGTCGTCTAATTGTTTTGTGATATGAATATTTTCTAACCTATCTTGTTCCGGAGGCCAATCGCACCTACCGGAGACAGGAGAGAGTCCCCGCCGGTGACTTGAGAGAGATTCAGAGCGTAGGAGTGATTACGGGTAATATGTCATTTTTGGCATATTCTCGATTTGACTTGTTATGTCCTTTTTTTCGCGTTCATAATTTGTTTCGCAACGGTTTCTTTTCAGGCAAATACTATAGTAATTCCGGCCGGTTTTAGAACTAACTGACTATAGCTTTATGTAACCGAAGGCAAACGAGTGAGGAAATGGACTCATAGCTGTCACCATAGCCCACAAAAGGTGACAGTGCATTCAATTTACACAATATCTTGGCGTTGCAATCCATATTTGAAATCAAAGGAACACCTATATATCTCCTTTAACTATATTTTATTTGATGGTTCAAACATGTTTGAAATTGAAGCAAAACTATTGGGACACAAGGAAAAGTTTTCCTGAAAACGTCCGGGCCTGTGAATCTGAATCGTTCATTTCTCTTTCCTGAAGGTTTTCGGAGAAATGAACGAACATCTTCTTCCATCTCTATTCAATGGACAAGATGTTTTGAGTTTGTGTTTTCTGATACTAAACTGGAATTCAATATGAACCAATAAATATTGGGCCATTTCCTCTGTCCGAATGAATTAATGGATAGTTGAAAGTTAATTTCTTCATATATTTATGACAGGAGTAGATGTAACCGAGATTTTAGACTAGGAAACCAAATATACCGCTTGCATTATATGTAAGAATGCATCACATAAAAAACCGTGAAAAACCAGTTTGTTAAAAAAACTAGCTTAGTGGAACACTCTGTTGGAATACTTTGTTCAATGCATCGGATGAGTACTACCTCTTGTGATTCAAATTGAGAAGTGCAACTTTGGGCTAGGATGAGTACTGCACGAGCCCATGCTGGTACGAAAACTTGAGCAAAAGTTTATATGATTAACAGTTAACACACTGCACATGTTGCCTGCTTTTAGCCATGGTAGTATGAGATTTCTTCTTCTTCTGTTTTGTACAGCTATTCCGATATTTCATCGTGAGGGAAAGTTATTCATCTTCTTAGTCTCATAAATACACCATTGTTGGATAGTTCAGAGGGTTTACTATCGTATCTTACAGATGGAATGTACAATACCAAAATACTGAAAGATAAAGAACTTTTTCTCGTAGAAGAATGTAAATAGGATCTGCATATGATTGATATGGCTTTTTAAGTATGTACATCAATATCTACACCCCAGATCTGTTAGAGCAAAATGCTTCCTTACACAGGGCTTCCCACCCCATGGATAGTGACCTCCGCTTCTACCCAGCAAGTATCCTTCACCAAACAACCCATGCTTGGCAGATTGAAATAACTGAGTGTGGCAAATCTGTTCCAACCGCATTCCTTCTTTGAAGCACTGAACCAGTAAGTTGCTGCAAAATTGATACAAATGTATACATGTTGTGCGATACTGCGGAAGTCACAACTATTCTAGCAAGCACAATCAATCTAGAAACAAGAACAATAAAGATGAAGAACGCTAAGAAAGCAAGAAAACCAAGCACACAAGAACACGAGATTTACGTGGTTCACTACACAGGCTGTGTAGCTAATCCACGGGGGGAAGGGACGAATCAATCCACTATAATCAATAAGGATTACAATCTCCAATCTCCTCTCGATGTTTCTCTCAGTCTCTCTGGGTTTCTCTCTCTAAACAAGTTTAGACTTCTTAACCCTAAAACTGATAAAAACGCACTTTAATAAGCTGGTGTACGTCGCCTTGGTCCGGACCAAGACCCGGCTCGTCCGGACCAAGATTGCCGAGATCATTCGGAGCGCCAATTCGGACTGTCCGACCCGTCCGACCAATCATGATTTAACACCAACTGCTGCGACCTCCGAATCGTACCACGAGTCTTTGATCGGACCACAATTACCTTGGTCCGGTCCGAGATGCTTGAAAGCACCATTTTGAAGCCACACTCAACAAATCTCCACCTTGGCTTCAAACTAACCATCCTGAAGAAAAGCTTGATGTAACCCCAACACTCCTTTACGGGTATGAGTGCTCCACCCTCAAGTCCTCAATCAATAACGGAGAACATGGAGCAAGTTCAAGCAATGCTCAAACTTCTCCCTCGGAACCGGCCGTCAACATATCGACGATTCTCATCGGTGTGAACCTTTGACAAAGTTAGGTCACCCGATGCTAACCACTCCCGAATCTGTGATACCGCACATCAATATGCTTTGTCCTTGCGCTGTATACTTGATTCTTCGCCAAGTGAATTGCACTGACTGCAAAGCAACACACTCCCCGCATGAAACCAAGTTCACTAACCAACCCCTTAAGCCAAATCGCTTCTTTTCGCGCCTCGACCACGCCATGTACTCTGCCTCTGTAGTCGATAAAGCCATCAGTATCTCCAAGAGTAGACTTCCAACAGACGGACCTCGGAAAACATAAATGCATACCTCATCGACCTACGAGAGTCGAGATTCCCAAAGATAATCAATCCACATAGCCCACCACGTCTTCTCAAGCCTCTTTCGATCAAACACTATCCCCAGGACCACGAGTGCCCGCGAGATATCTCAAAACCCATTTAACGCATTCCAATGCTCCTTTCCCGGGTTTGCCATATACCCCGACCACACTAATCGCATGCGATATGTCCGGTCTTGTACACACCATCGATACATGAGACACCCAACCGCATTCGCATAGGGCACCTCCTCCATGCACTTTATCTCATCCTCTCGAACTAGGACTCATCTTGGCGTAAAGTTTGAAGTGAGACGCAAGTGGGGTACTTACGGACTTGGAATCTTGCATGTTGAACCTCTGCAACACTTTCTCGCAAATAACCACTCGAGACAACCTCAACTCGACTGACCCATTTTTTCACGGTGAATTTCAATCCCAAGAATCTTCTTGGCGGCTCCAAGATCTTTCATGTCAAATTCACTTGCTTCAACATCGACTTCAACTTCCCAATTTCCCACGCTTGCTTTTGTCGCTACTAGCATGTCATCAACATATAAAGCAAGTATAATATAAGAACCATCTCGAAGGACACGATAGTATATGCAATCATACTCACAACACGTGTACCCATGCGACACCATGAACAAATCAAAGCGCTTGTACCACCGCTCGAGATGCTTCAAGCCATACAATGACTTCTTCAACAAACACACATACTCCTCCTTACCAGTTCCTTGAAGCCTTCAGTCTGTTGCATGTAAATCTGCTCGTCTAAGTCTCCATGGAGGAAAGCAGTTTTAACATCAAGCTGCTCTAACTCCATGTCATGCATCGCGACCATTGCTAAAAGTACACGGATAGAAGTGTGCTTCACAACCGTGAAAAATTTCATTATAGTCCACTCCTTCCTTCCTTGTGAATAACCTTTAGCAACTAACCGAGCCTTGTACTTTTCACCCTCTTTCTCTGACAACGCTTCCTTTTTTCGATACACCCATTTGCACCCAACGGCCTTCTTCCCCTTAGGCAATTTCACCAATTCCCAAGTTTTATTCTTGTAGAGCGACTCCATCTCTTGACATTGCTACAAGCCATTTATCGTTGTCGATCTTGTGTAGCATCCTTGTAAGACAATGGATCTCCACCGACCACCAAAGCGAAACTAACCATGTCCTCAAAACCATACCCAATGGAGGTTTGTGAACCCGTTTTCCCTTCCTTTCGCGATGTAAGGCTCTTCTTGTCTTTGTGGGTCGTGATCAACATCACCTGTATCACCAATGAACCGGGCTCCTCAAGCTCCACCTTGACTACGGATTTCTCCTTGGACCCCAGTTTCTGTCTCATCATTCCGATTCAACATAAATGCCTCATCAAACACAACGTCCCTGCTGATCACCCTTTTTTCGTGCCTCAGGATCCCAGAGCCTGTATCCTTTGACACCCTTTTCATACCCAAGAAAGATACACTTTCTGGACTTGGGATCAAGCTTCGACCTCTCCTTATCCGGCACATGCACATAAGCCGAACCAAAGATTCTCAAATCGACAACTTAACCGGTTTACACCAAACCTCTTGTGGGATCTTGAAATCAATGGTCAAGAAGGAGACTTGTTAATGAGAAAACATGCCGTGTTGATCCTCTCGCCCAAAATACCTTTGGCAACCCCGCATTCAACCGCATACATCTGGCCCTCTCTGTCAAGGTTCTGTTCATCCTTTCTGCTACTCCATTTTGCTGTGGAGTCCTTTTGACTGTGTAGTGTCGAGTAATCCCCTCTGAATCGCAGAAGGCCAAAAACTCCTTTTCCCTGTACTCTGTCCCATTGTCAGTTCTGAAATACTTTATCTTTTTCCCTGTCTGAGTTTCAACCTGTGCTTTCCAAGTTTTAAACGTAGCAAACACATCAGACTTATGCTTCAAAAAATAAACCCATACCTTTCTGGAATAGTCATCAATGAAGCTGACAAAGTAATGAGCACCACTGTGAGAAGATATGGTAACTGGACCCCAGTCTTGAAACTGACTCTGTGCTGCTTCCCATACACGCAATACTTGCAGAAATCCATCTTGCACGCCTTGACTCCCTTCAACAAGTCACGCTTATGAAGCTCCAACATACCACGCTCACCCATATGGCCAAGCCGCATATGCCAAAGTCTCGTGTCATCAGTGCTAGATTCTGCAGGTGTGGAGATAGCAACTCCACCTACAACTGTGTCCCCAATCAATTTGTACAAATTACCCACCTTCTGTCCCTTCATTAGCACCAAAGCTCCTCTGCTAATTTTCATTGCTCCACCTTGTGCTGTGTACATACACCCAGCTGAATCTAATGCTCCCAAAGAGATTAAATTCTTCCTAAGTTCAGGCACGTGTCTGACATTCCCCAAAACCCTCACAACTCCATCAAACATCTTAATTTTCACGGTACCGATTCCAATGGCTTTGCAAACTGCATCATTACCCATTAGAACCGTACCACCATTGCAAGGCTTATAATTGTCAAACCACTGCTTATTAGGGCACATATGATAAGAGCAACCAGAATCCAAAATCCATGACTCTGAAAGAAAATTGCTACCTGAAGAAACGGAGAGTAAATCTGCGTCGACGTCACTGTCTGATTTGTCCTCCGCAATACTAACGGATTCTACATTCTTCTTCCCTTTTTTCGCCTCTGCAAGAAGATTTTTCAAATCCTCGCATTGATTTTTGTAGTGCCCCATCTTGTGACAAAAGTGACACTCCACATCCTTTTTCGTGTTCGACTTCCCTCTCGACTGCGACCTTTCCCGATTTGAACCTCCCTTCCCTTTTGACTTGCTTCTACCTCTGCTCGATTGTTATGAGACAAAAAGACCTTGATCTGCAACAACATTATCATCCCTCCTCATCTTCTCATGAGACAAAAGGGTACTGGTAACCTCATCGAGTGACAAGGTTTCCTTCCCATACATAACTGTAGTCACCAGATGATCATATGAAGGAGGCAGTGATGCTAACAACAGGATAGCCTTATCCTCCTCATCAAGCGTTACTCCAAAACCCACCAGTTGCGAGTTCAGCATATTATAGGAATTTAAATGTTCTAATAGATTCGTACCTTCCTTCATCTGCAATCCGTACAGCTGTTTCTTGACATACAGCTTGTTGGTCAGATTCTTCCTCATGTACAAACCCTCGAGTTTTTTCCAGATCGCCTCTGCCGTCTCTGAGTCTAACACGTTGTGAATAACTTCATCGCCTAGGTTTAGACGAATAGAACTAGCTGCCTTAGCGTCAAGATCATCCCAAACACTGTCTGTCATCTCCGCAGGCTTCTTCGTCTTCCCGTCTAAAGCCTTTGAGACACCTTGTTGGATCATAATATCCTTCATCCGCCGCTGCCACAAAGAGAAGTTATTCTTACCGGTGAACTTCTCCACCTCATACTTGGTATTCGACATCTTTAGTGAAACCCTAGATTGAAACCCTAACTGGGTACTCTGCTAGAAACCCTAACCAAGAGCTCTGATACCACTTTGTTGTGCGATACTGCGGAAGTCACAACTATTCTAGCAAGCACAATCAATCTAGAAACAAGAACAATAAAGATGAAGAACGCTAAGAAAGCAAGAAAACCAAGCACACAAGAACACGAGATTTACGTGGTTCACTACACAGGCTGTGTAGCTAATCCACGGGGGGAAGGGACGAATCAATCCACTATAATCAATAAGGATTACAATCTCCAATCTCCTCTCGATGTTTCTCTCAGTCTCTCTGGGTTTCTCTCTCTAAACAAGTTTAGACTTCTTAACCCTAAAACTGATAAAAACGCACTTTAATAAGCTGGTGTACGTCGCCTTGGTCCGGACCAAGACCCGGCTCGTCCAGACCAAGATTGCTGAGATCATTCGGAGCGCCGCGGTACCCTTCGTCCGGACCTGGTCCGGACCCGGTCCGGACCAACTGCGGACGAACACTGCTGCGACCTCCAGAATCGTACCACGAGTGCTGGTCCGGACCACAATTACCTTGGTCCGGTCCAGAGATGCTGCGAGCACCATTTTGAAGCCACACTCAACAATACATATACAAAGTGAATGATTGGAGGCACACAGCTGCGATGGACTATGTTGGACAACTTTGGGTCAAAAACAATAATGAATTAGTTACTAGTACATTTAATAATGGGAGTTCGCAGAATATTACCGTACAGGAGTCATGAGTAGAATATATCTGGTTCACTATTGTCAATTTGAACTCTGCATATATTTTAGAATTTGGAGGAAGGGTTGAAGGATCAGCCAAAGCTAGAAACAGAGATATATGGGTACCAATGCCATTGCCTTTCCCCTTGGGATATACTTGTATCTTCCTGCGTCGATCAACCCACAAATAGGTTATAAGTATCATTCTTTGGGTTTTCAAGAAAAATAAAACAGTGTTTACCATTTCTGATCTCCTGCATTGAATGCCTGGGTATCATAACACTCCACATCCAACTTTGAGAAATTCTCAATTTTGCTTCGCTGCTTGTACGTAATGGCATCCTTAACCATCAACAAAGACTCCCCTTTCCCTGTATTTCCTTCCTTGCAAACAAAGACCTCTGCCCAAAGATGCAAGTGTCATTGACAAGATATCCATTGCCAGTATCGCTAAATGTTTTGAGTGGTATGAACTGATCAAAACCCCACGCCATCTGCATTCCATGGAACCTTTTTCCCTTTCCCGGTGCATCTAAACAACATGCACTAATGACTTGATTAGCAAGAAGCATATAGCTTGTCTGTGTTACTTATCATTTCATGACAGTAATAACATATATACGGATTTATTGTGTAAGACTGAAACATATGAGAGCGGGGACATTGAATCGGAGGAATTGGTAATGACTAATGAGACCCCACTACCTAATTACATTTGCCTGTATGTGTGTGTGTGTGTCCATCAGACCCCACTACCTCGTAACTACCCATCAGTAAGGAGATGGGATGTGTCTGTGTGTGTGTGTGTGTGTGTGTGTGTGTGTGTGTGTGTGTGTGTGTGTGTGTGTGTGTCTGTGTGTAAAACATTATATGTAAGAGTTGAGAACTCCTTGCATAGCCTTGCGATTGTCAATAAGTAAAAAAGGAAGAGGAAGACGAACATATCGTGATAAATTGAAGAAGAAGAAGAAGATGCCTTGAAGTATTAGGTAGTTGTCCTTGTTTCGATCAAGCAGGAACACTCAGAAAACAGCATGAACCTCCCAGCCAGGTTTCAGCGAATTTGCTTCCGACATTACCAAGTAAACAGAGAGGTGATCTTTAATGTTTCTGTTTTTGTTTCCATTTGGGTAGATAACTAGTTTCCTGAAAGCAGAAAAGGGACTCAACCAACTATAGCCGGGCAGAGGCGTGTCACTTTGGCTGGAGAAACGAAAGAAAGATGGATATAATCA
Organism: Vaccinium myrtillus; assembly: GCA_016920895.1. Taxonomy (NCBI): domain Eukaryota; kingdom Viridiplantae; phylum Streptophyta; class Magnoliopsida; order Ericales; family Ericaceae; genus Vaccinium; species Vaccinium myrtillus. The sequence goes on along the minus strand of CM029281.1, from coordinate 4,903,573 downwards.
AGGAATTTAAAGAGATTGAGGAATGTACCATTTGTAGCCTCCAGCTTCGAAATCACCTGATTCGTATCTCTCTATATTGTTTGTTGGTAATAGTGAAAATAGCTGGAGTTTAACTGTGTAGTGTGTCGGTGGCGCATCTGAAGTTAATCTTGAAACCCCTGCAATAACAATAGTTGGAGGAAAATAGGTAATAGCTGAATTTAGTATAAAAGATCACAAGCTTGTTGCCATCTTTTTGGCTGTCCAATGTGTGTGTGTGAGAGAGAGAGAGAGAGAGAGAGAGAGAGAACTACCATCTCGGTCATCGAAGATAAGATCTCCCATGGCAAGATATTCACTGAAGGATTTTTACAGCTACGGATATAAATAACAATCTATTGGCGCGTTCGAATTTATAAGACAAAAAGAGGAATGGCTTTAATTCCAAAGCCTTTCAAAGAATTTATTCTTCTCTTATTTGAGGACTTGGTGATTGTCCTTTGGACGAATCAGCACCCATTCCCTGCTTGTTAGTCATGCAAATCTTTGCTTTGAATTGAAAATTACTCCCTCCGTCCTTTTTTAATTGTTGAGTATTCTTTTTTGGGTTGTCCCCTTAATAAATGTGTATTTTGAAAAGTTAATGGGTAAATGTTTGTACATTTATTATTTTGCTTTTTTGAAAAGTTAATGAGTAAAGAGTTATTTTAATGGGTAAAAGTAGAGGATAATATTGAAAAATGGAAGTAAAAATCAATGTGGAAGGTGTAAAGTGGACGTAAAAGTTGATGTGGAAGGAATAAAGTAAGATTTTATTTAAACAACATAATTCATTTTGTAGCTCTCAATGTATTTTTGCTCTATGCAAAGCTAGGTCGATCAGAGATTGATAACCATACAAGCGAACCATATTCGTTACCACAAGAAAAGTGAATAGCTAGGCTCTAGCAATTCATTTCTCTTCTAAAAAGTATGGTTAAACCAAGTCATTTCCAATATCCGATCGATTTTGTAGTGTGAGCAATTAACACATCAACGGCAACAAAATGAAAATATAGTGGGTGCAGAACATTTTGAAGGCTCCATTGTATAGTTGATGTGAGATGCTCCTAGGGAATTATGTAATGGAAATACCATGTCATCTAATTGTTTGGTGATATGAACAAAGTGATTTGCTACTTAATACAGTCGCAGAAGATGCTCCAAAATTTCGAGATTTTTAATGTGACAGTAAGACTAGCAAATGGCAAATCAGCTTCCATAACTCAAAGCACAACTCATGATCTGGCTTCTCACCTTAGTGCACATTACTACTATGATTTAGGTGCTGAAAATGGAATTTGGATGCCAAAACAGGTTGCTTGCTCGCGTACACATGTACTAGGTGAAAAAATTTGAGCAGCATCTCCCTTGTTTTTTGTCCTAGCCCGATGTTAAGCGTCTCAACAAACACCAATAGCAATAGCAGAAACACAAAGCCAAAGTCACGCATTTGTCATCGTACACAAAGCCAAAGTGATACTACCTACTTAACATGAAAAATGGAGTAACAAAAGAGATACAATCAGAAATTGAAAAACCACATATTTATCTATGATTTCAATCGGGAAGTTGCCCAAAACAGAACATTATCAACCATAGCACTGATCTCCCAAGAGAAAGTCTACAATCGGGAAGTTGCCCAAAACAGAACATTATCAACCATAGCCCTGATCTCCCAAGGGCCGGTAGAAACACTTCGATTGAGCATATTAATGACCATTTTGCAATTTGATTATGAGGTAGGACAAGATATAGACCCTTATTATTTCTGGAAACATTATTTTAGTAATAATTTTTATTTATGATTAGTATTAGGAGATTTTATTTGTGTTGTCTGTTTTGCACGTTTTTAATTTAGTTTTGGTAAGATTTCTTTTATTTCCTTGTCTTATAGTCATGGTTTCCAAGTAATAATTTGCTTGGTCTCCATTCTAGGTAATTTTCTTATTGATAGGACTCCTATTAGTATAAATAAGGGTGTAAGCCTATGGCATTAGTCAGCTTTTATTCAATTATCAATAAAATTTATAGAGTTTCTCTTTTTTTCTTGTGGATTCCAGAACCTATCTCATTCGGAATAGTACGCTAACTATCTTGATGGAGAGATTTTTGTCATGGAATTATGAGCAACTTTTGGAAGAAAAATATGGGCCAAAGCAACAACATACAATTCACATATCTACCGATGTTGTTGAAGAAGCTTTTAAAGAGGAGGTAATTCAAGAAGTTGATGATAAGAAAATTGATATGGATTTGGGTGATAAGCATAAATTTGATATTGATGTTGGTGATCAAATTATTGAGGACCAACACAAATTTTCAAAAGATATGATCGAAGCTGCCACCTTATCTGATGACTCTATGGTCAAACCAGCCCGTCTCAATGAGCCAATTGTTGATGTGTCAACTAATACCAAGATGAAACAAAATCAAGAGTACCCACAAAGTCAAATTGGCTTTGTTGATTTTCTTGGAGTGCAATAGTATGATTGGATTCTTAATATTCATATAGTGGATCTTATCAATCAATTGAAGCATGCTGAGAAAATATCATTGCAAGTTATTTTTGGTGTGGAACATTTTTGGAAGGGAATCAAGAAGTTGAAGTTTTCTAAGTATCTTTTCCTTTGGAATGGAATATGGCAGATTCCAACAAGAACTCGTGGGCGAGTTCTTTTGAAGAAAAGGAGAATGATGTAGGACAAGATATAGACCCCTATTATTTATGGAAACATTATTTTAGTAATAATTTTTATTTATGATTAGTATTAGGGGATTTTATTTGTGCTGTCTGTTTTGCACGTTTTTAATTTAGTTTTGGTAAGATTTGTTTTTATTTCCTTGTCTTATAGTCATGGTTTCCAAGTAATAATTTGCTTGGTCTCCACTCAGGTAATTTCCTTATTGATAGGACTCCAATTAGTATAAATAAGGGTGTAAGCATATGGCATTAGTCAGCTTTTATTCAATTATCAATAAAATTTATAGAGTTTCTCTATTTTTCTTGTGGATTCAAGAATATCTCATGGATTCGAGAACCTATCTCGTTTGGAATAGTACGCTAACGGCTAACTATTCTCTCGTGAATTCCACTGCGTCAGATTCAAAAATTGCCTCGAACCAATTCAAATCCACAGCCATTCCTCATGATTCATGTTATGCTTAGCCCCTCTTCAAACTTGTGTTTGCTCTAATATTTCATCAAACTTGTATCAAATTTGTGAAAAATCAAATCCTTCTTTGAATTCCAAACCACCTGCATTCCCAATCAACAAATTCAAAAAATTTCATTATCCAAACACCCAACACAAATATGAAGGAATAAAGTCTAAAGTGAATGAATAGGGACTAGAAACCATGTTGTGAGCAGAGAATGATATGAAACTGTTTTATGCCTTGAGTCAAGCTCAAAAAATTGTGTTATACTTGGTATCAAAATATATCTCGTTGTTCACATATGCAAACCAAACAGAGTTTCCAAAAGCAGTTCCAATGAATATTAATAATAACTAGTTAGCCAATCAATTTCTTATTCAAAAGCTTAGAAATAAAACTACAAAAATTCACTCCAAAAAAATTAGCTTTATGATCAGTCGTTCGGTAGGTAGTAACCTAATGCTAGTGGCGGAATATTTTCATCAGACTCTTAGAACTATGATAGAGGACTAAGATCACAATGAACCTCCTAAGCCCGAAGGAACAGTTACGAAACCTGATGGAGCCTTGTTTGGTTGATCAGTTATGTATATCAGCAGGAATGTAACATGTATATCAGCAGGAATGTAACATCAATTTGCAGAAAACAATCAAAATCAAATCTCCAACTCTGGATTTACGCACAATTTTTTTGGCTTTTCTAGATGCACAAAATTTTCAACAGTAGAGGATCATTATTTATACACGAATATTTACAAATCCAAATGGAGCCTTAATATCACAGAAAATAGTATCACAAAGAAACTGAAACATTTTGTTTCACGAAATCGAAATCCCTAAAAACTAGGTTTGTCAGAGTAAAGTCGAAAGAAGAGGGAGCAAAAGACTTGGTTGTTCTCTTCGTCGGTAGGGTTTCTTCTTCGTCGTGGTTCTTTGATCTGTATCGGAAAGGAAAAAAAAAAGTAAACGAACTAGGGTTTTCAATAGCAAATCAAAACACACAATGCACACACACACACACAGGACCTGGTCGTTCGCCATGGGGATGGAGCAGATGATTGAGTTGCTTCGCGATGTGGTGGAGATCGCCCAGAGTCGCCGTTCTCTCTCTTCTCTCTGTGAAAAAACGTAAAATGAGAGGGAAGGGAAGACCCGGTTGTGTAGATGACCCGAATTGCAACCCACGAACCCTATTTACCCGAAATGCAACCCGCGAATGCCTTTTCTTCCGACAAAATCCAACGGCAGAGAACACAAGTCCGGATTGGAAGTTTGGTATATATATGGTCCTTATCTAGTCTGGGATCCCTAATCCAGGACTCATAGTTCCAGATCAAATTTTCATGATCCGAACCGTCCAATGTGTTTAAAAAAAAATACCGGGAAGGGCTTGATCCAAGCAGTTTTCATAAAACTGTATATATATATCAATCCCGTTCTACTAAGGACTCCCTCAAACTCCCAATTTGCGGACCTCATGGACCGGGGTCGAATCTCGACGATCCGAACCGCTCAATGTGTTTAAAACGTGTTTTTAAGGGTCACCGCGAGAATTTGTCCAAAAAAAATATCCGGAAGGGCTTCATTCGAGCTTTTTTCGATAAACTATATATGTACGGTTATTATGAAAAACTGCTCGGATGAGCCCTTTCAAGTATTTTTTTTTTTTGTGATTCCTCGCGTTGGCCATGGAAAACATGTTTTAAACACATTGAGCGGTTCGGATCGTCGAAATTTGGTCCGAAAAATCAGAAAAGGGGTGGTCCTCATGGAGGAGATCTGTGAGGGAGACATTAATAGAACATCTTCTTATATAAATATATACACACCACACTTCCAGTCCACTCTCCCGGATTTTAAAAAAATCCACACCTCATTGATCCCGATCGAATTTCGATGATCCGAACCGTCCAATGTGTTTAAAAGGTGTTTTCAAGGGTCCCCGTGAGAAATCATCAAAAAAACAATACCGGGAAGGGCTTGATCCGAGCCGTTTTTCCCGGTATTTTTTTTTTATGATTTCTCACGGGGACCCTTGAAAACACCTTTTAAACACATTGGACGGTTCGGATCGTCGAAATTCGATCGGGAAAGTGGAGGTCCAGATTTTTTTAAAATCCAGGCTCCCTGACTGGAAGTGTACTATATACAAGAAGTTTCCTATGAGGGCTCCCTCACAACAAAAAGTGCGGGAAAACAGTTGTTAGCCATTGGATCGCATGAAGGACATAGGATCCAACGGCCCACAACTGTTTTCCGGCACTTTTTTTGTGAGGGAGCCCTCATAGGATATGTTCTATATATATATATATATATATAGTGAGCTTCCTATTCAAACCCTTAAGTTACGGACTCCGTCCGGACCTCATAGTTCTAGCCCAAATCTCGATGATCCGAACCGCTCAATGTGTTTAAAACGTGTTTTTAAAGGTCCCCGCGAGAAATTAGCAAACAAAAAATACCAGGAAGGGCTTGATCTGAGCAGTTTTTCATAAAATTATACTTATACAGTTTTTATGAAAAATTGCTCGGATCAAGCGCTTCTCGATATTTTTTTTGCTCATTTCTCGCGGGGACTCTTAGAAACACATTTTAAACACATTGAACGATTCGGATCATGAAAATTTGATCGGAAACTATGAGGTGTGGACGAAGTCCGGACTTTAAGGGTGTGGATTGGAAGTTTAGTGTGTGTGTGTGTGTGTATATATATATATATATATAGGGGCAGGATCCAATCAGGACTTCCTAACCGGACTTACCGTCCACACCTCCCCCTCCCGGCCAAATGGTTGGGATCCGAACCGTTGGATGTGTTTAAAATGTGTTTTCAAGGGCCTACGCGAGGATTTGCCCAAAAAATGACCGGGAAGGGCTTCACCCAAGCAGTTTTCAATAAAACAACGATATTTACAGTTTTATCGAAAACTACTCGGATGAAAAAGAGTTGTAAGTCTTGAAGACACGGCAGTATTGATTATTATTGAATGAAAAAGAGTCTTATTGTTTCTATAAATCTATCCAGTTTCTGTTCGATTGTTGCACGTCTTTTTTGTAGTTTATAAGACGCCTTGCATCAGATAATCTCTGGAATATAGTGAAATCCCCCTCCCCGTGGAAGTCGGTCCGTCGTTTGGCCGAACCATGTATATCGTGTGTCTTGTTTCGTTTTATTGTTTTTGTGCGTGAGGTGCCGGTAACGGCACAAGAAAGTGTAATATTAATACTCTGTTTCCCCACTCGTCTTAAATATTTCTCGATCTTCCAAAAAAATTTCCAACTAAACTTTAGAAATTCTCACTCTTCCTATAAACGTATCTTAACATAAGCGATACATACCTTGATACGATTTATATAATGAAAAACGAAAAAAAAAAAAATTGTACTCATCCCAATTTGAAAACACTGCTTATATGTGAAGTTCCACTTCGTAAGTATTGTTATTTTACTTCTCGTTGCTTAGCTATGGCTATTTGAATGGAGTTGTGGCCTCTTCAATCCGGATCACATGCATGTATGCATGACTTGGCATAAGTTCGGTTCGTTGCTTAGCTATAGCTTTTTTTTTTTTTTTTGGTCTAAACCACCAGTATCCGGAAGCCCACTAGATCCCGACTAAATCCGGTGCGAGCCGGGTCGGCCCACGAAGGGGTAAAGCTCTCCCAGCGCAAGTTTCCTCCATTCACAAGACTCGAACTCGAGACCTTGCTTAAGGGGAACAAGTGCCGAACCACTTGAACCAACCTGCGTTGGTGCTTAGCTATAGCTATTTCCCCTTCTCTTATTGTGGGTTCAGGCCGATGCTGAGAAAATGCTGGTACGGAAGCTATTTAACCTGGGTTACGCAATGCCAAAATCCAATGGATCACCTTCATAGCAAAGAGCTAAGCGCAAAATGCTATATGTAAGAATGTATTATACGGTTGTGGCAATTCTGGTTTCGACAGTGCTGAGATCCTAGAGGTTGCACCAGGTGGGGGTCCTAATAACCCTTCATGGATTGTGTGATAGCTTTGTGACATCCTTACCATGTCCTCCTTCTAGACCATCTTTTGCTTGAACAAATTGTTGTTGGTTAGAAAGTTGAATTGCTGGTTATAAACTATGCCCAATGATTTGTAGTAGTGGTTATCCTTTCAGCATAGGTAGCCACTGTAGTTTTTGACAATTTTTCAATGTTGAACATTGCTCTGCATTCTTAACCAGGTCTTTGGATTCCTTGCTCATATGTCATTATAGAAGGTCATAGTGCAGTGGAATAAGTAGTTAGTTTGCTTGTCTGTCTTTCTACCTTTAGTCTGTTACTCTGTTGGAATACTTTGTTCAATGCATCGGATGAGTACTACCTTTTGTGATTCAAATTGAGAAGTGCAACTTTGGGCTAGGATGAGTACTGCACGAGCCCATGCTGGTACGAAAACTTGAGCAAAAGTTTATACGATTAACACACTGCACATGTTGCCTGCTTTTAGCCATGGTAGTATGAGATTTCTTCTTCTACTTTTTTGTACAGGTATTACGATATTTCATCGTGAGGAAAAGTTATTCATCTTCTTAGTCTCGTAAATACACCATTGTTGGATAGTTCAGAGGGTTAACTATCCTATCTTACTGAAAGATAAAGAACTTTTTCTCGTAGAAGAATGTAAATAGGATCTGCATATGATTGACATGGCTTTTTAAGTTTATACATCACAATCTACACCCCAGATCTGTTAGAGCAAAACACTTCCTTACATAGGCCTTGCCACCCCATGGATAGTTAGCTCCGCTTCCACCCAGCAAGTATCCTTCACCAAAAAACCCATGTTTGGCTGATTGAAATTACTGAGTGTGGCAAATCTGTTCCAACCGCATTCCTTCTTTGAAGCACTTAACCAGCAAGTTCCTGCAAAATTGATACATATGTATACATATACAAAGTGAATGATCGGAGGCACACAGCTGCGATGCACTATGTTGGACAACTTTGGCTCAAAAACAATAATGAATTAGTTACTAGTACATTTAAGAATGGGAGTTTCACAGATTATTACCTGTACCGGAGTCATGATTAGAATATATCTGGTTCACTATTGTCAATTTGAACTCTGCATATATTTTAGAATTTGGAGGAAGGGTTGAAGGATCAGCCAAAGCTAGAAACAGAGATATATGGGTACCAATGCCAGTGCCTTTCCCCTTGGGATATACTTGTATCTTCCTGCGTCGATCAACCCACAAATAGGTTATAAGATTCATTCTTTGGGTTTTCTAGAAAAATCAAACAGTGTTTACCATTTCTGATCTCCTGCATCGAATGCCTGGGTATCATAACACTCCACATCCAACTTTGAGAAATTCTCAATTTTGCTTCGCTGCTTGTACGTAATGGCATCCTTAACCATCGACAAAGACTCCCCTTTCCCTGTATTTCCTTCCTTGCAAACAAAGACCTCTGCCCCAAAGATGCAAGTGTCATTGACAAGATATCCATTGCCTGTATCGCTAAATGTTTTGAGTGGTATGAACTGATCAAAACCCCACGCCATCTTCATTCCATGGAACCTTTTTCCCTTTCCCGGTGTATCTAAACAACATGCACTAATGACTTGATTAGCAAGAAGCATATAGCTTGTCTGTGTTACTTATCATTTCATTACAGTAATAACATTTTTACGGATGTATTGTGTAAGACTGAAATATATGAGAGCGGGGACATTGAATCGGAGGAATTGATAATGACTAATGAGCCAGGAGCATAACTAATTACATTTTCCTGCATGTGTGTGTGTGTGTGTCCATTAGACCCCACTACCTCGTAACTACCCATCAGTAAGGGCATGGGATGTGTTTCTGTGTGTGTGTGTGTGTGTAAAACATTATATGTGAGAGTTGAGAACTCCTTGCATATCCTTGCGATTGTCAATAAGTAAAAAAGGAAGAGGAAGAAGAACATATCGTGATAAATTGAAGAAGAAGAAGATGCCTTGGAGTATTAGGTAGTTGTCCTTGTTCCAATCAAGCAGGAACACTCGGAAAACAGCATGAACCTCCCAGCCAGGTTTCAGCGAATTTGCTTCCGACATTACCAAGTAAACAGAGATGTGATCCTTAATGTTTCTGCTTTTGTTTCCATTTGGGTGGATAACTAGTTTCCTGAAAGCAGAAAAGGGACTCAACTAACTCTAGCCGGGCAGAGGCGCGTCACTTTGGCTGGAGAAACGAAAGAAAAGATGGATATAATCAAGGAATTTAAAGAGAATGATGAATGTGTACCATTTGTAGCCTCCAGCTTCGAAATCACCTGATTCGTATCTCTCTATATTGTTTGTTGTTAATAGTGAAAATAACTGGATTTTAACTGTGTAGTGTGCTGGTGGCGCATCTGAAGTTAACCTTGAAACCCCTGCTATAACATTAGTTGGAGGAAAATAGGTATAGCTGAATTTAGTATAAAAGATCACAAGCTTGTTGCCATCTTTTTGGCTGTCCAATATGAGAGAGAGAGATAGAGAGAGAGAGAGAGAACTACCATCTCGGTCATCAAAGATAAGATCTCCCATGGCAAAATATTCACCGAAGAATTTTTACAGCTACGGATATAAACAACAATCTATTGGCGTGTTCGAATTTATAAGCCAAAAAGGGGAATGGCTTTAATTCCAAAGCCTTTCAAAGAATTTATCCTTTTCTTATTTGAGGACTTGGTGATTGTCCTTTGGACGAAGCAACACCCATTCCTTGCTTGTTAGTCATGCAAATCTTTGCTTTGAATTGAAAATTACTCCCTCCCTCCGTTTTTAATGATTGAGTATTCTGTTTTGGATTGTCCCCTTAATAAATCTCTATTGTGAAAAGTTAATGGGTAAAGATTTGTACATTTATTGTTTTCCTTTTTTGAAAAGTTAATGAGTAAAGAATTATTAATGGGTAAAAGTGGAGGATAATATTGAAAAATGGAGGTAAAAATCAATGTGGAAGGTGTAAAGTGGAGGTAAAAGTCGGGAAAAATCTACAATACACATCCCCTTTTAGGGTGTACGATATGCACCCATTGTGTGGTCCATATTGCGCCACCTCATAAAAAATGACCTGGAGAACCGGTCATTCGTAACATTTTCGTTTGTTTCGTAACTTTTATACTAAGAATTTGTAACTTTTAGATAATATGATTCGTAACATTTTCTGTCATTTCATAACTTTTCGTGTGTTTCGTAACTTTTTGTGGGTTTCGTAACTTTGAGATAAAAAATTACAACTTTTCTCAAATATGATTCGTAACATTTTTGTGTGTTTCGTAACTTTTATACTAAGCATTTGTAACTTTTGGACAATATGATTTGTAACATTTTCTTTTGTCTCGTAACTTTTATTTTGTTTCGTAACTTTTTGTGTGTTTCATAACTTTTCGTGGAACTCGTAACTTTGAGATAAAAAAATTATAACTTTTCTCAAATATATATGATTCGTAATATTTTTGTACGTTTTGTAACTTTTCACAAATATGATTCATAACTTTTATTTTGTTTCGTAACTTTTTGTTAGGTAACCTGTTGCTCAGGTTAACAAGTTACCAATTCGTAACTTTTTATAATTGATTCGTAACTTTTAGCGATCCAACGGTAGATAGCAAGGGTGCATATGATACACAACCTAAAATGGGTGTGTATTGTAGCCATTTCCTAAAAGTCGATGTGAAAAGAGTAGAGTGGGATTTTATTTGAACAACACAATTCATTTTGTAGCTCTCAATGTATTTTTGCTCTATGTAAAAAGCTAGGTCGATCAGAGATTGATAATCATACAAGCGAACCATATTCGTCACCACAAGAAAAGTGAATGGCTAGGCTCTAGCAATTCATTTCTCTTCTAAAAAAGCATGGTTAAACATAGTCATTTCCAATATCCGATCGATTTTGTAGTGTGAGCAATTAACACATCAACTGCTACAAAATGAAAATATAGTGGGTGCAGAATATTTTGAAGGCTCCGTTGTATAGTTGATGTGAGATGCTCCTAAGGAATTATGTAACGGAAATACGATGTCGAGTAATTGTTTGGTGGTATGAACATTTTCTAACCTATCTTGTTCCGGAGGCCAATCGCACCTACTGGAGACAGGAGAGAGTCCCCGCCGGTGACTGGAGAGAGATTCAGAGCGTAGGAGTGATTACGGGTAATATGTCATTTTTGGCATATTCTCGATTTGACTTGTTATGTCATTTTTTTCGCGCTCGTAATTTAGTTTCGCAACGGTTCCTTTTCGGGCAAATACTATAGTAATTCCGGCCAGTTTTAGAACTAACTGACTATAGCTTTATGTAACCGAAGGTAAACGAGTGAGGAAATGGACTCATAGCTGTCACCATAGCCCACAAAAGGTGACAGTGCATTCAATTTACACAATATCTTGGTGTTGCAATCCAGATTTGAAATCAAAGGAACACCTATATATCTCCTTTAACTATATTTTATTTGATGGTTCAAACATGTTTGAAATTGAAGCAAAACTATTGGGATACAAGGAAAAGTTTTCCCGAAAACGTCCAGGCCCGTGAATCTGAATCGTTCATTTCTCTTTTCTGAAGGTTTTCGGAGAAATGAACGAACATCTTCTTCCATCTCTATGCAATGGACAAGATGTTTTGAGTTTGTGTTTTCTGATACTAAACTGGAATTCAATATGAACCAATAAATATAGGACCATTTCCTCTGTCCGAATGAATTAATGGATAATTGAAAGTTAATTTCTTCATATATTTATGACAGGATTAGATGTAACCGAGATTTTAGACCAAATATACCGCTTGCAAGTGATGGCTAGCTCATGTTGTAGAGTTCTTGAATGTCCCACACTGCATCCCGAGGTCGAGTCTCATTCCCCCCTCCCCCCATGTAATAGATTAGGAATGACGAATGACAAAAAAAAAAAAAAAAAAACATAGGCTTAATTTGTTACTTACGCACCATTTCAAACACACCACCCAATAACGTGGAGTCTCACAAACTATTTTAACAATCTGAGCCATTCATTATATAGCTCAAAAGTTGCCAATTGAATCATAATACTAAAATTAAATTAATTGGATATCGATTAGTGCTTGATACAAATCAATTATTTAAGGGGAAGAATTTTAACAATCCATTTTTTCTTATAAAATTCTGAGATAGCTACCATAGTCTGATCAACCTAATTCTCTACATCAATAATATTCATGTTGAGATATACAAATTGAACGGTTTGGATAAATTGTCAAAATATATTGCAGAAGTCACTCTATTAGAGCATCTCCAACGGGGAGCCAAACCTCCAGCTGACAAACCTAAAAATTGGCTCCCAGGCCATTTCGCACATCTCCAACAGCAAGCCAAAACGGGAGCTAAAAATGGCCCCGGCCATTTCTTTGGCCGAGCAAGTGGCTCTAGCCATTTTTGCAATGGTGGGGATTGGTGTGATTTTGTGGCTTGTGATACGGAAGTGATCCAACGACTACAAATTAAGTTGGCCAAAAATAGCTTTGGTACCACTGGAGCAATTTTGCCAAAATATGGCAAATTAAATCACGCTGTAGCAAGCCAAATCTCTCTCTCTCTCTCTCTCTCTCTCTCTCTCTCTCTCTCTCTCTCAGGTGGCACATGCAAACCAGTTGTACATGAATATATGCACATGTTACATGTCCCTTCCAGAGTACAACTGTCAAGTGGGCACAAGTTGTCACTTCTTCACTGCCAAAAATAACCACAAACCTCACATTTATCACTTTAGACTGATTACCTTTTCTGTCACGTACTGTGTCCCATGCCATGACCAAAAGCTCTCACTCACCACTCCTGTCCCTTTTCCAGATAACCCTCCCCAGCTCATGTGAAAGAATGCAAGCTTTATAATAGGAAATTAGGAATATCAGAGCAAGTCTCTAATGGATCCATAAGAAAAATCAGGAAAAGAAAGGAAAAAAAGAATTTTTCAGGTTGAATTTCTTGTTCTTGTGAAGCATATTGGTAGATACATGGCTATGTCTTGGTATTTGTTTATTTCAAGATTTTAACCTTAGTGTACGCTCGCCGTTCAAAAAAAAAAAAAAAAACCCTTAGTGTACGCTTGTAGCATTGTAACGTTCATAGAGATAGGACGAACACGTGATACGAATAACGGTATCTTGACACAATAGTGTAAGCAAAACTCAAGACGTCGTGCTATTTAGAGCACTCCTTAAAAATACAAATGAGAAATGCATGTTTGTACATATGCAAAAATGTATTCTTAGATAATGAAAATTTCAGGCGACACTAAACGCCATTAAATCATTGAGATGATTCATGTATATATCCGCTCAAAACTAGTACTCCATCGTGTATCGTTGAAGAAATTAAAAATTTGCTCCATCAACCAATGCATCATGAATGTAATACTCCTATGTCTTGGAAAGTGTTCAACAAATGCCATAATGCTCATGCGTATATAGTTTCTTAGATCCAAGCCACAAATAAAAGACCCGTAGCCAGTGGAGGACGCAGGATTCTTGCTGCGGAGGGACCACTCCATAGCAAATATACAGAAAAATTGAAAATGTACCGAAAATGTACTAGTAGTAGTAAGAACCTTGGGGGGTTTGCAGGGGCCAAAACCCCCACTAGCACCCCCCAGGTCCGCCCCTGCCCGTAGCATGCATCTTAAATAACATTAATGCTAAAACACCCGGTAACTAAAAAAGTATCTAAGAATTTAGAGTTTAGTAAAGAAGATGGCCTAATTAATTTGCCAGCACAAAATAAGAGACAGAGAGAGACTATCTCCATTTCTAACTGCATTTTTAGAGCCCAATTAAAACCTAAACAGCTGCCAGTTGTTGTTGATGAGAGGCTTCATCTTCATTATAACACAATTGGAGCTTTTGTGACCTTATTACTCCAACATTTAAGGAAGATTCAGCTGCTAAATTTAGAGGAGGCTCCATCAACATCTGCCTTTGGAGGTTGGCACAGTAACTGTGGAAAGTGGTAGGGGTGACATTTAAATGGAACCCTAATCCAAAAAGGAAATCCACTTCAAGGAAGTTCATCTCTGCTGTGGTGATCCCTCCTACTTTTGCATAGTATGCATTATTGTAATACCTGAAAATTCAAGCCACAAAAGAGGAATATAGTGTTAGTTTTTTGCCAAATTGCCAAATTAACCCTAAAAGTGGTACTTCTAGTTCAGCTACTAAGGGTCTCTTTGGACAAATTTTTAAATGGTTTTTTTGGTATGGTCAGTTTCATTGTTTCTCCTAATCTTTAGGAGCTATTCTAATTTTCGTGTCGATGAGAGGAGTTAGAAAAGTATAGAAACATACGCCAAGGTTAAAAAAATTCGTATAAGTCAACAAAAAAAGACTTAAAACGTCGAAAAGGAGACAAAAAAAAAAAAGACCGTATAAATCAAAATTGAAAAATTAATATTGGAGTATCATGGAATTTAGAAACAAGAATTTTCCAGCTATTCACATTGGAGAAACAGAGTTTTACAGCTGGCCTTGGCCGCATGCTTGATTTATTGGCTGGATGCTTGATTTACAAGTGAACTAGATTTAAACAAATAAAAAAAATTAAAAAGTTTGAAGCTTTACTTCCAAGAAAACATGAAAAAAAGAACCAAGGAAATGAGACCCAGATTTTGGAAACTCAGAAAGAAAAGCCACGTAGACCTTAGTCACTTATCATATTTTATTATAAGCAAAAAAACTCATGAAAAACAACTAATCAAATTCACATAAGGTAGTGATCAAAAAAAAAAAAAAAAATTCACATAAGGTGGCAAGTGGTGGCTAGGCCATGCGGTAGAACTCTTAAATGCCCCACACTACATTTCGGGATCGAGTTTTATTTCCCCTCTCCCCCATGTAATAGATTAGGAATGACGAATGACAAAAAAAAAATCACATAAACTGCTCCGAACACTGAGTTATACTTAAAAAATAAAAAATAAAATAAAATTTAAAAAAAAAAAAACCAATCAAATTGAAAAACTATCTACTCCGTACGATGAACACAGCTCCAAAACCCAGATAACAAACCCAAGAATCTCATTTTCGTATCCTCCAAGCACCAAATCTTTACTCAAAATCAAAGGAATGGATTTTAAAATCCATGAAATAAGTTCTTGATCCAAGAATTTCCCGTACCCACCAAGCACCAAATTTTGTTATCAGAAGTAGGAAAATTCCCAAATCTCAACTCAAAGGAGTGAAAATTCAAGAACCCAGAAAAAGAAATCCAAGAATTTCTGTTCCCCTGCCTCCAAAGCACTAAATTCAATTATCAAAATCAAAAGGTGCCCAAATCGCTACACAAAAAAGGAAAAGAAAAACCCAGAAAAGAAAATCCAAGAATTTCAAGAAACGCTTACATATCATCCATGAATTTCGCGGCGACCATAACACTAGTGATGAGCAACCGGTGAACATTGAGAGAGTTGATTGGCAGAGAGGGCTGCTTCTGCATAAACCGATCGAGATAAACGTACGCGACTACGAAGCAAGAAGGGCTGCAATTGGCATATTGGAAGATTCTCTCCAAATAGCTCTGAATTGAGATGTTTGGCCTGGTGAGGCCATGGAAGACAGAGATTTTCTGGGGGTGGAATAGACCACTGCGATCGTTCGACTCGGCCACGTTTTGGAGGAGAGAAGAGAGATAGGTGATGAGCTTGGGCATCACACTTGAGCTCTCTAACTCTGCCATTTTTTTTTTATGAGCAAGATTGTGTTGATTTGGAGAAGAGTGTTGAAATATTAAGGTTTTTACTCTTCTTATATAACAACCAGATGGATGGTAGTTAATTAGGTAGGTATGGTTTTTGGAGTTGACGAAAATACCCCCTGGAATTTGAAATATGGCTGGAATCTCCCCCCACAGTGTTTTGGCACTTTTTGATTCAAAACTTGAGGTGGGTTTTGATTCCTTATTTCAAAACTTTGATCTGTAAAAGAGGGAAAGGTGGATTAAAAGGACCCAACTTTGGTTTATGTCTTTTGTAAATTGCAATCAGTGCTTTGTTTTGGCGTGTGAGTCTTATAATTCCTAGCGTAAATGCAGTCTTTCATCTCGATGAGAAATGAGATATAGGATTAATCATTGATTCGTTAGAATTAACCATTAATACGTAAGATCATTGAGATTTTCATGATTAAATGACAGACAATGAGAACAATAATTTGGTGATGGGTTGCCATGCTTGTCATGTGATTACATGTGGATTAATGCCTTAATGGTGATCCTACATCATGGGTCCCAACTTTAGATCATATACCATGTGTTGTGATTCTCCTCACATTTGGGGCGACATAATAAGGATTTTTTGTTGTTCCATGGTGGAACTTCCACTGTAGCATTAATACATCCTGCTTTCTATACTAAGTTACTAACCATACAAAATGGGAAAAAAGAAAAAGAAAAAGAAAAAAGAGTTTTAGAACTAAAAGCAACAGAGCACATAAATTAGGTTTAGACATAAAGTTGTCCAGAGTTTGGTTCAATGCCCAGATTTTAATTTTAGTGCCTAAACTTTTTTTCTTTTAGTTGGACTTTACTAGTTTACGAAAATTAGGTCATTGATTTGGGTCTCGTGCTAGTAAACTGAATTTCACTTTAAATTTGTGGAATTACGACTTTAGTTTGAAGTGAGAAGGAGCGTTGTATGAGTCATATATAGCTAAAGTATGAAGATCAACAACGTATGAGCATGTAAAAAAGAGAAGGCAAAATATGAAATGACAATTTAGAAGATCAATTTCCATTCTCTATTCTTTACGGTGTTTTTATTACCTAGTAACCAACTCATCCCGAGTCTAAGATCAACTATTATCTTTTTTCATTTTAAAATCTATATCAGTTAGTTGTACAATTTCTATTGTGGACAACTAAAATAAGTTGAAGGAAAAACAATAACCCATAAATGAAAGTATTGCTAATGGCTTAATTTTGTAGGAGTGAGCTTTTTCTTATTTGGATTGTGACAGTGTAGGGCTCAAACCTGTAAGCTTGGTTGGGAGTTGTGGGGAAATTTTTACAAACCCAAGGGTATAAAGGGAAAACAAAACGACAATTTCTAAAAGGGGAAAAAAGCAGGGGCTTTACAGCAAATATATCAAATCCGTTTATGGCCAATTGGTCACTCTGTGAAGAGTTCTAAAATAACATCCTGGCCACGTACAATAATCCTTTTCATTTTGTCATCCTGCAAGCCTATACTTACAAAATATAAATGAGCCTATCACAGCTATTACACATAATTTAAGTTGACAATCTTTCTTGATTTGTTTTTCTAATCTGGTTGGATTATAGATTCAACTTGTGGTTCGATCAATGAAACGATTTCTTTTGATTATGAATGAAATGACTACAACTATTTTTTGATTCGTTTGCGATCTGACGAAACAGAAGGATATTTGTAGGTGTCGTATGACTTGTTGAAAAGAGCATTCAGTAAAAAAATTTATCTTGGTTAGACATCGATAGGCAACAAAAACTCTAAAAATATGATTTTCTCCAAGACCACTTGAATAATTATTTTAAAACTATTTTACGATTCGGATCATTTGTGTGGGACCCACCCGACAAGTTTGCATTTTGCAAAGCACTTGAGTTGCCCATCAAACGCCGAATTGGGGGATGGTGTTGTCCCCAAAGGGACAGCATGCATGTTGTCCCATCCAAGCCGTCTGTGCTCGGTGATCAACGGCCTAGATGCGTTTGGACTCAAACTGATCTGCACCGTTAATCACCGAGCTGATCTGGGCCATTGATCACCGAGCACCGACAACTTGGATTGGAACAACATGCATGCTGTCTCTTTGGAGACAAACGCCACCGTTTAACTATGCGACATGGTGTCGGTGCAAATATTGCACAGCAGGCACCCCTGGCCCCTCCAACTTAGAGTAGCTTAAAACTAACAATAAAGGGCAACATTGGAAATGTGGAAAAACAGTGTGTAGATCTGGAAATGGCAACACATGAAAACAAGAATGCCAAGCTGGAAAGCATGTTTTTGTTTTTTTTTTTGTTTCTGTTTTTGTTTTTGTTTTTTTTTTCGTGGAGTGAAAAAAGGGCAAAGCATGTCGTATATAAAGAGATCCCTTCCCCCCAGCCTGTACCACGTACCATCTGGGATCACATGCCTCGCCATGGAAAATTATTCAGTGCTTCTCGACACGCCGCACAACATTTTTGTGACCATACATGTGGAAAACTAGAAACTAGTAATAAAATGCCTGATATCAAATCTAACCTAATCAATTAAGGATGAAGAAGGAGAAAGATGATGAAGAGAGAAAAGTATTCATTCATGTTGATTGTTTTCGATTTAGTTAGGTGTGGGACCCACAAAACAGGACCTGGGGTGCTGGAGAGCACCATGGAGATCACATCCGGACCGTTCATCTCCGCAATGAACGGCTTGCATTTTAAAAAAAAAAAAAAAAAACTCTTTCATGGAAGAGTTGCTTTAAATCCGGACCGTTCAAAACACTTTTGAACGGTCCAATGTGATCTCCAGGATGCTCTCCAAGAGGGTGATCTCCAGCACTCCCGAATCCCACAAAATATACGTGGTCGCAATAACTTGTTAAGATATGTTTTGTAGCACAGAATAACTTCTCCTCACAAAGCCCCTGTTTGTTTCACGTACCCCGCCAACACCATGTGTTGTCCATGTGCCTTAGTGACCCGCATATTTCGCTACCGCCACATAAAATTAGGCAAAATAAATAAATCTGGTTTATTGAATTATTAAGGTGCAATAATCCAAGGTGGTTTGGATTAAAGGTATAGCAATAGACCAATAATTCAAATCTGATGGTTTATTCGCTTCTTGGATTATTTTTGTTTAATGAAATAATCTAATGAGCCAGGTTTATTTATTTTGTCAAAGAACGTAATCCCTGTTGGTTGATGGATTTACTCTCCACATAATTTATTAAGGTTCGATTCTTAGGGTCAAGCTGGACAAAGTAATTTGTTGTGAATCCCCTAGTCTTGGAGTGGATGGTCTGTCTGTCTTTGACCTGACTAGGGAGGAGAGTAAATGAGGTGCACGTAAACTGACTCAGACGATCTTGATCGTCGAACCAAAAACATGTATATGTGTATGAGATATATAATATATATTGAAAAATAAAAGCAAGCCTCATGAGGATCCATCCAATGTTGATTCCTAGTGGTAGTGGTCCTCCTAAGGTTTTAAACCTTAGAATACGACCCTTCAAAATTCCAAAACAATTTGAAATCAGTCTAGCACCTGTTGTTATTCCTGTCTAAAAAGTGAGAGTAAGATTGCATATTTTCAAATTAGGGTTTGTTCCATTAAATTGACTTTTTAAATTGACATATCTCGTAAAGCGTGAAAAATAAAAAAAAAGTCAACATCCACTTAGTGGAACGGAACCCAATAAACTAGAATATCCTATGGTGCCACATAATAATTCTTCTTGGCAATGAGACCCCAGATATTTTGTTTGATATTTCGGAAACAATTATCCCTTTTCTCAAACTACAAAAGATCCCAAGTAGAAATATTTGGAAACAGGGGCTTTGTTGAGGGACAGCATGCGTGCTAACCTCATCCGAGCCATCCATACTCGGCGATCAATGGTGCAGATCTGCTCGGACCTAAACAGATCTGTACCGTTCATTAATAAACTAATCTGCGTCGTTGATCGCCAAGCACGGACGGTCCATATGGTGTGAGCATGCATGGGACAAGGGACAGCACGTACCTCTTGTCCATTGGGACTACTATTTAGATAACAAAAGAAGTATTTGCTCTCCCAGTAACTAACAATTTTTCAGAAACTCCAACAAGTTTTGCTTGAAAATTACGTGTTATCTATAATTACTTTTCATATCACCCACCTCTTTGATTAAGATCTCGAATATCTTTGGACATGCAAGTGGTGGCTAGCTCATACGGTAGAGCTCTTGGATGCCCCACACTGCATCCTGGGATAGAGTCCTATTCCCCCCTCCCCCATGCCATCAAATAATCACCAGGGCCATCCTTGATATTTTGGGGCCGAAACATATCTAAAAGACCTACGTACTTGAACGAGTAAAAAAAATACTAACCAGTAAATCAATGAATCTACTTATGTAATGTGATGTCAATAAATCTGGCAAATCAATTAATTGTAATCTCTAAAGTTGCGCGTCAAACTGTCTAGCGAGCTCACGTCTTTGCAAAGCATGCTCTAGACCTTTTTGTTCCTCACCCGGACAGCGGTGATGGTTTTGTTCATCAGCCTTCTAGTTTCACTAGTTTAGCTCTTGTTTGTGCTTAGTTGTGATGTTTAGCTCTTGTTTATGTTTAGTTGTGTTGTTGTGTTTCCCTTTATGTACCCCTTATGCTTGTACTTGATATTATCTAATGAATTTCTTCCTATTTCTCAAAAAAAATAAAATAAAGCCCAATGTAGCATAGCACGAACGCCAACTTTTTGGCGTGTTTTGATTGGCCACAACGTACCACGTTAGACGCTACGTGGTACCCGCTCGGCATTGAAAAACTTCTCAGCTTGATGAGTAAATCGGACATATTAGAGAGAAAAAAAATCATCATTACTCCTTTTATATCAAATTTTACCTCCACTTTACACTTCTTGCATCAAATTTTACCTCCACTATACACCTCTTACATCAACTTTACCTCTACTTTCCAAAATCATCCCCATTTTTATCCAGTAAAGATATAGGTACCGACCGAATAGTGTACAGATGATATCGACGGCATCAAGAACCCACTTGTGGGTTCTAAATAAACGATCCGAGCTGATCATTCGTCTTAGAATCATTTTTCGAGTGGGCTCCCGAGAAATCAGTTCAATCAGACGCGAAAGTGGTTGATCAAAATCCTAAGATGAATGAACAGTTCGGATCGTCCGTACGAGATCTAGAGTAGGCCCCACAGGGCGGTCAGTACCATCTGTGCATGGTACCCATCAGTACCAATAGCAGGACTTATTTTTACCCATTAACTTTTCAAAAGGACAAAATAATAATTGTACAACTTTTTAACCATTAACTTTTCAAAACACACTTATTAAAGGATAGCCAAAATGAAATACTCTACATTTATTTGGGGACGGAGGGAGCATAAACAAAGACATGTCCAGATACTTTCAAGTAGGGGTGCTCACGGTTTGGATTGGCATGAATCCAATCCTAATCCGTGAGTCGCGATTTTCTGAAAATAAAATTCTTGTCCGATCCAAAAGTCTCACGGTTTGGTTCCAATCCGATCAGTGAGTCACGGATCGGTTCCGGATTTGTCCACGGATTTTCAACTTATTCTAAAAAAAAAAAAATTCATCAACTTAATTTCAAATTTTGCCCGTGTTCGTACCTACATGAAGAAAATCAAGTAGGAGATGCACTAGCAGAAATTGAAACCAATCAGGACTACAAACTTATACTAGTACGTAGATAGTTCCAATTTACAAACAAAGGCACTAGCAGAAATAGAAACCAATCAAGACTACAAACTTATCCTACTACGTAGATATTTCCAGTTCACAAACAAAGGTAGTTTAGTTGAGTGGAATATAAATACTTTAGTAGTTACATCAAAGTCCAATACAGAAAAACTACATATATATTTATTTATTTTTAAAATTATATATAATAAAAATCTCACGGTCCGGATCGGTTAATCCACGGTTTCAAAATCAAAATCTGTGTCCAGACCCCAAGTCATGGTTTTTTATTTTTTGAATCCGTGTCCGGACCATTAACCCACGGTTAAAATCCAAAACGTGCAGATCGGTTCGGTCCGGACTGGATTCACGGTTCACCCGTTTTCTTGAGCAGCCCTACTTTCAAGATGCTAACAAGGGAGATGATTTCCATGACGAGAACTCTTTTTCCTGAATCGAGGGGCGAAAAATACAGTGAAAAAACCCTTCGCCTCAATGAGAACTCTCTTGTTAATCCCCTAGTCTGGTGTGGATGCACCTGCCTTTGATCGGACCGGGGAGGGAAATGATCGAGGTGAACGTAAGCTGGCCTGGACAACTGCCCGTTGAAACAAGAAAAAAAAGGAGCCGATAAGTTCCATTAAGACTAGTATACTAAGCTGGCCAGACACTTCCTTATTAAAAATAAAAAAATAAAAAACAAGGGCTGATATGTTTAACAAACTCTCCCTAAGTTCCGAACACAGCCAGAATCAAACTCTCCTTTCTCACAGTCAGCCTGCAATAGTTAAAGCATGGCTTAGAACTTGCTAGTTTTGACTTACACAAATGAATTCTCTTTTCGATCTAAGAAGCATATGATCATCACACAACCTGCAATTGCACCAAACCGTCATTGTCTAGTAGACGTCGTCTACGATAGTCTCTCTCATCACAAACGACCAATTCATGGATGAAACTGAGAAAATGAAACAAAGCTTTTAAGACGGGCACAAACAAGTCTGCAGCAGTCATCAAAAACCACCTCCAATTTGCCTGATGTTCTTTACAAAACATAGGCTCTATATTTAGACTTCTGCCTTATCTTGAATTCCATCTCTGGGTAATCTTTGAATTTATACGATGATCATTTGCTGACAGGACATGCGAAGCAAATTTACTGAACTTCAATTGTGGGTGACAATGCCAGGAAGATGGAACTCCTTTCCCGCAGTCAAGGTTTTCTTCTCATTATCTGCCACAAGATCCCGAATTCTAATGAGAATTTATTGTTTCTCGACTCTATACGCGAGCGCAAATATGCATAGCTCGCACACAAAGAAAGAATTTCTTCGTCCATCTTTAAAATAAAATAAAAAATGTTGATGATTACCCTCAAATGTTTGAAATTTTACTACATCTAATTCATTCATTTAACAAAAAACTTACCACCATGACCTTTGAGTCGGTAGAGAAGACCCAATCAGCAATGGTAGGTGACATAAGGTAGATGACTCACCATGCTTGCATTAGTGGTAGCGAAGAACAAACACGACCTACCTAGCCCTATCTACAGAAGCAAAATAGATGGGGTTCACCGTTCACTTACATGTCCAAATGCAGTATTCCTTCCTGGAGGCTCATTTGGCGAAAAAGTAAGAGCCTGGAAAAAGAATTTCCAATTCTTAGCCAGTTTTAGCAGCACAAAAAAAGCAGATGATTACGATGAGAAGGTAATAAACTCTCTTTTAGGAACAGAGGGGCACAAAATAAAATAAGAGACCGCCTTAAACCCTTCACCTGAAATAGACTAGATCATTCGTTCATTACCACATGGAAAGAAGCGAATGAATCATTGAAAACTTCCATGTAGCTGGTTGAGAAGTATTTCTTCTCCATAACTATCCTCATCTTCATCAGGAACAGTAGCCACCCCATCGGTCAAGGGAACATACGATTTATAAGCTTCATCTTCAAAACACCCCACTTGGCTCAACAACCCCATTAAAACATCCTTGCTTTGCAAATCGTCATTTTGCTCGCATATACTGAGAATGGAAGACACGTTAACAAGCCTTGGTTTCCAGTTCTGTGATCCACGAACCGAAACTGCTTCCTTCAGGCAAGACAAAGCCTCAGAAACCTTCTCCTCTCTGATGTGCCCTTCTGCGAGAATCTCCCATGTACCTGAATTCGGCTTTCCTCCTAATTCAACCATTTGGTCCAACAAAGCCTCAGCTTTCACTAAAAGCCCGTTCCTAGCGTAATAAGTCACCAGCAGATTTACTACTCTAGGGTTGCTAGTGGGCCTAACAGACAGCCATTCCGAGTAAAGTTGTTCTGCCCCTTCAATATCACCCAACCGAATCAAGGAAGAGATCACAGTATGGTAAGCCATCATTGGAATCTTCGGAAACATCGATTTAAAAACATTCCACACACGATAAACCTCCTCCCGTTTACCAACAGAACCGTATAGACTAATAACATGGTGATAAGGAATTCTATCTTGACCTGTGATTCTGCTTTCAAGCTTCTTTATACACTCTTCCGCTTTTTCAAACTGCCCGACTCTAATATACAATGAAGCCATTGCTCCGAATGTAATCCAGTTCGGATTAACGGTACTGTCCTGCTCCATCTGTTCAAACACTTGTTCCACTTTTTCAATAGATCCTTGGGCCCCACAAGATGATAACCAGATATTATACGAGTACGTATCCAGACTTACATTTTTCTGCCTCATCTCTGAAACCAACAAGTCAACCTTATCGTACTCTTCAAGGTTCATGTAGAGAGTCATCATCACATTGACCTGAGGTGGGTTTAAGTGGTAACCTCTAATCATCATTTGTGCATATATAGATTCTGCCTTCGCTCTCATTTTAGCCCGGACATATGCATTTAGAAGAGCAGCATATGTTCGCTGGTCCTTTGATGTATCTGGCAGCTTCAGGAAGCAATCTTCCGCATCTAAAGTTCCACACACCTTGGCAATTAGATCTAATTGAATTGCTGTGTCGCTGGTGGTTATTCCAAACATCTCTGCTCTGTTGTTCATCCACTCACATACCTGCACAATGAAAAGGGGGAAATAATAATTCCAACCGCAACTAAGATTTTCTTCTCCTATGCCATGCACCAATTGTTCAATTTATTTGGTAAATCGGTAATAACCAAGAAAAAAGAAGAATCTAAAAATAACTATACCCAAGAAACTAAACTAGTTGTCTCCTGGGCCTGTAGCATTTGCATAGAAACAATTTCACCAATGAACACTAAAGAATAGTATGTGTGTTTATTCAGCTCCCCCCGAATCAAGAGGTTCCCAAATATCAAGCTCTTCAATGGTCAAATAAATACATAGAAACATGAATCCCAAGGGTTTAGCCTAGTGGTTAACATTGGGACTTAGGGCCTCCCTGGTGCTATCAATCCTTGTTGGACCAACTCATATGGGGCTTTAATCGCGGGAGCAGGATTTGTCCCCAATGATTAGTCGAGGCATCAGTAAGGTGCATGAAAGATAGCCCGGTCATCCAGAGTTATCAAAAAAACCTCACACAGAAACATATATACAACTGACCATAAGACTGTGTTTGGATGGCAGTCATCTTTAGGGGGAATGGGAATATGATGCCATAACTCTATGATTCCCACGTTTGGGTAGTGATGGAATGGGAATATGATTACTTGTCTCTAAATCCAGGAGCAATCAGATTCCTAAATAGAGGGGGAATTGTGAAGCATAATTTAGGGTTTCGGTTAAATTGTTAGGGTTTTTTCAGTTAATTTTTATTTATCTTTTATGTTCGGGGTAGTTTAGTCTTTTTGTGTTGTTAGGGTTTCGCTAAGGTTATCGTTATTTATCTTTTATGTTTAGGGTAGTTTAGTCTTTTTGTATTATTAGGGTTTCTTAGGTTTTGTCTATTTAATCTTTGCTCTGTCATTGTAATTAATACATCTAATATATCCGATATATGCAATGCCTTGGTTTGTTTCTCTCCCCTTCGGTTTCTATCATCTCATACCTCCACTACCCCAGGGAATATGAGATTACGGGGTAATCTAATTCCTAGGAGAAAATGGAAAAGTCAAATTAATACCTCTTATACCCCCCAAGACCCAAGTTTTTTTTCCCCCCTGCTCATTAATCCATTCAATGCTATTACAGGGTAATATGAGCTTCTCCTTTTTTCAAATCATACAAGTATGTATAATTTTGTATATTCTTTTATAGTCTTTGCTCGTGTGTGCTCTTATGATCTTTGCTTAGAAATAGCATTGAATTTCTTTTTTTTCTTTTCTTTTCTTTTCTTGCTACTTTACGGTATCGGTTCAATCTGAGGAGCATGTAATATAACCATAAGTAGTTTAAATCATCTTGAGTGATCCTGCAAAAATAGATATCATTTTTACTCTTAACAAAAATTCAAAAAGTTATACGTGGAGAAACTTCTTCGTGAAGGTTAAAATGTGGAACTTTACTTCTCGCACACACTTGGAAGATTTTTAGGTTTTGATGACTTTCTTAATTACCTGGTAGCAGGTTATTAGATAGTTTAATCTTTCGATAGTCTAATGTTCCAGTAGTTCATTTTTCAAATGATGGTTGGACATTTTTTAAGTCGTTTAACTGTTTGTAAGTGTTTTAAAAGTTCGGCATTTTTGTAGTCTACTGGTGTTTAACTATCGGTGTGCAGGAATTGTGATATTTAATCTTTTAAAGGGGTATTCTTGGAAAATAAGTAAAAATACATTTCATTCCTTAACTTCAAATGGTGGAACCAAACGCTTGGATAAGAACTTATCCATTTTTTCCTTACTAACATTCCCACATGAACCAAACACTTCAATAGACCCATGTATCACATTACTGGGAATGAGATTCCCATGAATAAGATACTCATTCCTGATCTTTCATTCCTGTCACCCAAACACAACCCAAGGGGAAATGATTTCCGCACTCCCTTTCGTCCTCATGCACTCCTTTTTCTTGTCATTATTCATGTGAAATTACTAAACTATCCGAACTTCTACAGAAACTCTGAAGGGCACTTTGATAATTTTACTGGAATAAAGACAAAAATGTAAGGGCAAATGGAGGAAAAGGGGGGTGATCATTTCCCTGAGATTATACGCAAAAGACAAATTACTACCACCAAAACCAAATCATAACCAGCTATGCAATTGGATATTTCTCCAACATCAAGATTGTAGTATAAAACCCAGTTCAAATATCTACAAGCTAATCGATTTAAACAAAATCAATATAAACTAACGAACACCCATGAAACAGGACACAACCAAATCATCAAAAAAAAAAACCACAAAAAGTTTCAAAGTTAATAATACCTCAAGAGCACGCTTGAAACGCCTGATTCTCCTCAACTGCTTAATAATCCGATGAAGCTCCCACTTGGTGAACCTCTTCCCAGCTTTCTCATACTCGTTCAATAAACTCGCAGCACTAATTGTGGGGTCGTTCATCAGGGAAATGCTCTTGCATATACGGAACCATTTGGTCCATTTGGTCCTCTCGTAGTCCACTGTTCCGTAGCTGTGAACCTGTGATATGGAACACCTCACAATTGTTGGGTTCTTGTTGCGAAACCCAGATGGGAAGGAGAGACGGTAAGGGAGAGGTGAGGAGAGAGAAACATGGCGGTGGTGGTGGTGGTGGTGGAGAGGAGAGTGTGGAGTAGTGGATTGGAGTAGCATGTTGTGTTGATCTTTGGGGATTTGGATTGACAACGGTGAAAGGGCTTTGGGGGATTTTGTTGGGCGAATGTTTGAGCGAAATTGCCAAAGGGTTCCTTGTGTAAGGTTTTTATATCAAACACCCACCAAGGTTTGGAGGTTTTCCATTTCAACACCCAGTTTCATAATTACTCCCTCCTCTTTTTCTTTTTTTTGGCTATCTCAAAATAAAGGATCAATTTTAAAAATTACTCCCTCCATCCCTTTTTAAATGATCTATGTAGGTAAACAGAATATGTGCAATTTACAAACACACATAAAAACTTATTTCTACATATACTTTTTAATTTATTTTATATCAAATAATAAATTATGTGCTTTCAAACTCCTAAAAAAACATATTTTTCTATATAACTTTTTAATTTGGTGCAAAAAAAATTTAAAAACGTTATAGGTAAGTACATTTTTAAACGTCCGCAAAAAATACACGTTTCCCAAGTGGATCACTTAAAAGGGACGGAGGGAATAACAAAGAAAATTTGGTAGTAGTATGCAAGTCATTGTAGCCATGTTGAGCAGTAAATCCAGACATTGTGAGTTCGAAACTTAGCAACAGTTAAATTACAAGAGAGAAATCTCTTGTGAATCTCTTATCCCGGCATAGATAACCTATCATTAACTGGACCGAAGAACATAATTGTCTAAGTATGTGTAAACTGGTCTAGACACCTTTGAGTAATAGACCGGATAACAAAGCAGGCCCCAAGCCTAATTCCTAGTTCCTACTTTGAGGTAATAGGATCGGAAAAATCCTAGTAGTAAAAAGTTAGTGTGCTCGACACTTTTCTTCTACACTTTTGCCTCCCCTTTTCCTGCTTATTTTCTTTCCTATACACTAACAAATCAAACAGCGATAATTCACTTTCCTTGCAAACCAAAGAAGAATCAGCTTTCCATCGCAGTTTCTTTCTTAATTATGCATAAGACGGTGAATACGTGCGCAATTATAACCTTCAATTAGTTCCAAAACATACACACGCTGGATTATAATATTTACTTAATTATGTTCTTTCAGTGAGTTTCGTATTTCACAAGATTGCGTATAAAACAAAATCCCAAAATAAAAGGCATCCGGAAAAATGGGGCTGGAGCCGATGTTTTCCACAAATATGCATACTGTATATTTTTCTCAGACCAGAAATGGAATGAAAGAAAAAGGAAAGTAATCAAGAGAATTTTGTTTAAAAAAAAAAAAGAAGAGAATTTTGTTAAAAATGGTTATTTCTCGTAGTTTTATTTTGCTTAGAACATAAATTGAGAGCTTGAAAGAAAGGAATTATGCAGAATTTTATGAGGAAAGAAACAATAAAGCAACTTAAATTAACGAAGACGGAAGAAACAGGAAGAGAATGAAAGGATTTCAAACTATGTTGGGCAAACAAGATTTCACTTGCCTTTCAGAGAACCAACAAACAAGGCATAACCGCTTATAATTCGAAAGGACAACCAAACTGCCTAGTGCCAATGGCTGTTGTATTGCACAATTAGCTCAATTTCCACTCAATGAAGCATATGAAGATCAAACAACCCCCAAATGCAACAACGAGCACCGAGTAATGTCTTTGATGAGGGAGACAGCATAGATGTAACAATGAGGACATGCGCAAAAGTTCAAATACCACCTACGATTGCTCTTTGGCTGAATTTACCTTCACAAGTTGTTGGGTTTTCAGTTCAGACAGTACTCCATCTCTGTATAATT
Source organism: Vaccinium myrtillus (assembly GCA_016920895.1). Lineage (NCBI taxonomy): Eukaryota > Viridiplantae > Streptophyta > Magnoliopsida > Ericales > Ericaceae > Vaccinium > Vaccinium myrtillus. The sequence goes on along the minus strand of CM029281.1, from coordinate 4,874,524 downwards.
TTGAGTTCAGTGTCACATGATTGCTGGCCCTGCAGTTTTTGGCTGGACAAGGCAAGCAATTTCAATGAGTTACAGCTGTGGGTGAAATACTTTGAAGATGAACTCCCTTTCCTGCAGTCAAGGTCTCCTCCCTACCTCTTCAATTTCAACCGAACAATCTCATACTGTAGACCTTTCCCAAATATGTCATGAGCAACCTGGCCAAGTTCTATTCATAACATCCTTGCTTCTGATATTCCCATGAATGAACACTTTGGGCTCTTTGACCTGCAGTTAAGTACATTAACGAAAATGTGGTGGTGTTCTTTGTATCCGATACTTCAGCAATGTAATATTATAAACCAAAATCCCTTACCAGTGAAATGAGACGAATACCAATTTGAAGACCAACCCTGGAGAACCCCCTTACGGCAAATAAGCACTTTTTTTTTTTGAACGGGGGTCACTATCGCGCAGAGAGAGAGAGAGAAAGATCACTGGCAATTAAAGACAAAATGACAGGCTAGAGAGATACAATTGAAATTCCGTAATACATTAATATATGAACGCTCACAATCACATGAAAGAGAAGAATATGATTAGCGGGGAAAAAAAACTAGGGTACATCCATTAATAGAAGACGTGAATAATAACATTATTCCACTGATACCATAAAACAGACTCTCGCCCCATGGAGAGTGTAGCCGGCGCCACACATAAAGGCGCCACACATAAAGAAGGGAGCGCCATACCAAGATATACCCAATGGTTGCTTCATTTTTTTTGGGTAAAGAAATGGGCGGTTCATAGCCATTTTACGATACCTAAGACGATGAATTTAACCCAACACACCCACCTAGTATGTGCATCGTTTCACATTGACTAGCAGCGTACTCGAGCAAAATACCTAGATGCAAGTAATATGAAATATAGCATCTCAATACCCCTCTGTTGTTGAAGCTTTTTCCTTCTTTTCATCCGCGCACCAAAAATTTCAACTCCTTAAGGGGACAGGAAATGATGGCATTCATGCCGAACCAGTATAGCATGACTTCCCAAATTGGATAGTGAGTAATGAGCCTTTTCTTTTTGGATGGTGAGTATTGTGACAGTTTAGGGTTCAAACCTGTAAGCTTGGTTGAGAGTTGTGGGCAAACTTTTACAAACCTAAGGGTAGAAAGGGAAAACACAAGGACAAGTCCTAAAAGGGATAAAAAGGCAGGGGCTTTACAGCACATTGTCAAACCTGTTTATGGCCATTGGCCACTCTGTGAGTTCCAAAATAAAATCCTGGCGACATCCAGTTAGAGCATCTCTAACGAGAGCCAAACCTCTGGCCAAAACCAAAAATTGGCCCTCAGCCATTTGCACCTCTCCAACGGCAAGTCAAAACGGGAGCCAAAAATGGCCCCGGCATATAGCGAGTACTAAATAAAACCATTGCGAAGTAGCACGTTCATAAGCTTTTCAGATGGATCACCATTATTATCTTCATCAACCTCATCAGGAGTTAAAACTTTCTCGTAAGTCGAAGAGATATAAGACATGTAAGCTTCATCTTCAAAACACCCCACTTGCCTCATCAACCCCATTAAAACGTCCTTGTTTTCAGTATCATCATTTTGCTCGCATATTTTGATAATGGAAAACACATTACAAGGCCTTGGTTTCCACCTCTTCTTTGATCCATCAACAGTAAGGGCCTCCCTCAGGCAAGACAATGCATCAGAAACCCTATTTTCTCCGATGTACCTTTCTGCGAGAGTCTCCCATGTTTTTGAATTTGGTTTTCCTCCTAATAAAATCATTTGGTCAAACAAAGCCTCAGCTTTCTCTAAAAGCCCGTTTCTAACATAACAAAACATGAGCACATTTACTATTCGAGGATCAAAACTTGACTTCACCAGCTGCCATTCCTCGTAAAGTCGTTCCGCCCCTTCAATGTCACCCAGCCGAATCAAAGAAGAAATCATAGTAAAGTAACCGAAATTTGGAAGGCATGGAAATATGGATTTATACACATTCCAAATGCGATAAACCTCCTCCTTCTTTCCAAGACTAGTGTATAAATTGATAAGATAATGATAAGGAATTTTATTCCAACCTTTGATTCCGCTTTCAACCTTCTTTAAACAGGTTTCTGCTTTTTCAAACTGCCCCAATTTAGTATACGTTGTAGCCATTGTGCTGAATGTAGTCCAGTCGGGTCTAATGTTACTCTCCATCATCTGTTCAAACACTTGTTCCATCTTTTCAACAGATCCTTGGGCCCCACAAGATGATAACAAGATATTATAGGAGTATTTATCTAAACGTATGTTTTTCTGCCTCATCTCTAAAGCCACCAAGTCAACTTTATCGTACTCTTTGAGGTTGACATAGAGATTCATCATCACATTGAATGGCTGTGAGTGCCTGACGCAACTTTCAGCTTTCATTTTCTCGATTAAAGACTCTGCCTTATCTCTCGATTTAGCCTGGATGTAGGCATTTAGAAGAGCCCCATACGTTCGAGTGTCCTTTAGTTCATCTGACAGCTTCAGGAAGAAATCTTCAGCATCTAAAATTCCACGCACCTTGGCAATGAGACCTAATTGAATTGCTGCGTCAGTGGAGGATATGCTAAACTTCTGTGCTCTGTCATTCATCCACTCGTATACCTGCATGATGGAAAGATGGAAAAAGAAGAAACAGACAGAAAAGAAAGATAAGTAAATGAAACTAAGCTGGAAAATTGTTTGATCACATGCACTGACTTCCCACCTTATTCCATGATGACCAGACAACATACAACAATCTGAAAAGACCAACTAAATGAATTGTTTCGTGGGCCTATACCAGTTTCCTAGAAGAGAACTAATTTCAGCGCTAGAAGAATGTTAACTAAAAGATGGTGCATGTCTATGAACATGCAAGTATAAGATGAGGAGAAAAATGTTAACTGAGAGCCCAACAACACATAACGAAGTCAAAGGTTCATAATAATAAAAAATTTATTCGTCAATCTCACCAAGCCATTTTTCTGATCGTAATGAAAGCACACATACATGTAAGAAATTCTGGTCTCAAACTCATAAATTTCGGAAGGACGATCCTACTTTTCTGACAAAATTTACGGCTTAACTTTGATCATCCCACATTATCCCAATGTCTTTGCTATATAGATAAGTCACTATTTTCTGCAACCGCTCAACCAAATTTGGAACGACGACCATGTAGAAAATACAAAAAAAGAAACATAGTTACTAAACTTCTATCCAAATTCCTTTCCACCGTGGAATAAGTAGTCATTCAAAACGTTTTGTTAGTTTGAAATATTCCCTCCGTCCCAAATTGTTGCTCATGTTTCGGGAATCCAACTTTTCTTTAACAATACATACTTGTACCCAAAAAAGAAAAGAAGTACCAACTTTTATTTGTTAACTTTTTAAATTGGGCCTTAGTTTTGGTACAGCCAAAAAAGGAAAGTAGAAGCAATATTTTGTGACGGAGAGAGTATAAGATTGCATAAAACAAATAACAATACATTTAGGCTCTGTTTGTTTGAGTTGAAAATATTTTCCCCAAGAATATTTTCCTAAATTTTGGTGTTTGGTTGGACATAAGTTGGAGATTTTTTTTTCCGCAAACCAGCGTAAATTAACTTACGGCTTCCTTTCCCATAAATCGTTTTACCACTGTGTTCTCCCACAACTCACATTCTGGTTCTCGCCTAGCAACCGCCAAAAGAAAATTTTCCCTTCTGATTTGGTGGACGGTTTATTGGGAAAGAAACGTAATTGAGAGAGAGAGAGAGAGAGAGAGAGAGAGTGGGCCAGGAATCAAGAAGAGGTAATTAGCTACAAACATTGTCTATATATTTGTCACCGTCGTTTCCTTCCCTCTTCAACTGGCTTCTTTTTTTATATCAAAACAAACACCGGAAATGACACTTGGTGTAGAAGTGTTTTCTAGTAAACTTTTTTACCAGGAAACCATTTTTAATCGCAAAATATTTTACATCGACACAAACGGAGCCTTGATACATATGCTTATGAAAGCACATGATTACTCCAGAAATATTTCATTAAACAACACCAAAAGTAGATGAATCAAAAGACAAAATAAAACCCATATCAGGTTTGGCCCCTATATTTATAATGGTACGAACAGAACTACTTCCAACCCAAAATTTTGATCATCAATTTAAAAAGACCAAGCAGTTCAAAAACAAAAATTTAAAAAGAAACACAAATACAAATAAATTACTAAGAAACCAAATCCTCACTAACGCTTGAATTGGAATTTATCTCAACATCAAGAGTATATAAAACACAACTCAAACGCCTACAGTATCAAACAGCACTGTCAAACCAACTGCTTCGTTTATGAAATCAACAAAAAAGTTACAATTAACCAAGAAACAAGACGTAAACGAAGAACAAACAAGATGCCAAACCTTCAAAGTGAGAACAAAACAAAATAATCAGTATATGCAAATGGATATAATTCCAACATCAAGATTCGATTAATCAAATTGTCGATGCATACACCCATATCAATCCAACCAACTAATTTAGCCAATAACACACCCAATTTCATCCCCAATACTTCCATTTCGGACTCTGTGAGATGGAACTTGATTGGGAATGGTATGTACACCGCAAAATCTGCTGCAGGCCTTGAGAGAAGCATATCCATTATTCCACAGGCTAATATAGAAAGGTTCTCACCCATGTTCCTCGTTGGGCATTCATTGAATGGATAGCTTTCCTGGGAAGACTTTCCACGAAGGATAGACTGCTCAGTCGGGGGAGGATGCTAGATGCCTATTCTGCCTAAGGGAAATCGAGACACATGAACACCTGTTTTTTTTTTAATGTGATTACTCTCAGAATGTTTGGAACCAGATGCCGCATAAAAATAACGTTGCTACATCAGGTTTTGGTCCATGAAGGGACGTGGATTGTATAAGTACAAAGATGCAAGGTGCTTCCCTCCCCTGCAGGGTTTGTAAGCTTTCTTTGGCAGCTGCAATTAACTGGGAATGGAGGAAGAGAAATAACAGACGATTCCTAGGTAAAACCATGACCTGCTTCTGTTCTGGGATTGCAGATTATTGATGAGGTCAGAGCCTGCATTTCCCCATGGAGGTGTATCAAGCCTACAGATGAAAATATACCATCGGCTAGCGAATGGAGGTTAAGTCCTAGGATTTTTGGATCATAGTAACGCTTCTCTACTGTTGTTATGCTTTGATTCCTGTTGCATTGTTTCTAGTTGACCCGGGTAAGGTTGGTTCGTTAGCTTCCATAGCGGTCTGGTGGTTTGTAAGCATTGCTCCAAGTGTTTTGGTTTGTTCGCTTTAAGGATAAATTTACCAAAAGTTTAAGTAATAATATAAATAAGACAGGACATTATCAATTTCTGAAGAAAAAAAAAAAGAAAAACCATGACAGTTTCTAAGGTTATTAATACCTCAAGAGCAAGCTTGTACATGCCGAATTGTCTCAACTTCTGAGCAATCCTCCAAAGCTCCCATTTACTGACCCTCTTCCCTTCTTTCACGTGCTGGTTCAACACAAACCCAGCACCCATTTCAGGATTCCGCATGAAAGATATCCTCTTGTACAACGCACTCCATCCCGTTGTCGATTTTACAACTGGGCCCTTGTTATTATTATCGGCTTCACTAATTCTAACTCTTCGAAGAGAGGTCGAGCTGCTGCGCAACCCAGATGGGAAAGAGAGGTAGTGAGGCAGAGGTGAGGAGAGAGAAACTTGTTGGTGGTGTTGGAGAGGAGAGTGTGGAATAATGGTCGAGTGATGAAGCATGACGTTTTGTTGTTCTAGGGTTCGGAATGCTGTGGATAAGAGGCAGTGGAGGGTTTTTGCGGGAGTTTTTTGGGAGCGAATGTTCGAAAATTACAGTAACATACCTTCAACTAAACGCATTTTCCTTTTGAAAAATGATACATACACTCTACACTCTCTGGGAGTCACTCCAAGCCACACACTCTCACACGGGCATGTGAGAAAGGGCATGTGAGAGAGTGTGTGGCTTGGAGTGACTCTCAGGGAGTGTATGTATCATTTTTCAAAGAATTAATAGGTGAGTTTGCTTAGTTGCCATATTGTAATAGAATACAAAAAGGATTTGAAGAAATTTGAGGGGAGACCGATAACTACGCCGACCCAAATAAGCTAATCCGACGGAGAAGATAACACGACACTGGATAAAGGTGGGTCCGGATTAGCTTATCGAGGCCCATATCCCCTCCTTTCCCTACCTGCCAAAACAAAGGTGTACAACGGAAGAAGTAGTAAAAGGAAAGAACGGCGATACATACACTCCCTGGGAGTGGCTCCCAGGGAGTATGTATCGCCGTTCTAATTCTTTATCCTCCCATTCTTACCTTTCAATTTCTACTACTAAACAAATCCCTTCTTAGCCATAGGGGTGGGCATCGTGTCGGGTCATGTCGTGTTTGTGTCGTGTCCATTTGGGTTCGGGTCAATACGTGTCAACCCGAAAAAGACCAGTTTACCTAAACGTGTCGAAAAGACCAACCCTAACCCGATCTGAAATTACCCGTGTCAACCCGAACTTGACCTGTTATGACACGATTAATGTGTCGTGTCAATTCGGGTTCGGGTTATGCGGGTTAATACATGTTGTTCTCGGGTTATGCGGGTTAGAAATGCAAGTTAATCCATGTCGTTCTCGGGTTAAGCAGGTTTAAACGTGTCGGGTTCGGGTTAACGTGTCAACACGGATAGATGAACAGGTTAATCCGTGTCGTTCTCGGGTTATGCAGGTTGACCCGATTTTGACCCATTTAATAATCGTGTTATCGGGTCGTGTCATATACGTGTTTCGTGTCCGAAATAGTCAACCCTAACCCGCTAACTTCGTGTCGTGTTCGAGTCATAAATTCCCACCCCTACTTAGCCAGTCCCTCATTCACAACGAATATCGCCTTATAACATATTCATATCTTATTCACCAATTTTTCTTATCTTTTAAAACATTATCCTCCCGTTAAACGAGTCGTTCCTCCCGCCAAACGAGCGGTTACCTAGTTATCAGTAGATCTCGTGTGACTGGCTTGGCTACCAATAATTAAAGTAGGACTTAAGCACCCTTATTTGGTTCTTGAAACAGAACAGAGACTTGTGTAGGGCAACGCGTTATGCACATGAAAACTATCATTTTTTTTTTTTTTCAAATTGTGTACAAATCTTTTTGGGTTGCCGGACTATCTTCAAAGAAATCTTAAATATCTTCAAAGAAATCTTAAATCAAATGATGTTATCGGGTAACATTTGATAAAATTGATAAATTCAACCCAAAATGTGATGACTCAAGTGGCAAATCTTTTTGGGTTGCCGGATATCTTCAAAGAAAACCAAATGATATCCCTGGGAGTTGAAAACTTGGCAACCTCTTAAGGTCAGGCCACAAAAGAAAAATCTCTTGTGAATCTGGCGAATCTCCTAGATCCGACGTGGATGGTCCGCCTTTAACAGGACCGGAGGGGGAAATAGTCAAGGTGCTCGTAACGGCGTAAACTGGCCCAGACAACCCTTGACTGTTGAACCAAGAAAGAAAGGAAAAAAAAACTGATAAGTTCCATTAAGTCGAGGTATACTAAGCTGGCCGGAAACTTGATTAAGACAAACAAAAAACAAAAAACCTGATATGTTTAACAAACTCTCCCAAGTTCCGAACACAGCCAGAATCAAACTCTCCCTTCTCTAAGTCAGCCTGCAATAGTTAACAGCATGGCTGGTTTAGAACTTGCACAAATGAATTCCCTATTCAAACTAAGAAGCATATGATCATCACACAACCTGCAATTGCACCAACACGTCATTCTCTAGTAGGCGTCGTCTACGACAGTCTCTGTCATCCCAAATGATCAATTCATGGCTCAACTAACCAACACAGCCGAAACTAAGAAAATGAAATCAAAGTTTTTAAGACAGGCACAAACAAGTCTGCAACAGTCATCAAAAACCACCTACGATTTCCCTGATGTTCTTTACAAAACTTAGGCTCTGTATTTTGAAAACAATCTATCTCGTCTTATCTTGAATTCCATCTCTGGGTAATCTTTGAATTTACACGATGATCATCTGCTGACAGGACGTGGGGAGCAAATTTACTGAAGTTCAGTTGTGGGTGAGACAATGCAAGGAAGATGGAACTCCTCTCCCACATTCTAAGATTTTCTTCTCATTACCTGCCACAAGATCCCAAATATGAATGAGAATTTAGTGCATCTCGACTCTATACGTGCGAGCAACTACGCAAGCACGCAAACACAACGAGAGAACTTATTCATCCATCTTTGAAATAAAAATAAAAATGTTGATGATTATTATCAAATATATGAATTTTTTCAACATCTAATTCCATCATTCAACAAAAAATTACCACCATAACATTTGAGTCGGTAGAGAAGACCCAATCAGCAGTGATAGTGAAGAACAAACACGACCTACCTAGCCCTAGCTACAACAGCAGCAAAATAGATGGGGTTCACTGGTCACTTACATGTCCAAATGCAGTATTCCTTCCTGGAGGCTCATTTGGCGAAAAAGTAAGAGCCTGGAAAAAGAATTCCAATTCTCGGCAAGTTTTAGCAGCATGAAGAAAGTAGATGATTACCATGAGAAGGTAATGAACTCTCTTTTAGGAACTGAGGGGCACAAAGTAAAATAAGAAACCGCCTTAAACCCGTCACCTGAAATAGACTAGATCATTCGTTCATTACCACATGGAAAAAAGTGATGAATCATTGAAAACTTCCTTGTAGCTGGTTGAGAAGTATTTCTTCTCCATAACTATCGTCATCTTCATCAGGAACAGTAGCCACCTCACCATTCAAGGGAACATAGGATTTATAAGCTTTATCTACAGAACACCCCACTTGGCTCAACAACCCCATTAAAACGCCCTTGCTCTGCATATCGTCATTTTCCTCGCATATACTGAGAATGGAAGACACGTTAACAGGCCTTGGTTTCCAGTTCTGTGATCCACGAACTGAAACAGCTTCCTTCAGGCAAAACAAAGCCTCAGAAACCTTCTTTTCTCTGATGTGCCCTTCTGCAAGAATCTCCCATGTACCTGAATTCGGCTTTACTCCTAATTCAACCATTCGGTCCAACAAAGCCTCAGCTTTCACTAAAAGCCCGTTTCTAGTATAATAAGTCATCAGCAGATTTGCTATACTAGGGTTGTTAGTGGGCCTAACAGGCAGCCATTCCGAGTAAAGTTGTTCTGCCCCATCAATATCACCCACCCGAACCAAGGAAGAGATCACAGTATGGTAAGCCATCATTGGAGTGTTCGGAAAGATCGATTTACAAAAATTCCACACGCGATAAACCTCCTCCCTTTTACCAACACTACCATATAGAGTAATGGCATGATGATATGGAATTCTATCTTGCCCTGTGATTCTGCTTTCAAGCTTCTTTATACACTCTTCCGCTTTTTCCAACTGCCCGACTCTAATATAAAATGCAGCCATTGCTCCGAATGTATTCCAGCTGGGATTAACAGTACTGTCCTGCTCCATCAGTTCACACACTTGTTCCACTTTTTCAATAGATCCTTGGGCCCCACAAGATGCTAACCAGATATTATACGAGTACATATCTAGACATACGCTTTTCTGCCTCATCTCTGTAACCAACGAGTCAACCTTATCATACTCTTTAAGATTCATGTAGAGAGTCATCATCACATTGACCTGAGGTGGCTTTAAGTGGTAACCTCTAATTATCATTTGAGCATATATAGACTCTGCCTTCTCTCTCATTTTAGCCCGGACATATGCATTTAGAAGAGCAGCATATGTTCGCGGGTCCTTTGATGTATCTGGCAGCTTCAGGAAGCAATCTTCTGCATCTAAAGTTCCACGCACCTTGGCAATTAGATCTAATTGAATTGCTGTGTCACTGGTGGTTATTCTAAACATCTCTGCTCTGTTGTTCATCCACTCATATACCTGCATGATGAAAAGGGGAAAATGATAATTCCAAACGCACCTAAGATTTTGTTCTCCTATACTATGCACCAGTTGTTCAATTTATTCGGTAAACCAAGACAAAAGAAGAATCTTAAAATAACTATACCCAAGAAACTAAACTAGTTGTCTCCTGGGCCAATAGCATTTGCATAGAAATAATTTCACCAATGAACACTAAAGAATAGTATGTGTGTTTATTCAGATCTTCCCGAATCAAGAGGTTCTTAAATATCAAGCTCTTCAATGATCAAATAAATATATAGAAACATGAATCCCAAGGGTTTAGCCTAGTGGTTAACATTGGGACTTAGGGCCTCCCGGGTGCTATCAATCCTTGTTGGACCAATTCATATGGGGCTTTAATTGCGGGAGCAGTGTTTGTTCCCGGTGATTATTCAAGGGATCAGTAGAGGGCATGAAAGATAGCCCGGGTGTAGGGGTCCGGATAAACCGAGCACCTGATTCACGAAAAGAGACACCACTTTGATGATCACCGAGAAATTATCTTAGAGGGACTCTTCGGATATTTACCGAAACCTATCATACTTGACTTACTAGCGAGTTTCCAGAGTTGATATCGAAAGACCTCGGGGCGTACCCGAGGGATGACCTAAACCGACTCCATGATGCGAGAATGTTCCGAAAGGTTGAATGCTGAGTCAGCAGAGCAATTAATGCGGCATGTGCCTGTAACAAACCATGATCATGCCAAAGTGACGTCATCCGAACGGTTATGACACGCGTAGCAATTTTACTGGATGCATGTGCTCGCGGTATATTCCTTCGGACTCATCATCGTGACGTCAGCCGAACGGTTAAGTCACGTGACGAGCACAACTGTGCTTGGAGGCCAAGCCAAGGCTCACCTATAAATGGTGAACTTCATCACCTGGAAGAGGTACACATAACTCTTCTCTGAAAACCCTAGATCTACACTTCATCTCTTTCGTTTACTAACTTGACCGTCGGAGTATCGTTCTGGGCTCTACGGTCCAGTCCGGTGCTAACGGTGTGTTGAGTGTGCAGGTCTAGGCACAACTCGAGAGTGAGGGTACAATCTCCGTCGCTGATCACCGCCAGGAGGAACTACCAGAGAAAGAGGGCTCCACACCGAGCATCCTTATCAAAAAACCTCACACAAAAACATAAATACAACTGACCATAAGAGAAATGATTCCCGAGCTGCCATTTCGTCCTCATGCACTCCTTTTTCTTGTCATTGTTCACGTGAAATTACTAAACTATCCTAACTTCTATGGTAACTTTCTACCGTCACTTTTTCCATATGAAGCGCACTTTGATAATTTTACGGGAATAAAGACAAAAGAGAAGGGCAAATGGATGGGTGGGGAGAGATCATTTCCCTGAGGGCCCGATTGGCTGCAGCATTAGAGGGGTATTAAGTTATACCCGCACCCCTTATCCTGGTCCCACCGGTTAATCCTTGGTTTGGGAAAAAAAGTGGAATCCGGATTAAGTAATACCCCCACCCTTTTAATACCCCTTTGTACCCCTTCCCCTCACTAATTAATAACACCCTCACCCCCTATTACTAATTTATACCCCCTCATACCCCCTACGAAATTACCCCTGTACCCTCCCTTATACCCCTACACTTACCCCCGGTTTGTTTACTGTTGTGATAAAGAAAACCGAATTGCATTTTAAATGTTTCCTTCGGATAAAAAAATAAAGTACTTTTGTGCATAATTTTTTAATTTTTTTTGCACCAAATTAAACTACTAATTGAGATCTTTAATTTGATACAAAAAAGTTTGAAAAAATTTATACTTTAGAGTTTGACATTGTTGGCTTGCTTTGCAATATCCTTCGGATAAAAAAAATAAAGTATTTTTCACATTAATTTTTTTAATTTTTTTTGCACCAAATTAAACTACAAATTGAGATCTTTAATTTGATACAAAAAAATTTAAATTTTTTTATACTTTAGAATTTGACATTGTTGGGAAATAACATAAAAATTACTAATTAGTTGATTATTAAAAACGTACAATTAGAAAGAAAAAAAAAGCAAAAAATTAAACTTCAAAATATTATTAAAATGAATAATAAAAAATAATAACTAAATATTTTAATTTTAGATATAACTAATAAAATGAATTATTTATTGAAAAGTATAATTAATTTAATTAGTATTGTTTTTATGTATTTATTTTATCATAAAATCTAATATGACTGTACAAGGACAAATAAGTCATTTATCAAGTTTTTACATCATCCACCCAACTTTATCCCCTTTATCATAAATTCATCCAAACCACATACTATTTTATCCCCTTCCTAAATGTCACATCACTGTGGGTCCACCCTTACTAAATAATACCCCTTACTATCTTATCTCCTTACTATTTAATCCCACCAAAACGTATCCCGCATCCAATCGGGGCCTGAGATTATACGCAAAAGACAAGTTACTACCACGAAACCAAATCATTACCAGCTATGCAATTGGACATTTCTCCAACATCAAGATTGTATGAAACCCAGTTCAAATATCTACCAAGCCAATCGATTTAAACAAAATCAAGATAAACTAACAAACACCCATGAAACAGGACACAACCAAATCATAAAAAAAAAAAAAAAAAAGAGAGTTTCAAGGCTGATAATACCTCAAGAGCACGCTTGAAATGCCTGAATCTCCTCAACTCCTTAATAATCTTATGAAGCTCCCACTTGCTGAGCCTCTTCCCAGCTTTCTCATACTTGTTCAATACACTCGCAGCACTCATTGTGGGGTCCTTCATCAGGGAAATGCTGCTGTATATACTGGTCCATTTGATTGTAGGCCTCAGCTCGTACTCCACTGTTTCGTAGCTGTGAACCTGTGATATGGAACACCTTACAATTGTTGGGTTCTTGTTGGGAAACCCAGATTGGAAGGAGAGACAGTAAGGGAAAGTAGAGGAGAGAGAAGCATGGTGGCGGTGGTGGTGGTGGTGGAGAGGAGAGTGTGGAGTAGTGGACTGGAGTAGCATGTTGTTTTGATCTTTGGGGATTTGGATTGATAACGGTGAAAGGGTTGTTGGGGATTTTTTCTGGACAAATGTTGGAGCGAAATTGCCAAAGGGTTCCTTGTGGAAGCTTATTATATCAAACACCCACCAACTTTTGGAAGATGTTCACTTCGCCCCCCCCCAAAGTCATTGTATCCATGTTGATCGTGTCTATTAGCATCGTGGGGAAAGATCATCCTATTTAAATTTAGTTTTGAATAAGGGAGATGAAGGGAATGAAGAACATTTCGCATCATTTGGTGCGACTCAGTACAGAACAAGCAGAAGATCTTGTGGTATCAGCTATGTTGGAACCTACTTTGGCCGCTCCATTTGCAAGTGCTTTAAATATTACTCCTATATTATGTCTGTATTATTATGACTCTGGTTGTGTTTTCGACCATGTTTGATTTTCCGATGTAACGAGCGAGAGAGAGAGAGACTCGGTCCGTTTAGTTATCACATCCTGTTTGTTTATGCTTAGATTTAGACACAAAATAAACCAGAGACCCTAATTCCTTGTTCCTACTTTCAACTAATAGGAAAAATTAACTAAAAAGTTTTACTTTGCTTGCCACTCTTCTTTTACCATTTTGCTGCGTCTTTTCCTTAATTTGCGTACTTGTTTTCTTCCCTATACACTTAGAAATTGAACCGCGAGAATTCATTTTCCTTTGCGGATTTGGGGTTTGCTGATGTGCAGCCCATGCACAGCAGGTGCTATGCACTATCTGGGCTATCTGCTGCTCGGATGGACGGCCCAAATTTCATTTTGCACGCACGACAACGAACGGTTCGGATGTAAAGGTGTCGAGATGAAATCTAGACCATCTATCCGAGTAACGGATGGTCCAGATGGTGCACAACACCTGCTGTGCATGGACTGCACAGCAGCAGCCCCAAGTCAAACCAAACAAAAGAAGAATCAGCTCTGTATGGTTTCTTTCTTACTTTCTTTTTCCTTGCGAACCAAACAAAGAAGAATCAGCTTTCTGTATAGTTTCTAGCCAAACTAGTTTGAAGTGAGAATCGAAATATGCACTCAAGCAGCCAAGCAGGTGTTTTCACATATGTGGATATTTTCTCAGATCAGAAATGGATTGAAATAAAACGGGAAAGTAAGCAAGAGAATTTCGTTAATGATACTAATCTCTCTTAGTTTCATTTTGTGAAGAAAATAAATTGAAAGCATGAAAGACATAAATTTTGAATAATTTTACAAGTACGAGGAAAGAAAACAATAAAGCAACTTAAATTAACGAGGGTGGATGAAAGAGAGAGAGAGAGAATGAAAGGATTTCAAAATATGTTATGGAAAACAAAATTTCACTCGTCTTTCATGCAAAAACTGAGAACCAAACAAGGCAAAAACGAAAATCGCTTTCAGTTCCAAACTCCAAAGAGAGACAAGCCAAACTTCCTAGTGCCACTCAAGCTGTATTACATATAGCATGGCTGTTCTAGAACTCGCACAAATGAACGCAATGAGTAATCGTCTTTGACGAAGGAGACAGCATAGATGTAACTACGAGGACACGTACAAAGTTTCAAGTACCAGCTCAAACAAGTGTCCATTAGTCATAAAAAACAACCTACGATTGCTCTTTTGCTGAATTAGTACCTTGGGGGGGTACTTCCCAGAAGTTCTTTACAATTTGTTAGGTTTTCAGTTCAGACAGTAATCTCTGTGTAATTTTGAGTTCAGTCTCCCATAAGACTGGCCCTGCAGTTTTTGACTGGACAAGGCAAGAAATTTCAATGAATTACAGCTGTGGGTGAGAATAGTAGGAAGATGAACTCCCTTTCCTGCAGTCAAGGTCTCCTTCCAACCTACCACAAAATCACAAATTTTTATGAGATTTAGCGATTGAATGCAGATATATACATAAATACATATTTACCGATGGATTGATCGAGAGAGACCTCTTCAATTTCAACCGAACATTCTCATACTCTAGACCGTTCCCAAAGATGTCATGAGCAACCTGGCCAAGTTCTATTCATAACATCCGTGCTTCTGATATTTCCATGAATAAACACTTTGGGCTCTTTGACCTGCAGTGAAGTACATTAATGTAAATGTGGTGGTGTTATTTGTATCCGACATTCAACAATGTAACAATTTAAAGCAAATCCCTTACCAGTGAAATGGGAGGAATACCAATTTGAAGACGAAGCCTGGAAAACCCCCTTACGGCAAATAGACACTTAAATCCATGGATGTTTGAATGCTCACTATCATGCAGAGAGAGAGAGAGAGAGAGAGAGTGATTACTGGCAATTAAAGACGACGACAGGCAAGAGATACAATTGAGAATTAGTAATACATTCATTTTTGAACACTCACAATCACACGAAGGAGAAGAATATGATTAGCTAAAAACTAGGGTACATCCTTTCATAGCAACTGAGAATAATCAGATTATCCCACTGATACCATAAACAGACTCTCTCTCCTCGTGGTGCAAATAAAGAAGGGCGTGGACCAACATATACCCAATGGGTGGTTTATCGCCATTTTACGACACCGAAGTCAATAAATTTACCCCAACACAAACACCTAGTATAGGCATCATTTCACATCGACTAGCAGCATACTAAAGCAAAAGATCTGGATCCAAACAAAATGAAATATAGCACATCTCAATACTCTCTCTGTTGTTTTGCTTTCCTCTTGTTCATCCGCCAAAAATTCCCCAACTCCTTAAGGGAACAGGAAATGATGGCATTCACGCTGAACTCTTAAACTTCCCAAACTATCCATCTATTTTACCCAATGAAAGTTATTTACACTAAACTAGAAAAAAATTATTACAAATTCGTGAAAACATACAACTTCAACTTTTAAAGGGGACAACCACTTGTAAACATCCCAAAAATGGAGTGGTAGACAAATAAAGTCTGGAGTAAACATTTTTATTGTGTCTACTTCTACATAGTATCTTTATGTGTGTTTGGGGGTAGCTGTATTTGCATATAGTCAAACTAATAGATGATCAACTTTCTATTGTCTCTATTTCCACATGTAATCTATATTTGTGTGTGTACCTGTGTTTGCAAATAGTCAAAGCAATAGATGAAGGTTCAATTCCTCCACCTCTTTATTGTGTCTACTTCTACATAGTATCTTTATGTGTGTTTGGGTGTAGCTGTATTTGCATATAGTCAAACTAATAGATGATCAACTTTCTATTGTCTCTATTTCCACATGTAATCTATATTTGTGTGTGTGTACCTGTGTTTGCAAATAGTCAAAGCAATAGATGAAGGTTCAATTCCTCCACCTCCTCCTCTCTCCACATCTACATGCAGAGACGTACGTATATCCTTTTAATTTGATTATGGTTCTCTAAAACACTCATCCCCATTAATTCGGCTTGTTTTCTCTCTTGGGGAAATATGTTAAGGATCACTTTTGTGAGGAATACGGATCATATGTGAGAACCTCTAATGTAACTCCAAGGCAGCATTGAACGAGCTTCTTGCCAGGAGGATAGGAATGGGTGGGATGCCACATCCCACAATCATCCAGCAAATACTAAAAATCCTCATCACACAACTAAACCGTTGTCACACATACTTCCCTCTTTGTTGTATGGGGCTCTTACTTTTTGTTACTGAGTTAATGAGGGATTAAGGGTACTCTAGATTTAGCATATCTTGAAGGGAGTACCTGAGTAGAGGAGAGGAGAGAAGAGGTAGATTCTGTTCCCTTAAAGCAAAAATCTTAGGTGGCTATCTTAAGTTTCATAGTTTCTAAAAAGAAGATATTGAAAATATGATGGACAACTCACTTCAGAAGATAAGTGAAATTCCTCCGGTCAAATTCTTGAATAGGTATTTCTTCTTCTTTGGAATACCTGCAACAGCAAAGATACAATTGTGAACTTTCTGCAGATGATACCTTTTTTTCAACATACTAATTTATCATTAGAAAAAAGAAAAAGAAAAAAAGATGCACCACAGGTAGTCAACTGCCACAATTGAAAAGCAAAAAATCAGATTATGTTTGTTGTAACTTGTGGAAATTTTTTTTTTACAAGAATTCCATGCTAAGTTATTCTGATAAATTGTTAAACCAACATACAGTGACGGCCATCAAAACAACTGTACCACGACGGAACTAGTCTCAAGTCTCAACGAAATTTCTTGCATCATGTTGTGAGTGAGACCTTTTTCTTTTCCTTCTCATTCGTGTCCCATGATCTAATGAGAAACAAAAGAGAGAAGACAAAGACAGGAAGAGAACAAAGAGCACGGAAGAAAGGGTGCAGGACATCTTCCAAGCTTCCTCTCTTCCTTTTATCCCAAGAGGAGATGAATACGAGAGGGAGGGAAATAAACTGAAGCCCATTTAGCCAAAGAATTCAACTAAGTTAACATCATATTCTTGGAACTCTAGAACTTTCTACAAACAAAAAAAAAGAAAGAAGCACTTTTTCATTCATTCACAAACATTTATTGTATACATTAATCTACTTGTGCTCTGAATATAATTTGCGTCTTGAAGGTAGGTACACATCTATTGAAGGTATAGCAAATGACTTTAAGTCATCTAAAATTCAAGATAGAGGAGATCTGCATATGACAACATTTCATCCCAGAATAAATGGACAATCAAACCATTTTACTCGATCTGAACAAATAAATGATCATTCTTCTTGTTCCAAGAATCAACTTTTACTCCACTTTCAAGCCTTAAATAAAAGATGGACGCATCATCTCAAGTTTTACTTGATTAAAATACCTCAAGGACAAGCTCTAGCAAAAACCTAGGAAAAAAAGTTCCTCTGCATATTTTCTTCTTAAAATGCCAATTAGCTAATTTGAAAGCATGCTTGCATGACAGAGACTGATGCTGCCGCACTCAAGTTCGGGTTTGTTGGTTAAGGGCTAGGAGATTCAACAAATAATCCCCTTGAAAACCATTTCCCTATCTCCACCGCCAAAACCCCCAATTAAGTGGAAACCAGCAGCAACTTCGTACGCACAGTACAAAAGTTGAAATGCTTTCACATGATCATGGACTCGAATACTCTCTAAGACTTTGCAGAGACAGGCCATGTTTCCATCTCTGTTGATCAAGAGATATTCGGCATATTGCATTTATCATACTAAAACATGTCTCCTTAGGATTCAAGAAACCATCATGGGATTTGACTACTATTATAGATAAACCATAATCAAGATACCTCCATGGAAAATCGTATTCACAAAAGCGGGAGATTCCATTCATTGCTGAGAAGCGATCAATGTGAACACACCACTCAGTTGAATTGTTCATAAGAGAGCCTGTCAAGACAATCATACCTATTGTGAGTAAAAACACAAATCACAAAGAAGACATGACACATGCATATATCCTTGTATACCAACACATGCAAATATGATAAACGAACGGTTGTCGACAGTTGAAGAAAGGACCTACCCACACACACACACACACACACACACAGAGAAAACTTCATAATACCTACATTGTCGTCCCTGGCTAGGTAGTAGATATCTGTGTGTTTGGCTTGATACAGACTATTATTGCTTGTTAGTCCCATTACATAACTTCTATATATTTATTGTGCAGTAACCTGTACAGTGCTGTTCATAGAATCAGCACCAGTTGATGCCCTAACAAGTATCTGATTATAAACTATATGTCCACAACCAGACATAATGGAAGACAAATGACTTCTCAGTTCGCACACAATTATCACTTTTTTCCGTTACCATAGTTTTTCCTATTTCACAAGTGATGTTTATTGTTTTGTCGAGAATAGTTTCAAGAAGTACATATCTTTCAACTAATTCATCAGAAGTGCTCAACTCTTCCTGGTATCATGCAGCAACTATTTGTATAACGAATATACCTACATAAGGATATATATGTTTTCACTTTGCATGCGTGTTTCTTTAGAAGCTTTGGAGTACCTTATGTGGAGATGAACGATATGCCCAATACAATAATAAAAGTACCAATGTAATCCACGATCCTTCCCTTAGTGGGTGTGAAGTGTGGGAAGAATACCTAAGGTGTCCCTCTGAGAATATGGTGGGCGCTACAAAGGCTCGAGACCACCGGAGATGGAGGAGAGAGCTTAGGGCAGTCTTAGAGAGAGAGAGAGAGAGAGAGAGAGAGAGAGAGAGAGAGAGAAAGAGAGAGAGAATGAGAGATAGAGAGAGAGGAGGAGAGAGGAGTGGCAGTATTTCCACACTAATGGACTATGGACAATTTTCTCTTTGAGTGTTATGCAAATGCAGTAGGTAGGTATTGGATATGTGATTTGTCTTGGCCAATGAACCATTAACTCCCATGTTTTGATCTTCTTTCGATATGAGGAGCCTCCTTGGGCCTTGAGCCTTGGAGGAGAAGGATTTATAGCAGGATGCCATTTCCACACTAATGTGCAATATGGTACAATTTTCTCTTTGGTTTGCAAATGTTTTTACTAAATTGGTCAAAACTGGAACATTCTGTAATTTTTTTCCCTAGTTTAGGTTTTTATATATGTTTCTTTAGGCTATGTAGGAATCATAATGTAGAATGAAAATGAAATCACAAACATATGATTAAAATATTTCCATGAATAAATGAGATTACTCATCTTTTTATATGTAGAGTGAGAGTCTCTTTGGCTGCATTCATGAAACTTGTCAATTTATCTATTTTTTGTGGTGTTTGCCAAAGGAAAACGTGAGAAAGTGGCGATATGATGGAGCTAATGGTCAATTTTATTTTGTGATGGTGCTCATAAAGGCTGGTCATAGGTGGAGCTCACCTCGGACTGAGTCTTGACAAAAAAAAATCCTTTACTCTAGCCTTGCCAAACCAAAAAAAAATCTAATAGATCTCCTTTTTAAGGTCCCGAGGAGGTTAGTCCTCTCTCTAATCCCAACCTAGGGTCTTGCCTAGGCAGACACTAAATGATTGTGAGCTAATGCCCCGGGATTAAATGTATGTCTGATAGTGAGAGATGGAGCTCACCTCAAGGAGGTGAGTCTTGACAATTCCTCCTTTACTCTAGCCTCCAAACCACGTACCTCCTTAGGTCCCGAGGAGGTACCCAGGCCCTCTCCCCAACCTAGGGTCTTTTTGGAGACACTAGGAGTAGAGCCTAATTAAGGTACCTCTGATAGGAGATGCCTTGGGCATATCATAAGGTCTCGTAGTGATGTGTTTTGGAGCCAGGAGTACCTTGGAGGGGGCACCTCGGAGGAGGGGGCACCACGGAGGAGGTGCCTTAGAGGAGGCACCATGGAAGAGGTGCATGAGGCCTGGGGTGCTTTTATGACACGAGGGGTCATGATCCGGAAAGAGCTCGCGTGTCTTACCCACCAGATATTGAAGTCCACAGGTAAGTGCCACGTGGTGATCTCTTCCAGATACCCACACCCTTATGGGGTCCGCAGGTAAGCTTCACTTATGGGTGGTCTTGCGAGTCGTTATACTTTTGGGTTTCATATACGGTGCCATGACTATCTTTGTTACTCAAGAGCCTATAAATATCTATGTTTCATATTCTATGAAGTAGAAAAATGTAGAATTTGTGTGAAGTTTTTCAAGCTGTGTGCTTTTTCCTACTAAAGAGTTTAGAAGTCCTTCTCTACACTACACAACCCACACCCTGCGTTCTATAACTAAAAGTTGCACCATGATTCCTCCTATAGCTAGCTCTAGGCCCTTCCTAAAGCTTTCTTACACATCTAGGTAAGTAAGAAAGCTTCCTAAACAGCACACCAATAGTTGACAAGACAAATGATCTAAATCTGTACACTCCGTTTCTATAGTACTTAATGGAGAGAGAGAATGGTAAATAAAGTGTTGGGAAGTTTTATACACCAATTTGATTTGGTAGTAAAACAGCACATAAATGAGTGCTCGTGACTAGTCAACCGCGTGCGTGCACAACACTGTGTGTGTGTGTGTGTGTGAGAGAGAGAGAGAGAGAGAGCTTACCCCTATTGTGCAACTCCTTCAGTGCATAACCACTAGGATAATTCCCGTACGATGCCATAAAAGTTATGATGGTGCACCCTAGACTACAAAACAGGAAGTGAGTACATAGAGTCTATACAAAAATCCATTTAAACAAAGAGAATACTAAATGCCCAACCTGACCATGAGCAATCCCAGCAAAATGATATTAAGCAATTTCCAAAAACTCTTTGTCTTGTTGTTGTAGCTGCAGAAAGCAACCTCAGAGTTAATTGACTAAAATTAGCATCCAAAATAGATTAAAGAATCATAAATTTCTTTTGTTTACCAGTGCTATGAAAAACAAAACCCCCTGCAAGGCTACAAATGAACGTAAAGAAGTTCAATATGGCAATAATTGTTACACCCTGACTTTTCTTTCCTAATAATAATTAATCGCTTAGAAATTTTCCTTTTTGGCGGGGTCCTATTTAATTATTGTTGCGTTCGCTACGGGTATTTTGGCATTATTGTAGTTTTGAGAGTATAAGCCTAATTTTATTGGTTATATTTATTAGGCCATTTTTATTATTTACATGTAAGTTATTTTTAAATCCTTTAATTAATTAGTTAGCTAGAGTTTAGGGAGCATTATGATTAGTGGGTAGCTATGATGCACGGACACGGGGACACGGGAATTCTAAAAAAATGGCGATACGGACACGGCAGGGGACACACCACGTGTATAGTTATTTATATATAATATAATATATAATTTTTTTTAAGAAAATATAAACAAAATAAAAGGAGAAAAACTTCTATACATATGACAGAAATTATATGAAGAAATTACACTTTTTTACCCCACGTATTGATTAATTATAAATTTATCCCAAAAAGTTTTAAAAATTTCAGTTTGACCCCTGCCGTGTCCCCCTCAAAAATTCAAATTAGCCGTGTCCCATCCGTGTCCCCAGCCTGTCCCCCTAAAAAATTCAAATTAGCCGTGTCCCCATCCACGTGGCTTGTCGGGACACGTGTCCCGCCGTGTCCCCTTGTCAGGACACTGCGATACGGCGACCCCTAGAGGTGTCGGTGCTTCGTAGGTGGGTAGTTTTGTGGGGTTGTATTTAAGTAGAGTACGCTGGTTGCTTAGGGTTAAAGCCGGGCATATCAGTTTGAGAGAGAACAGAAGCAAAAGCCGTAAAAGGATTTCTTTTCTCCAAGGTGGTTCTCACACCTTGTTCTCATCTTCCTTTGTGGTTCCACTGGGGTACATATATGCATTTAAGTTATTTTTATTATTTCCATTACCTTAGATCAATTCCGTTTGGTAGAGTGAAACAGTTTCTGGGTTACAAATCCATTTTGGAGTATTAGATACAAATTGGTTTGACTTTAATGGAGAGAGAGAGCGCACCGAAGTGGGTGGGTCGTGATTGTTGTGAGGCGGTGATGTGGTGCGCCTTGGTGTGGTGGTATTTGTAATGGGGTTGGGTGGAGTTAGTGACAATAATTGCACCAACTACATTGATAGCTTAAGATTACTTCGAAATCCACCTCCATCATTTTTAGTTTTAACAGGTTGCATTTACGAGTGATGGAGAAATTAAACCTGGTCATCAAGGTTTGTAGCTTGAAATTCCGTTCAATATAACTAGTTCAAACATGATGAAGCCCTAATCTACAAACTAAACCTAATACAGTCTGTTGGTATCATTATAGCACACCATGATGCAACTAGATCTACACTGGAAAATCGGTTTTATCTGATGTTCCAGAGACTCGAACACTCAATGGCCACATTGCTAATACTACAGCCATCGTATCAGAAATGCATTCAGGTTAGTGGGTCCTGCAAACACCACCATTGTATGATAATTAAGGACTGCACTCTGCAATAGTTTTGGTTGACTGTGAAGAATGATTGCACCTCATGTTGTACCACCTATAACATGTATCGTCGAGTGCCCCTATTTTCATCTATTCCTTCAAAATACGCGACAAATTAGTTGAATGTTAATTAGGCTGAAGAACAGCTTACATTCTACTAGCTGCAATTGCTGCTGATAAGTTGAACATTGGAACAGAACTCATTACAAACCGAAGCTCCTGCAGCATTGATAAAGCTGACAATTAATAGGTGTGCATAAAAAAAACCTGACCTTATGCAACTCAAATATGCAAAAAAAAAAAAAAAAAAGGGATGGAACTTCCAATATGCAGCACAATACCTTGTGTGGAAGCTTGGAGTAAAGTAAAACAAATGAAACAACTGGAAGAATGTAGAACACAACCCTTCTGTCAAGGAAAACCCCGAGCTGCAACAATTGTGTTACATCAAGTGAGAATGAGGGAGGAGAAGGAAAAAAAATATCAGAGACTACTTCCACCTCAAGTTCAACAACTGTCAAAAGATTGAAGTTAATCAACACCAAAGTAACAAACAATGTCATAGAACATTTTGCCACGTTATCGAAGGAAAAAATATTGCCCCACTATCAAAAGGAATATATTCAAGTAGCCATCTTTTTGCAAAGAAATTCCAAGTAACATGTATAAACCATAACGTAGCGGGCGCTAACAGAACTTTTATTTCAGGCAGCGCCAAGTGTTGTTGTAGCTTTTCTTAACCCTATCAGTCAAAAATAGCTTACTTTGTGAAGAGATTTATGGAATGAAAGGATGGGGTATTGGAAAATATAAGACAACAGTTAAATGAAGCAGGCAACAAGCTAAATTTGTCCTTGGATTCCCATCATCTATCTTCATAAATCTGCTTTTGATTATTACTTTTCAGCTTGCAAAGAGATGCACCTAAAGTCCGGATAGAACTTTAACAAGATGCTACTAAACCAAAAGAAGCACAAACAGTTACGAGGCTAGAACATTCAGAGATAAGTATAAACAAAGGTTATACAGCCAAAACCAACTCAGACAAATATTTTTTGCAAAGTAACTCTATGCCTATTGTAACAGCAGATAGCCAGCTGGCTAATGAGAAGCATCTATCGACACTTCATAGGGACTAAGAAGAATATTTCATTGATACATTTGTCTAGAAACATAAACCAATATTAGGCACTGCCAAAATAAGATGCCAGTCTCTATCTAGCAGTGTGGTCCAGAACATAGTTGTCAACAATTACGATGGGGCTTGATGTGAAAGGATGCAGGCACATGTAGGGACCGAATCTAAGCAGCAAGCATGGCACCGAATCTAAGCAGCAAGCATGCCACAATGAGTATCTAGCATAAACACTGACACTGGAATGAGAAGAGATTAGCAAGGCAATAAACGGAACTTTTAACCTTTCTAGACTCACCAAAAAAAGAGGATATGCTGCAAGCAAGGAACGGGGAAGTGCTGAAGTGAAATACCAATGGAAGGGATGTGTCTGGGAAGTATATTTTGAGGAACAAACTCAATGTGAACATAATCCAAAAGTTATGTCATGGAAGTTTGATAAAAGTTTTGAGATGTCAAAAATAAAGGAATGCTAGAAAGTTAAAACCATTCAGGACCAACAAGGTCATCAAATATACTGCAAAAGAAAAAAGAGAGGTGCAGAGTAACACTAAATGCAAACTCAAACAATGCAGACATTATCCAAGTAAAGTCCAGTCATCACCAACAGTTATGCCAAGTCTTGCCACCATTAGCATGCAAGAGAACAAGGTTGTTTTATTTCATTCATTCAGCTTATGTTTTCATTTTCCTATGTTTCTCACCTAATAAGAGTTTTCAATTATGTAACTCATATATCAGTATTTTATATGAGATTATCCTGCTACAGACACTTCCTCTGCAGTTCAAAATCTGACAGTAACCTGACTCGATTACCATAGAGTTAACCCTCAACAAATTAACAATAGTTGACCTAGAAAGTTATATAACATGATAATATATTGTTCGTGTATAACGAATTTTGTCTTCGATCTATCGTTCTCAAAAGTATGTAAATAGTAAACCCTTCCTCACACAGTAATTCTTATATCATATCTTATTTCATACTATATTTAAGGGCAAATTACTGTTACTAATGTTAGTCCTCTCTCTATTGTAACAAATAGGAGGGCGAATAATTGAAGTAAATTTTTGGGCTAGGAAAGACTATTTTCTTTTCGGTAAGTGGACCAGTGTATCAATAAATAGACAATGCTGCTGGGTATAAGGGTTAACCTCAACCATTTATTCAACTAAACAAAAATGTAATTCTCCTTTCGCCTGGCGTTCTCCCCCCAACCATCAGCCTTGATACATTTGGTTTACAAATGAACAAAGCTGTTCAAAAGTACCCAACCCCTATATATACTGAACACACACCAAAAGGGGGGACAACTGTCTATAACAGCCCCTATGGAATATGAACACAGAAAAAAATAAATAAATAAGGCAAGAAACAAGTCATGTACCAAACCCCCCACCAAAAAAAAAAGAAGCAAACCTGAATATCTCTACTGCATACCACAACATATATGCGTGTACATAATAGAAATAAAGCAGCTCCAGACTCATCCGCACCAGCTTACACAAAAGAGCAGACACATTTTCAGACACCCATGATGCATGCATAAAACCAAATCTATGGACTTGAACACCTAGTCAGAAACTTAGCCTACTCGTACAATAAAGTTCCATGTATGGTGTAACCTCTGGTAAAAAAGGATACACCCCATTCAGAACTTCGGTTCAAGACGGAGTTGAACCATAGAACTTCAAACTCAGGCCACACGAACTTCTTCCACATAATTGAATCAACCAGCACAGTTAGACCTGAAATATAAAGGCAAAATAGAGTTTCTATCATTGAGTGAGCAACGTACTTCTGAGAACCATAGAAGACAAATGCAAATAACGGGTATCAAAAAAGTTTTTGAAAACTATTCCACCAACCTATGCAAAACAAAGCAGTTCCAATGCAGCATTTTAATGCTTTCCACAACGAAATTGATTTGGTCTGCATTCATACATGAATAGCCTAAAGCTGAGGTGGAAGTTATGATAAAGCAAACATTAATACATTATCATGTTTCAAAATATGCTAAACAATGAAGATTAAGCATGTATTAACTCCCCATGATCATTTACTGGTTGGCCACACACATCGTAATAGCGCGGTTGATATAGACAAAATGTTTTGACCACCACAATATATCAGACATCCACATACATGCATGAGGCAATGACTTCGAGACAAACTGGTGTTCAGCACAGAAAAGGGTGCAACATTTCCAAAAAAAAGTCTTGACAGCGGGGCACAATGTTCAAGCCTATGATGTCTCAGGCAATGAAATCAAGCCAATCTACCGTTTCAAAACCAAGACCAAGCAGTCATCCCTGATGGATTAATACTTCAGATGGAGAAAATATGCTTACTACAACGTTTGGTTTTGACCGCTCTCCCCACATTAAGGATTCATTAATTGCTCAAAACTGAAGAAAAGTGATATGTTCTTCATACAAATATCTATGTAATTTGGAAATGCTGTAGAGAACCCCAACAAGAAATTGTTAAGGTTGGCAGTAAACATTCATTAACTGATATGTGCTTTCTGGTTCACAATGCAAAGGCAAGGAATTTTTAGGGAACTTTCTTTTCACCTTTCTTTATCAGTAAAGTTTAAATCAACTTCTTGAATCATTTTGATGTCCATATTGTGATAACCAAACTCCAAGCATCAGTCCCATCTTGGCATTCAAGTTTTAATCTATATGCTCATGATTATCGCACCTTCTAGATAATCATCTTTCATGCATTATAGGACTGAGATACATAAGAGTAGAAACATCTGGTAAATAAAGGATTCGTTTCATCGAAAAGGTAGTCTTTCATCTGAAATTGCAATAGAAAGAAGTGTAGATGGCCCAACTAATGGTTTGAAAAACATTAGGGAGTTGTGTTCAAGTTTCAGAGCTGAGAAAAACAAAAAGTTGTTCATAAACTTAGTCAGCATCTTTCCTAGGTCGGTCGGTATAGCAGATCAAAACCATAATGCTACCACAACATGACTATGGATGAATGCTGTAATTTCGCACAACACGAGAATCTAAACAAAGAGTTCCTTCCAATCATTATAAAGAAGTCATGAGTGTATGTAGTCAATTATGGCTGTTACTTCTGAAGCATTACTTATGTCTTGCGACAAGTTTACAAGTCCATTCCTTCTATGACTCAGTTTCTTCATGTCATATGGATTGAATTAATATATCAAAATAATTATCAAACTTCAAAAGTACAACACAGTTTATACGAATTTGAAAATAAAACAACGCCCATCTCCTATTTTTTGGATCTCACAAGTTAGAACGAATGTAAAATATTACCGAGCAGAAAATGTTTCTTGTACAAAAGGCAACAAAAAGCATAAAGGAATAATGACAACCGAACATACCAGCAAAAGCTCCAAGCCCAGAGGGCAAAGCAGTAACAGTATGTCGCATCTAAAGATGAGTGTAGCAAAAATCTGACCACAAAAAAAACAGACAGCGGAGAGGTTTTTAGAACAGCAACTATAGAGTTTATATTTTCATAACTAGAAATGTCACAGTAAGTCTATCTGAAAAGCAAAGATCATTGGAATCTTCAAGAACGGAAATTGTCTATACTTTTCTCTTTTGATACTGACATGTTCATGCAGGAAGGTTAACATGGGGAGTCAAAAGTCAAAAGCTAATCCCAACCAGTAGAGCAAGACATCCATTTATCCACAAAGATAAACTAGAAAATATAGATATACAGATAAGCTCAAGCAAAATTTGGTCGTTTTGGACATGGGGTACACATACCAGACAATTTAATGCAGCATAAAAGTGCCCCTTCAGCATATTCCCATAAGCCAAGTTGACTACATGATTTGAAAGACATTAGCAGAGCAAGTTATAACATACTCCCCTAATTGAAGAAGAACCATTCAAAAGTTTCTGTGTGAGGCACAAATCTCATCTCGCAGGGGGCGAAGACATTCAATGAACATCTAGAGGGTAAAATAGAATTAAGTAATTACCCAAACCGAGAGCCATTATATTTGGAAGAGGACGTGTGCAATAGAACAGCACGTGAAACTGGATTCCAGTCAAAATCACAAAGAAAGCTTCAACTTGTCCTCCAAACTTCTTTCCAATCTGCTCTACGAGTAATTCGGATTAGTACTTCTAAAAAATGGAACACTAAGGCTTTGTTCGGATGGCTTCTCAGCCATATTTCAAAAAAGTTTTGTGGGGTCACCCCAGAACTTGTCAGCCATATTTCGAAATGCTCACAACCCCAGGCCCCACTGGCCCCCTCACCCCAGAACTTCCCCCCCTCTCTCAAAACGTGATTGGCTGTTTTGTTTGGGGCCCACTGCGCCAGAGTGTCCAGAGTGGTGGGTCTCCATGTTTGACCAATTTCAATCTCAGCCAATTGGTAAAGGTCGACCCCACAAAACTTTTTTGGAATATGGCTGAGAAGCCATCCGAACAAAGCCTAAAGATAAGAAGCTGAACAACAGACAACATATGCAGAGAATGTTATTTCACTAGAACAAGACGAAACAATGCTAGAGAACAATATGGAGATAAAGAGAGTCGGAAAAGTAATAAATTGCCTAACCCAACCAAAACATTCGCTTTTTTTTTGTCACCACCAAACAAAACATTAATGAAGGGCAAAATCAACCCCCTAGAGTAGGAGCCTTTGAAGTATCTGTGTAATACTTTATAGAAAGAGAGCTCCCGATAAAAAGTGTTTGGGATGCAATAAGTACCAAATCAAATCTGAGTTAACCTGTTGCATGCCGAGTAATTTTTATAAGCCTTAAGAGAGGAGATACACAACTTAGAGAAGGGATTTGGCGACTCAAAGGCAAGATATATTATTAAGTCCTGTTTGGAAAATGGATATGAAAATAAGCTTGTGAGCCCTATAGACTATGGAGGAGTGGTGCCAGCGAAGTATGCCTTACGGAGTGGATTGGTCTTTGACGAATGCCAAAATGTCATGGGAAAAAAAGCCTTCTTCAGAATGGCATCCAACCACATTGGAATGGTTTCAAGAGTCATGCACTTTTGCTTGTCAGAAATGGTCAACTTGTGAAATTCCAGAATCACATTGGGTACAGAAAAAGGAACTTTACGATGAGACATTCCCATTGCTCTCATATTGCAGTGGAGATCTACAGAAAAATCGGGCCACTGCCTTTAGTAGAGAGCTAAATGACTAGGAAGTGGAAACTAGTGGATCGTCCTAGTTTCTTCATGCCATCTCCCAAATAGAATAAGGTGAGAAGGTTTTGAGATGGATGAGGTTGAGGTCTGGCCATTTTAAAATGAGATAATTCTATGAAGTTCTGTCAGGCAGAAAAGAATCTCCCTTTCATTGGGAGAGGGATTCGTGACCGTAAGGTGCTGTCAAGGGACAAAGGTTGTCTTCCCTCCAACAGCAGCTCATGGCAAAAATAATCGTCAATAGGATGAGGCAACTTTATGTAACTGGTGTTGTATGCGTAGGCAAGGTGGGGAGTTGGTGAATCACCTTCTTAGCGATCAGCAGCTCTAGATAATTGGGTCATGACTCTACGTATGTTGGATTAATGTAGGTATTCCCTATTTGATTTGGGGAGGTGGAGAACTGGGGCCCACTTGTACCCTCTACTCCCCCTTGTTCTAGGTTATTTAAAAAGCTCAATACCGGAACAAGAGAGTGACCCCTTGTATGGGGGACTACATAGGGGATTACCTAGTAGTCTTGTATCACCACCATGGTATTAGTTAATCCCGTCATCCGAACTACCCACCATCCTATACAATAGTCAAAATAACCATCCTCTCTTTAGTCCACAATGGAGCTCCTTTAAAGTGAGTACACATAGAAGTTTGATTTAGGATGACAAGTAACTGAATGAAAAAATTATGCACGCACCTGAATGCGAAGATATCTGATTGTCCACAATATAATGCAACCTAACACCAGACGAACTAGCCAAAGCAATATAAAAAAAAGTTATTTTCAGCAAAAATAAAAGCAAAATAAGCTTTATATATCAAAGAGTCATGATGTGAGTGATGTAAGATTAAAGAAGATATACATACTGAAAAAATAAACAAAGAATAAAAGAAGATACGAACACCCCATGGTTTTATAATAGAAAAACAATCTTAAGGACCAGCAACATACATAAGAGGCTCATGATTTACAGGGAATATAATACCAGTCCATACAACCGATTCATGATAAATATTGATAATCTATGATGCACAGACACAGACACGGACACGGACACGGACACGGGTACGGACATGGACACATACACGGGGACACAGGAATTCTAAAAAAATGGGGATACGGACACGGCAGGGGACACGCCACGTTTATAGTTATTTATACATAATATAATATATAATTTTTTTTAAGAAAATATAAACAAAACAAGAGGAGAAAAACTTCTATACACATGACAGAAATTATATGAAGAAATTACACTTTTTTACCCCAAGTATTGATTAATTATAAATTTACCCCAAAAAGTTTTTAAAAATTTCCGTTTGACCCCTGCCGTGTCCCCAGCCGTGTCCCCCTCAAAAATTCAAATTAGCCGTGTCCCATCCGTGTCCCCAGCCATGTCCCCCTCAAAAATTCAAATTAGTCGTGTCCCCATCCACGTGGCGTGTCGGGACACGTGTCCCCGTGTCAGGACACTGCGAAACGGCGACCCTTAGAGGTGTTGGTGCTTCGTAGATGATAATAATCTGTTCTCCAAACTAGAAGTATCAATATTGTTAAACCCCAGGGAATGGGATCCAGAAATGATCTACAGAACTAACGTAGATCGATTACTAAATTAGTGCCTCAAGCTACCCGAGATAGGAATTGTTGTTACTGTTCTGTTAGTGGGGAAAAAGTTTTGGTTCGGAAAAGGGTGAAATTTGGCTTGATTCCCAGCATACATAAAAGTTGCAGGAGTTCCAGATTTGGTACTGTTTGAAAGCTTGAATAACATCAAAGTTGGACTTAATAGTTCATACGGTAAACTGAAAGCGAATAAGTAGGAAATGGCTTTATGGCTGATGATGGTTCAAAGTTGAGACTTGACAAGTTCTTAGACCACTTGACACAGCACAATAACGTAATCACTGGCATATATTTGAGATAAAAGATGTCATACAACCATGCCCAACCTTCCATCGAACTTACCTGCACAGAGACTATAAATCTTTGGCAAGTGGAGCAAACTCATCACTGATACTACTGGAGATGCCAAAATTGCTACAAGGATGGCACCTACAAGAAAGATATTACTCACCATGAACCAGCTTTGAAATTATCAAAACACTGCATTCTAGTCATTGAAAATTTTAACTTTGGCCTTGTTACCACTATCATCAATAAACCAACTGAACATCATCCTCTAAGCAACACTGCATTAGCGATTTATGAATGTTATGACTTACCATACCGTACTTAAAATAGAATCTCAAAAGACATTCTGGATGAAGAATGATGGATATGGACAGGCAAATGAAATAATACCATAAGTAAAAGAAAATAAGGGAGATGTAATAGATACTCTCAGTACAGACAGACAGATTCCCTCGGACAATGTTTTCTCCTGTCCTTGTACCTCCAAGACTAAGAGTCTAAGACATACTCACTCTTCAGCCAATCATTCCCCTTCCATGACATCGCTTGTCCCAGTTTGGCATGCCGCTCAAGAGACCTTGACCGTAAGGCCTGCACCAAGTAGCCTATTCTGATCCCCTCAGATTTATAAACTTGGTCTCCGAAAGGCAACCTGATGCTAAGAATACCTACCTAGGTAGTGAGGAGAGGCTAAGAATCCTTTTCAAGGTTGGGCGCTCATGGGGCAGCCCGGGATCCCAAATGGGCAATCTTGGAGGCTAGACTTAGGATTTGTCAATGTGCCTCTACCCATCCTACCTAGAGGGACTGGCACTCTTAGAGAGAGAGACCTCCACAAGAAGGAAAGATCAAACTTTACAAGGTGAATTACCCCTTTCCTGTACAGCACCTTGATACAGTCTCCAAGGCTAAACATACATACCATTATACATCCCTAATGCCGGACAATGGGCGGTATAGGTAGTTCAGAAACCTCTGGATGGTCGAAACCAACTCCTTGCCTCAAAAACTCAGAAATTCTATCTGCTCCTTACCCGAAAACTCCTTCCTTTCATGGAAAGGATAAATGACCAACTCCTTCCCTCCAAAACTCAGAAGTTCTTTCTGCTCCTCCATGTGTGCAAGGGAAATTAACCAACTCCTTTCTCCAGCAACTCAGATGCTCCCTGTCAGCTACCACTCACTGTCCCCTATCCAAGACCACCAGTGCTCCCATATTTCCCATTTCTGGTGGTTTCCTTCCATCTCAGCTCCTACAAATCTTTCCTAGAAGGCCCTGCTCTCGCCATCCCAAGCCTGTTATGCAAAATATATCGAAGTCATCTCCACTAAAGAAAAGGCCAGATTTCTAAATCCACTGCTACGCTTTCATCTGCACAAAGCCTAGCAAGATCCTCAACTTAGGAAATTATCAACAAACGTACATCCAGCTAGAACATGACCAACTCGTAGTCATAGTAAGGTAAGTGACACTCAATGTCACTAGTCTTGGATTTGTTTTATTCCAGTTGTGCAATATCACAAGAAATCACATGGTTCAACAACTCAAATAGACGCATTTTTTGTGGCACACCAGATTTATTCTTTGTACGTATAGGTTGAGGTGCAGGCATGGACAACTTTGATTGGAAAATCTCCAATGATTAATTTCATTTGACCATGATAAAGAGATTGCTAATATATGATAATAATAATAAAAAATAGAAGAACACATAAAACTAAATGCAAAACTTACCAATGAAAGTTCGCGAAACAACTCCAGGGAAATCCAAATGGTCATACTGATATCACAAACAACCTATGAATCAGTTCAAAATTCACTTACTACACAACAAGATAGCAAAGTACGAAAAATCAAAGCAACAGAGAATCAAACTTACATTTTCTAAGTGATGCCTATGGTACAAAACGTCGTGCATTGCCTAAAGCGAGAAAGAATAGTTAGTTTGATTTTGACAAAGAGAACTCCAATAAATTGAATCACCCAATTGAATCAATAATACTCGACGAATACAGCAGTAAGTTTACCCAATAAATTTACCCAAAAAAAAAAAAAAACGAAAGAAAACTAAAGAAAACCAGAGATGTTGAGATGTTGATAGGGTAACGAAAGTACCTGAACGTTGAAGCTTTCTTCGACCTTAGTGTAAGGTACCATAAAGACGTAAAACGCAGCAATGGATCCAAGAAGCAAATCATAACCTATCACAGACTCGAATTCTTCAATCAAACTAGATTATATGCATAAATTTTACACGCAAATAGATTGGAAGCTAGAGCATATTGCAACGATTTACCATAACGATCGACAAAATTCGATGAGTGACGAGCCATTCTGCGATTTGGAGAGAGAGAGGGAGAGAATCGGAAGGTCTATAATCTAGAAGAAGCGTGTTTAAGGAATGCGATTTCAACGCAAGCCGCCTAGAATTTTAAAACAAAAATTAGAAAAATTAGATGTACTTAGACTAATCAAACTTAGCAAACCTCTAATATATAGCATCCACAATGGACTAACCAAAATTGAGAACCAAAAGTTTCAACATCATCTTTTGAATATTCATTTAGTGTATGATTAAAGTTAGCAACCCTATGCTCCACATTGACCTAATTAAAATTAGTTGGCAAAAGTTCAAATTCAATAGTTAGTTTTTTTCTTCTCAATCTAATAATCTATATTGAATGACATTCTAGTAAAACAAGTGAAAGTGGATAGCAATAGTTAAAATCCATAGAGTGACCAACAATGTTAAAACGCTAAAGATACTTGCTAAAGGGGAGAGTGAGAGCATCTCTAGTGTACTGCCTAAAAAATGTTTGTTAAAGTGTACACCTAAGCACATGTGGGACCCTATTTTGTTTGTTAAGAACTTATTAGTTAGCAAGCTAAGAAGAAATACACTTTAATGGGACTCCATAAAAATGTTCATTATCTTTTAGAGTGGGACCCATTTA
The DNA here is from genome assembly GCA_016920895.1 of Vaccinium myrtillus. Classification (NCBI taxonomy): domain Eukaryota; kingdom Viridiplantae; phylum Streptophyta; class Magnoliopsida; order Ericales; family Ericaceae; genus Vaccinium; species Vaccinium myrtillus. The sequence goes on along the minus strand of CM029281.1, from coordinate 4,840,521 downwards.
AGTGGTGAGGGGTGCCAAGTGGCCCCACAAAATTCTCCTCTCCTTCCCTTCTCTCTATCTCTCTCCTCTTTCTCTCTCCTTAAGTCTATCCCCAAATTTAGGTAGTCACTTAGGGCACTTTAGATAGTAAGGGGTGCCACCTAGGATTTTAGGGCATCTCTAGTGCACTACCTAAAAGAGTTCCCTAAAGTGCCCTAACTAGTTAGCTAAGAAAAACTCAAAAAAATAGTCTCTAGTGCACAAAAATTGGCTCCCTAGGATCCTAGGTAGCACCCCTCACTACTTAAAGTGCCCAAAGTGACTACCTAAATTTGGGAAGAGACTTAAGGAGAAAGAAAGAGGAGATAGATAGAGAGAGAGAAGGGAAGGACGAGAGAGAATGACTTTAAGGGGAGAGAGAGGAGAGAGAAAGGAACTTTTTAGGGATAATGAACATTTTTAGGGAGCCTCAGTAAAGTGCATTTCTAGTTAGCTAGCTAACTAAGTTCTTAGCAAACAACATAGAGCCTCACATGTGCTTAGGTGTACACTTTAGGAAGCATTTTTTAGGTAGTGCACTAGAGATGCTCTTAGGGAGTCAATTTTTGTGCACTAGAGACCATTTTTTGAGTTTTTCTTAGGTAACTAGTTAGGACACTTTAGGAAACTCTTTTAGGTAGTGCACTAGAGATGCCCTGAGTTTCAGCCACCAATAAGAGAGAGAAAGAGGGAGAGAGAAGGTTTTTGAATAATGATGAGTGTACTTGATTGAAAAGTTGTGGTTTCACTAAATTTGGTTATTGACAAAAGGTTACTAGTTTTGGTTATCCAAAAACCAAATTTTGTTAGTTACTAAGAGGTTATTAAGTTTGGTTATTCCAACGCAAGTACTTTTTAAAAACAAAGATTGCAAACTTTAACAACCTTTGAGTTTTGATTAGACAAATGTGGATGCTCTTATTTGGCCATTGCATAACCAAAACTAACAACCTTTAGCCAATAACCAAATTTAGTGACCTTACATCTATCCAAAACCCACCATTACACACAATGACAAAATCTCTCTCCTTTCCCTCCCTACCCATCACTGACCTCTTCACCAAATCACTTCCCCAATCTCTCTGCCAAAACTACTCTGCCCAATAGTTCATCAAACTCACCCACCCATATGGCTTGACGAAGCTGAAATCCTATGGACCAGCACCAATGGTGAAAAATAAGAAAGGGGAATTCATGAAATGAGGTACATGGATGGTGAAGTGGGTAGTATTGAAGAGTTTTTGAATGATATGTGAAATGTGTTGAGAAGGAGAAGAATGAAGATGATGATGTAGGTGGTTCTGAATTTTGGAGTAAGAAGAAGGGGGAATCAATGGTTGGAGAGAAAAATATTAAAAAAATTTGGTGAGGAGGCACACATGGAGGGGGAAAGAGTGAGGATTGTGATGTGGGTTTGAAGAGGAATAAGTAGACGGAAGATTTAATGATTGGAGATAAGAAATAAGCAATATATAATGAAAAAAAACCTCAATTTGCAATTTTCACTATCAATTTGACAGATTTAAATGGCAAGTAGATAATTGATTAATGGCTGAATAGTTTAGGACGATGAGGTTTGGCCTAATAAGCCAACTTAACTTATTTTTTTGTCTTTATTTGATTTTTTTTTTTTTTTGCGTTTGTTAGTTTTGCATCGATTTTTTTGACTATTATTGGTTCGTCTCAGCGAGAAGAATCCAAAAAGGTAAAAGATTATGAGTAGAACTCTCAATTTTTTTGAATAAGATTGAAAAAAGTGTAAAAATATGTCTTTTTGACTTATTCAAAAAAAATTATGATTCGATTATAATTTTTTACTTTTTTATTTCCCTTGCCGAAACGAACCAATAATACACAAAAAGTTGATGCAAAACTAAAAAACACGAAAAAAAAATCAAATAAAGATGAAAAAACAATTGAGCAAACTTTTTAGGCCAAAACACATAGCCAAAGTTATGTTAGACATTTGCATTAGAAAAGTGGGCCTATTAACCTTTTTGAGCTTGATTGGACTAGGCCTACTTCTGTTTCAAGTCCAAAGTCGATTCAGAACAACTTCTAAATATATTTTACGTGGCCCAAAATTGTTTCTCCAAAAGCAATCATCAATATTTCGAAAAATAGTTTATTACAAAACTGTAACTAATAAATTTCATGAGGCTAGAAATACAATTAGGTCCAAATTTCTGACGCACTGATTGTTAGGTGTGTTTGGAATGAAATGAAATGAAAATTTAAAACAATTTCCCTACTATTGATTGATTATGAGAGACATACAGACGAAACTAACAAGTTTAAATATTGTGAATATTGAAATTTTCCTTCCATTTTCGTATCATTTTTCTCCCATTTTCTTTTCTTTTCTCTCACTATTCCCCAGTTCCAAACACACATCATTACAGATTGGCCCTTTCCGTCAAGCCCTGATTTTATGACCTAATAACAGATTAATATTTGCTTTGCCATAAATTAATTATTTGATCTTACATTTTTTTTTATTTAAAAATTGGTCCACCAGTCTAGTATGTTTTCATTCTCAAATTTAAATAATAAACCCACTTTTGCTCTTAGTGCACTACGTTTCCTATTTTTTGGGGCACATATGGACAAAGAATTTTGGAACCAAAATCTGAACTTGGAGATGGACCGGGAGGCATGTGCTCGGCGATCAACGACCCAGATCAGCTCGGCAATCAACGGTGCGAATTTGCCTGAGTCCAAACAAATCTAGACCGTTAATTGCAGAGCACGGACGGCTCGGATGGGGACTAAAATTTTGATGCCTCTGGAAAATTGATTACTAGCTTGATCTCTTAGCTAGGTCATAATTATTAAGACATGCGCTAGTTGGAATTTTTTTTTATGGCGTTTAAACACTGGCACAGATGTCACCGTAAAGCAATTTTCGAACAAACCAATAAATTGAGCAAATACAATTGAACAAATATTATGACTAAAATATATAGGAGTACATCAAAATTGGACGAAGATAGCAAAATAACCAATTTCGAAATAAATTTTCGCAATTGGACGGAATTTCCTATGATGAATTTAATTAACCATGACTCAAACTGATGTATTATTGTCTGGAAGTTATTTAAGCAACTTACTATGGTAAGTAGGACTTGTTTAGGCTTATTATTTGGCTTTTTTTTATTATTATTCAAATTTTTTCCGCATATGTTAATTTCCCGTTAAACTTTTGTGATTTTTAATTTTTTTTGACGAGAGAAATCAAAAAAGTAAAAAAATCGTGATCCAAACTCAAAAAAAATCTTATTTTTTGGCTTTATTCAAAAAAATTTAAGTATGGATCATAATTTCTTACCTCTTATAAAAAAAAGTGGATAATTCACAAAAGTTTGACACGAACTAAGAAATGCGGAAAAAATTTGAACAAAGACAAAAAAAAAAAAAAAAAAGCTAACTTATTTACCAAAACACTCGAATTTTGTGTGTGTTTTAGGCTTTGGACCTTCTTTTTTGTCCGGAAAGGAAGCGTCTGTGCTATTCTTATTCTTATCTGCAACTCTTTTATCGGAAAAACTCTTGAATAATAACCGTGTTTTGTCAGTCTCTAGGACGATGCAGCAGAATCCGACGCGGTCACCTACATTCAGACGAAGTTTGTCAACAAATTTAGCCTTCCAAGTGCTCGTAAAACAATAATGTGGTCCGTGTACATCATCGTCCACAAATTTCATTATCGTCATTGGGATTAGGGGGGATATAACCCTGCTGTCAACATCGCGGACTGGAACCTGCATAAGACACTCGACGTCTTGTAGGGTTTTTCTATCATTCTCCGCCATTTTGGGTAGGATACATCTATCGAATTCATTCAATTCGATAATCAAATTTTCACCCATATCATTGTCGTCAAGTGTTTTTACCAAGTCCCACCCTTGAGAAGAAGAAGAAGCAGCCTGTAACAACATTCAAAAAAAATATTTGGTTACAAAAATTTTGTGGCAAAAATCTTCAAAGCTCTCAATGTTATAAATGTTTAGCATGAGAAGAGCCCGTTTGGCCGCTTATTTATCAGTTTTTCGATTTCTCCTTTTCGCATCCTGGGTGTTTGGCCATCACACCCAGAAGTTGTTTTACTAAAAACTGTTTTTCCGTTTTTGAAGATAGAAGCCAGAAATCAAAAATAGGTTAGGAGCTGTTTTTTGATTTCTACTTCTCCTTTTCCCTTTCCAAAACACATTCTGCACATTTCTCTCAAATACTTCTCCCACATCCAAAACTCATTCTGACCAAAAGCCAAAAAACCAAAAAGCCAAAAATTAAAAATCAAAAGCTAAAAAGTAGGCTCCCAAACACCCCCGAAATACAGTTTGAAATTTACCATCATATCAATTAGTAAACTATTTAGGGGGTGTTCCACTAATCCAGTTTTTTGAAAAAACTGGTTTTTCACGGTTTTTTATGTGATGTGTTATGAGAGAATGACCTGTCTCGGTGTTTGAAAAAAAATAGTGTTTTGTTAGTGGAACACCCTAGAGCCAAAACGGCTAGTGGAAAGTATTTTATATCATTAATTTTCCTAAATTGTGATTTTTATAAGAGAAGAAAACTTGCTTTGAAGGAAAGATTAAATTTACGGATGCAAAAAGAAAGATTTATTACACAGAATATAAAATTTAGCTGGAATAGGTAGCAACCACTTTCCCCTGCTTGCTACTTTGGCTTAAAAGCCAAAAACTAGATTATTGGATTATTCGTTTTGTCTTTATTCAAATTTTTTTTGCATTTGTTAGTTTTGCGTCAAGATTTTGTGGTTTCTGGATTCCTCTCGTCGAGACGAATTCAAAGAGTATAAAATTGTGGTCAAAACTCAAATTTTTTTGAATAAAGCCAAAATAGGTGGATTATTGGGCCAATAATCCACGTATTTTGGCTTTATTAAATTTTTTTTGAGTTTTGACCATAATTTTATACTTGTTAGATTCGTCTCGTCGAGAGGAATCCAGAAACCACAAAATCTTGACGCAAAACTAACAAATGCAAAAAAAATTTGAATAAAGACAAAACGAATAATCCAATAATCCAGTTTTGGCTTTTAAGCCAAAGTATAAGTTTTGTTTTGTGTTTATTCAAAATACAATTGACGTTTGATCATTAAATTTTATTTTTCTGATTCATCTCGTCGAGAGACGAACCAATAATCTACAAAAATTTGACGCAAAAAATAAAAAATAGATATGAAAAAATTGAAAAGAGAAAAAAAAAAAGTCAACTGGTTTATTAAGCCAAATCAGACTAAATCTTTCTCTTTTTTATGGCTAATTTTAGAGTTGTCTGATTATTCAAATGTAGCAATTCGTATGTATTAATTTTTTTCCCCAAATATATAGCTACCAAAATTACTTTTATTTGAAATAGCTATTGAATAAAGATAAAAAAGAACTAACTTTCTTGCACAATATCCTTGACAACTGAACGCAGCCTTTTAGTGTGTATATCATTTACTACGAAAAAAAATCAGAGTAATCAAATATCAAGAAGTGTCTAGTCAGATTATTGAGAAAGTGAGAATCTATTGTTATCACGAAATTTAAGCACGTTAAAAACTTTCACTTCATTATAATGGAAATTAAACTTCATTTTAGGAATTGCGAACAAATATTGTAACTGGGAAGAATTACGGGAGCTAATCCAAAATAGCTAGCAAAGAGGTAAAAATCGAGTTTATTTAAACTTTTTATCCGTTGCACAATTGAGAAACTACTCTTTGACCGGTAAAAGAACATTTTTACTGGTAGTACATGTGGAAATTTCCTGCATGGGGTTAGGTAGCTTTTGGCTTTGAACCTCGCCTTGTGAATAACTATCGGACTTACTAGCTAACCAGTGAACGCGATGTCTTGAACTGTTCAGCCGTTTGTGTAAGCCAAGACAATAGTCAACACACAGAATCTTTCCGAACACAGTTGGTTCTTACGGTTGTGCCCATTTTGGCCCTGGAACACGCGACTGGTTTTAGAGAGTGTTTTTTAAAGAATTCAGCCTTAAAATTCTCATAGAAGCGGCCCACTTCACACTCACATAGGTGATCTCTTATTGAGAGTATCCTGCAATATACCCCACTTGGATTTACCAAGATATAAGAATCATTAAAAGTTAAAACTTAACCTAAATCGCTGCAGGCATCACTGTTTCACCATAGGAATGAGTTGGAGAGATATATCTCTTTAGTGATACTCCTAAGTCTCATATAACTCGGTTGTCCCGTTGAACCTAGATCTTGGGATCTCCAGTCAGCTAGGTTGGGTTGCCGTTATAGAGCCTTTTAATTGGTAGGCTTTAAACCCATTCCCCTCGATGATAATTTGTTCTCTGGTCAAAACCATTTGGTTAACGGATCCGTATTTCATTATTGACCTTAAATGGTGCTAATCTCAATTGAGAACAAAGTGTTGTATGGTATTGTGTCTGCAATTATCACGTCAGGACTTACCATAATATCCTGTGTCTTTCTAATGTTGAGTGTCAAACTTATGAACATCTATCAAAGAATGATCTGCAAATTTTTTGCACAGAATTAAATTACTCGTATGAGTAATTTTCAAAAAGCTATGTATGAGTTACTTGCAAAAATCGAGTTATTTGCAACAAAGCACCACTTCCCCCACAATTATGTGATAATCTAGAATATTCACATAATCACTTATAGTTTGACATGATTGTTTTTAAGTCCGGACAGGTATCAATGTCACAACTATTTACTCATACTTGTATTTTACTCAAACATATTTGTGACCACCAAAAAATGTCACTACATTTATTTCGTTAACTGATTCTTTAGCGAAAACAAATGTTTAATGGTGCAAGTCTATAATATCGAGACTTACCGTTCTTCGTGGTCCTCTAAGCCTTTCCAACTACCGACAGCCATCGTGTTATAAATCCTGGCACAAAATAAAACCACATTGGAACATCCTCTAAAGGATGGCTTAGCCACTCCACTAACTAGCTTTTGTCTAACACAAAGAGTTGATCAGACTCCATTGTAGACCATGCCTATACACATGAGTTTAGAGGATTTCTAAACCTTTGTTGCACTTTCAAAGTGTAAAGACATCCACTCGTGGATTTTTAGTCTTTAAAATCGAACATATAATTTTCTTCTCTACACTCCAGAGTACAGTTGAATATCTAATCCATAGTGCAACACAAAATTAAAAGTTCGCGGAAATTATAATTACTCCCCCACAATTCTAAAATTTATTCAGAATTTCTCAAAATATTTTTCACAGTTTATGACATGTCACAAACTATGTCAAAATTTTCGTTTTCTCTTGTGCTTCAAGATCCATTTACATGAAACAACCTCCACATTTGAGTAATTTACCCAAAATCAAGTAACTCTTTACTCAATTTCTACATTTTTTCAATTGAAAAATTGCCACGATTTTTATTTTAAATGCAACATGCATTCCATGTACTTTTCCATGTTCATTGGATACTCTCCATTACATAAAAATCGATTCCACTATATTTAAAATATCTTGTGGGGTGTAGTGGTTTGATAACTACCAAACACTTAAGATTCTTGAAACTGAAATGTTTCAAATCTTAGTTTTCATGCCAAGTCATACATAGCAAGCCCATCTGCTAAGTTTATCGAAACTCAAATTTCGAATAATCTAAAAATGAATTCGCATATTTTTTTTTTCCCTTCCAATTGATTTGGCCCAAATGACTTGTTATCATGTCATATGATATGCAACTTATTTACCAATTGTCACGCTTATCGATGACTTTTTGAGTAGTCAAACGATTTGTGACTTTTCACCAATAGTCACACCTGTTGGTTCAAACCCAATGTTCACATCTTTGGGTGTAAACCCAACGTCAAATACTTCCTTTATAATGTCATGGTCAGTGCAATGCGCACACACTCATGTATCTTCTATTCATGATTTTAGGAACCGTATATTTCCTATATCTTGAATTTCCAAGCGACCATCTCGTACTTGCTCTGAGTCACGAAAAAATGACTTCTCTAAGTTAAAATATCCAAACTACTCATTTGTATACTTGTACATAACAAGATTTTGAAAAATCCACCGAGGAATCTACCAAGCCAGTATGATAATAAATGTTTCTAAGAACAAACAACGGTTACTGTTGAAACAAATTGCCTAACGTCATCTTGTAACAAAACAACCATTGGCCAAACCACACCAAACAATGCCTCCGAATTGTTATTAGAAGAAAACAACAAAAAATAGTTTCACGGATATAAAAGGAGTCAATTCATATTTTTTTTTTTTCCCAATGGTCACGTCTTTTGGTTTAAACACAATGGTCACACCACTTGATTTAAACCAAATGATCACATCTCTTAATGTAAACTCAATGGTTATACCTTTTGGTGTGATCTCAATTCCTAACACTTCTGTTGAAACTTGAACAAGTCCAACTCCATGTTATACTGCAGCAAATGAAGAAAAACCTAACATCCCTATTGAAAAGAGGTAGAGGAAATGGGACCCCACTACCTTAAACTATAGCTCCAGGGAAATATCCTCAAGGTATCCATTACTTACCATACAAAAATTAGTAGTCACACATTAGCTCACCCATCTTATGTTGATGCGGAAAATTAATCACCTGTATCAAATCAAAAACCAATCCAACAAAGTCGTATGCTTTCATTGAAACAATTTTTAAGCACACCGAGGAGAACCCCCACTTTTGTGGTATCCTCCAACTTACTCATGCATCGACATTAATTATCAACCATAGTCCTTCCTCTAACAAAAGCATTTTGGGTCTTGTTAATGATACGGAGAACAATATTGTGCCTTCTACTGGCTAAAATTTTAGCGGCACATGTATGGAGCACGTTGCAACAAGCAGTGGGTCTATAATCCCTTATACAAGAGGGTTTGCTATCTTAGGGACAAGGGTCAAAGTTGTGGAGTTCCATTCCCTCAAGATATAACTCGCTCAAAAAGGAAGAAAGGCCTACGTATAATAGAACCTATCAAGTCCCTTATTTTTTTTTGAAAGAACGGAGCATTAAAAACCATCAGCACCAGGGGGTTTTGTCCCCTTTGATAGCCCATAACCCCTTTAACATCTTCCATAGTTACAGCTATAATCAAACCATTCTTCACATCTTCAGGAACATTAGACACAACCCCACCAATTACTATCAAACACGATACGACTCCACCCCACCTTTGTTAGTCCTGAGTATCACCATAGCCAAAACCTCCTTCCAGGACTTAACTCTGTTATGTTATCAGGCAAAACAGAAATCGCACTAAAACAATTAAAAATCAACAATAAGAATGAAAACAGAGGCTTCTACCTTCTGCCATACATGTATGTTTGTGTATAAAAACCAAACACCTCATTCAATCCCAGGTCTCGATGGTTTAGCCATTCAATATTAATCAAGCCGATCGAATAGATGCTTAGCAAAGAAGCCATGCATATACCGTTTCAATAGATTCTCTAAAAAATTAACCACCCCCATAGTAAGAAAACTATTCCGGAAATCATATTTTGTATGTTCTGAGCAAAAGTCCTTTAAGAAATCCAACAACTACGAAAAGGAATGAACCGATGCATTAGTATCTAATGAACCAAAACAAAAAGGAAATAGGCTATATTTTCTGCAGCAACAAAATGATCCATTTGGATCTGATCTAGTACTCAACATCATAAAATTAACTACTACTTTCACAGCATCTCAATAATGAGATTCAAAACCACACGAAATTGTATATACATGTTGGTGGCCGGGGGGTGACGGAACTCTATTGCCACTAGACCTGCCTACTGTTTCCACTGACTGGTGACAACCGTTCGTTAAAGTCACAACTTTTAACTTGAATCCACGAACATGAACTCCAAAGTTTTCCAGAAACCACCAACGGTATAAATAAAATTACCGACTTCGGAAAACCAATAGAAACCAATTGAGGAGAATTAGATTGTAAACAGATTAAGGACAACGGACGTATCCCTTCATTAAACTCAACGGTCATATCCTGAGTTTGAACCTAATATTCACAGGTTATGTAAATTCAAAAGTTGCAATCTTTTAGAAATGTATCTATTACCTAGTGACAACTTTTCGCCGAAACATTGCAATTAACTAACGGCAAAAATCTGTAACACCAATGATCTCTATCACGTAATTGGCCACACTAGGAAAAAACACGAAGCAAATCATTAGAGTTATAATTATCAAATTGAATATATACATGCATGGGTATCCTCATATGACTACTTATCCCAAATGTTACCGATGACAGTTATTAGTGAACCGTTCCCAACGGTCACAGCCTATTATATATATAGAAACGCTTGTTTTCATTTGTCAATGAAGACAAAAACCATTCATCAAAAGGAAGTGTATAAGAAACGACATTCAAAGTACCAAGTAAAATGGAGTCTCTCTAACCATAGTAATCAAATTGAGAAATCGAAAAACATTCCAGACCGGTGCTATGCTCTTAACATATATCTAGAATGAGGTCCTGGAGACAAGGGAATTCTAATTTCTACAGACATGTGGCCTACAAAATATTTAACAAGTAGTAAACTGCAATGCAAAACATCTTCAATTGCCTTGAAGCAAAATGCATTTTCGATTCTGATCAAATCTGTTTGCTAATTGTATCGAATACAAAATACACACAAAAGTAAACAATAATCTGTCTTAAGATTGTTGGAAATTATGTTTACTTTTTGTGATAAAATTGGAAATATTAATGCGATTAAATCAGAACGCAAAACCTGTAAATCAATGAGAATGAAATGGTGATCAAGGCGAGTGTATAACACTCTGTACTTAAGACAGATTCGCCCCCGCTACGGTGCTTACGGTTTGCATGAACGTCTATCTCCCAGCACTACTTGATCTTCACCGAACAGAAGTAGCACTCCAATCTGTTCAGTAGGCGAACCAAACTTGTGTTTGTACTCTCTCCAATGAAAAGACTCTCAATGAAAGTGTAGAAAATTAACAACCTCTTAAAATGAATGAAAGATGCCATATATATAGGCAAACTGGTGACTCTACGAATAGTCACCAGGGTGAAGAGACACATTTGTTCACGAAAGGACGCGTCCGTCCACAGCGAACATGTGCCACTAAAAAGATATAACTCTAAATCATTTCAATTTCCATTCATACATAAAATAAATATTATAATCAAAATATTTTTTCCAACAAAAACTTCCTCAAACAGAGTTGTCTAATTTTCCAAATTCCACCGTACAGTATCGCAATATTCTTGAAGGTTATTGCTATCTAAGTAGCAAGCCTAGTATTATATATATAACTTTCAGAAGACCAATTTTCTAGCAGGCATGTCTGGCCTTAATATTAGGAATTAAGGGCTAATAAAATTTGATTGATACCTTTGGAAAATTGATTACTAGCTCGATCTCTTAGCTCATAATTATTAAGACATGCGCTAGTTGGGAATTTTTTTTATGAAGCTACATGCGATCGATCCATAACGTTTAAACTCGTGCAAATTTGGTATCTGTTTTTGGATCCTTTCCCTGTTTTTTTACTGAAATCAGACAAATCAAGAACAATTAAAAAACAAAAGGAAATCTCTGACTCCTGTTCGGCTGTTCCGTGACAGAGATCAAAAGGGGAGAAATATGTTGACTTCAAAGAAGAAGTCCAAAGAAAAATGAGAAATTTATTGACTTCAAACTAAGAGAAGAACCTAACCTTTTTCCTCTCTCTGAAATTTTTTTTTGAACAGTTTTCTGAAATCCGCAGGGGAGTATTTTCCTTGAGGAAAAAGTCTTGTTGATGAACAGGACCCTGTTTTCCTAGAGTATTTGAACAAATCTCTTGCAAATACCATGGTGGTGGATGAGGGAAACAGGGGGTGCTGCGCAGCCCCGTGCTGTGCAGTGTGCTGTGCGGGCCGATTTTGGCACGCCGGTACCGTTTCAAAGATCGGAGACGTCCACCGCGTAAAGCTCGTCGAGTACTATAAGCGTTCCAAAAATCAACTCAATCAGATATCGTTAAGTGCTTCATCGGAACACAAATATGTTGAAAAAAAATGGTTTCAATGGTTTTCATCCAATGTTTCAAGACACGTGTGTTCCAATTTTTTTCAACTTATTTGTGTTCCGATGAGGCACTTAACGATATCCAATCGATTTGATTTTTGGTACATTTGTAGTACTCGATGAGCTCTACGGGGTGAACGTCTCCGATTGTCAAAACGGTACCGTCACGGCACCGAAATAGGCCGCACAACACGCTGCGCAGCACCTCCCCCGGTTCCGGTGGATGAGGCAGCCCAGAAAGGGGGGGAGAGAGAGAGAGAGAGAGAGAGAGAGAGAGAGAGAGAGAGAGAGAGAGAGAGAGAGAGAGAGAGAGAGAGATTTGAAATTTGAAGTTTTGAAATTTTTTAGTTTCCAACGTTGAGAGGTCCGAGATGAGACCGCAAATCTAAAAAACCAGGGTGAGTTTGTGAGATTGACATTAAAACTGCAATGTATTTACGGGATTGCCACTCAAAAGTTAGTTTGTGAGAGAGATATTTTTGGACCATTGGATTTGCACGGATGGAGGGTTGAGATTTACTAGGAGATGAATATTTTATTCAAAACAATCGATCCTTGTTTTGTTATATAGATTTGTTCCATTTGCTTCAGCTCGTCCAATACTCAAACTTCTCTTTCTTGCAACTCATTTTTCCTCATTTCAGCATCGCATAATTACTCCCTCCGTCCCAAAAAGTTTGGTCTACTTTCCTTTTTTGGCTGTCCCAAAATATAGGACCAATTTAAAATTTTCAACAAAGGAAAGTTGATATATTCCATTTCTACCCTTAAAATGCTTTTAACAATCAAAATAATGAGACCCAAAGAAAAATATTTAAAAATTTTAAAGTTCAAAGTGTGTTTTAAAATTTTGAAAGAGGTCACTAATTACATTGGCGGCACAATTTTCCGCTTTACGGAAAACAATTTAAATTCAAAATTTCATTAACTCCTGTTTTATTAGAGTCAACTAATGAAGGGCAAACTTGAAAAGTTACAATTTTTGGGTAACAATGTGTATAGTACATAAAATTTAGAAATTTGTAAGTAGGCTAAACTTTTTGGGACGAAGAGAGTACTTATTAAATTCTTCCTTCAAATTACAAATGTGAGAGCTCTCAGTATTAGGTGCATCAGGTGCATGTGACGGTTAGAGTGCTCGCTTTCTCTAACTACACAAAGAGCTTTAGATTCTACATCAAATTTTTTGTTAAATAGTCAAACCTACAAGTTACGAAATTGAAGGAAATGGGAGTTCCAACTTTTCTCCTCCAATTTTACTCGTGAGGTTTAGAGGAGGGGACGTTGATGTGCACATGTGCACATTAGCTGTGCAGAATCACAGCCGTCCACAAGTGTTTTCAATGGTTCGGATTGAATACAAATTATTCGCGCGCGAATAGTTAATTATTCGCGCAAATAGTTTGTTTGAAATCTGAGCCGCCCATCCAAGCAACGAACAACGGCTCGGATTCTAGGCAGCACCTGTTGTGCAGCCTCTGCACAGCAGCGTCTCCGTGTCCGTGAGGTTTTTCCATGTGAGGTTTTTCCATTTAGTGGTATCTATATATAGTCCGTCATTGTGGGCTTACAGTTTTCGTGTTTGTCATTGTCAGCGATATTTGGAGTGTTGGACATGTGAGGCTGATCGAGACACGTTCAAGACTTCAAGGGAAGTACAATGAAATCAAGTGAGGTTCATCTTGAAGAATGGCCTAGTAATGAAGAAGTTGAGCATTGCTTGGGGGAACATATGCTATGAATCACAGAAAACGAACCAGAGAAAAGAGAAAGAGAAAGAAACACAAAACATACAAATATACAAGGTTCGGCAACTACCTGTACTCTACAACAAAAAAGGCTTTATGGGGCATTCAAAACTGCCTCCATAGGGGACCTGTTGGGGCGTTTTAACTGTTGAGGCACTACGCCTTAGTGCCGCTTGTATCGATGCAGCTATAGGGGTAACGCGGCACTTGTTACGAGGCACTTTAAGGAGCCTCAATAGCTCTTTCACGCTGCACTTTTAGGTGCCGCCTAAAATACTTATTAAGGCATTCGAATGAAGCACTTTAAGGAGCCTCAAAAAACTTCTATTGCTGCACTTCTAGGTGCCGCATATACTACTTATCGAGGCATTTTCCAATGCTGCCACAGAAATTCGAAATTCATTTTTTTAATGAGCTATTAAGGCATTCTAAAGTGCCGCATAAACCACAATCTGTGAGGTCAAGAGGAACGTTTTTGCTACACTTTTGACTGCCTTCTAAAGTGTTCACAATACCTTTCAGGGTATTTTTTGAATGCAGTATATTCAAGCAATCACAATAAAAGATACTCTAAATTCCTTGCAATATGAATCCCAACAATGTCCAAAACAAAATAAGTCATAGTCATTAACTTCACCAAACTTCACCAAAAAGAGTCAACAAACTTCTTAAAGATCCAGAATAAAAAAAAAACTTCCTAGAAATCTGTTAAGAACATGAACTAGAAACTTACTAAAGTTTTCATCAAAAATCTAAAACAATACCATTCAAGATGCCATGGTATACAAAAATAACTACCCATAAAACATAACAAAAGTTATAAGTTCAGCATCCCTGTGGCATAACTCTCTCTACCATGCATCTTCCAACTAATCTCATCATTCAACAAAGCAACCATCATCATCTTTGATTACCTAATCAAAACAAAACCACATACGCAATTTTTAAGTCTACTATTTTAAAATAAAGTAAAAACAAGACAATATTGGGCATTAAACGTACCAAAGAAACAGGCCACGCTATTGGTGTACTAATGGCATCACCAACAGTCTTAAGGCCTCCATAAGGCTTGATCAAATGCTTGTCCTAGTGGATTGGGAGTTGAACATGAATCTCGCCAAGGTTCTAAAACTCGCTAGGCGCTCCCAGGGCGGCCGGGCACCTTCTAGCTTCCAGGGCCGAGTACTCGGCGCCTAGTCGGGCAATTAGTCGGGATACTCGGGATAGTCAGTCTAGTCGGGCTAGTCGGGAAGGGTCCTTCTAGCGCCTAGGCAGTGAGTACTCGGCCTTCTAGACCTTCTTTTAGAATACTGAATCTCGCACCAATTAGCTCCGAGTTCTACTCTGCCTAACTTCGTACATGGATCCATACTAGCGATTCGCCCTTTACCTACAATAGCTGTTGGGTTGGCTACGCTCTTGAAATAAACATAATCCCCCACCTAGCATCAATCAATAAGAAATCGTCATATTGAATTTTGCAATATAACTCATGATTTGATAAGCACTCGCACATGCATTTGAGTCACTAGGATTCACTGAAACTTGGGTTCCATTTTCTAGCATAAACAAAAAAATTCAGCACTTAGAGATGTCAGTTTCAGCAAGTATAAACCAATATTCTGCACTTCAAGTAAGAATTCCAACATTACATTAGCATGTAATACTCATTTTGTCAAGCATATGCAGAATATTCAGCGCTCAGAAACTATGATATATGTATATTTGAGCACTCCAAGTAAGAATTTTAGCACTGAATTAGCATGTAATCCTCATTTTCCATCATACAGAAAAAAAGCCAGCACTTAGAGATGCAGTTTTAGTAAATATAAACCTATATTCAGCACTTCAAGTAAGAATCCCAACACTATATCAGCATGTAATACTCATTTCAGAAAATTCAGCTCTTTGAAGCTGTTACTTCCTCCGAATGGATACCAACTGCTACTTTCTCCGAATGGATACCGTTGTAGAAAATAGGGAAGAGAGGAATAAACCTCTTACCTGACCCTCGAACAAAACCATTCCGTAACCATTATAACATAACACTCTCAATGTCAGTGAGTGCAAATGATATGAAATGGTTCCAAAGGACGGCCTAATCCTAGTCCGTAGCCA